>OX467710.1:34966203-36166203 GCA_950111635.1 Agelastica alni
TACCTTTGGTACAAGAGATGAATTCTTATAGTTGGATTTTATTTTTTATTTCCTTGCACAATTCAAAATTACAAATATCTCTGCATGGGAAATAAAGTATTTTTTAGTAAGCTAAATGTCTATCTTACATTGTCTTTTAAATTGTAATATATTTTATTCTAATAAATTCGTAGTACCTAATGGTAATTTTTCGTTACTTTTACAACAGTTTCTTTGACGTCACTGAAATTGGTTTCCCAGAATTACTTAATATATTTAATATATTAATTAATATATTTCCTAATTCAAAACTTAATTTTTTGCATATATTCTGAGCTATCTTACTTTTTTGTTTAATATTTATGGTAAACAAAATAAATTGTAATAACTTGTAATATACACTTTTTAGGAGACCCAAAATTCAACCTCTTAAAGCTTGGCAAACTCCAGGTCCGAAATATGTGGTCATAGATACGAATATAATACGACAAAAACCGCCATTGTATACAATGAGGCCAAAAATAGGTGTCACTGTAAAAGAACGAGCCCCCGGTCCTAAATATTATCCAGATTTACCCAAATGCATTCAAAGTAATAAGAGAGGCTATTCATTTGGATTGAAAATTACCAAAACTAATCCTTATTACACCGAAAAGGATCTGGAATCTGCTTGCTAACACTACGGTAATAAAGATATTTTTTTCTACGGATATAAAACATTTATCATCCCCTAGATAGACTGCGAAAGTTTTTTCGTTAAGTTTGATACTGTTTTGATACCTGTCTGTTTAGGTGTGATTTTAAAGACGTTTCACGTTAAAAAACCGTGCAGTGAATGGTCACAGTCAAGTGCATTCGATAAAATAAGTTCTCTTCATGCATGGAGGGTTTATGGGACGATCTGTATTTCCATTTTTACCAAACTTGGGATCATTAGTAAACCAGTTTCTGAACGGTAGTTTCGGTGCATTGTCAAATGTTGATACTGTTTTGACTGACATGCGCCGATTACATAAAATGATCACAAAACTGTTCTACGTTCAGATTTTCAAACGATACAGGTTGGAACAAACCTTTCATAAATAAAGTAAATTTTAAGAAGTTTACTCCAATTTTAGTTGATAATGTAATGTGGTAAACAGAATGGACTATATTTAACTGCAAGGAACAATTTATTAAAGAAACGGTCCAGCCTAAAAAGTTAAAAATTAAATGCTGCATTTTTAATATATCATTTTTTTCAGATACATTAAAGAACCTTCAAATCAAAGAATACATTTTTCACCCACAAATTAAATATTCGACGAAATGTCTAAATTCCTTTATATTACATTGAATACCAAAACGAGTCTGCACAAACCAATTCTTCATCCTCTGCAATTTTCAAATTTTTCGTACGAACCTAGTTACTTAAACTGATCAACTGTTATTTAATTCCACAACTTTTAAAATTCATAAAACCATGTCACTGATAATAAATTCTGTTACACTGAATTTACCACGAGCTATATGTTTGATTTTGTATGAGAATAATTTCCATTTGTGTGCTAAAATCACATAATTGCTCTTGGTAAAAAAATCAACCAAATAATAAGTCTTAGATTAGCACACGTTATTAAACAAAGCAAAATATTGATGACATTAAGTATGCTTTATTATAGATTATATAACGTGATTGGTAAAATTTAAAAAAAAGCATTAGTACAATAAAATCAATCCTGAATTAACTGAGTTAGCGAAGATTGACCATCAGTAATAACTTTATTTAAAAACGCACTTTTTTATTGTCTGTTAATTGGAATTTTGTGACACTGTTTGACAATGGGATACCTAATCATTGTAAATTGCATTAGTTAAATCGGAAAGTTAAGTTGTCTTTAAATATTAATATGTGCCCGATATACTTCTGAATTTTAATTATTTTATAAGGTCATTACTTTAAATTCGTTTCTGTTTCATTTTAAAATTAAACAATCTAAAATTTAGTAATGGTAATTGAAAAAAGTGCAATTTGTAGGCATTAAAAATTAAAAAAAAAACTGTTATTCTTTGGATAAAATAAAATATCTACAATTTTTTAAAACACATTTGCTGGTTAAATATGATTATTATCTAGCTAACAAGGTCCACAGTCATTGAATATTCAATGTACTTTTAATTTACATTAAATTCAACTATTATTTTTCCATATCGATAGAATTAACATTATTTGATCATTCTGTAACTTTTTCAGAGTATTTTTGGTCTTGTAAATAACAGTGTAACAGTAATTATGTTTTAGTATAAAAAATAATTATGTAAAATACTATAAGCTTGAAACAAATATTGTAACATAAGAAAAAAATAATAAATTTTTTAGGTCAAATGTTGCTTTTAATTTTTATACTATAAGTTTAAAATTCCAAATTTTATTACTGAACCTTGGTGTATGTAACCCAATATTATGATTGTAAATGGTAACTAGTTGATGTTTTAGTTAAACAGAAAATTTTGCTACCATCATTTGTTTTTGTATTTATTCTACTGAGCAAGCAATAGAACCTGAGGCAGTAACTCATGATTAGAATAAGTGAATTTCCTGGATGTTTCTTATTGTTTTCTCTTTCATTCATCTCCATTTTTTTAGTTATTTTCACTAGCATTCTTACTTCAAAACAATTTAAATTGATAATAGCACTTTCTGGAGCAAGAGTATCTAAAGGTAAATTATCCACAAACACTTTCAATTTTCCAAGCACTTCACTCTAAGTAAAACTCGGCACGCTGATCAGTCTCACCCATTTACTCTCAAGATTGACACTACAAGGACCAATCTTCATCAAGAATCCTTCTTTTACAGGGCTGCTACGGAATGGAATAAGCTTCCAAAATCAGTTTTTCCAGAGAACTATGACCTGCAACTTTTTAAAAAGCGTGTCCACAATCATTTCCTTTCTATAATTCCCCTTCTAATAGTCGCAGTCCGCGGCCCACACGATAGGTCTACCCTTTTTGCGACCATTTTATATTTATATTTAAAAAAAAAAATCCAAATAAAAACCCAGAAATGCTACTAATACTTTTACTTTTTTGTTATAACAAGTTTAACATCGAAAAAGGTGTTAAGACAGGGTTTTATGGCTTCACCATGGTTGTTTAATTTATTCATAGCCCGGTTGATTAAAATATTTAAAAGTAACGGTTTTTTTAAAGGGAAGAAAGTATGACAAACTGAGAGGTGCTGATTGAAGGAGAATGAGTGGTTTAAAAGGACAAGACCGGTGTTTGGGGAGTCGACAATGTCCTGCCAGCAGGCTCAGTGCTACTCTCAGTCTAGTAAGATTGAGCAGGTCTGACGTGGTCGCAGGCGAGGGTTCTTTTATGAACTTTTTCATGTGTCTTTGACCTGTGGATCCATTTCATTTAGCCGGAGCGTGTAAGTGCATCCACTTTTTTATGGTGCTTCTTCTGAGGCTTTTTAAAACCCCACAGTGGAGTTCAGGTCTGATGGCTATCGGAGCAGATTGCTTTTCTTTTATTTACAAAATTTAGCATTCCGATTTCCTTACCACAGTGTTCAGTGGTGACCGTCTCGGCTTAAAACAACGTAGCATGTCGACCCTGACAAGGTGCTTAATATGAAGTAATGAAATGGAGCTTTTCCCAAAAGAATTTCCAATTTTAAAAGGTCTAGCCCACAGTGATAATTGATATTGTTTTAAAACAAACAACGAGATGAAATTACTACAAAAAATTAAATTACCAAAAAATATTCTGTTTATTGGAAACTATTTCGAGAAGGTACGTTAAAAAAAACTTGGAAAACATGCAATTTTTGGCTTCAGAATATTACTACGAAGTGTAGTCTTTGGGGGCGACGTAAACCATTCAAAAGAAACAATGATTCTTCCGTAGCATTGATCTTACTTTCATGCTTTTTCTGTCAAACCCAACATTCACTACCATACATAAGCGTAGGACCAGCACTTCTCTAAGCACAGCCAGTCGTGCCTTATTTTGACACGTTTTGGCTGCTCATAAAGTTATGCAGGACACCATTCAATTTGTCTGCCAACACTCTTCGCTTAATATCACAGTCTCTCGTAAACTTTGAACCCAAGTATACAAACTCATTCACCTGTTCCACTCTTTTTCCTTCAATCAGCACCTCACAGTTTGTCATGCTATCCTCTCTTTTAAAAACCATTACTTTCGTATTGCTTTCATCCCTTTAATTTTTAGGGCATCATGCATAATATTACCAACGCCTTCAATCCTCCTTAGATGATGCTGTTATGACCTGATCATCGGTGTAAAGGAGGCATTTGACGATCAAATTCATTCATTCTCAATCCATACGCACTTTCAAATCTTTTAAACAACCGTCTATGAATAAGTTTACAGCCATGGTAAAGCCACAAAACCCTGTCAACACCTTTTTACTTTTCCGAACCTAAGGGTAAAAAAGGAAAAGTATTGGTTTACCCCCGAAAATTAAAATCGCCAATACCATGTGCGCTGCACGTTTCATGGCCCCTTGCGTCGAATGGCACCATTTTCAGCGTGACGGTTGTTTCAAATTTTGTCTGTGTGTGCGAGTTGAAAAATTTTGTGGGCACAATATCTTGACAGAGAATCAGTAGATCACTAAAACTTCTACCACTAAAACTTACAGGGTAGAAGTTTTGCCCAAAGGACAAAACCAAGTTTAAGATGGGCCATAATGGTACATTCCTTTAGGTAGCTGCTGTAAAAGAGGATCCTAAAATTTACCGCATTTTGTACTTTTTGCACAATACCTTCAGAAGAGGGAAATGAAACTTTCAGGCATTTTTTTTTTAACGAAGGGTAACTATATTGAATAGAAAAGAGCCCTCCGTTTAGAAAAGTTTGTTTTGCTACGGAAATACTGTTTATTTAAACTGTTGCAGTATAAAATTTTATGACATTATAAAAAATGGATTCATGTTTGCCATGTACAAAGGACACTTTTTAGGTAACTTTCTTGATATTATTTTTCATTGTTAAAAATGAAAAAAAAACTAAAATTATATAATCAACATTTTTTAGAAGTTTTAACTTCACAATTTTACATTTGATTTAAGTATGGATTAAGAACTTATTGGAAAAAGCAAGTATTTAGTTAAAAATGAAATACAATATTACTTTTAGCTATATATTAATACATTTAAAACTTATATGACTTCTGGTTTGTTTGATGTTTCATTATTTCTTCTAATTTCTAAAGATTTTACCAACTTTTTAATAAATGGATGTTGAAACTTTCCTTCTGTTGCATCAAAAAATTCTTGCAACTTTTTTGGTGTTCCATCTCTCTTTTCATAGTGAGCAGCTGTAAAAAGCATATCAAATCTATCTAAATCTTTTACAAATTTGGCTTCAGGTGTTTCTTTTGCTTCATACTCCTTATATATGTTGTAAATTAAAGATCCCACTTCATTGCCAACATGACTTGTTAATTCCTTCATAGCTTCATCCTCCATTTGATGTTTTTTATCTTCTGTAATATTATCATGAGGAGTAATGTCTCCCACAATGCATTCAGCTAAATCATGAACTAAAGCTAATTGAAGACATTTGAACCGATCTAGTTTAGATTCATTCCCCAGTAAAAATGTCATTATTCCCATTGCATACATATGTCCTGCAATTTGTTCATGATCATTTATTTTACAAAGCTCCCAACCTCTTCGACTAGTATGTTTTAGTTTATGAACAAGTTCCAAAAAATTTAAAACATTTTCAGGACTTAAAGACTCCATTTTAATGGTTCAACCTAAAAATAAATTTATAAATTTGAGTAGTGTAAAATCATTGGGTTAGGTTAGGCTAATTTTTTCCAATCGATTTCATATAAACTATGGTGTAATGTTAAATCCTTCTCAGTGTTGCAGTATTAATACACTTAACCTTATTTTTTTCTTTCTTTCATAATTTCCGCATTATAAAGTATCAGAGTCATCTTAAAAATCATTTTAGTTAATTATATCACCTCTTTTTCATGCAGATCGTTCAAAATTTCCTGGAATTGGAGCATTTAACAGTGACTGTTTTTTATGTTTAAACAATTTATTTATAAAAAAAACCGGCCTTCCGCCAACGAATTCTTGTTCTCCATAATTAAAGCTATGTTTTAAATTCCTTCATTTTTGGAAAAGTGCCGCTTCTACACATTTACACAAGTAATAAAAATAAAATATATTACCTTATTTCGTAAGACAAATTAGGTACACTTCATACTCTCAGACATTGCAATTCCAGAGAACGTTTTATTTATTTAAATAAAATACCGTTAATTACGATTACAGATTACAGTAATTTGTCAACTTCAATCATACAGAACATAAATAAAAAAACCAAAGCTCACACCATGACCAGACCAGACCAGACTTATGACTACCATGACATAATTATTTCATATTTCTATGCTGGTTAGTAATAATCAAATCTGTTGTATATATGTATCTGTTTAACTAAAGAAAATGTTTTAAAACCTAAAAAACAATTCGAGTTGAAAATTTAAATTTACAAAGAACCGAATATATTTTGATTTAAAATAATTGTTAAATGTAAATGTTTCTTTTATTTTTAGGAAAATAACTCGGTATAAAATCACAATATTGTTTTGACTTTAATTGTGGTTATTTCCGAAAAAAGAAAAGACATATTTTATTTTATAATTATTTTTAAAATTTTTGCTTTGGTAGCTCTATTCCGTTATGTCAAAATTTGTTGACAGTTACAAAAGTACCAACTAAAAGGTTTTATTTGGGTATTTTGGGTCATACTCCTAAGTCGTGAGCAAGTTCCAAGTTGTAAGTTGAGTACGAAAAAACAATATCGAGAGAGGCTGTATAAATAAATTATTAACCATGGAAGATGCCCTTTCTTCCGAGTTTCAACAGAGGTTGAAGATATCGGTTTTAAATAAGTTGGATAAAATCAATTCATTTTCAAGTCAAACTAATTCTAGTGGTCTTTGTAAACAAAACATCACTTCAGTTCTTAATTTTGTTTCCAGTAGCTCAAAACAAGATGTGGTAGATTCAGTTCCTAAACATTCTGAAAGTCAGTACCAGAATTTAATTAATTCATTTGAGCTTCAGAGAAGACACAATGTTGTAAATAATATTCAAGCTCGTTTGAAGAAAATGAATGATTTTACTGTCAAACAGGAGTTAAGTAATCAAAAAGAATGGTTAAAAAAACAGCAACAATTTGTTGAAGATGTACAGCAGAAAGAAAATACTATATTTCAAGCTCTTGAAGAATACAATAAACATTCTTTAAATTCTCAAGCACAATTAGCCTTATATTATAAAAATTTAGAACTAAGAAGACTATTACAAGAAAATGAGTTAAAAAAAAATCAACAAGAGAAACAAATAATGTATAATTGTATAGAAAAATTAAAAGTAAGCAGATATCTTAGTAATATTTATTTTATTTCTGATCCATATTTGTAGTTATTTAAAAATAGTTTACTTATAATTAGTACCTGTGATGCTATGAATAAAATGATTGATGAACAATTAATCAAACAGATTTGTAAAGCAAATACAAAAATAAAATAAATGGATACTGTGGAAAATTATTAGAAGTAAATGGGGTGTGAAAAAATAAATTGTCTCTTGGAAAAATAAAACAGGTTTACATGAACATAAATGAATGTATGAAGTAAAAAATATGCAAATATTTTCTGTTCTTATTATTGTGCACACTTGTTCATTAAGTTTTTAATATTTTATTTTTAGAAATTGCAACCAGAATTTAGAAATATCTATGAACAGATTCTATTACAGTTAAAAAGATGTACAAAAACTGAAATATTGAAAACAGTACTGGCAGAAGAATTTAAGCTGTTAAAGAGTCTTCCACCTAGTTTTGAAGAAATAATTGACAACTGTAAAAATGAAAAAGTAACTGAAAATGAGGTAGAAAAAGCAGAAGATCTATTGTCACAAATAAAACACTTGGAACGAAAAATAAATGCAGCAGTAGATGAGATTAATAAGAAAAATGACATAGAAAAGATACCAAAGGAGGTGGCACCACTACCAGTTGAAAACAAAATAGTTTGTACAGATCCTATTAAAAAAAATCTGTCAAATTTTAATGTTGAAAGATATGTCAGTTTAGAGAATTTAAAAATGTACACTAATTTAATGGAATTTTTTGAAAAGTATACAGTAAGTTTTAAAAGATTAGAAAGTGATGGTTCTCAAAAATCTTTTATCCTTGATTGCAAGAAAGCTATAAATATACCAGTAAATTCACTTTCTGGAATAAATTCTGAGCATATTTTAGACAAATATAATAAATTATACCAGCTCTTAAAGGGTCAAGATATTATTATGTCAGATAAAAGGATAAATGCTTCAGCACACCCTGAAGGTATTCGTTTTTGTACAAATTTACTATCAAAACGATTTGTTCTTCAAAGTGATTTAATTATTTCGAGTAATCCAGAGTCTGCTTTTTGCTATGCTACAGTTATCGTTTCATTATGGAATGAATTTCCAGAATTTGGCCAACTGATATTGGCTTATTTTTATAAAGTTTGCCCTTACTTGGTGCCATACAATATTCTTAGAGAAAATCATGAATCTGATGAAGAATTTTATAAACGACAAGGGTATCAATACAGCAATGGGCAAATTGAGAAACAGGATAAATTTTTAAAAAGAATGACAGGTAAAATTATACTATTCATTTGAATTAACAGATTAAATGTAGACTTCCAAAACTATTTTTATGTACATAAAATTTGTTTCTATGATTTATTATGATTTTATTGATGTTTTGTTTTTAAAAAGCTTATTTACATAGAGCTTGATTTGAATTAATTTATTATTAGAGGCAAAGGTGGTAATATGGGCTATTTTTATTTTTCCTTGTAAATTTTATAAATGTTTATATTTAAGCACAAATTTAACACAATAGATACTTTAATATGTATTTGATAATATACTTTGACAAAAATCTTGACCTAGTGGTTAATAAAAAAATACATTTGTTTAAATAAAGTAGTACATTTTTCCAAAAAGAAAATACATGTTGTTAATTGTTGTTAAAATAACATTTTAAAAACATCTGCAATATCACTGGTTTGCTATTATGTTGGGTCCATTGTCGAATGTTTTCACTATAATGATAGTTTAGTGGACCCATAAATGACTTGGCCAAAGGTTGCATTTTATGTTTCGTGTGTGAAGGAAGGCTGACGATGGATTCATCATTTTTGCGAGCCAGTTCAATTATGTCATTATTTTTTGTGTGTGAGTGGTGTCCATCCAAAATCAGAATAGGATCATCAGCAGTAGGTTTAGCTTTTTCAATAAAATAATTAAACCAGTCTGAATAGATTAGTTTGTATCCAACCAGATGGATGGCATCTACCTACTGCACCGAGAGGAGCCCCCTTCATCAATGTCTTAGTCATGTTTTTTCTTGGGAATATCATCATTGGAGCGATAAAAGTTCCGCCCGCCCTCATACATCAGACAATGGTTAGGAGGGATCCTCTTTCTGCTGCACTTAAAGCACCTACTTGTTGCTTGCCTTTTAATCCAATGACTCTTGGAACCCTACCTGTACAACAGAGATCTCCGTTTTATCGACGTTGAATACTCTGTCTGGTGGATCAGCAAGTTTTTCATATTCGCCTTTCAGAACATCAAAAACACTATTTACAGCCTCTTTATTAAAACCATTCACAGGTGAAAATAAAGCTGCTGTTGGTTTAAAAATAGAAAGAGTATTTTTATAACTGTTCATAAAGTGATCGAACCAAGCTCTTCCTGCAAATCCAGAATCCATTCCTTTCGCGTAACTGATAAGCCAATCGCTGAACATGTTGCCTCGTCAGACCATAAAACTTCCTTTCCATAGTGAGTAAATATCTGACCAATTATGTTTTTATGTCCTAAAACATAACTGTCTTAAGTCCTAGTTTAATATTTACAGCATTTTCTGGAGACGTTTCAAGACGTGCAAGCCTTCGAAGCGTAGCTCGTGGTACAGAAAAGGTTTTGATCCTTTTTTAATCCTATTTTTTTATTTACCATCGCTTTAATTGCCTTTACCATGTTTTCTTTGTCCCATACTTTACGCTTAAGTTTAAATTTGGTTTTGTTTAGAATTTTTTTTGGCATCTGTAAAAAAATACATTTGATAATAAGGGCCCCTATTTTAATATGGGCCTCTTTGGGGCTCATATTACCAACACTTAATAGTCCATAAAAAATTAATTCACATTTTGTAAATAATAGCCATAAATAGCACAATTTTAACGTTACCATAATTTTAAACACCCTATCATTGCATTAAAATAATCAAAACATGAAAATATTAAGTGCACGTTATACTAACCAAATGATAAAGTCTTACTTTTCAAACTTTTTTTGGAGCGGAAAAAAACTAATGACTCGTACTAGTCACTATCTCTATCAGCTTTGAACTCGGAATGAACGCGATGCAAAACTACAAGTTAACATCGCGTGATGGATAGGCTTGTTGCCAAACCACGTTATTTGTACTTGTGTTTCCGGTGGGGCCCATATTACCCTCAGGAGCCCACCTTTGCCTCTACAGATTAAAATGTTTTAAAAGTTGTAGAAGTGGTGACAATTTGTTCTAACTAAATGCTCTATTTATGAATATGAATATGTATACATATACATATACATACATATATATATATATGTATATATATATATGTATATATATATATATATATATATATATATATATTTTGGATTTTTGGATATGTTATAATGACACATATTTTCTGTCTTTAAAAGAGGGTTTGCTCTTGGGTCGCGCGTATTTCCAAAATTCATCGCCCGGATCGTAATAAAAAAACTCTCTGAGTTGTTGATTAGGATGTTCGTCGGTAATATTTTCAAATTGCTCGCGCTCTCTCATTCATGAGATCTAGCACACGACGGATCTTGCTTTATATACCCCTATCAATGGATAGCCCTACCCACACTCGAGAATGTTCCACAATGATCTGGGATGTTCCCAAAGGTTCCAGACTTTTCCCTAACGTTCCTGACTATTTCCGAATGTTTCGGGATTTTCTGGAATGTTGTGGAATGATCTCAAAGGTTCTGGACTCTTTTAAACAATTTTAGAGGGCGAAACTTCCAGCCCTTAAATCTTTAAAAGTACACCCTTTAGGTAAAAATGGGAACATTATTCATGGATGGGGGATAGAGGGCTACCACACCATATAACTCCTTTAATCGCACCGGGACTCGTTCCTGAGTTTTAGCGGCACGCATATTGTACACTTACTTTTATAATATATATTGATTAAAAGAAATAAAATTGGTAAAAGACAATCTATTTTAGGTTTAATGCGCCTTTATGCCGCTATTATGATAGTTAAACCAAAAAAAGGACACGTCAATATTATAAATATATCAAATGGTTGGAAATGGTTAGCTTCAATTTTAAAATTAGAACCTCTAGTCGATATTACTGCAACTTTAGTACACACCTTTTTGGAAACTGTTGGATTTGAATTAGAGGCAAGATATGGAAAAATGTTTCAAAAAATTATAAGAATAATTGTAGAAAACTTTTTGCCTAGTTGTAGACAAAAATGTACAGGAGGAGCAGTTACAAGGTAAGATTATATTTTATAGTTAAAACCAAAAGTTAAATTGGTAAAGTGCATGTGAGACGTTTCAGCTTGGCAACGGTAGAAAGAGTGACGTACATGTGACGTCAAGCTTGAGATTCTATCTATCTGTCAAAAAGTTGCCTCGGCTACAGGTAACATAAACCCTAGTTTTTAATACTTGAAATATTAATTTTTAGTCAATAAAAATAACTAATAACACCACAATATTGTTCCTTAAACCTAAATAATTGTCAAATAGCTCACTCTGAACTTGAAAAAACCCAAAAAAGCTCAAAAACAAAAATCGTTAACAGAAGATATGTTATTTGTTGTACCATGTGCACGTTACCCATCTCAAGCATCTCACCCTTTCTACCAAATGTCAAAAAGTGCACTTCACCCATAGTAATTTTTAAAGCTAAATATGGAAAACTGTCAAATTGGGTCAGCACAAATCGACTTATTTGTTATTTCTCTTATTACCATTTTCTTGGGAGGAGCTAGTTTTTGATTTTTTAACAAAATCTTACAAAATCAAAAAGTTGGAATTTTAATTATGGGGTAAGATATAATCATCTGAATAAGATATAATCATCTGAAAAAGGTATAATCATCTGAAAATAATGTATAATGTATAATGATAATAACATTTAGTTCTTTTAAGTTCTTTAAATATATATTTTTTTAGGCTGGAATTATTGATGACTGAATATTTTAAAAATAAAAAATTTGAAACGCCGGATGGATATTTGGGGTATACCTATTGGTAAATGTTTTCGTTTATTAAAAATTTGTACATAAGACTGAATTACTTTTGTAATTTATAATATATCATTTTTATATAAATAGCACGCATGTCATTTTTTGATAACTTATTTTACGGTTTTTGGGAGTCGAAACCCCCCCCCGAAACCAAGCGCGACTGCCAGATCTCTAAAGAGAAACAAATTTTCTATTTTTATGATTAAAAACTTACAAAACAGCAATCGGTACTGTACTGACCAAAGCACTGGCCACTCAGGAGTGTCGCAAGACGCTACTTAGCTTAATAATTCAATAATGTAATAAATATCCTCTTAAATTTTTTTGCAACATTACCCTTATAAACAGCTTCGTCAGGGAGATCATTTTCAACATTAAAATTGTTTGCGCAATTCAACTGGTCAAGGGCGGCTAACAGGTCTTGCCTTTTAAACAGGAATTGATACCACAGGTTTTAATCGCTTTGCGAAGGAAAAACGTAAAAATATTGAGCTTTTATATAATTATTATTTTTAAAATTAGATGTTGGAATCTGTTAAGCCTGTTATTTTATTAAAAATTATTCAAATCTTAGTTAGTTTTTTAAACCCATAAAAAACTGCTCTAACATCCCCCTCCAATTTTTTGCTTATACTGACTTCAACTTAGCAAGAATGAGCGAAATTGTATATTCTGTACATTCTCTACTATAGAAAAGTTAAAAATGTTCTAAATAAAAATCATTCTTATTTATTTTTTTTAAGAAAGTTAGTTACCTTATTAAACATCAATCAATTATTTCAGAACATCATTTTAGTTACTAATAGCAATAAATAAATATTTGAGGTCAATTTTTATTTTTTACAAATTATTCTGAAAAAAAGGAATTTTACTCTTTGTATTACGTGAAACGAAGCAATAAAAAAGTATTCAAATTTGATACGTCGTAATTATAATTAGGTAGTGGGCGTCTCAATTTGTCATTATCAATTTTCATCAAGATAGTATTGCAAAAAAATACATTGTTTTAAAGACGGGTATTGGTAAATAGAGTAAGAAGAATGGTTTCATCCATGTGGTTAGTCTGGATTTGGATGGTAGTATTGCAAACAGATATTTAAAACGAAATATCCAGAAGATCTATTACCACGCATAATATTTATGATCTTGTTGTGAAGTATGGTTTTATAGAAATTTGATTGCTATGACCAGTAATTTTCAAAAATTGTTCTTCTACACCACTTTTTGCCAATTTGCTAACAGCAGTTGACCTATTCGAGTGATTTATATTTTTGTCCTTCACATTTGAGCCAATTGCCTCGGCAGCAGATTTAGTCCATCCATTTATTGTGTTTCTTCCCACAGGTACATTATTGTACCATTTGTCAGTTTCATTTTTCCAGTGTCGATTTGGTTTTAAGAACAGTCGTGGTGAGGTAATATTGTCGCCATGTTTTGATATTAGTTTATTTATTTATTTATCGTATGGCAATCACATCATATAAAAATAGCATAAAAAATAAGAACACAAATTTGTATAGAAACGCAAGCACATTAAACAATACAGTCATGTAGCAAATAAGTACCTACTTTAATAGGCTTAGTTATATATATATATATATTTATATATATATATATATTTATATATATATATTTATATATATATATATATATATATATAATAAAATAGTCTTGTTAAAGTTTAGATTTATAGCTGTTTTACGGCAGTCAGCTGTCACAAGTTTATGTCCAGATTGATCCAGTCTATGACCGCAGGTGTAGGAGTCAAAAAGTATTGATGCCTTCACTCGTAAGCTCTCAGTGGGCATTCTTGGCGGAGTTGGCGGATGGTTTGTCTTTCATGTCCACAGTGGCATTTTGGGGAGGGGATCTTTTGTCATTTATCAGTTTATGAAAAAGACGTACTGGACGTATTGGAAACCAACCATTTACTACTTTACAGTTTTTAGAACCACCTTGGCACGTTTTACTGAACACCGGATTGTATTTAATGTGATTTGTTGGAGAGTCATCATTATTTTTCTCTATATGAACAAAATCCACCAGACAAACAACTGCCTCTCCTCCTCGCCACGCTAATTCTTCAGCAGCAATATGGTAAAATTTACGAATAAGACCTTCAGGAGTATTTTCATTCTATAGCAATATTATTTTGTTAACTTCAGACAAATTTAACGAAACTATTTATTTATGGCAACACATAAAAAAAAAACTTAAGACTAAAAAATATACATTAAGTTCTTAAATCTAAATTTTCAATCCACGTAACAGCCGATGGGGTGGCCCTCAAGAAGTCTGTAGTCGTGCTGTGACGCAGCTATATGCTAGGTGATGGATGGTCTGTCGTTCTCCACAGTCGCAAGCGTTACTTTCGAGTTTTCCCCACTTATGGAGAGTCTGCACATACGCCGTATTCTGTGCGGATGCGGTTTAGGCAGCACCATGTTTTTCTTGGTAGAGCAGAGCCAGTTTAGAGCCTGTTTCGTTTGGACGGATGTTGTTGTAGGTGTCAGGAGATACTTTATTCCGCCATTCTTGTACCCATTCGTGTTTCAGAGTGAAATTTTTTGCGGTGAGTGCTGTAGCAGTTTGAACTGAAGGTTTCCTAAAACGTAACTTCTCACCTAGTTGGGCGATGTCTTCGTGAATTTGGAGCTGCAAGTTGTCTTGGATTTTCTTATATTCTCTACAGAGAGCGTTTGCACGGCGGAGATGGGCTGGTGGTATATTGCAGAGAGTAGGCAGCCAGTGCGTGGGTGTAGGTTTAATGGTGCCGCTGATTATTCTCAAAGATTTGTTGAGTTGGACATCCACCTTTTTTGAATGGGGGCTATTCAGTCATACTTAACGAAACTGAACTGGACTTAAGTTTACATGGATCTGCATGTAGTTTCTTCCTTATTGTATCGCGAGCATCTCGGGCTGGATTAAATAATATATTGTTAAACGGGTCAATCATAATATTATAGTCATTATAGTACTTTTCTTGCAAATGTTTGCACGAAATGTACCACATTGTCTTCATCGTTGCTTCTTTAAATTCAGTCCTGTCTTTATTTTCTCATATAGACCGCCCAATCTTTTAGTATCAGCGCCAATTCTTCTAAGCTTCCATGTTCATTTAATTCATATTCTTGTTCGCAGCAAAATTCCATAAATGTTCCCCAAATATATTTGTGACTGTAGGTTGTATTTTTGGGAATTTTTTGTTTGATTAGCGCATTTATACTTTGAACATTCGCATTGCCAAAACGTGACATTTTAAAATTTATTTGGAATAAATTGTCAAACTCAATTGTGTTGTTATAGTGATTGATAATTGCACTGATTGCAATTATCAGTGTAATGTTGACATGATTGGGTGAAATTATTTCATATGACACAAAATGACAAATTTTTCCAAAATAGCGATTCGAAAATCTGACTATACAATTGTAGTTTGGCTCCTAATTAGATCAAGCCGTTATTTGAGATACGTCAAATAGCAGATAATTAAATAAAGAAAATATATCTTTAAAGTAATTCAATTTTTTATTTCTTGAAAATAATATATTAACAATATGGTAACAAAAGTATCACTCTAGCAATGTTCAAAGAGGCCACAGAAAGTTTTTAAATATTAAATTATAAAAAAGCGGCATTGTTCATCATTGTTTTAATGTGCAACCTTATTCGGAACATAGTTTTAGTTAAATTAGAATCAAGAAAGTCGTAAGTATTTTTATTTTTGTAAATAATTGTTGGTATTTCTAGGCAAAAAAAAATTATGACGCTCTTAAAGTAATTTTATAATTATGTATTTGCTACAGTTTTTTTAGGATTTTTAAGTCTATTAATCCTATAGGAATAATTTATAAACTTAAAAATAATTACTACAATAGTGGCTTAAGCTATAATTTAAGATTAGAAAAGTACCTAAAATCGTTAGGTTCAACTTAAGACTCATGGAAAATACGGTGGTATCACGAAACGAGTAGCAGATGGACTGTGGACGGACGAATGGGATACGTTAAAGCGGGACCTCTGAATCAATTTCTGGCATAATTATGCTTCGATGTAAAGCAGAATGGACAAAGGTAGTAGACAAGTTTTGAAGCACCAAACAGGACAAAACAAAAAACCAGTAGCCCTTCTACCTCACAGTTTTGGATTTCTTAAAGTTCCTACCGGAAAGACCTTAGTGTAGTAACGTTATGCGGCGGTGCCGGATTAGGCTAAAAACGCCAAAATATAATGGAATCCAACTGTAGTTTTACTTGTCAGTTTTTTAGACAACGTAGAAGAGAATGGTATAACCATGTCAAAAGGATGACCGAAGGTAGACTACCCCGCATAGCACTAGAAAGAAAACCAGCGAGAAATCGTCCAACAGAAAGACTACCAAGGAGATGGAGTGACAGCTGGTAGTCCACATCACAGAAATGCTACGACGGCAAGCCCGGAATTAACAGACCAGTAGAAGAAGAAGAAAACGTTTATTAGTGTCAGTCATTCAGTGATGTTTTGTTTGTTCTTAAACTCAATCTTTAAGCACCGTCTTGTAAGTTAGCATCATTTTTTTATATTGTCTAAGATAAACAAAGATTCAATTTTTTACACTTACGAAAAGAAAATTCAATTCAATTCAGTAAATTAAATATTTTTAACATTAAATTTTTGTTAAGATTCACTTGAGCAATTATCCAGTAATTGAAAATAATAATTAATCAAAATTCCTTGTTTTTCGATGGATAAATGAGTAAGGGATACTTGAAATTATTGTGGGAGCAAAGATGTAATACTTCTAGCCTAAAACACGAGACAGCTTTCCTATAGAATTTATTGTCGAATCTAACCTATAGGATTAACACAAAACTATTACAGGTTGTGTCAGATTTTCTTACATATTGTTTACCTCTGCCAATAAGATAAAAGTAAAATTATTAATCAATTCATGCACTATTCCTACATTATATGTTTAAAGGACTCTGAACTATTCTTATGAGAAAAGGCTTTCCGTGAGATTTAGATTTATTGTAGATGTCGATCTCCTGATCAAAGGTTACAATTGCCTCGACTTTATATCATCAACCGTTTAGATAATTCCGTGTACGTCAATCGTACTGCAAATTTAATATAAAGCAAGAACTAGTTCTTATAGTGATACATTTTAACAATTCATCAAGGTACATTTTTCAGATTTATGTGAATATATGTCTGCATAAGTATTCATATTGTGGTAATTTTTTAATTAGTAACTAAAGCATAATGTGTAAATATTTTTCTCCAAGTTGACTAGTCAAGAAACTGCAAGGATAATTGATAATTTTTGAAAAAATAAAAAAAATTTACGAGCCGTTCTTTTGAAAATACATTTTCAATGAAAATTGGATCTTTTTTAAGTTGGACAAAATCTAATTTATCACAGCTGCTGATAGACACCACATAGATGCATTTGAAGGTGTTGGAGAAGAATGTTGCGCATTCCATGGACAGCGAGAAGAACAAACGTGGTTCTTAATGAACTCGGCATCACGGACCGACTATCTACTGTTTGCCGCAGACGAATCCTTCAATATTTTGGACACATCACACGCAGAAATGAGGATAACCTAGAGAAACTGTTAGTACAGAGCAAAGTAGAAGGCCGAAGACCTAGAGGACGATCTCCGTCACGCTGGCTGGACCACATCACAGATCAACCATTGCAAACGAATCTCCGTCAGGTCGAAGAACGACACCTTTGGAAATGTAAAGTTTTTAGTTGCAAGTAGCCATAGTGTCACAGGTCATGAAGATATGACGAAGAAGAAAAGAAGAAGATACAATTAAAAGACAGTTTTTAATAATAAGTATCACATATTCAAGAGAATACTATTGGACATTGATAATTGCAAAAAAGCTGGTCTTCAATTGGACACTATACGAGAGAGCTAAAATGCATTTGAGTCCAATATCAAAAAGTTCAACGCCCTATATTATCTAAACGGTTATTGATCTATCTTGATAATAAGTCGCGGCAATTGTAACTTTTGATTACAAGATCGACATCTACAAAATATCTGAATTTCAAAAAAATCTCACGAAAGCCATTTCACATAAGATTAGATGTTATATGTGACTTACTTTAAATAAATTGTTAAAATTTATTAAAATTTAATTCTATCAATTTATTAGCAGTTTTAATAAAATTACTTGAATTTGATTATTAGTTTTTATTATATTAAACAATTAAATTCAAATTATTTTTATACTTACGATGATTCATTCTTGATAATAATTAAGACAATTATAAAGAAAGTGCAAAGGCTTTGATAGACTGGTCAACACTTTGATTTGATTGATTGATTTTATGTACCTACATCTTTTATGAAAAAAATATGTAAACATGTATCTATACATAAACTGAATAATTTTTCTAAGATTACCTCCTAAATATTTTTTTAAAGTGTGACCCCTCACAGAAAGAGCCAAACTTTTTTGACCATGTAGATGTTTCAATGTAAAGTTAATGGACCATCGCACACTGCTTAGACGCGTGTTTGAGCTCATTTAGTCACAGTCACGATGTCAAGCGCTGGATTTTTATTTTAAGTTGAAACATAACTTTATAAATACTGAAATTGTTTTTATAAGAAACATTTTGACTCTCTTGCAAACAAAATGTTTTTTGGAGAAACCATCATTTTCGTCTTAAACAAAATCGTTTTTGCTCTTTGTGTGTGCGGCCGGCCTAATAGTGTAAATAAATATTTTTTTAACAGTGACGTAAAATAATCATGTAGTAGGTAATCATCACGTTATAGACCATGAGGGCAATCTAAAATCGTTACTATTTTATTCTATTAGAGTTTTATGTTGACCAGTTTAATCAAGATAAAGTGATAGGTGTAACACATAATAATTAACCAACGAGAAGCGACAGGTTTTTTGGAACGTTTGATGTTCGTGGGGTCGATTTTCGTTAACCTTTGTACATCATAAATACAAACACTGCATAATAAAAAAGATGAGCGTCGGAATCGGATCAGAATGTAAAGTGCTAATTAATATACTTCGAACTACCGATACCTTAGATAGTACGGGGTCAAATTTATAATCAATACTAGGTATTATGATTTTTGTATTTATCTGTATTCTTTGCAATAGGCGGACCTTCTTCAGAAAACGCTCAAAACAGACTTTTGTTGCTTATCGTTGGTTTGTTATTTTGGGGTTGTAATAAGTATTGCTGATTCATTTTATTTGAGCATTACTTCTGAGCTAGAAAATTTATATAAATGGTAAAATACAAAGTAGTAACTAATACGTTTAGTAACGTGAGTTTTCTAATGGTTATAATTTTGATTGTTATTTTTTGTGTTTATTTTATTCATCGTTAAAAAAAAAATATTAATTTATTTACTAACCCAATCTTAAAATATTACTGTAACTACTACCTCAAAAAAAAGTATTAAGATAAAAGTTCTTAATATTAATGAAATACTTTTAGGCATTATTTATTGTTCAATTAAGATCATATTATGTATCTTGCCGCTTCCACTTTCTCAAAATTAGCGAGTTTGTTTATGTTTGTGTTTAAAATGTGTTTATTATAATTTGTTTAAAAACATAAATGGTAAATTCTCTAATATTTTTTATTATCTTGATTAAAAAAAAATATGTAAATAATTGCCTACTTATTTTAATTTGGATATAGATATATTTAAGGACTTAATAATAACATTGCTATTTGAATTAATACTTACTTTTGAAATTAAAAATAAATGATCTCTGGCATTTAAAAATGTAAAATACACAATAAGTGTAGTGAATAAAAAGTAGCAATATGTAAGTAGCATCTACGGAAAGCTAAACAGCTTCTCGAGTTGGACAAGAAAGACTTGAAACTGGTGACGGGACTCCTCACTGGACACTGCCCTCTAACGTATCACCTGAAAAAGATGGGCAAAACAGAAAGTGATAGTTGCCGCTACTGTGAGAACTTCGCTGAAACTGCAGAACATTTGCTTTGCGAATGCCCAGCGCTTTTCTGCAAGAGGTTCAAGTTTCTGGGAGGGGCCTTCCTAAAACCCTTCGATATCAGAAACTTAGCACCCAGGAAACTGATAAACTTTAATTGAAGTCTCGGAATCCCGGGCCTTGAATAGATTAAGGGTTATGCACAAAAGATCTGATAGGTCGAAGTGCTTGAGAGGCAGCATGCTTTCACGACCCACCCTACAATCTACAATCTACAAGTAGCATCTACGGTATAGTATTAGTATCAATCGAATTTCAAGTGAATAAACAGATGCTAATACTACACAGTTATTACTTGAGAAAGTGAAGTATAAGCCGGAAAATACTGGGTTAGTTACTTCTCCGTGGTAGTTATATCTACTCTTCATGCTGGGACTAGTTATATTCCGTAAATAACCTTCTACGCGTCCAGTCGATTGTTATTAGTTTTTTGTAGATTGATCAAATAAAGTCGTTAAGTTGTTTACAATAATAAAATAATCATCGTCGTCTAGCGAAGATGAGTTTGAAGAAAAGAAGTGTTGTAAGCGTGCGTTATTTGTTCGTTTGCTTGCAGAACATGCAATAATTTGCGAAAAATCTAGAATACTCAAATTTGTCACAGCCAAAAAACACGCTTGGGAAACTATTGCTAAACAGTATTTCCACGCAGTCGGTAAAGAAATGACATCGGCACAATTAAACAAAGTGTTTAATAATATGAAGACAAAATTTAAAAAAAACGGATGTGAAAGCTACGGGTTATAAGCCATCAAGCTTAAGGAGTGGAAGAAAGACTTTTTGTCTCTTCTGGGACAGGCAGAAAATCCGGCGTTTCAAAAAATTCCAGGAAGTACAGTGGTCGGAGTGAAAGTACCCGAACAAGTAGAACAGCGTATGCATCAGTCGGATAACGAGACAGAAACTGCAGATGCCCGTGACTAGTGTTCCACTGCTAATATACCTAAACCCCGTAGCGCCTGTGTAAGACCTGGAGTACATACCATACAATCCTACGAAGATGATAAAACTACATAGCTAATGACTCCCTAACTACAACAGCTGGTATTGCTGCAGCAAAGGCAACTTCAAAATTTTACTGGAAAAAGAGAACCTTCCCTTGAAAAAATTAAAAAAAGAAGTCGCCAACAAAATCACACAAAAAGATTAAGTTTTATAATATTTAGAATGTGTTTGCTATTATGAAAATGTCAATGGGATCACCGAAATAGCGCAATACTATCTCCATCCGATTTCGCTACGTAAGAGCTCCACCTAGAGTTTCTTCATATTCGGGTAAAAATTCACTTGTCAAAAAATCAACACTATCACTTTCAAAACTTAACAGTTCTTTACATTTTTGTATACGTCTCCTCTCACCATACGTTTTTCGTGCCCGAGAATCCATGAACATAGCCATGATGAGAAATGAAGTAACATGTTACCTTTCGGAAAAACCAAGTTACTTCTACTGCGAGTAGTTGGTACTATTTTTAATCACTTACCATATCATTACAACTCCAAATTCTTAAGGTATTAGCATTAACTACCGTTTTATTCACTTCACCCATTGAAACTGTATTTTATCAGTGAAAATTTTTTCAAGACATTTGTTTATAAATAACTCTAATATTGTCAAATTTATTACGAATCTTGAATTAAAATGAAAAGTGTAGACTAAAACGTTTGTCAAACTTATCTAAAACATTAATTTTATTCTACACCATTGAAAATATCACATTAGTATATACTAATATAATCATTGATCTAATTTTCTATGAAATAAATATAATAAAAAGTCAACACTTCAAAAACATCGCTATAAGTTCAAAAACACACACATATAAATATATATATATATATTTAAGGAAGTTAAATAAATATGTAGGTATATAAATAGAAAATGTATACCTTTTTATATGAAGCAATACCCGTTTAAAGAAAAATGTATTTGATATAGATAAAGTTCAAATATTTTATTATAGCATTAAATAAATGCCCGAAGATTGATAACAACAATATTTAAAAAATTAATAGTAATTAGAAAATAAACATGAAAATATACCTGTAATTAATACGAATTTTTTTTAAAATAAACTTCCTTATATTTTAGTGTAATTTTTGTTAAAATGGTATGTTCTAAATTTAAAAACCATCAATTGTGTCAAATTTCACAAAAAATATAATGATGTTTCTGAAGATTGTATAAATGTTCATAATTAAAAAAAAATTAATCAACATAAAATATATATACCTATTGGATTTTTGTAACTTTTAAAACATGTTCTACTATTTTTGCACTATATATTAAATAAATTTTATTTTTAAAAACTGTAGAAAAAGTGTCTACTAAAAGCAATAGCTTTACAATTTTGATAAAAATTAAAATGGCAAAATCTATAAATATCTATCAATACCTGTTTATAAGAATATATATTTGTTTGATTATCTCATTGATTTAATATTTAGGTTCAGTACTAATAGAGTAGATACAATGCACAAAAAACGGAAGTAAGGTAATAAAGTATGTAAAATGGAAATCCGAAGTAAGTAAGAATAACAGAAATTTATAAATTTTAAATCTGGTTAAATTTGCAGCATTCATTTTTCTCCAATTGTTAATAAAATTACAATATGTTACATGACATCTCTAGATGAGCTTAATCTATTTGTCTGTTCTTTATTAAAGAAAAAGACCTGTCAAAGGTCACCCTTTATTCCCAAAGAAGCGGATGTCAAGTGCCGATTTAAACCGGTTTGGTTACCACCCAACAACACCTTTACTCTTTCAACATGATAACATATTCCCGCTTAAGAATATACGTGCGAACTTCTTTGTTTATTGTCAAGCAGGATAATTCGGTAACCGTCGTGTTTTTTTGACGTTTCATCCTGCTCCGACTGATTTAACCAGAAGTGGGCCCTAACAATAATAATTCATCTCTACCTGCTATGAAAAAATGTGCTACTTTTAATTAAACACCTATATTTATACATTTTAAAACAATTCAATTCAAGAGATGACTGCATTAATCAACCATTCTTTGGTCCAAACTTTGTATGATGGAAGCTATAAACAAATAGTTGAATTGTATGACTAAAATTACAGCATATGTGTATAAAATCAAGCAAATTAACTTCTGGCTGACAGTTTTAAATATTTATAGTCAGAAAGATAATTCGCGTGAATGTTGTTATACAACCAGCTCAAAAGTTTTCTTAAAATTAATTGTCTATTTAAAATATTACTACCAAATCTACAAAAAATTTCAAACAATTTAATTAATAAATATACAAGTTATGCTTTGGTTTTGTTTTACTTATTAAGGCCCCTTTACACGGTCATTTCAGTTTACATTTCCGTCTCCGTCTCAGTCGAACTGTCAGTTCAACCTGCGTGTAAAAAGCAAAAACTGATAGGAAAACTGAAACGGAAAGGGAGAGCTGACGGGATGGCCAGACCTATTTGTTTCGTTTCTTTTTCATTTCAGTTTAGTAAGAATCCTATGTCTAAACACGTTGCGCATCAGTACATCCGTAGGTTTTTATTTTAAGGTGTCAATTATGTCGAAAGACCACGATTTTATTTGTGAATTTATTGAAATGTACAATTCCTACCCTTGCTTGTGGGATAAGGACCCGAACTACCATAACTCAAACATCAGAGAGGCCGCCTACACCTGCCTATTGGAGAAATTCATATAATACGACGACAACGCGACAGTTAAATGCAAAATAAATAGCAAAAACAGTGGGACAGGAAACGTTGAAGTGTACAAGCCATCATTATGATACTACGATCTTCTTCATCGTTGATCAACAGCCTTCTCAGACAAGCTTGAACACTATGAATTGTGAAGATGAGGAAAAAAGCCAGTAAAATAATAAAATAAACGCCGAGAAATGAAATAACTAGAACGGACAACTCAACGGATCGTGTAAAAAGAAACATGGAAAACGGATGGACGGAAATGAAAACTGAAATGACCGTGTAAAAAGGCCTTTAAAGAGATAAAAGTATTTACACTAAAAAAAGTTTTTCCTACTTACTTCTGTTGTATATACATATTAGATAAAACATCCTCAGTCATTCATTTATTTTAAAATTTTATTAAATCAACATAACATTTAATTAACTACAATATTGCAAAAAAACTTACACATTTTCTGAATATTTTTGTATTGAAAACTTCTGGGTGATTATATTTTCTATGATTTGTTAGAGTGAGCTTGTTAACTATCATTTCCTTCATCTAAGTTCACTTATAACTTGACCAAAAGTATTACTTGCCAAGTTTAAATTCTTCCTCTTTTTTTTTAACATTAGTTAAAACGTTCATTTTTCTGCATACCCATTTCCTTTTTAAGAAGGTTTAACAATGTAAATAAAAAATAATAATTTGAAGACCATTTTAGCATTGAGAGCATACAAAATACAATTCGAATAAAATCCTTTTATTTTTAAAAAACTTCACAAAAAAGAGAACGAAGTTGTATTTTTAAGATTATTACTTAAAGTGTAATTTTTAAAGTATCTTCGTAAACTAGTTTTAGATGTTTGGAGAATTAAAAATATATATAATATTGTTTATGATCGAAAGGTAATAATTTAAAAGGTACACAATTTAAATAATTACTTTATCATTACATAGAAAACACATAGAGGCTTAAAGTAAAGTTTGGATCCTTTACAATGAGTCTTGGCCGATTTAACAGAGAGATCCATTTTAAATATAGGTACATCGTTTTATGAGTAGATACAATGTAAATTAATTATCATAAATTACAAACGAATTGCGATTTTTAAGTCTAGTTTCTATTTTCTTTCATTTAGTTCTACCAGGTGTCCTCGATTTGTACAAATTGTTTTTTTGTAGCTTAATACCTTTGTCATCGCCAGCAACGACATAGCTACACATACACAATTTTGTAAACAAAAATGTTCAGAAAATTTTTAAAATTCAATTTGATATGTTACGCTAAACAGACAGATATAAAAATTGAATCTGTCGTTGTATTCACATTGAAAATTCAAAACATTAAGCATGGTTGCCAGATGTATATATATATATATATATATATATATATATATATATAAAAAAATATTTTAAAATTTTGTTGGATATGAATTTTTTTGAAGTTTTTTTTACACTAGCGATGAAATTAGTATTTTTACCGAGTCAATAAAATGGTCATTGGTTCTATAAGATATTTTATGACATCATTTGCTCTGTATGAAAAATAAGGAATGGCAAATTATTTTTTAGTAAGTTGTTAAGTTAATACGAAATGTTCTAATAATAGTGTCCTCAAAATCATAACGGTTATGCTGTTCAAATCGAATTTTCAACATGAAATTAAAGTATGTATATAAATGTTGTACTATAGCTAACACATAGTTTCGGATTGCATATGCAAGCTACCCTTGGATTCGGCCGATGAAAGCACTTCTCTCTGGATGGTAGGCAACTGAGAAGAATCAATAACAATCGATGGTCGTTGGGGCATAGGTGGTTGATTAATGGTGGCTGCATTATCACTAGATTCAGTTGAATCTTGTCGTTCTGTGGATGAACTGCTAGAACCTACACCCAAGAAAAGAGAGAGAAAAGTGATAGTAGGATGCATAGAAGAATGTGTCGCTAAAATGATGGATTTTTTTTTGAGTCATGCATCTGCTAAACGGTTTTGAGCACATTTTACTGTGATTTATGGTCGAATTATTTAATGCAGACTACTTTATTTATATGCTAAATTTTATTCAAAGGTAGTAATACGAAACCATGATTAAGGACAGCTAAATTTTGAAAATTTGTATTTTATACAATAAAACGACGACTATAAGAAAAACAATAATGCGCTTATGAACCTTACTTATTACGTTATTTTACCACTAAATTTTATCATAAAAATTAAATTTTGGAGCTTATTTGGCAATAAAATTACTTTCTAAATTCAGAAATATTTTCACGAAAAATGAATATATCCTTGTAGATGAGTTACAGACCAATTATAATGTATTTGGTGTAAGCTGTTAACTACAACCTTATGCAGTACTAATAGTCTAAGATCAGGCTGCGAAATTACTACGTTCATCTAGTTTTTAATCAAAATCTAATTATTACATATGTTTATGAAATGGGGGAATACATTTTTGACGAGGTATTTTTAAATATTAATTGGTTTTTCGAAAAAAAAATTCATTTGTTCTTTAAATAAAATACAATAATCCACTTCACAGCGATATAAAGTTTAAAAATTGAAAAGTTATGGTTGATACTGCGCACTTGGCCGCAACCACTTCGCAGCCAGGTGTAAACAGGTACCTATTACTTTGTTAAAGTATTTCCAATCTCAGTTTAAAAAAGATGATTTTACCAGGGCACTGCGGTATTCCGATAATAAGCGCTTTATTCTATACTGAGTAATACCGATAAATTTAGTAAAACATATCGGCCGCCTCTTTTTATAAGCTACGGGTAGCACAGCTTATTTTTGAATATCAACGTCGCTAATATGCATTCATCAAATCATCGGTCGACTATCTAGCTCGCAGGTGTTCACTTAAAAGCATAAGCGCGCGCTGGTTCTCAATAACTTCTCAGGAGAGATAAATCTTTAAAATTAAATTTCTTTTTGAAGTGAAACTTCTATACGCGCGCTGGAAGTAAAAATTCAAGGCCGCGTCACACGAGCTAGCGATACGAAAATGTCTAACGATTCATAAGGCTGTTTGTATTGTTTTTTAGCTACCATAAACCAATTGTATCGACTGTAGCTACAACTACACGAGATGTACAGGCTATTGAAGCAATGTACAGATTACAGAAATCAATTAAGAATAATATTCATATGCAAACGGTAGTGTATGTCGTTCTATAAATACTTCATTCCAATCCTTATAATATTCCTTATATAATTGAATTTAATCCTAGCCGTTTAAACGTTAGAAGTTTTACTTCTAATATGCGCACATAGTGTACACATCTTTTTTGTTTTGGTTTTTAGAAGTAATTTTACTTTAAAATTGCAGAAAACATGTAAATTTACTCATTTAATAGAGAAATTGCATGAATGGTCTAATCTTTCACAATAAGGTACTTCTACCAACATTAAGTAAGCGACAATATGTGATGCTACTATACGACTATACTCTTTAAGCAAGGATTAATAATTCTGAATAGAAATAAAGGAATAAAAGCATAATGTAAATGTTTAAAATGATTGAAACATGATTAAGCTGCATGCATTTACAAATGATGAAATATTATTTATAATCCATAAATACAATTTATATTTCATTTGAAAGTTTTTTTTTTAATTTTTTCTACAAAATTAAAATTATAATTGCTTAAATAAGTACTTTTAACTATTTGTTATTTTTATGCTACTCTTTAATCAAGGCAAAATATTTTCAAAGTATTTTAAAATATTCGGTAAGGGGATGCTGTTTCAGAAGAGAATTGTGTTTGCAGGATAAACATTATTTTATGAATTTAATGAAATAAAGTTAATTTTAGAGTTTAAAAAAAATCAGCACATGGCATACTCAATCGTTTATATTTCTTAAACAACCCGTAAATTTTTTTTTATTCATACTAAAATTAGTTGGTTGAAAAATAATTCATTACCCACAAGCAGCTTTTTAGATAGACAGATATAAAATTTTAGATTTCAATAATTATATGTTATTTACCATGAAAACCTACTATGTGTGTTCTCTTTTTAAAAAAATACTAAGAGAAATTGCCGTTGTTTTTTAACAGTACGGCAATTAAAATGGGCTGCCAGTACAGCCAACTTATTTTATATCGCTAGGTCATTAAAATTATACAGAATCAAATCTTATTAGAGAAACAAACAAAACTGTTAAGAAATAGTTTATAACCAATACAATCAATGATTTTTTTGTAACTTTGCTTTACAATATTAAAAAAAACGAAATAACTTATTTTTGTGGATTTTCATAGATTTTAAGTGATCAGTATAACCTCAAAGAAAACATTTATAACTTTGGGGGGTAAAATTAAAGTCTAAAAAATAAAGTAAAATATGTTAAAATGTTTTATATCTCGCAAAGTTTACTTAACATTGAAATTTTTATTTTTGTATCTGATTATAAAAGGTAATCTGCTACACAAACTGGATACAATTAATGGGAGAACAAATGTAGTGCGGTGTAATTGCATTGTTGCCAATACAATTTTAAAGATGATTTATTAAAGAAAGACCGGAATTGGTCCCTAACAATAATAATTCATCTCTAAGAAATATCATGGCCCATCTCAGATACAAAACTTTAAGATCTTTACATACCCAAATGGGGCAATTGTACATTTTTAAAATATTTAAAATTATAACTTATATTTTTGACTGCTGTTGAAACAAATTTTTAAGCACGGTTTGTGCATCGGTTTTTGTAATAAAAATAGTAAACCGAGTGTCTCAGTTGTATTGTTCTAACGCCTCATATTAGTTATTTTAATAAATTTAAATTCAAAACTGTAAAAGTTTTATAGAGACCTTATGTCCTAAATTAAAAACAAAATATATCAAAATACTTTATTGCATCTCAATAATATTTAAACTATCGCATTGTTATTTTATGACGTTATAAATATTTTGCGTAGAATTCGAATTTTAAATTAACTTTACAGTGTGTAAATTAAATATAAAATTATTGAAGTAAAATTTCTTTTCGCACGCTTGACTTGGGGAGTAAGCTGGTGAATGAGTGACGAGAGCGTTACGAAAAGTGTGATCGGGCGAGGCGAACAGAAGTTGAGAGGGAGATATAAGTTAGTAAAGATAGAAAGAGAGAGAAAGTTACGTTTCGTATATTACTGTAGGGGCAAGAGAGAGAGAGGTGCGAGCACACATTTTCTTTCTTTCTTCCTCTCATAGCACGTGCATGAAATGATTATTTCGTAATTTCATTTCGCTCTTTAACAATTTTATAAATTACAATTTTTTAATTATAATTTGTATTTACTGATGTATACCATAATGAAAATAATGAATAAAAATAAAAAATCTATTAAAAAATATTAATTTATCAATGATAACCCATAATAAATTTAAATATTTGTACAAAATTAATATATGTACATGTATATATTATACATATAATTTATAGAAAACTATAATACTATTATAGAAAACTATAAAAATTCTTCGACAGCTTGGATAGGTGTGAAAAATAGGTGTAAAAACCAGCAAATTGCGCTATATGTTACCTATATTATGGGTTCATGTGGGTCGATTATGTATCAGAAAACAACTACAATTCTGGCTATATGTCTAACGACAAGCATTGAATTACATCTGATACATAATCGTGTATAATACCTCATTTCGGGTAACAATATGCAGATGCTTGTTAAGTAAAAGAAAGGATTATTAGATTTATCTATTCTAAGTGACCACATATGGACCGGTTTCGGGGTATTGCCCCTCACCAGCATATGGTAGGTCTCTCCGACTAGACAAATCACACCTATCCACGCTGTCGAAGAATTTTTAGTTTTTTATAATAGTATTATAGTTTTCTAAAATTTCTTACATTACAATACTTCTTTTCGAAAGCTATTCACTGGGTGGTGCTTGTTAAAAAGTAAAGTTGTCGTGACTGGCGCTTTTCTCGTAGACCTTTAAGTGTATTTGGTTAAGAGTTGGAGCTGTTGATTTGTCTAGCCAGAGAGACCTACCCTATGCCGATGAGGAGCAGTACCCCGAAACCGGTCTGTAGGTGGTCACTTCGAATAGATAAATCTAATAGTTCTTTCTTTTACTTAACAAGCATCTGCATATTGTTACCCGAAATGGGGTATTATACACGATTATGTATCAGATGTAATTCAATGCTTGTCGTTAGGCATATAGCCAGAAGTGTAGTTGTTTTCTGATACATTATCGACCCACATGATCCTATAATATAGGTAACATACAGCGCAATTAGCTGGTTTTTAAAAATCAGTTTTATACATTTCACACACACACACACACACTCATATATATTTATATATACCTATAAATGGAGCTAAAGAACTTTTACTTCAGTCGTGTGGTCTAAAGCACGCTTGTTTTTTTTATTATGCTTCTTTTAAAGGACATTAGATCTCTATAAATTGTTTAAAATTTTGAATTTAAATTTATTAAAACAACTAAGATATGTAGGAAAAATACAACTAAGACACATGGTATATACATTTATATTTTTTTTAAAAACTGAAAATATATATTTTTATTTATTAAAAGTTTACCTATAAAACCTGGTATTAGCCATATGAGTGTATGCCTGATAAAAAGGAAATTAATTTATTATTATGAATTATTTTCCAAGCACTATTCGTTAAAACAAGGCTGGCTACAAATAAACCAAAAAATTACTAAACAATACCACTTTTGTTAATTCATTTAAATTTGTCATAAATTATCATCAATGCACCAATTATTTTAGTTGATTAAAATATAAATGGTAACAATTCAGTTTTGGCCTATACAAAACGTTATAGAAAAACGTCGTTATTCTCTCTAATTAATTTAACTTTCTGATAACCTCTGTAATATATCGGAAGCATCATCGATTTGACGTTACCTAAAGCTCCAATCGGTCCTGGTGGTTCTTCAATTGCTGTAGAACGTTTAAGTGCATTACGAATCGGCCAGGAATTAACGCGAAATTCTCTCGTTTCTGTAACAACGCTGAGTAACGTAGGATTTTTTATCGGCGGTCTTTCAATAACATCATCGTCAAAATCTTCTTCGTCTTCTTCACTGTATCGACGCTGAATTAAGTTCTCCATAACAAAATAATCGCTTTCCTCGGCGTTTCGTAAGTGCTCTTTTTCGAAGTTGAGGGCTATTTCAGGATTTGACATTTCTGATGGATTGCGTTTTCTGGAACCTAAAACATGGCATTAAATAATTATAACAATACAATTTTACTTTTTATTAAAACATGAAAGCTGGGATGTTAATTTTAATAGAATATAGTGTTGGTGTTAATAAAAGAATTGCAGAGTAAGGTTAGATTTGATGAAAAAATTGTGCATGTGTCAAGGACATTTCTTTACTTCCAATACCTTAAGAAAGAACATAACATTCAATTAAATAGATGTCTTGTAATATATTATAAAATTCTCTAAAAACTACTACAAAATTTTGTAAACTTCTGTTCACATACTCTCTGTTTTTCAAAATGGTTTTGATGTCGATAAATTAAACATACAACGTTCATTACTACAAAATAGTTGGAATTTTTCAATTCATTATTCGCTAGTTTTAGAAATAAAATGATGGCCGTAAATCGCATCAGTAAAAAATCTGTTAAAACTCTATGTTTATGATGAACTACCCAAAGAAGCAAGAGCCTTGTATTAATTTTGATAAAATTCCCTGTTATTCTGATCTCTTTTGCATCTATAAGCAAAGTAAGGGTAAGGAATGGAAAAAAGTGGTCAGAAATAGCCGGTAAGACCACTGAATCTTACTTCTCAATCCATTAGGAATTTCCCGAAGAAGTTCCCCATATATTTCTGTTCGGTGTCCCAAAATGTACGTAAATAAATCATGGATGCTTTCCCGTTCACTTGCATAAAATTGGGATTCGTGAAACACTTCTCCGTCAGTATAATAATGAAATTGCTGACCTGAATAATTTTTTTTCATTTGCAATGAAATCCAAGGTGTATGGCTAAAGGATATTAATCCAAAGCAAATAAAAATGAACTACGAACAAACGTAGTATCCGGTTGGAATTCAAATGTTATATGATTTCTTTTATAATATTACAATTAAAATTGTAAGCACATGTCCAATCGCTAAATTTCAACATTAAATTCTGATTGTGAAAGTAGCTCTAGATATATCTTTTCTCAGATTTAACTATACAGTTCAACAAAAAATTTTAGTTAATCTGATTAACTTGTTGGCAACTTTTCAGTTGGGCATATTTGTATTCCAGTATTCGTAAGACGTAATATTATTTTACATAATAATATTTTAATGTAACACAAAAAAAACCAATCACAAATGTGTAAGGTGTATTATTGTTATGGTGTTGTAAGCAGTAACTATGATAAGCAGATCTATTCTACTTTCTAAACGGTTTGCACAGACGAGACATACATTGAACATTTGTGTACTTTCAAGAGATTAAATAGGCTCATATGAGGTTTTTTAAATATTAATCGTGAAACACATTCTATAAAATTAAAAACGATATCCAAAAGCCAGAGCTTATGAAGAAGAAGAAAAAAGAATATGCACATCTTTTCATTACCTTACTTTTTAAACAGCTGTCTTGTTGCACGAATTTTAACTTTGTTGCACCAGCTGATTTACAAAATAAAATTAAACCCTCGCGTAGACAAGATATTTAATATAACCATAAATTAATGGTTAATCTATAATATAACTAAATATTTATTTTTAAAAAAATATTTTTTTGAAGTAGTTTTAATACAGAATAGGGTGTGACTTTTAAATTAAAAATTATTACAAAATGATTTAATTTTTTTATTAATTAAAGAGAGTAAATAATTTAAAATAAAACGATTTGAAATAAATACTTTTTGTAAGATTATTTCTACTTAGAACATACTTCATTTGTTAAAATTATTTTAAGAATAATATAAATAACGGAATACAAAGTGAATAGTTAGTGACATTCTTTAAAAAGTATTTGAATGGACCAATTACAATAGTGTTTAAATAGTAGTGTTAAGAATTCGAGAAATTATGTGTGAATTATATTTTAATTTTTTTTTATTTTGTTTTCTCGACCACATTTAAATATTTAAATATCCTTTAGAACCATATTTAATCTCTCAATCACCTCCAACGGTGTTTGAAACTTACTTGGAGGCGATTGTTCCGGTCTAGGTGGACTCAGCAGTCCGGGCGATCGAGGCGGACTTAATAGTCCACAAACAGATTCCAATTCGTCAGTAATACTAGTGTATTCTGTATGCATGTGCATAAGTAATGCTGAACGACTGCTCGCAGGCGGTATAACTTTAATTTTTGGTTCTGTGAAAGTCACAGAGCGCTCTAAAGATATTGTACTCGAAGGCAATGTTGCAGGAGGGTCACATGTCTCCGGTTCAGATTGTGTTTGAGAAAATTGTCGCTTCGGTAGCAACGGTTTCAAGGAATGTTGAGGATCTTCACCTGAGGGGACAAGTGTTAGTTGATTGGCGTAAGTAATAATGATTTGTTGTCAGATCGAAAAACGAGAAATCCGGGACTCGATTATTTAAATGAAAAGATGAATCCCTAATAAGCAAGAGTGAGCAAAAATCACTATATTTTTAAAAGCTTTACAAGAAGTATGAATCAACTAACCTCGATGCAATGTTTGTGAACAAAGATAAAGTATACTACTTTCGTTGTGTGTCAACAGTAATTGAATGCAGTAGTTATAAATTCACTTGTGGATTTTTAAATGTTAAATACGGGGTTGGCCATAAGTCAGTTGTCACTAGAAATCCTTGGACTTTTATTTTCTTAGCGTAGTGGTCAGTTGTAAACTTGACTAATGTGTAGTATCTACCCATAAGTCAGTTAATACTAGAAGACAGGTTATGTGGTTTGTTGTTATGACTGATTGATGGAGCAACCTTGCATTATGGAGTTATCTGTTGTGAAAGACTCTCTAAATGAAAACTTTTATAAATTAATTAAAAGAAGGGGAACCATACCCCCAGATATCACACTCATGGATTTTTAAGTTTGGTGAATACTAAAAAAATGGGGTTTATTTCGTCAAGATTCGTGATGTTGAGTGTTTAAATACACATAAAAGATTTGCAACAAAATTTGTAAATCAGTATTAAAAAAAAATAAATGTTTGCTTTAAACATAATGAAAAACACTTAAAGCAACTTTTGTAGGTTCATTGAACTGTGTGTGAATAATAAAATTATTGATAGTATTTGTATTTTTGAAAACTGACGTATGGACCACCTTGTATATAGTATCCAGACATGCTCTTCAAAGAAAAATACTGCAAAATCTAGAGTTCATTTTGTGTCAATTTGACGTAAATCACCTCATCCAAAAATGCTTGCTAAGAGAGCTAGAGTTTTTTAAAGGTGACGCTGTAATATCGAATTAATTAAAAAAACTTCAAACGGATGTTTGTTATATGATAGTATTTTGTACATTTATTTCTTGAAATATGCCTGATCAAGTTGTATGATTACGGTTTTTTAAATGTAATCTGAGTGTGAAATTTTTAATTTTTTTTGTCTCTTAAAACGTCGCAATTTTAACATGATATTTAATGAATTTTGATCTTTTTACAAAAAAAAAATGATGCTTTTATCTAGAGTCTCTATGACGAACCGTTTTTGAAAAAAAAAAACAATTTGAACTTTTCATGTGTATTATGCATACGTTCCCATCATATATTTAATACTCCTATATTTCTAGTACCCGTAAGTGGAAGTGTTGCCCACCAAGAGAGATAGCAACTGCATTCTTCTATCTCACTTATTCATACTCGATCCGTTGTTCGCAAGCGTTGCGACTGTATTGGGGAAGCTTATGATGCAGTTATGGTAAATATTTTCTTGTAGCTTAGCGGCAAAGCTCCATTCTCAGGCTTGCGCATAGCATTTCAGGTCTAAATGAAAGAGACATATGTATGTATGTCTGCACCATTAACTAATAATTTTTTTTTAAATTATAATAATAAACAAAAAAATAATTGTACACATGAATGTTAAATGAATGGTATTTTAATCAGAGTGGTTGAGTGATTAGAGTGCCATATTTAAGGTTGGCGACTAATGCGGCTTGTAAAACTATTCCGATAGAGGAGCCACCTTGCATTTTATCAAATATTTATCCAAGTTTGCAACCGTGCAAATGAGTAATTACAGTCAAAACTAACTAGGTGTGCACTGTTGCCAATAAAGTTTTGTATTTCATGTAACATCTGTTTTGAACTATCTGTTATCATTAGGCTAGGGATAGGAGATTATTCGGGAAGAAATTATTCTTGAAATAATTATTCCGAATTAACATTTTTTCAAAAAAAATCAACGTTGTTATATAGGTACATAAGTTCAAAAAGGTTATTAAAATAAATCTAGAGATTCGCATATTGGCGCACTTGGAAACATGAATGTTGGGTTGCCCTAAAAGGTGTGGTATAAGAATATCATCGATAAGTGTTTTTTACGGCGAAATATTTTATGTCAGTGGGAGACAAATCTTTATTGGTATCGATATTCTAGTAAATGTTTTAAAAAAATTGCATTGTCAACCAGGCATAAGGCATATAATAGTTTTTAATCCTAAGTACACTTGATTTATGATTCATAATTATTTTGATTTCGAATTTTGTGTTATTTTGTTGGAGAAATATACAAGTCGTGGGGAATGAACCGATTTTTATTAAATCAATGAATGAATCTTAGTATGCCATAATTCCCTGGATGAATTCTTACAATAGTTGGAAGATGCAGCTCAGAATTTTCGCAAAATAATGAAAAATAATCCTTTCTTTATTTTATTTTATTACTTATTGGTCTCAGATATATAAATAGTGTATGCAACGATCATGTAATGGCTCTAAGTAAACTCGCACACTTACCTCGTGCTCGTGTATTAATTGCTATCATAACATAACATAACTTGATAAGGTGATTTACGTCGAATAGGTATAAAATAAGATCTAAATTTTGCAATTTTTTCTTTGAAAAGCATTTTCAGACATTTTTTATATACTATAAAAAACAATAATTTGTAAATGTAAATGTACGGTAGTTTTTAATAAAAATGATTAATTATTCAGTATATTCAGTGTACGGGTTAGTGGAAAGTGTAGGTAATGTACATTGGGTTGAATTATTTGATTTTTTGAAAGTGGCAAATAAAGAAAACGAATATTTTTTAAAACTTAATTTAAAATTTAATTCTGCTTATTAATAACCTTTAGAAGCAATCACTTGTTAATATTTCAAGCTTCTGGACCGCAGCAAATTAAATGAAAAACTAAGGATAACTAGAATTATGAGCTAAACAATAATGAAATGATTAATTTCCGAAAGACTCTTTTTCATATCTGACTTTGGTAGTAAAAGCTTTAATTTCTATTTGTTATTTATTACTAGCTGTCTAGAAATATTGAAAATGGGATAATTGAGCTATACAGTTTAAAATATTAGTTTAATAATATATACTGGATATATTTTATTAAAGAACATACATTAGTTTAATTAACTTTCACTTTTCCCAAATAACTCATTTTGGTTACACCTGGAGATTCGTTTATAAACGCTTTAATAATCACTGTGAATTAGTCAGACCTGAATACTTACTTTTCTTAAAGTATCATAAAACCTTTTGACAAATATTATTATCTCAAGAATCATGCAACCACTTAAATTTATAAATTTGTTATGCAGAAAAAAACTAGGAACATTTAGTAAAGTTAATTTAAAGAAGACTTACATTGAGTGGTAAATTTATTCAAAACTTTAAACTATAAATACGTTTGTAAAAACGTTCGTACCCGTTACATACATTAAAGTCGAAGATAGATTTAATCCCAGTTTCATAAATTTCTGTAGACAATATTTCAATGCATTAAGTCACAGCGAAAAGCATTGAGTGGATGATAGATTTGATGAAGTTAATGAAATAATTTTAAATGATGCAGCCTTCGAACGTGCCTAAACTATCCTAATAACAGAAAATCCTAAAACCAGTCTTTGATATATAAAGAATTTATTGAATTAGAAACATTTAAAACTATATTATTTTACAATACTTTGATATTTCGCTTAAATTAATCGCGGTCTAAACTGAGTCACTTATTTCCAAAGTAAACGATAAATGTTTTTTTTTTAAATCGAGATAAGTATCGATTTCTATGAAAAGACACCCAAGTAATCCGACAGTGTAGTTATTTTTTTTCCAAAATGAACCTAAATGTTATAAAAGGTGGTTTGAAAATACATTTATATCTAAAACCGACCATAAGGATGTGTATAAGGTCAAATTACGTAGTACATCTAATTAATTTTTAAACTTAATAAAATGAAGTAAATTGTATACAGCGACATTTCCTGTTAATTATAATAAGTTTCCATAATAGATTTTAAAAAAAAAAATTTTTAATTAAATATTATAAAAAAATATTTAACATTGAATTTGACTACCGCGTTTGTAGACGGAAGAAAATCTGGCAACACTGCAGGCCGCGTGGCGTCTGAAGTTGTGTATTTGAAATTATAACCATGAAATTTTGACAATCATGGATACCACTAGTGATGGACATAAAAGTGTTAATTCTTCTTTATATAGTAAAAAAGGTCAATTTACATCAAAATCAAAGAAGCGATGGTTAGACAACGTGAAAGAGGGTGGTTCAAAACGAAAACGTCCTCGTTATGTTGAAAGGTAGAAGAATAGTTAAGCTTGCTACCCTAGCATAAGAATTGTGGTGAACGAAGTGTAATATAGGATTATACTTTGGGATTATTAATTTTTACAAAGATGACAGTGCAAAGCCAACACTAATGACCCAAAAGTTTATCAGATATTTTTTCTTGTCCCTTTTTATCTCTCTAATTTGGTACGGTCCAATGAATAATTTGATTAACAATATCACAATAACAATGTTATTTAACAGTTCTTCTTAAAATTACTTACAATTTCTTGATTGATATACACTTATGGGTACATACATTTAAAATTCACAATTAACTTCAACTTTTTACCTCCTAAATCTTGTAAAAACTCAGCAGCACATTAAAGTTAAATTTTCATATGATACGAGTTTTACTTATTAACGCGCATGTGGTCGCTAACATCCAGTAGTGGAAAAGCAGCCTAAGAAGAAGAAGAAAAGAGGAAAATAAAGAGCACGTTATTATCGACATGCTGCCGTGCAATGTTGTCAGATTTTTATATTGCAAACATCTACACCGGTAGTAAGTTGAAAACGAATAATTTCATGAACTTCAAAACAAAATATCTTTCTGCAATTATCGGAAACCCCGCTTGTTTTTGGACTCGAAAAATCGCAAATCGTCTGAACTTACTAACAATAAGTTTTTTAAGCGTACAAGTTTTATAGAAGAACATAAATTTTTCGATTCTTTTAAAAATTATTCCACTTGCGGTAAAAATAACAATGAGTAAATGGTGACTTTAAAATGAATTATGTCGCTTAAAATATTCGAAAGGTACCTAATTCTTTATGTTAATCGATAAAATATTTTTAATTCAGGCGGCCATCTAAAAATTCATAAATGTTATACACATCCTTAAACTGTATTTTATTTTATTCAAATTATAGTTAAGAGGCACATACATCTTTTTTTTAAGGGTATCCGTAATTTTCCAATCTATCTATTATTTCTTGTTTTAAACTACGCGGTTTTTCTATTGTTGATAAAGCGTTTATCAAAGTATGTAAAACTGATGAAGGTTAGGTTTTTAATATGCAATTTTGGAACGAAGTTCTTTATCGCACGGATGAGGGGGCTAGGCGAAAGAAAGTGTAAGATTTTTCCGTCACGAAATACGAAACAAAAGTTGGGCATGCGCGTTCTGTTGTACAGGAGAGAAGACGCGTAGCATAGAAATACTAAACAACGTGACGTCCATTTGTGTGTTCCACGACATTCACGCACTTTTTTATTTACTTTCAAGTATCTACTGTTGATTCATCGCTTGTAATGTATTTTTTACTTTAATATTTACATACACGTTTTATTGTTCTCTTTTAAAAACGTTAATACCCTTGATTTTTTGACTTGTTTTAAATAAATACCCAGTTTTGTTTCAAAAACATTAGTACCTTTTTTAATGTATTTAAGGACAATTTTTATTATTTTTTTTTTCAAGGAATGTTACTTACGCTTGATCTTAAATATTTTTTAAAAAAGAATTAATCAGAAGCATTGTTTATCCTATTTATTCGAATAAATATTAAAAATAAATTTTTTTGTACCATTATTATAAAGGAAAAATAATATATTGACAGCACAATTGTTATATTAATTTAATTTCAAAACCAACCTCGAAGTTTAAGCATCCCCATTTAAGATTTAAAAGATTAAAATTATTATTAAAATAACCAATGATTTTTGAAAATATGTTAATACTTTTAAGCAAAATAATTGATTTTAATATCGGAAAAAAAATATCTTTAGTTTTTCGCTTTTTCTGAAAATTTGTCATCGATGATTGGGATTCGCTTTGGAAATAAATGACTCAATTACTTTGTAATTTATTTTAAACGTCTTACATAAATTTATAAAAAATTTATGATTATATACATACATACATAAAGTCACGCTTTTTTCCCATAGGGGTAGGCAGAGTCCACTTCCTTCTACTTGCTACGGTTCTTACACACATCTTTTGCTTCCTCTACTTTTATCAGTGCTCTCATACATGCTCGTCGTTTGTTGGTACTCTTGACCTGGACTTTCTTCAAAAAAATGTTGATCTGATCGAGATATGTTCTCCGAGGTCGACCTCTACCGACTTGTCCATTCACACTCGCCTTATAAATTTGTTTCGTCAATCTTCCTTCATATATCCTTTTTACGTGTCCAAACCATCTAATCATTCCTTTATCTACCTGTGTAACCACATTTTCTTTTACACCACAGCGTTCTCTTACCTCACAATTTTTTACTTTATCCAACCGAGTCACTCCGGCTATACTTTTCAAACTACTCATCTCCGCAGCATTAATCCTATTTTTATGCTTCTTCTGCCAAACCCAACATTCACTACCATACATAAGTGTAGGAACCAACACACCTCTATGCACCGCCAGACGTGCCTTTTTTGACACTTTCTGGCTGTTCACAAAGCTATGCAATGCCCCATTAATCTGTTTTCCTGTCAACACCCTTCGCTCAATGTCACTGTCATACTTTCCATCTCTAGTAAACTTTGAACCCAAGTACACAAATTCATTTACTTGTTGCACTCTTTCTCCCTTAATCAAAACTTCACAGTTTGTCATGCTTTCTTCTCCTTCAAAACCATTGCTAAAGATTCGACTGTTTTTAAAATAAAATTTAAAAAAACAGAAATACTTCTATCCCCAAACCGTAAATTAATTATTTTAATTTAACGACTTTATAATTAAAAAAAGGAAAAATTTTAACACTCATGTTACCATCTTCTACATAGCAGATAAACTGTTGATCATTTCACTTTCACTAGTAGCAACCAAATTTGGCTACAATCTACAAAGCTATTGGCTTAGATAACTCCAAAGAATAATTTTACACACTCCTCGTTATAGCTATTTTGTTCCACATTTAGAAGAATAAATAGCTAATAAAATTGTGATGCATGCTTTAGAAAGATAATTAGAATATGAAAATTAACGCATAAATATTTTAATTGGCTACTTTTAGTCGCACTATATCTAATCAATAATAATGTATTTAAAAATACGATTGTCAAAGGTTTTTTATAAAATTGTTCTATCGTAACATCTAAACTCGTTGAAATGGAAAATACTTAGAACAATAAACATGCATTTTTTCTCAATAAACATCAAAAAGTAATAAAACACGTAAATTCACGTTTAATTTTCGTACCTAATTTCCTGAAAATGTGGCAGAAAGAGAGACTTTTTGGTGTTAAAAAGGGTGGCCGCAGTTCGCATGCTATTAGGTAAGTAAATGGAAGCATTAGAAAAATGAAAAGTCCAAAAAAATTATACAAATTTTTTCCATTGTTTAAAATTAATTTTAAGGATATGTATAATATATCTCGTTTTAAAAAGCAAAATACAATAATCTAAATGCAAAAATACTTCAAGCAAATTATCTTTAAAAAAGATTATCTTATTTTAAAACACTGTGTTTTTAAAGCGTAGCATTTAAAAAATAATTAACTAAGCTTGAGTTAAAAATATATCTAAATAAAATCTCAATAACAATGAAATTATTATAATGAAGTGAGTTTGGGGAGTAGGTACGAATTTGAATTGGGCGGCATTTTTTCTCATGATAGTTGTCAACAGTGATTTTAACATTTTAGTTACGTCATTAATTCGATGATAGACTGACAGCCTGAAAGCGTTTTTTCCAATAATATTGTTGTTTATTTCCGTTATGAAGCAGTTAAGCAACACTTTATGGTAATAAAACTTATTACAAAAACAATAAAAATCTCACGGTAACCGTTAGTTAATTTCGCATGACACTTAGACGTAAGGAAGCTCCAACCGAGGAATCTGTTCAAAAATTGATCCGTAAGTTTGCGACCACAGGCTCTTTGGTGAACATCCGAACCATGTTTTGCTCTTTGCTTGGAAATCAAGAATGGCCTGCGAGATTATTCCACTGAGGCAACACTTAACGACATGATACTTGTTTCCTAGTGTTGCCTGATTATGTAGTACGACCAGAAAGTATTTGGAATTAGAAAAAAAATCAACAAATAATAATACTATTATTTAAACAATTTATAATATTTTCTACAGGACAAATTACTATCTTACTTGCTAATACACGCACCATTTAGACGAAAACGTTTTAGAAGTCGACGAGGAATACCCATAGTTAGGTTTGATGCGTGAGCATCAGTAACAACTTGCCAAGCTTTAGTAACGGCTACTACTAATAGTTTAATATGAGCACTGAAATCACTTTATGAGGATTCCTCTGCTTGTGTCAGGATAAACGGAGCTTGCACGGACTGGTTTAACATCGAAAAAGGTGTGAGACAGGGATGTGTGGCTTCGCCATGGCTGTTTAACTTATACATGGATGATTGTTTAAAAGATTTGAAAGAGAGTGCGTATGGATTGAAAATGAATGATTTGATCGTCAAATGCGTTCTTTACGCCGATGATCAAGTCATATTAGCGTCATCTGAAGAGGAGTTGCAGGCAATGGTTAATGTTATGCATGATGCCCTGAAAATCAAAGGGTTGAAAATAAATGTAAGCAAAACGAATGTAATGGTTTTTTAAAGAGAAGAAAGCATGACAAACTGTGAAGTTTCGATTGAGGGAGAAAGAATTTGTGTACTTGGGTTCAAAGTTTACGAGAGATGGAAAGTATGACAGTGACATTGAGCGAAGGGTGTTGGCAGGAAAACAGATTAATGGGGCACTACATAGCTTTGTGAACAGCCTCAAAAAAGGCAAAAAGGGTAGACCAATCGTGTGGGCCGCGGACGGCCCACACTGCGACTATTTTCAGTAAAAAAAAATGTTTTCTTGCCACATGCTACAAATTGACCGTTTTTGCCTGTTGATTGCGTCATCTCTCGATATGATTCAACGTATCGAACAGTGTCATCATCTATTCAACAGTCAGCGTATCGGTGCGGCTTGAAGCGACATGAAGTGAAATATTAAAAAAACCACGTCATTTATTAAAGATTACCATAATTCACCTGAATTATAAAACAACAAAATCAGTAATTACAAAGACATCCGTATTATAAATGATAACTAGAGCAGTTAGCGGATAAATACTATTGTAAGGTGGCTCAGAGGTAAAATAACAAACCAACAATTTGCGTTTAGCATTTCATCGTGAGCGAAAAAAACTTCAATAAAGCGTGGCTCATCTCACAGCAAAAAAGGAAATGGTTTGCATTCGAGCTGTTTGTTGAGACGTGATGCACCTTACTAAAGTTGCTTGTACAGAATTGTTTTAGACGCATGCTTCACGCATAGACGACAAAGCGCATGTGACGTGTGAAGACAAATTTCGTTTCGCATGCGAGTGTGGCCTTAACGAAGACACACTGTTAGTCACGTTTAATCATGACGAGAGCTGATGGAAAGACTGTGTGCAGCATGCAACCTGTTGCCTAAAAGTTGCTTTAGTGGAATTGCGCCGTGCGATTTTTGTGTGCGGGGATTTGTGAAACCTAAGGGGGGTGTACGCGAACAAACCAAAAACAATACCGCAATTAAAGAGCAAGATTGAGACAGCATTACACCAGATGTTTGAAAGCGTGTCATCGTGAACTTCAAAGAACGATTTTTTAATGTCGTGCCGCGTTGGGTGGCCATATGGGAAATATAATTGTTCGTACTTGAATATTTTTCAACATGATTGTAAAAAATACCTTTTTTAAAAAAAATTATTTTTCATTGCAATTTCAAATTCGTCCCTATTTTTTAAACACCCTTTAGTGGAAGAATAAAAAACTAAAAAAAATATTGCAGAAAAATCTCCACTGGTACTTTATTAAATACTAAAACAAAAAACCGTAGACAACATTTAAAAGTTGTAATTTTATGAACAAGAAAATCAATCTATTATTAAAAATGTACATGCAAAAGTACAACATTACAATATTTTACAAGTGATAGGAAGTCCGTTTATAACAGCAACATATCATATTTTAAAACAAATGAATTTTTAGCTGTGTAATTAGTATGTAGTACTAAAATTATTAAAATTCTAAAAATAAGTTAAAATGTTATTTATTAATAGAAGAGGCAAAGGTATTAGTATTCTACTATAAAGTGAAAAATTCCAAAATATTTACCAGGACCACCCTCAGATCCCCTTCTAATGGTTCCCGTTGAATCTCTTCTTTTTTGTGTGGCTCGCGCTCTTAAAATATCCAAATTAAAACCTCCTATGTCTTCAATTAGAACTTCATCGTTTCTCTTGTCACTTTCTGATGAACCCTTTGATTCAGTGCTTTTAGTCCTCTGACGTAAGAAGCTAAGTTGTTGTCTGCTACCTAGAATATTTTTATAATGGGAAAAATGTAAATAAAATATATTTATTATTAAGTGAAACTACCCATTTAGTATAAATATTTACTTATCTCTAAAAATATTCCACTGTTTTATATTGATTGACTTGATTTACACAATTTTTACACAACGTTGCATTTTATATACTTTTTATTTCGAAGTTCCCATGGAAACGGAAAATTCCTAGCGTTTTGCGAGGTTTAGATAAAAAAAATTGAAAAAAGCAAAAGTATAAAAAATAATATCTAATTTCTAATAAAAGGTAGTATTTTAAGGGATATGAAAGATTAAAAAAAGTCCAATAGAATTAAAAATCAAATTATTTTTAATCTTTTTGTTTTTTTTCAGGAATATCTAACAAATGACTATATATGTATGACATTTTTTCACTTGAATGAATAAATGAATGAATGAATGAATAAGTAAATAGGAGTTGTGGAAGAGGTCTCATTTTTCCCTAGGCACTTCAGCATTGTCTGCTTTTTGTAACTTTCCAGTTACTTAGTTTAGTCCCATTTCTTTAATTCTCCTGTTAAGGAGTAGAAGCTCATCTACTGCTATTGCCCCATGTGGATCACTCCCTTGGTCTTGTATACAACCCAGGTAGTGCCTCCATTGGGCGGTGGCTTCACATTCGAAGATAATATGAGTGGCTGTTTCCTCCTTCTCATTACATAATCTGCATATAGGCTGTGTCAAACACGCCTATATTATGCTGATGTTTTCTCAGAGACCAGTGTCCGGTACAAAGCCCTACAACTGTTCTACGTTTTTCCCTACTTAGCGAGAGCAGCTTCCCTGCCTGCCTAGGTAAGGGGTTCTTTTAGCATTAATTTACTGTGCCTAGCTCCCTCTGGCTGTGCCCACTTTAGCTGGTGGTGGTGTTCCAGAGCCCCGTCTAGCTAGTTTGTCCGCTTCTTCGTTACCAGAAATACCTTTATGCCCTGGCACCCACGACAAGGTGACCTTGTTATGGTTAGCCAAGGTTCGTAGGTTTCCGGCACATTCCCGGACAATTTTTAAATCTGTTCTCCGTGATGCCAAAGCTTTGAGTGCCGCTTGACTATCTGATCTAATGAGGATCGTTTTCTTTTTATATCCTCGTCTCAGATTTTCAACAGCACAAGCGTTTATGGCATGTACTTCAGCTTGGAAGACCAAGGCATGACTCCCCAATGAGTTTGTTTGCTCATATTTGGGTTTTGAGGAGTAGACGCCTGAGACAGTTCCTTCGCTGGTTTTTGATCCATCTGTGTACCAGGTGAGTTCACCAGGTTGATCATTATTTCCCTTGTCAGCCCTGAGTGTCTGATTATATTTTTTATTGTTGTATGCCCATATGTTTTAGTACAGTTCTGTTGTTCTAGTCTATACGCGCATTGTCTTGCCTCGCCCCGTATATAAATATCTAAAGGTGGGAGGTTTGGCATTGTTTTCTTAGCAGCAGTGGGGGTTGTTCTCATAGCCCCCGTAATACACAGGCAAGCCAGCCTTTGTATACTACTGAGTGTATTTAAGGTTTGGGATTGCTGTACTTTGGTCCACCAAAAAATAGAGCCATATGTTATCTTGGGTCTTATCATTAACCATAAGGGTGATTAGGAAAATTCTGTTTTACAAAAACTTTACCTCTGGTTTCGCTTCAATGAAAAAAAATCTTTCGCCTTTTTTGTCACTTACACACATTACTATCATTTATTGTCAAATACTTATGATTTTAACAATAAACGTCAATATCGACCAACAGTGCTAATATAGATAATGAAAATAAAAGTTAGTATGGAAAAAGGTGTTACTGTGACCAGTTGCCTAATGTTCATAGTATTATTTAATCAAGGGTTGAAATTGATTTGATTTCATCTGAGAAAAGATTATACACTGCCGAGCAAAAAATTTAGGTCACTATAAATAATTTATGAAATTGCAAATAGTTTTAAAAATAAAATGCTTATCAGCTTCTGCATTTGCGTATCTTTCAAATATAAAATCAGACAACACAATTTACTTTTTTATGATTTATTCGAGAGAAACAGTAACTGTACATTCCAAACGAAACTCGACTATAGTTATATTGGGAACGAAACGAATGAATAAAACTTAACATTAAAAAATTGATAATAATTAATAACGAATATTACCCCCTCTTGAATTAACAACTGCTTGTATCGACGAGGCATACTCTGGATTAAATTAAGGATTATATTCTAATTTATGTTATTCAACTCCTGCAATAGCAACTCTCTCAGCTCCTGGGCAGTTCTTGAGGCTGGTGTATGCCTTTGGATATGTTGCCCTAACTCATCCCAGACATGTTCGATGGGATTCATATTTGGACTGCATGCTGGCCAATCAAACCGCGTCATTCCTACTTCATTTAGATATTCACTGACAATCCTGGAAGCGTGTGGCCTTGTAATGTCATACATGAAAAAGCCTTGCTCGCCTATTGTGAACATGAAAGGCATATAACATGATCTTCCAGGACCTCCGTTATGTATCTGTGAGGTGTTAGAGAGCCATTCGCTACGAAAACCAACTCTGTACGTGCTTCTAAAGTGATACCTGCCCAAACCATAACAGACCCACCACCAAATTTACGTCTTTCCTCAGCACAAACGGAGGCGTATCATTCTTCGGGTCTTCTCCAAACTCGTCGACGTCCGTCTGGTCCATTGAGGCAAACGCGACTAATCGGTAAAAAGTATCTTGCTTTAGTCATTATCGTTCCATGCCAAGTAATTTCGAGAAAAATCCAATTTTGCTCTTCGATGCTAGCGGTTCAATGTTGAACCTGTAGTCATCCTTCTGCAAGACAGTCGATTAGCGCAAAGCCTTCTTCTAACTGTCCAATCGCTAACATTAACACCTTTAACCTCTTACAGCTCATTTCGAAGCCAAACCTCAAAAGATATTCTATTCTGCAAGCTTGACATCAACAAAAACCGCTCCTCTTTGACTCGTGACTCTTTTTTGACCAGATCCGGGTCGTCTGGTTAAAAGACCATTTTCCTGGATAGAGCTGGTACAAATTTTGTACAGTACATAGGCTCTTACCAACAATTCTGGCGGTTTCACGTCGTCCCCTACCATATTGTATCAGCGCTACAATTCGTGCCATAAAAATATGATGTAGAGGCGTTATAGCCTGGTAAATAAAAACTAAGAACAGTAATCCGTCACTACACGCAATAAACCATATAACGAATAGGTTTTAGAGAAAAAAAATTAACACTTAATTGATAAATAAGCAACGAAATATGAATTAGGACTAAACGTTGCAAAACGGTGACAGAATTTGACAGACGCCAATTATACCAGATAGCATCCATCCAAAAATATAGCTTTTACTGCCTACTAGACCTATGACTCGCTGATTACTTTTATTTTTAAAATTATTTTACAATTTATTGCTCGGCAGAGTATTATCTGTTTTCGAAAAAATAAAGGCGAGTTAATTTTACAGTGAATGCTGTATTTAATTAATTTGTTTTGTTTTGGAAATGATTTAATTGTCTGTTTTCAAATATCAAAATGTATTAGTTTTATTAAGAATGTTGCATTTAAAAATGTGAGGTTTAAATTTGGAAAACGAATGCTTTTCTCAGGTTCGCTAAAATACTTTTATTTACTTCCTTAATAATTAACATCAAACTGAGCCACAGCGAAGCGTGGCTGGTTTTAGATAGTAGTAAAAAGTACTTATTATTTTCAAGGATTGGTTTTTTAACAGGGAAATTCAAGTGATGACGATAAACAATAAATAATATGCTTTTGTAAAATTTCTTATATATTTTATGACAATTCAAATTTCATCGTCTCATTTTTCGGCGAAAGAAGAGGAAACCTATATTTTTTATTGTGATTTTTATTATACAATACTCCAAAACACGTTTTAAAGAACACAATTAGCACTACTAAATATTTTATTTTAATTTTGAATAATTACTTCAAAATGTATGCTGAAAATATACACACACTGACCTGCTGCAGATAAGTTATCCATTTGTTCGGTTTCATCATCCTCATCTGCGAATCTGTACTCAATATGTTGTCCATTGTCAAAAATATAAGCGTCTGGTCTAACTTCAGTTAGAGATCTTACTACTGTCTTTTTTCTGTTAGGTGGAACAGCTTGCGGAAGTAGCTGTCCTATAATTGTGTTGTCTTCAGAAAGTTCACTTTGTTCACTTATGGTCCTCTGTCTCATGGATTGTTGAGCTAAAACAAAAGATAACGGTTTAAAAACAAAATTGTCTAGATATTGTGTATATATTTCATAGTTGTTTGAACGTTTGCAAAACTATAAAAGTAGCAGCGGTTTTCTCAAATATGTCGATAGGTGGCGGTTCATAAAGTTTAAAACATGCTATTGTTTGGTTTTTCGTGATTTTATAATAATGGCAATGATTTTTACGGCACTAAAAACAGTAAAAAATTTGCACATGTACTACGAGACTACGAGAATGATTCAATGTTGACAAGTGGCTGATTATTGAAGGAAGTTGATTACTTTTATTTCGACTGGCTGGCTATAATTGAATAATAGCTACTATTAAATACATCTAGTCACGCCTTTTTCCAGGAGGGGTAACAGAGACCACTTCTTTCCACTTGCTATGGTTCAACACTATTCCTTTCTTTATCCATCAGAGTCACTCCAGTTATACTTCTCAGACTAGGTACTCATCTCCGCAGCATTGATCTTACTTTCTTGTGCCAAACCCAAACCAAACCCAACATTTACTACATACCATACTTAATTGTAGCGATCAGCACTTCTCTATGCAGAGCCAGTCGTGAATTTTTGAGACGGTCTGGCTGCTCATAACGTTATCAGTTATAAAAAAGTAACAGAAGTGTGTCTATACATTGAAGATATTTACAAAAAAAGGTTAATATATGACTCCAAATCACCGATTTTTGTAATTTTTATTTGTCTGTTCAAACATCTTCAAAACACTGGATACTAAGTACCCTTTAAATATTTTTTTAATCCTAGATAATTCATCTTATAACCTAATTAAAAAACTGTATAAAACTTTGAATATAAAACATCAGGGAGAAGCATAGTCTCAGATAAGTGTTGACCGGAATGGAGAGTGTACATGGCTTACCACTGCTTCCGTTTTGACAGAGGCATAGGGCTTCAAGCTCAAAGTTTCTTAACGTAAATTATATTTATATAACAAGCAAAAAATCCGTAGACACATTGCAGGCATATAAAATATTGTTACGGATTGTGGTCAGAGAGTACGCCCTTCGAGCCATTATCTGTCATGAGGGCACAAGGCGGCGTATCGTTTACAAAGATGCCGCATGATTTATGTTTTTTTTAGTGACATCATACGCCCGACATATTTAACGGATGATTTATAGCCGCGGGAGGGAATTGGAGAGTTCGTTGTTATTATAACATTCGTGATAATTTCCCGAAAGAAATCTTTCAGGAACGATTGGTTGTATCTATTTAAGAACTGCTGTGGCCAAGAGAATAAATCAGAACAAAGTACGGTATTTCGGGCACGTCTACAGAAGACCGGATGCTTTAGAAAAGCTGGTGGTTCAAGGCAAAGTCGACGGACGAAGGTCACGAGGAAGATCTCCAACCCGATGGGTAGACGGAATCACAAGCTTGACTGGACATTCTCTGCACAAGGCCACAGAACTAGCCCAGAACAGAGAGGAGTGGAAAATTGGTATAAAAATGGTAGAAGTATAGTGCCAACAAACCCTTGTGAGGGTAATAGGACCGAGGAGGAGGTGTCGCGAAAAAAATTATATTTTTAAAAGTTTAAATTGAAGTATAGTTTTGTAAACATAGAGACTTGTAAGTAAAAATCTAAGTGATTATTGTATAACATCTAGAAAGAGTAAAATAAATTGCTTAGTTTTTGTATTAAGTCTTGTAAATTAACGAACCCAATACTAAATATCGTAACATTTCATGTTAACTTTATCTGCTTGGCGCACTAGGTATGGGTAACTATTAATTTTAATTGAAGTCAAAAGTTTTACTGAAGTCCATTTGTTAAATATTATAACGGACAATACCACGGATAGTATTATTTACACATATTTTGTAGAATAATGGTTAATTAAGTATCTATTAGATACACTTTTTCCCTAAAAATCTTTTCACATTCATAATAATATTGGGTATGTCTTTCCAGTATAAGAACCCCCAGATTTTTACCATAACCTAAAATTTTATGTGTTTAAATTGTGTGTAAAAGTCACTAATGCCCGTGTTATTGCACTGGAACTTAAGTTTTTAAATACCCCCTCAATGTCAAGAAAGGCTGCTAATGAATACTCCTTCAAGTGGAGAGATTTCTCTACCTTCTGTACTAGACTGTGAAAGGCTGTCTCGACTGATTTCCACTTACAGTAAGCGTGTTGGGAGTGGGAAAATTTTCCTTCATCCAGGAGGCCTCTGATGTGAACATCAAGTAACCTTTCTAGTGTCTTTATGGTCTCATTGGTCTGTAGTCTTTTGGGATACTGTGTGAGGGCTTTCCTCCTTTAGGAATGAAAACGACTCTCACTTCCCTCCACTTGGGCGGTACATATGCTAGGGTTAGGCAGGCCTTGTATATGGCCTCTAGCCACGGTATAATACCGCTTGTAATTCCGCTGGTATTGTCATCCATGCCTGGTGGCTTTTACGGTTTAAAGCCCGTGACGACCCATTTAATCTTCCGTTGTGTAATGATCGATGTGCCGATTCTGAGCTCGTTGCTGTTTGCCTCTGGCTCCTGGTACCTTTTCTGTTGTTTTCCAGGTAAGTAGGTATCTACCAGGGTCCTCAGCGTTTCCTTTACCGTGACTGTCCAGGTACCAGGTTTTTTTTCGATGGCCCGCTGTCACGAGTAAGTTAATTATATTTTTATAATTAAGGTGTGCATTTATGTGTGTACATGAGTGTGAGTATATTTTTAATATTATCTGAATATTTTGTTCTTGATTCTGCCATATTTATTTCCTTTAATAAACCATCCTTTTATGCAAATTTTCTATATAAAATAGTTTCGATGTTTCCCATCTGCCAGTTGTCCCGCGACGGCTCAATAATTTTATTTTTTTAAATTAAAGCTTAATAATAATTTGGCTAATAAAAAAATTTTGTTTTAACTAACCTGTAATAACGGAGTCTGCCGGATATATTTGACTTTGCAACAATAGCTGTTTTAAAACATCGACTTCGTTTACAACATCTTGAAGTTGATCTGTATACTTTCGGGTACGTACATCTAAATTTTGTAGTACAGTTGTCTGTAAATTTTCCTTAGTAATAATATCTTCTACTTTTTGTGTTAAATGTTCTATTCTCTCAGTTGTTATTTTAATTCTTTCTTCTGTCGACTGCTGAAGTTTATTTTCCTGTTCTGCAAAATAACCTTCAACACAATCTTCTTCAAAGTCGTATAACCTCTCCATTTCATCTTTATCTAAGAAAAGTTTTAGACCGTTATCGTAACTTTCTTCTACACCATCCATTTTCCTTCGAAAGTATTTAAAAAGTAAGTAAAAGTGGGAAAAAATAATAAAAGGTGGTGGTAATAATGGTTTCTGTTCATACTCCATGACTACAGTGAATCTTTGAAACATCCATACTTGATGAGCAATAGCGTTAACTTCATTAAAAATATTGTTGAATACGGCAATCAAGAGATTTATCAACAGAATGTTTGCAACTAAAAGATAAATTGACATAATCACAGGAGAAATCCAACGACCAGTTACACAGGGAGCTTCGTTTTCACCGCCACATGGAGGATTTATTTCACCAGCGAATACTTCTCCGTACAACATGAAATACGGCTCGAAGAATACCTATATAAAGATACAAATCAAATTTTTATAAACATTTTTAAATAACACGAAGGTATAATTTTTTTAATATAATCATTAGGTAAATAATATCTTGCATCAGAAAAAAAATAATAATAAAAAATTAAAGAAAACATAAAAAAGAAGTAGTTATTTTAGAGGGTAAAAAATCTTTAAAACTATTCACTATTATTATTTGATAAATATTAAAATAAATAAAAGTCATTATAATTGTAATTACTCACATCTCTTGCTATATTCCAAGTAGGTTCTTGATTTGGATTTAAAATGGCTTGTCGAGAAACGCCAAAACTCATAAGAATGATTAGCAATAAAACAATGAAATATATCATATTTTTTACCATTTTTCCCATCATCGTTACCAAAGGACCTAGAGATAAAAATATCATATATATTCTTAATTTATTATTGTTTTAATACAATAATATTTTTAACATTTTTGTTGTACATTAATTTAAATTATTATCCATTTTTAATAATATCATCACACAAAAGTATTATAAACTCAAAAATAATGAAAATAGTTAATAGTTTTATTTCATGTACGGTACAAGTGACAAAATGTCCCTTTATAGGTTCTTGTATTCATAAATGATTGTGCAATAACTAGGTACCATTTACAATAACTAATATATGCTAAAGTACAAATAAAAAAGTGATGTTCAAATGCAACTAATAATAAAATTAAAAGCAAGATAATCATTTTTATAAAAGTTTATATTGCCTTTTTATATAAAAAAAATAATTTCTTACCTAGATATTTATTGACACTGAGAATATTAAGTATTCTTAAATACCAGTAGATACAATTCACGCAATATATCACTCGTCCAACCGCAAACGTATCAGTTTGGAATCTTAGTGACATTCCAATTAGAAACATAAATACAGCAGCCATGTCACAAGGGTTCCACATGTTCCAGGACCATACGGCGAACTTTTGAGATAAACCAACTGGTTCCGATGAGAACAGTTCTCGCAATTTTTCACAACCTAAAGAGATTATAAAAGCAATGGAAAAGTATTCCTGCCAAATTGGAAAGTGATTCATTTTCACTAGAATTGTATAGCTGAAGAGAACCAAGAAAACAATGTATGCAATCTAAAACAAAAATAAGACACTTTAAGACTAAAAATTTATTTATGTCATCGGTAATCATCTTCAAATTAGATCGAAGAAAAAGATGCGATGCAAATGGTTCCCACACTAAAGTTTTAAGTTCTTCTTAAGGTAAATTTTTTTTCATTTTTACATTATATACTCAATATTTATTAAAATAAAAATGTACAAGAAGTTATTTACAACTGCCATCGTTTTCTATATAAAAAACTAAGCTTTTAAAATCGTCCTAAAATATTTTAATAGTATTATAACGAAAACTACGTCTATTGTTGCAACACATCATATGGTTAGAAATTTATTTACTGCTCCGGACAAAAATTAATGAGACTTTATTTTAAAAAATACGCGCCCCTTGAATATCGATATGTATATTTATTTTGTAGGTTGGTGTGACTGTTATGAATAGCTGACATAAATTTCATGACATTTACCTTATTAGGTTAGAAATCGCAGCGTTTTTAAAGTGAAAGGAGGAGTTCTTACTTTTCAAATGTCGACTAACTTGCGACATTATAGACCTTGAAGTGGCTGGGGAGATAACTAATGTTTTAAAATGCATAATTACAGGCGATGAGACTGGGATCTAAGCTCATGATTCGGAAACAGCTCTACAATCTAGTAAATATCGTGCTGTTGTCGAACCAAAACCAAAAAAATCACGTGAAAGCAAGTCAATAATCAAGGTCATGTTGACCGTTTTCTTCGACTACTATGGCGTTGTCCACAAACAGGTCCTTCCAACTGGCCAAACCAAAGAATATTATTTAGGCCTTTTGCGTCATAGACGTGAGTCAATTCGTGAAAAACGACCAGAATTATGGCGAAACAATTCATGGTTTTTGCATCAAGATAATGCACCATCGCATATACTGCTATCACATTATTCTTAAGTATCTCATCAAAAATCAAGTGAATGTCATAGAAGCCATACAAGAGGATAAGCTGGCCGTTTTGAAGGTTATACTGTAAACTGAGTATAATAACTGTTTTGAAGACTGGAAAAAATGTTGGAATATTCCCGTGGGAGAGGATAACTTTAAAAAAGATACAATAAATTTGGATAAACAAAATATTTTATGTGTATTTTATTTAATTAGTCTCATTACTTTTTATCTAGTATAGTAACTTGCAATATATTTATTTCACAAATCTTTGGTGAATCGTTGCGATTCTAGTTCCGTATTTGACCGTAACCTTCTTTTAAGCATTGATGATCCTCTTTGCTCACAAAAATACAAAACATGTTTCACATGCGACAAAAGTGGTACACATTGGTAGCCAAAGAGGTCCTGGTAAGTTAAAAATTACAAAAAATCCTTTTAATTTCCAATTACCTACCGGAGAATTTAAAGAGCTCTTTTATAAGTCTATAAGATTAACTAATTAATATTTATTAAAACAAGAACTTATTTTATATGTGCCATCGTTTTGTTTATCAAAAAATTTCACAATCGTTACAAAAATGTTTAATCATGTTCCAGGTTTATCTTAAGCATCACATAACTACCTTTTGTTCACAACAATACAAGTTTTAAAGTAGGTACAAGAGAGAGCGATATAGTTCTGTAAACTTTAATAAAATAACAAAAAAAATATTCTTCATATTAATTCCCAATAACCATGAGAATTAAAAAAAGCTCTGTAGTGAGGTTAACTACAGTTAACGAGATTTCATAATCAGCAAAGTTTCATTGCTATCGAAAAAGTATGTAAATGTAAAAAGTACTTACAGAATTTGACCAGAATTTTGTTATCGGAGCTGTATAAAACTCATATAATTTTTTCTTCATTTTTAATTCTCTTCCCTTACTATACTGCGGTTTGTATTTAGAATCGTCGAACTCTGGAAGTATTTTTCCATTTTCTTGTACGACAGTATCTCTTGTAATAAAGTTTTCTGTTAAAAGTGCCTGAAAATAAAATATCAAAATAGAACAAGTACGTGAACTGTTAAAAACAAAGAATTATAACATTAAGTAAGCAATGGAATAGACATATAGAAGCTGGAAGAGCAATGTAGATAGAATATTAATAGACTATTAGACAACATTGTTGCCAAAACAAAATAATCTTTAATTCGTAATACCTAAAAGGTACTTTATTTGATAATTTTCTAAAACTTTATAAATCTTTCCTAAACAAATGCTAAATTCTCACTCGCTCTTTTTCTACTCACCCTTAAAATTTAGAGGGTTAACTATTTTTAAAATTAGGTATATGAGTTTTAAGGTTTAAAAAATACTACATTTCACAGATTCGTAGATTATAAATAATATTTAAATTGATTTATTAATTTTTATTACAGGCGAATGAGGTATTAATCCTAATGTTCTCGTACTGTTAACAAATGATGTTTAAAGAATTAGAACAATACAATAAATATGAATTTTTTTAAAAAGTGGCACAAAACGTGTTATTAGTAAAAATACATGGTGTCCAACCGAAAACGAAACAGAGCCATTTGCAGGAACCTCGTCAACATTTTAGAATAACGCTATGACCCGTCAAATTTTGATTAAAGGGAGACACTCTTTTCCGGTATTTTTGACTCCACTTCTTTTAACCCCTAAGCGAGGGTAAGAATTACCCCAAAATTTTAAAATGGAATTGGGGTTCGATTAAGATGTCTTTTGAAAGCTCTGTCAATTCTCTTTACAATAGTCTTTAAATTTTACATTTCCTCCCAATACATTGAAAAAATTATATGTTAAAATTCAAATTATTTTAGTCGCTTACTTACTACTTAGTTGATTAAATGTTCAAACTGATGACACCGCCCGCTTCCATACAATAAAGATTTTGTTCAAAACGTTTACGCACATTCCGAAGAATTTCCGGAGTAATTCGATGGCACTCGTTAACGATTCTTTGACGCAAATTTTCCAACGACGCCGGTTGTGTTTTATAGATTTTACTTTTCAGATGTCCCCACAAAAAGAAATCGCCGCATAATGTGTAATCCTGTTGAAAATAAAAATGATCTTCGTCATACTGTGGATTATTTTGAAATACTATTTGAAAATAATCCACAGTATGACGAAGATCATTTTTATCAAATAGTATTGTTCGTCAGTATTTAGACCAACGTTTTCCACAGCATTGGATTGGGAGAAGAGGCAGCATTGAATGGCCTTCACGATCGCCAGATTTATCGCCCCTCGATTTTTTTTTGTGGGGACATCTAAAAAGTAAAATCTATAAAACATAACCAGCGTCGTTGAAATATTTGCCGTCGAATTACTCCGGAAATTCTTTGAAATGTGCGTGAACGTTTGAACAAAATTTTTATTATTGTATGGAAGCGGGCGGTTATCATTTTGAACATTTAATCAATTAAGTAGTAAGTAAGCAACTAAAATAATTGGAATTTTAACATGTATTGAGTATTGAGAGGAATTTTAAAATTTAAAGACTATTGTAAGAGCTTTTAAAAGACATCTTATTCGACCCCCAATGCCATTTAAAAATTTTAAGAACGATATGGGTTGAAAGTAGTTGAGTCAAAAATACCGGAAAAGAGTGTCTTCCTTTTAATCAAAAATCGACGGGTCTGAGCGTTTTTCTAAAATTTTGAGGAGGTTCCTGCAAATGGCAGTTTCGTTTTGTGATGGCCACCCTGTATAAAAATAACTAAGGAAAGTTACGATAAACAAACAATACATACTTCATTACATATTTATCAATAATCCACGAATCTATTTATTTATATATATTCATATAAAAAGTGGAATAATTGCACATAAATATTTGTGGCGAAAAGTAGTTGATATGATAAAGTCTGATAGTCTACTGTAATAAGTCAGAAAGCAAAGCGGTGATAATAAGAATGAAAGTTGTTGAAGGGAACATCGTACAACACTTAAGAGGATATATTTGGGAAAGGATTTTGCTACCTTAACACCTGTTGGATTTGACGACTTGCTCCGAATACTCAAGCTTCTAGTACGCTTCTAAAATAATAACATACTATTAGGGTTTCATGGATAAAATCAGGATTCGACGTAGGTTAAAATAGAACTAAAAACGCAAAAAAGAATAGTCAAGCCAAATACAATGTGTACTAGTCTAGCTTTGTAAAAGAAACCCTTTATATAATATACTAAAGCCCATAATAATAAACGTACATTATTTTGCGCAGAAGTGTCAGTTGTTACAAAATACTATTCTTGAGTATTTTTCAACAACAACTTACTAATATTTAAAAACAAAAAATAACATAAAACGAATTATTATAAAAAAATTCTAATGATTTAGGTATTTTTTAAAAAATTTAATTTTTATAGTGAATTTTGTTTTTTTATTCATTTCTATAGAGTTTACTTAGTATTATTTTAATATATTTTCAATTTTGTTTATTGGCAATACATTAAGCGATAAATAATTCGTTTACCTCCTGTCACTTAAAACCCAGTAATATAAAAGCAGATTTTAATTCACATTAAAACTAGTATTCTATTATATTCAGTGCTGTTCACATCAGAACAATTAAACTAGTTTACAATTTTAAAAGTGTGTTAATTCTTGCTAATGTGAAATAAAATACGTAAATGATATCTAAAAAAATGTGCGAAAGTTTCAAACTCGCCTATAAATATTTGCAAATATTATAAACAAAGATTCCAAAAAAGAAAGATCTTAAACTTTTGTGCCATGCACCTGTAACATCGGCAACTGCACACCGTTACAATGCGCACCGTCTACTAAGGAATAACGCTTTTACCAGTAATATTGGACTGATACTAAATCTTAAGATAAATAGGTACAATTGTATATAGTCACGGCACAAAAGTTTCAAAACTGTATAAATGTCTACGTATGTTCTTTTAATATAAATTTATTTTTGAAAGCGAATGTCTTGCTACTCTAAACGGTTTTCGAAAACTTGGAAATGAATAAGAAAAAAATGAAAAACTTAAGCTCTAAAGCCAGAGTCGTAAGAGTTCTTGTATTAATTTTTCAAACGACATGCTCAACTTTTTGCTTACTTATGGGGGAGGTTTCTTCAAGAATGATAGTTATTTTATAATGACTATCTTTGACGTGCATGGTAACCACACACTTTTTATTTGATTTAGTTGATGTATACTAGTTATATAAAGTTACTATTATTCTTGAAGAAGCCTTAAACAGTGGAAAGCAAAATATCCAGTATTCTACCATAAAAATTAACAGTTCCATCCAATAAAAGTATTTCTTAAATATATACAGCATAAAGGCTCAACTTATTTACAAACTCATACTGGTATTTAATATTATTGATTCGTGAAATTAGAATGAATAATAATAATAATAGTAATAAACAGACTTACGTTTCGTATATTTACAAATATTATACAGGCCAATATTTAATATATCAAAAAAAAATCTAAATCTAAATTTCTATGTACACGCTAAATTAAATTGTAAAATTTATAAGATGTGTTTAAATTGCTTTAACAGAAACAAATATTTTTACTAAGCATTTTTTGTGTATTATTATTTTACAAATATTATTATTTGAAACATCAATGTAAAGAATAAAGGACAGCGATTTAAGAATGTGGTCTGCAGGTCTCAAATTTTACAAAGATATCTATTTTGTTAAAAGTACATGCTAAAGACTCATTATTAGCTTTTGTTGGAAATTGTAATATTTAATTATTAAAATAGTGTAAATACTTCAGTTAAGGTAGTGAATTGTGCTGAAATTTAATAAGATTCAAATAGGACGCCATCTATTATTTAATGATTTAACTAAATTTTCAATTCAGGTATAGAAAAATAACCAATAATACCAAATTTGATTTTATGCTAACTTAAATACAAATTCTTAAAGTTTAATTATTTTAAAATAAAAAGCTGACAGATCCTATTTAAATCTAAAATTCCTAATATGGAGTAGGTATAGCATATTTCACAAATATACGGTGGTTTCGGATTATCGTTAGAAACTCGATAGCCAGTATTCAACTGTACATTTAAGAAGTATGAAAGTAAATTCCCCTCATAGTTTTAAACAAATTTCGTAAGTAACGAATTTTATTTTATAAGGGACTTCTTGTTTATTTTGACGAAACTTGGATTTTTGCTTAAGGTGGAACAAAAATAATTTGGCAGGACGATAACATAAAGTCTATAAAACACACCGACGGTGAAGGAAAAAGACACATTATTGTGCTTGCAGGTGGAAAGCATGGTTTTGTTGATGGGGCGGATCTTTTATTTTATTTTCATCAAAATCAAAATCCGCTGATTATCATGACAATATGGATACAGAGATGTTTGTAAAATGGTTAAAAGAGAAACTATTACCATCGTTACATGAACCATCTGTCATTGTATTATATAATGCTCCGTACCATTCGGAAATTTCAAATAAGCAACCAACAAACTCCTGGATGGTACAGAAAATAAAAGAATGGTTAATGAACGAAAATATTTCCTTTCCACAGTATTACTTCAAGCCGGAATTATTATCGATAGCTAAAAGGCACAAAAAAAAATTTACAAAATGGATCAAATTATACTCAGTCATGGAAATCGTATGCTAAGACTTCCGCCTTATCATTGTCAATTTAATCCCATTGAGTATATTTGGGGAATATGCAAAACTTATAACAATCACATTGGATCTAATGGTTACAGTGATGAGGTTGTTTTGGAAACCTGGCAACGAGCACTTAATACTGCCACTCCTGAAATTTGGAAAAAATGTGTCACAAGATGTGAAAATTTAATAGAGGAATGGTGGGTTCGTGAAAACCGCATTGAAGCAGTTAATCCTGTTATCATTTACAATCCGGATGAGGAAAGCGATGACAGTGATTCCGATCATGATAACTATAAATCTGATGCTTGATAATACCGTACTACATAATTAACATATTTATTAAATTTGTACCGATAATTTATTTTTATTGTATTCCCTTTTAACATAATTAAATATGTGCCTATTTCTAACCAAAAAACTCATCGAGAGCTACATCAACGATTTCTGTTCATAATAAAGCAAAAAATAAATATAAAACGCCTCAACAAAAGCATAATTAAAAACAAAAAATTTTCGGGTTTAAATCTTAGAGGAATTTACTAAGGTACCTCTCAACACAGTGCGCCTGTTAAGTCGATGCCTCGGTGACTAATACGATATCGTCGTATATTGGTGAAATAAGCTATACGTAATATATTAAGAAAAATAAGTTGTGCTGTACAATGTGAAAACTTTAAATGCTAACAGCAAAAGGTAATATTTTGCTTACTTTTGGAATATAAAATTCAATGTAATGTTTACGAACCACCTTATGCTAGAAAAATAACTAAATAATAAATATGTCTACTTAAGATCGTTAGTAAATAACTTGCCAGAGTCTTACTGGGCTTGCTGCAACTTACATCTGCGTCTTGGTTTTTTTCTGAATCTGATTTATCGTCGTCTTCATTTTCAAGTTCCATGTGTTCTTCAGTTGTTTGAGGCATTAGTTGTAATTCTTCTTTTGATTTGAATTCTAGTTTAAATATGTACGGCATACATAATAAACCCATTATCACCTGAAAAATAGTTTAATACAAATAATTCTGTCATATACTTATGTACAAATAAAATAATAGTATTATTATTAAAATAGTTAATCAGTTAGGTAATTTTATTTTCCCTAGTAAAGTTTTCTATCTTAAATGATTTTGCTTACAAACAACTTGAACTTAAAAATTTAGCGCTAAACATTTAATATTTTTACAAGTAGGTACATAATATAATAAAATTTTGTTTTTTATTAAAAATAATTAATATGTATACCTTAATATTTGTGTTTTTTCTTGTGCGTAATCCTCCCATCCACAAATCAGCAAGAATAATCTGTGAACAAGGATGCGCTAAAAGTGCTCTATGATTGGCCGTAACCGCAAGACTAAGACAGGTATGGCCTGACCAGTTTTGCAATTCACATGTAAGTAGTTGTTGCGTTTGATCATCATCTTGTCTATAACAATAATCCAATACTTCCAAGGCTAAAATAATAAAAACCAATCATAATAAAAGCCCAAATCCATATTAAAAAATTATTTAAAACGAACAAATTTGTTATAACTTAGTAGGTATCAAACTTTATTTATACACCTTAGCTTAGTAATAATTAGAATTTTTTACGTACAAAAATATACAGGGTGGCCAACCGAAAACGAAACAGAGCCATTTGCAGGAATCTCGTCAACAATTTAGAAAAACGCTCAAACCTGTCGATTTTTGATTAAAGGGGGACACTCTTTTCCGGTATTTTTGACTCCACTACTTTCAACCACAAGCAAGGGTAGGAATTACCCCAAAATTTTTAAATGGCATTGGGGTCGAATAAGATGTCTTTCAAAAGCTCTTACAATTCTCTATACAATAGTCTTTAAATTTTACATTTTCTCACAGTACTTTAAAATAAATTACATGTTAAAATTCCATTTATTTTAGTTGCTTACTTACTACTTAATTGATTAAATGTTTAAACTGATGACCCGCTTCCATACAATAAGAAAGACTTTGTTCAAAACGTTCACGCATATTCCGAAGAATTTCCGGAGTAATTCCATGGCACTTGTCAACGATTCTTTGACGCAAATCTTCCAACGACGCTGGTTGTGTTTTATAGATGTTTCTTTTTAGATGTTTCCACATAAAAAAATCGAGGGGCGATCGTGGAGGCCATTCCATGCTGCCTCTTCTCTAAATTCAATGCCGTGGAAAATGTTTGTCTAAATACTGACGAACAATCGCCGCATAATGCGGAGAAGCACCGTCCTATTGGAAATAAAAATGATCTTCGTCATACTGTGGATTATTTTTAAATATATCAGTCAAGGCAGGGTCAATAGCGTCTTCAGATAATTGTAAATACATTTCGCCAGTCAAATCGCCTAGTAGAAAAAAAGAACCTAACCGGTCGGTCACCGCAAATGCCAGCCCATACATTTAATTTCTCCGGTTGCTGTGTATGCACCTCGAGAAAAACTCTTGGGTTTGATTTGGAGCCTTAGCGGCAATTGCGACTATTTACCGTCCGTGCAAGAAAAACTGCATTCATCGGAAAAACAGATACTAAAAAGGAACTGTGGATCGTTCCCTGTTTGCGCACTTATTATTTCGCCAAACTGCAAACAGCGTTCATAATCATCCTCATTAAGTTCATGGATTAAACGAATTTTATATGGATGGAATTTATTCTTCTTTAAACTGGTTTGGATGCTAGTTCGATTGATCCCAGACACAGATGCCAGCTGCCTCGTACTTAATTTATACCTTTAGCGTACTTAACTCGAATGGATGACATTTTTAACCGTTCGTGATCTTTTGCAGATAAGTTTCACATTTAAAATCTAATTTCTCCATAAGTAATGGGCGGAATTTTAAAATTTAAAAACTATTGTACAAAAAATTGTAAGAGCTTTTGAAAGACATCTTATTCGACCCCCAATGCCATTTAAAAATTTTGGGGTAATTCTTACCCTCGCTTGTGGAGTCAAAAAAATGTCCCCCTTTAACCAAAAATCGACGGGTCTAAGCTTTTTTCTAAAATTTTGGCGAGGTTCCTGCAAATGGCTATGTTTCGTATTCGATTGGCCTCCCTGTATTGTAGAATTAGATCTATAAAATTATTTAATTAGATAATGAAAACGAAAAATGCTATAAATATAACCCTGATAGGTTATTATAAGGTTTTAGCACTATACTACCGTTCACATGCCGGTCTCCGCCCAGTAAAATATGCATTTTAAAAAATGAGCTTAATTATACTGTGCGTCAGCTCAAGCTCCTGTTCAATAATGCAGAGTAAATATGAAGAGAAGATTTTACAAGACCTAGAACGAGTCGCGAGTGTTTCTTTAGTGTATAACTGGTCTTAATTCACTGACTGGGGTGACTTCAAAAGCTCTATCTTCTGGATAAACGAAAATATCACACTGAGAATTATTAGTTTTTACTATAAACCATTGCACTATTGGTAAAAATAATTCACTTTAAATTAGGACAGAAAAACTTGATACATAAAAATATTTGCATTAAATAATTTTTAAAAGAATATTGTTTTCGTCAAGCTTACCAATGTTGTCAAATTCTTTTCCATAAGCTCGTAATTCTTCATAAACTTCGGTCTCCATATCATCCTCAGCTGCTTCGTGTGCCATTGCCTTGTACAACTTACAACCTACTAGCGCTTTTGCCAACGCTTCTTCTCCATGTTGCCACATTAGTAATGCCATTTTGTGCCTCTTCATTAATACTGCCCATATCTATAAATTTTGTTGTAGGTATGATATGTAAGGTTTATTATTAAAAACCTTCCAATAAAACACCTGTTTGTTTAAATCTACTTACAAGTAATTCATTAAATGGATAATCAAATAAGCATGGACTTGCAGCTCCTGGTATACAGCCTGGTATCAGACCCATTGCCCCTAAATTTCTTCCTGAAGTATTAGCCATACTGTGTCCTTTATTCATAATTTTTGCGTATATTGGTCTGAATTTTCTTCGGGTATAAAGAGCTCTATAACCAAAGATTAATTAATAATAAATTAGGCTAGCTATGCAACGAGTCAGTAAAGTTTTTTTTTTGATATAGGCCAAACAGGCCAAATGCCTTCTGGACTGGAAATACTGTGCGAACAACAATCTTTTAGCCCTAAATAGAAAAGACCTAAAATTGCTAGTTGGAATCACTACAGGTCACTACGCAGTCAATGAACATCTAAAAAAGATGGGCAAGGTGGAGAATGATTCCTGCATATTCTGCTGCGAGAAAAAGAATCTGTACACCATATTTTAATATAATGCGAGAAAAAGGAAAATTAGGATCATTCAGCAAGGCAACTCTTATCTACGAAGATCTTAGAAATTCTAACGCAAGATCACTGATCTCGTACTTCAAGGGCTCAAATTGGACCCAAGACACATAACAAATAACCTAAAGGATGGCACAAAAGATCTTAAGGTCGAGGTGCCCAAGGGCTTTTGTTATGCTCGACCCTATTTTTTAATAATAATAGCAACTGTTGATATATGTTTTCATTACCACTTATACTTATGAATCATGGACGCTAAAGAATGAAACTAAAAAAAAGAATAGAGAGTAACAAATCATGAGCTGTCAACACTTTGTTAAAAAACCAAATCAGTTTAAAAAAAATCAGTAAGATGTCTCTGATATGTTGAGAAGATTAAAAAAGAATAGAGAAATAAAAGAGTAGGTCAAAAAAATGGATGTATGAAATGCAAGTAAACTTAGGTATTTAAAATTTAAAAAAAATAAATAAAAAAAGTAGCTTACAAAAAGACTGTTTATTTTTTTATTTATTATTTATGTATTTATGTAATGATTTTGTAACTATTTTTTACTTCTGCTTATAATTTTTTTAAATCAAGTTTGGGGGGTTCTTTATGGTCCTTTGTCGAAGTTGACATAATTTAGTGAGTTTATTACTTTCGACATTTGATAAACCAACATTTCAGATGTCTGAGAAATGGTTTGGTTGAATTATAGTTAGGTGTTTTAGATAGAATTTTATTAACGCAAGAATGTTTAAACGCGAGAGCGAATAAAATGTATCTAAAGCACGCATGCAATACAACGTTTTATTCACAATCACATTCATTTATAATCAGAATCGTAAAAAAAAATTTCATCAAAAAATGATTTGACATTTTGCTCTAACAGGGGCTGTCACCTTCTCAAAAATCATTGAAATTACGTACAAGCTTGTTATTAATGGAGACGAAGTGTAAAATAAAATAGAACAAAGAACGAAATGTCAATTAATGTAAATGTTAGGTTAGATTAAAACGGCGGTTCGGAGGGAATCCACTTAGGCCTTTTGGCCCGTTGTGATACCGTGATGGACGGCGGTGGCTTCTCCCTCTACCGTGAGAACCAGTTGAAACTTTTAATAAAAAGTGTGAGGTCTTTAATGCTATCTGAGAAGAGTTCAAATAAGTCATCAAAGTACGGTTGCCCTAGTTCCCTAGTATAGAAAGCCGTTTTCTACCTAGGACAATGCTGTGGCAGAGAAGATGTACCATTTTTTCCTCCTCTTCCTCAACGTGACAGCGTCTACAGAAGTCATGTCGATTCGTGTCGCTCTGCGATTCGTATTATCAATGGACTCCCTGGATAGAGTTAAAACATCATTAGTTCGACGTAGATCTAGTTTAGGCCATATCTGTTTCAACGATGTGCATGTGGGTTCATCTTGCTACCTCAATCTTGCCACCTCAAGTTGGCTTTTTGAACTACTTTGCTGTGTAGGAGGAGCCGGCAGTTTCCAATCGGTACTCCTTGCTGAGATGACACAGATACAGCTGGGAGGGTGGTGCCCTTTCTTGCTAGCTCGTCCGCCTTACAGTTACCTGATATGTCCTTGTGTCCGGGTACCCAGACAATGTGAACTCTGAACTTAGCTGCTAGTTCATTCAGGGCGGCTCGGCATTGCACCACTGAATGTTAATGTTAATATTAATAATAAATAAGTAAATTGTGATTAATTCAAGATTGTATTTTTCATTATTCCACTAGTGGATAAAGTGGTACTTAATACGGTTCATAAGTGTGGATAAAACTTCAATTATAAGTGCAAGTGGGAACACTATTAATAGTTTCCTTCCTCTGTAGGGGGTCAGTGGGGATCAGAGTCTCTAATCATCCATAAAAACTCCAAAACTTATTAGGTAATCAAACAATTTTTAAAATCATATACAATAACAAATGTACAAAGACAAAGATAGTCCAGACTGTATCATATAGAGAATTGTGAAGATGAATTTTAATTGGAGAATTAATCATGCGGTATTAAAGTTAGTAGAGATGAAATAAAATAAATGTAAATATTATGTTCTAGGCCTTTTTGACCTAGAAAGCACTATCAATTACATATTAAAAATTTTCCCATCTAATATTGTTTCCATTAAAAATGAAACTAGTGTTTTGTTTAGTTAAAAGATACCATATACAATACCAAGCAAAATATCCAAGCACATATAATCATTATTACCCGATGTTAAAGAACCTGAAATTTATGGTTTATAAAGTTATGAAAGTAAAACAAAAACTTTATTAACGAACAGAACTTCAAATCACAAAGCAGTGAACTACTAAAAAGTTACATAATATAATCTTAATAAATAAACGATTAAGATATAACTTTTTGGCGGTAAATCATTTGCTATAAAGATATTTTTTTTTACTTTAAATTTACAATTAGAAGGCGTGAATATTTTTTACAAATTCCTTTGTGGTTGTCGTTTATCTCTAATGCAGTAGTTAAATTAATTTAATAAATTGATTGTTACGATTTTTTTGCAAATAAATTTTTTAGTAAAAAAAAGAACATTATATAACTCACCTATAAGCTCCTCCCATCAACTTATTTATAACTAATCCAATATCGTGAAGAGTATAAACGTAACCAGGTGGAATGTGAGGTCGTACATCTCTAAGAATATATCCCAATGTATTGCTAGGCCCTTGTTTTGAATTGTACAAATTTTCCAGTCTTGGTATTGTCAAGAATTTTCTCATACTCACTCCATTTTCTAATAGTAATTTTACAAAATCGCATCGATCGTGTTCCAAGGCTTTTATCATAGCATCTTCTAGAGCACCTAAATCACAAACGAACAAATAAGGATTTCAAAAAACAAGTTTTTAAACGTTCAAAATACCTAGTCCAATAAAATAAATAGAATTTGACACAAATATAAAACATTTGAAAGAAGTAAAAGTACATAGTTGTACAAGGATGTATTCAGAACTATTATAAAAATAATCAATCTGTATTTAAAAAAATAATATTGTTTTTAATAGGGAAAAATTACTTAACGCGAGATGGCGCTGTCAATGACAAAATATCGTATCGAGGGTGAACAACAAATATTCTCTTATTTGATCACTTGTAAAGCCAAAGTTTTTATTGAAGGGAATTTTAGTTATCTTAGAGATTTGAGTTGATTTTTTATGTTAAAACTATTCGATTGAAGCTGGATTTAAGGTTTGTTTTCCACATTTCAGTTTTATTGTCGCTGGATTCTCGTTAAATGCCAGTAAGACCAGGTGTTTCCAGGTATCAATTTTGGTTTGTTTTTGAAATTTTTTAGTTCTGTTGTCCCTGGAATTCTTATTGCAATGCCTATGAATTTCGAAATATCAATTTCGGACGTAATATTGTATTATGTGGGTGAACGTGTTCGACCAATTAAGGAAGGTATAGAGGTTTTTAAGGCCAGCCACATCATTTTATGTGGAACTGACGGTCTCAATGAAAAAATCATAAAAATAATCTTTCAAACCATTCTCTGTATTATTGAAGTCACTATAAATAATAACATATAATGTTAGATCATTATCAAACTTTCCACTGAAAAAATTATCTTTTACAAAGTGCTTGCTGCAAACAAACATAAACTTTGTGATTGGTTTTCCTATATTTAAGATCTTCTTCCATTTCTGAGCTGCCTTAGGATTTGAAGGAAATTTATGCAAAGATATAATTGACTTGCCATATATAGAGCATTGTGGAACAGAGCATATTATTCGCGATTTTTTCTTTATATCACCTTTTTTAATCCTTTGCATTTTTGGATTTTGTGGTTTATTAACACCAATTTTTTATAAAATATCGTTCAAAAATAACACTTTCGATGCTTGAAGTGCTCAAAATATTATATAAAGTTCAGTTTTCACCCATATAAACAAATGGAGGTTAATTTCTTGTTCACACTTCAAAATGTTCATACGATCAATAATACATGTCGCCCACTCCGTGATTTTTTAGTCAGGCAATATAATTATGGTTTTGTAAACAAATAAATAATAGTTTTAAAAAAACGCGCTTTATAAGAAAACCGAACTTAAAAATTATAATAATTAATAAAAAATAATTTTAAAATTAAAAACGTGAGGTGCTTTTGATAATGTTTACGTTTTCTTCTTGGAGACTTTACTTTTACTAATATCTGTTCATTATCTAATATATTAATTGATATAGCGCACCTCACGCTTTTGATTGTAAAATTATTTTTTATTAATTATTATTTTTTATTTTTTAGTTCGCGTTTTTTTTTTTAATATTCTGATTATCCTGGCTAGGATATTTAAAAAAGTTTATGAAATTATTGTATTGTCATCATTCCTTTAGAAGTATACAAAGTTTCAAGTCGATCCGTGTTTTTAAGTGGGTGAAAATCGTGTCCAAAGATTCCGTTACATAGATAGATAGATACAAGTCCAGCTAATATAAAGCGTATAAAAAAACGCGAGAAGGTATTAAAATAACTAGGATTTAAAATAGTGATATGCGTTAGCAACATCTGTTGGAGAGTAGTTCAAGCGTCGCCATAAAATTTTAACTTCTTATGTCAGTTTACTTAAATTAAATTCATGGGGGATATCAGCCATTTGTAATCCATATAAAACACTTCTTTTAAATATAACTGATCCTGGCCAGTATCTTTAAAAAAATTTATAAAATTATTGTATTGTCATCGGTCCTTTAAAATTATACAAAGTTTCAAGTCGATCCGGTGTTTTTAGGTGTCCAAAGATTCCGTTACATAGAAAGATAGATAAAAGTTAAGCTAATATAAAACGTGTAAAAATACATATTAATAACAAGTCAAATAATACCTGGAGGCCATTCTTGGCCGTAAACGAAAATTTCGGATCGAGCAATATCAGCACGATTCCAAGTAAGTGCTAGACTAAGTTGTTCAGTAGGTGACAGATGCTGAGACTTAAACAAAGCTGTTAAAATGATTTGGTCCAATTCTTGGGGTTTTTGGTCATACTTATCCGCTATTCGAAAAACAGTTATCTAGAAAAAAAAGAAAAAAAGAAAATTATTATAAGAAATAAAATTGGGTTCTGATAAATATTAAACTTTTTAATTATATGTTAAGTAATAACAATAACCCTTTCATGAATTTGTATATTTTTAAAATCAACTTTTATTACTCAAAAAAAATTTAAAATTAGTAATGAATATTTTTTTAATAATATTGTTTTATTTCACAAAGCTATTTTTTCTAAACAACAATTTATAAAAGTTGGTGAAATCTATTGGTCGTGTATAAATATATATTCTTACCAAATGTTTATTTTCTACACATTGCATTAATTCTCCAAATAAACCTTCAGCTAGTTCGGCCGCAACCTCAAACGCTCTTTGAATTGTTGCTATTATATATTCTTTCATAGATTTAAGTACTGAGCATTCATATCTAAAAATTAAAGTGAGTATTAGTCCCTGTTATATATACCATTTACAAATAGAAATATTTTAAATAAAATTTAAATTATTTTGACATTATTGGAAACATTAAAAAAGTATTTTCAATAAAATACATCGTTTTAAAAATATAAACATGTTTGCGCCAATTAGAAGTTTATATATGTTAGTAGCTGATGTCATTCGATAGGAAAGTTTTATCCTGTTTCGCTAAAACAACCAAGGAAAATTTTAAAAAACATTAATAAAATAATTTACATGTCTTTCATCATGAAAGTTTCAATTCTGATAATTATATCTTTACCAATTACCATAATAATATATTCATTTAAAATTTTGAATGTTTCCAAATTTACTTTTTTAACATACATACAGACCACTTCCTTCCACTTGCTTCGGTTCTTACACATCTTTTGCTTCCTATACTTTCATCAGTGCTCTCAAAAATGCTCGTCGGTTGTTGGTACTCTTGACCTGGCCTTTCTTCAAAACAATGTTGATCGAGATATGTTCGCCGAGGTCGACCTCTACCGACTTGTCCATTCACACTCGCCTAATAAATTTGTTTCGTCAATCTTTCTTCAACCATCCTTTCTACGTGTCCAAACCATTAAAGCATTCCTTTATCTATCTTTGTAACCACATCTTCTTTTACACCACACCGTTCTCTTATCTCTATTCTTTACTTTATCCAACCGAGTCACTCCGGCTATACATCTTAGACAACTCATCTCTGCAGCATTAATCCTATTTTCATACTTCTGCCAAATCCAACATTCACTACCATACATAAGTGCAGGGACCAACACACCTCTATGCACAGCCAGTCGTGCCTTTTTTGACACTTTCTGGCTGTTCATAAAGCTATGCAGTGCCCCATTCATTTGTTTTCCTGCCAAAACCCTTCGCTCAATGTCACTGTCATACTTTCCCTCTCTCGTAAATTTTGAACCCAGGTATACAAACTCATTTACTTGTTCCACTTTTTCTCCTTTAATCAGAACTTCACAGTTTTTTATGCTTTCTTCTCTTTCAAAAACCATTACTTTTGTTTTGCTTACATTTATTTTCATTTCTTTGATCTTCAGGGCATCATGCATAACATTAACCATCGCCTGCAACTCCTCTTCAGATGACGCTAATATAACTTGATCATCGGCGTAAAGAAGGCATTTGACGATCAAATCATTCATTTTTAATCCATACGCACTCTTTCAAATCTTTTAAACAATCGTCTATGTATAAGTCAAACAGCCATGGCGAAGCCACAAATCCCTGTCTCACTTCTTTTTTTGGTATTAAACCAGTCCGTGCAAGCTTCATTTATCCTGACACAAGCAGTGGAATCCTCGTAAAGTGATTTCAGTGCTCGTATTAAACTACCGCTCACCCCATAAATAGACAATGTCGACCACAATTCACTCCTCACCACTCTGTCATACCGTCTGACTTCTAGCCAAGAATTTTTCGACTATACCTCGTAATAAAAAGACCTGATCCAGACATCTCCTTCCTTTTCTAAATCCTGCTTGCATATCCCATATCATCTTCTTAGTTTCATTCGTTACTCTTTTAATCAAAACAGTTAGCCAACTATGCTGAGTAAACTAATACCTCGGTAGTTCTTACAGTCCTGCTGCGAACCTTTTCCCTTGTAAAGCGGCACGATAACGGCCTTGCACCAGTCGTCTGGTACGCTACCACTCCTCCAACAAAGGTTAAAAAGGCGATACAGCAGACTAGCTACCACGTTTGGTCCAGTCTTCAGCATTTGAACTGTTATCCTGTCGTACCTAGCAGCTTTACCCAATTTCATACTGTTTAACGCTTCCACAATTTCTGTCGTACTAATTTTACTTTCATTGCAACTTTCACTCATGTCTCCGAATGGAGCCTGTACTTGAGTATACTCTTTCTCAAATAAACTTTCCTTCCATCTCTTTAATATGCATTCCTCTTCTTTTACCATACTACCATCTTGGTTTCTGATTCTTTTCAGTCACGAGGTAGTATTTTTACCTTTGGCTGTTCTTATGGACTTCCAAAAGAGTTTAATATTGTTTTGGAAATCGTCAGATCACCTTTTATCAAATTCATCTTGTATCACTTTTTTTAAATGTACTCTATAGCAATTATTTATGTCTGTATAATATATGTCTATATAATATATGTTTTTTTTGTTGTACATAGGTACCTTTACTGTAATAATATAATTTTTTTTAAAAGTAAACATTTTATTTAATATTAGTAGTTTTTTATAAGTAACTTTATTAACTACTTACTACATGTAAAATAACTAGTGACTAAATTTTCGAGAGAAATATTATTTATAGAGCTGCTATAGTTAAAATAAACATTAAACAAATTACCTAAATGAATTTGGAGACTCACATTACTTTTATGTACCTACTTAGACATTTTGTCAACTATTTAATTATGTTTTTCTTTCATTTTGTTTTGTTTTTTTATTATATAATGTAAAAAATCTCACATAAAAAATATATCTTGATGGTTCATAATATTTTGGTACCTTCTAAAGAAACATGAAATGTTTTAAAAAATAGATATCAGTTCCTTACTTGCACATGAACGCAATGATATCTGCCGCTCTACCAGATCCATCACAGACAACCACAGGTACAGGTGGTTCATCTGTAACATATTCCAATACTGCTCTTATAGTGTTGGTACCACCTTCTATTACTAAACACACTATGGGTATAGGACTTTGAGTAACTAAAAATATAAATATAAAATAATTATATTAATTATTAATATAAAATTATTAGGTATCTAGGTATTGTTGCAGCAAAATAAATTTAAAAATTAAAGTCATAAATACTACTAATGATTAAATGACTTATTACGTCTTTCGATTCTTCCACTTTCATCATACATGACTTGGTCTTTAAAACAATTTCGATTTGACCGATATACGTTACCTTATATATTTACTCGCCTTATAAATCTGTTTCGTCAATCGTCTTTCATCCATCCTCTCTACGTGTCCAAACCATTGAAGCATTCCTTTATCTATCTTTGTTACACATCTTATTTCACACCCCGCGTTCCCTTATCTCACTATTCCTTACTTTATCCATCAGAGTCACTCCGGCTATATTTCTCAGAATACTCATCTCCGCAGCATAGATGTTACTTTCATGCTTCTTCCAAAGCCAACAATCACTATCATACATAAGGGAGCCCAAGCGGGGATTTTGTGAGTTACTCGAGCGCGTCAGAACAGTTTATGGGGAGAAACCTTGCACCTTGTTATGTACCCCTACCATATGTGAACCCTTAATACAGTTGGGTGCGTTGAGGGCAGGCCGTTAGATTAGTAAAAAAATCGATGCTTTGAAAAACTCGAGCGCAGTTTTGACCTGCAACTTTTCAAAAAGCGGGTCCACAGTCATTTCCTTTCTATAATCCCTTCCCCTTCTAATAGTCGCAGTGCGAGCCGTCCGCGGCCCACACGATAGGTCTACCCTTTTTGCGACTATTTTCAGTAAAAAAAAAAATGTAAGTTAAGTACATCCAGAAAAATGTATATTTCAATAATGGGCGAGTTACAAAGTTGTAAAAAAAAACGACACCTTGAAATACTCGACCGCAATTAAATTTTTTTTATTTTGAAGGTAATTCTATAAGGATTACGAAAAACATATAATCTGATGGTTTTTATGAGGCGATGTAGCTAAAACTATCGATAAAGCATGAGCGTACAGATGCTGAGAGCTGTGTATTCCCCACTCCGTGCCGTATTTTTTATCTACTTTTATATTAATCAATGATTGAATTTTCTATATATGTATGTATGTATTTTTTTTTTATTACATACAGTAATAAACAGAAGAAACAAAAAATTTGTTTTATTTAAAAATTATATAAAAATCTAACGCGCTCGAGTATTTTAAGTTAACATTTTTTTTACTGACTTAATTGAATACAACAAGCCAGCGTTTGTATGTTTTGTCGATCTAACTAGAGCATTTGACCGTGTCCAGCTGAAAGACATCCTGCATCTTCTTTACAACAGGCAAATCCCATACAATCTCACCAAAACTATAGAGAACATATACACAAACAATAAAATACGAGCACAAATAGAAGGAGACCTCACATAACCAATACCAGCGGGTAGCGGTATTCGCCAGGGAGAATCCCTGAGTCCTATCCTTTTTAATTTAATAATGAAAGAAATTATTTAAAGTGTTCGAGGACTAAAGGGATACAAAATATAGAAAATGAAGATGACTTACAAAGGTTATTACACTTCTTTAACCTAACAGTCTCTAAACATGGAAATATCACCGACCAAAACAAAGTGCTTAACAACATCAAAAATCCCTCTAAGATGCAAACTTGAGCTGGACGGTAAAGTAATCGAGCAGAAAATGAAATTTAACTACTTTGGCATAGAACTTTCCGGCTTTGTTGTTATTGAAGCAGAGGTGAGACAAAAGCAATTAGAATAGCTGGCTGCCTAAATACAATATGGTGCAAAAAGAGTATGGGAACGGATACTAAATTGAAGATCTACACAACTGTCGTGAGGCCGGTGATAACATATACCGCAGAAACCAGGCCAGAAACAGTAAAAACCAAAAAACTCCTAGAGACAGCTGAGATGAAGATACTCCGAGAATCACTGGAAAGACACTACTGGATAGAGAGAGAAGCGAGAATATCAGAATAGCCTGTAAGGTCAAGAACATCAATGACTGAGTAGCAAACAGGAAGAAGGAATGGAACGAACACATAGGCAGAATTGACAACCGCAGACTCGTGAGAATTGCTCGTGAGAAGTCCCCATTAGGACGAAAAGACGTTCGGCGCCAAAGAAAACGATGGAGCGACAGCCTCACGCAAGTGGACGATAATTAAACAGGCGACTCGCCTAAAATCAAGAATGAAGAAGAAGAAGAAGATTTTTTTTAACATTTTCAAAAATCTGTCATGAGTTTAGGTCATGTCCAAATCATCAGTAATTTAAATCGAACACTGTTTTGAGTTCACTAAACGTTCCCTTTCAATGTCTGACACGCTCGAATAACTTTTTTTTTGTTTTTTTACCGCTTTTCTTAGCCACCCCCCACTATTTAATCGTCAGAATAATATCTATCGGTTATCAGAAAAAGCAAGTATACACTATTAATGCCTGACGCGCTCGAGTATTTCCATGTGACTGTTTTTTTACATTTTAAAAAAATTTTACACGCTCTTCCCCCCACTAAAATCTAAAACTTAACATAAACCTTTTTTCGTTTTAGAACCTAATCTTCACAACCCCATACGTCGCCATGACGCTCTAGTAACTGCAAATTTAGCATCCTGGGCAGTGCCCTATTTATTTGTTTTTCTGCCAATATCCTTCGCTCAATATCACATTCATACTTTCCGTCTCTCGTTAACTTTAAATCCAATTATACAAACTCAGTCACTTGTTCCACTCTTTCTTCTTCAAATAACACCATTTCGTTTGTCATGCTTTCTTCTCTTTCAAAAACTATTACTTTCGTATTACAATAAAAAAAATATAAAACTTTGACTTAAAGTCAGTAAAAGATATTGACAAACATTGTTCGGGATAGATAGTAAACAAATAATAATTATATGTTGTGGATGTATTAAATGATCTTGTGTTGATATGATTTTGGATGTTTTATCACTTCGCATCTTCCAATACGTAAAAAAATACTTACAGGGATACAACCTTTGTTTTGATATGTACTTTTCCAATTTTCTCCTAAGTATTATTTCAGCACCGTATTTTCCTACAGTTCCGTTATCTACTAGAAGAAAGTAGGCATGTCGGTTATTTAAAGCTGCGTTTTTAGATCTAAAAGACATAAAAGATAAGTGTGACTAAAATATTGGTAAAACAACAAACAAAGTTATAAATATTTTGAATAAAAGAAAAAGCAATACAATTCGACACCCCCGCTTTTGCATGTTTTATCAATTCAACAAAAGCATTTGACCGTGTCCGACTGGAAGACATAATAAACATCTAAAAGAAAAAACGAATCCCGGCAAGAATTATGTCTAAACACAGGCAATTCAACCCGAATTAAAATTGATCATAAAACAACAAATGATATACCGATATCTCAGGGTATAAGACAAGTACATTTCTATTTAACCTGATTATGGACGAGATCATTGAAGAGGTTAGTGGCTTAAAAATGGGGTTTAGGATCAACAGAAAACCTATTAGCATAATTTGTTACGCTGATGACGCGACAATATTGGCAGAAACGGAAAACAATCTTCACAGATTTAATCAGGTCAGCACACAATTTAATCCGCAGAGTCTTTGGCAAGACATGGGGTATAAAACCAAAAGTAATCTACTGGTCCCATGGTCACCTATGCCTCATTGATATGGTGGCCAAAAATGCAACAAATTTCGACACAAGTCAAGCTGCAGACAGTGCAGCAGCTAGCTTGTATGGGAATCACAGTGGCAACATTCACGTGCCCTGCTGCAGCCGTAGAGGTAATGTTGAACCTTCCGCCATTGCACTTATGTGTAATAAAAGAAGCAGCAATCAGTGCCTTTAGACTGAGCCAGACAATAAATCTTAAAACAGGAAATCGGAATGGACATTTGAAGATGACTGCTGCGAACCTTTTCCCTTGTAAAGCGGCACAATAACGGCCTTGCACCAGTCGTCTGGTACGCTACCACTCCTCCAACAAAGGTTAAAAAGGCGATACAGCAGACTAGCTACCACGTTTTGTCCAGTCTTCAGCATTTCAACTGTTATCCTGTCGTACCTAGCAGCTTTACCCAATTTCATACTGTTTAACGCTTTCACAATTTCTGTCGTACTAATTTTACTTTCATTGCAACTTTCACTCATGTCTCCGAATGGGGCCTGTACTTTCTCAAATACTCTTTCTTAAAAATTTCGAAGTATTCCTTCCATCTCTTTAATAAGCATTCCTCTCCTTTCACCAAACAAGCATCTTGGTTTCTGATTATTTTCAGTTGCGAGGTAGTATTTGTACCTCTGGCTGTTGTTATGGACTTTCAGAAGAGTTTAATATTGTTTTGAAAATCGTCAGATAACCTATTAAATTCATCTTTATCACTCTCCTTCTTTCTTTCCACAACATATTTTGCCACCTTTAAACCTTTTATACTTATTCTTTGCCTTGTTTACATCCTCAATCGTTGCCTTTTGCGTTCTTTGATTGGCTTTTGTAGCTAGCCAATCCAGCCAGGCTTTCTTCTTCTCTGACACTGCTTTTTAAATATCTACGCACATTTTACATCCTTTCCTTCTTTTACTTACTTCAATACCAATACTTCAATAACAATATCCACGATTACTTCCTTGAATGGCTTCCACAATTTTTCAACCTCATATGCTTCATTCTAAACTGTTAAATTTCTCGGTCAATTTACTAACGAACTCCTCTATTATACCTTCTTCTTGCAAATTCTCAACTTTTATACGCTCTAGTACACTACTTGATTCCTGCACACCATGCCGCCACCGCTTAAAAAGACCTCTTATTCGGCTCATTACTAATAAGTGGTCTGTGTCAACACCTGCACCGCGGTATGCCCGAGTGTCCATTACTTACTTTTTCAATCTATTTCACTATTTATGTCTACCATATTTGAGCGATTGTGGTATCCTTGGCCACGACAGTTCTGAATATCTAAGTCATTTTTTCTAGCTTTCCCAGTATTGCATTAGTCAAATATTCTCCCTTTTGTTTCAGTGACAGCAAGAAATCCGATAGTTTTCTTCTATAGGTACGAGGGCGGTTTGATAAGTCAGCGACTTTTTGAATAAAACAAATTTTTTTCCGCAAATAAACATTTTATTTTTCTACATAATCACATTTTAGCTTGATACATTTAGTCCAGCGTTCTTCTAATTTTTTATTCCCTCCAAATAATAGGTTTTTTCAAAGCTTTCAAAATACGCGTTTGTTTCGGTAATGACTTCTTCATTCGACTCAAATCTCTTACCGCACAGCCATTTCTTTAGGTTTGGAAACAGAAAATAGTCGCAGAGGGCTAAATCTGGAGAATATGCTGGATGGGGTAGCAGTTCGTATCCCAATTCGTGGATTTTGGCCATCGTGACTAGACATGTGTGCACTCGTGCATTGTCTTGATGGAACAGCACTTTCTTCTTCGCCAAATGCGGCCGTTTTTGCTTCAAATCAACGTCTAATCTGTTCAAAAGCTTTGAATAATATTCGCCGGTGATCATTTTACCTTTCTTGAAGTAATCGATGTGAATGACACCGCGTACATCCCAAAAAACTGTAGCCATGACCTTGTTGGCTGACAGACTATGTTTCGCCTTCTTTGGTCCACGTTCACCCCGAGCAACCCACTGTTTCGATTGTTCCTTGGTCTCTGGCGTGTTGTGATGGATCCATGTTTCATCCACAGTAACAAAACGGCGCAAAAATTCGTCCGGATTACGGCTGAACATCGCTAAACACTCTTTTGAAGTGGTCACACGATTGCGCTTATGGTCGAGTGTGAGCAATCACGGCACCCATCTCGCAGAGAGTTTTTTCATGTCCAAATATTCGTGTAAAATATGATGTACCCGTTCAGTTGAGATACCTACAGCATGAGCCAACTCACGCACTTTCATTCTCCGATCATCCAATATCATTTCATGGATTTTATCGACGATTTCCGGCGTGATCACTTCTTTTGGGCGACCTGGACGTTCGGCATCACTAGTGCTGGTACGACCACAACGGAACTCTGTAAACCACTAATTAACCATTGAAATTGATGATGCCGAGTCCCCGTAGTATTTATCAAGTCTTTCCTTAGTTTCAGTGATGGATTTTTTACGTAAAAAGTAATGCTTAATCAGCACACGAAATTCACTTTTTTCCATTTTCGTAAAAATTCACGATGTTGTCTGCTTTAAACGGCTATCAAACACCAACTGCACGACGTAGCTTGCTCAAAATTAGAAAGTTGCCCACTGATAGATTATAGTTGACGGCAGCACTGTTACATTTGGAGTAACTGCGCGGGAAATTCAAAAAGTCACTGACTTATCAAACTGCCCTCGTAGTTCCAGTTGATGTATTACAATATCTTAAGATAACCGACATTTTTTCAACTCTACTTAGTCTCTAGTGCATTCGAGTAAAAAAGAATAATATTTTGCCTCTTTTATCCTACCAATCACTTAACTGGTGTTTGACATCAATGTGATCAATTTATTTTGAATATCGTTTATTTATTATACCATTCACATTCATTCCGTACGCCGATGAGTCGAATATCTTTAAGTTGAGAATTAATTCTAATGCATTTATTATATAAGAAAAACCTTGTAGCGTGTACTTTTCGATTTTCCATTCTCTTTCAAATTTATTTTAGGCTGTGAGGCGAGAGGCCCTTTGCACCGCGAGGTCGTAGGCGGTGGCCCACACCGCCCACGCCTTACACCGCCTCTGCTTCGTAGTAATTGTTTTTCAATGTGTAATACAGAAAAATAAACTTTAATTTATAACGAAATCAGAAAACAACAAATTCCTGCCATAAAAATAAATTTGTACGTAACTCTTAGCTTCCTTTACTGTCAGCGATTGAAAATAAAATGTACTTCGTAAAACGCTTACTCATTTAATTGGAAAGAAAATATCTGTAACATGTACAAACAGATCAAGCCTAAGTTTGTTGGGCGTTTGTTTTACCGCTTTCTTGATAACTTCAGTGCACTCTAAAGAATCAAACCGAGCTAAGTCACATTGTAACGTCATTTGATCATTTCATTGTCATTCATCACTACAAAAAATGAAAAATTTCCATTTAGGATGAACCGGCGGCAGCATTAACAATTACCATTTAAATAAAAAATTAACAAGTACCTAATGATATCAAGAATAATCTGCTCCACTATTCCAAAAAATCAAATTTTTAGAAGATATACAATTTTGAACGTTAACAGATTGATATATGCTCCACAAAAATGGCATTATACAAACCGAATGATGAGATCCTATACGAAATCTCCCAAAACCCCTGATCTTATTTATATACCGCACATATTTAGATGGCTCAAAACGAAATTTCAGTTCAAATACCTTCAGAAAGCCTGGGATCCAGAATTTAGTGAAGGGGCTTTTATATACGGCACCTCAAAGGCAGTATGCAAGGTAACGGAAATTATACACCAAGACAGACCCGAAGAATTGGATAATCTACTGACTCAACAAGCAAGATTGAAGTTAAAACATGAAATGAAAACAAAACTGACGAAAACTCAAAAAACCATAATTAAACTGAAACCAGAAGATATAAAAATATTGGTTCCGATAAGTGTTAAGTTTAGCAATGAAGGTATAAACAAAGCATGCAACATCGCTATGAGAGTTTTAGCTTTAAAGTGGATAAAACCAACTACTGGTCCTATGAGGTTGGTTTTGGTTGCATTACAGACTGAATTCGTTAGAGATTATCGACAAGAAGGAACTTCCGAGTGGAACATAAATGCGTTCGATATATTAGAATGTGTAGTGTTGTCTACCTCTCCTACTTACGGTTAAAATTTCGGATCTAATTTCCTACACAGTTCAAAAACATTTATTCTTCTGGTCAAAAAGTAACAAAACACCAATAATTTATAATATTAATAGCCATGAAGTCATTCAAAGTGTATTATTATCTTCACAATAAAATTTCGCATCAAATTTGTTAAGAATTTAAATTCAGAAAAAGGAGTGTTGGTAAAATTTTTTAAATTTTATTTAGGATACCTGCAAAAGTAGGTACATGATTTTTCTTGATATCAATAAATGTTTTAAACAAAAGAAATTCCTAAACAAAAATAGAAAGATTTATAGTCCTAAATCATTTAAAATAAATATAATATGTTTACCAGAGGTATTTACTTATAGTGTTTTACCAAAAAAGTTATATTAATAATTCTCCAACGACAGATATTTATTATTTCGTAAAATAACTAACCTAATTTTTATTACAAGAAATAACATTGTTATTTGTATAAATAGGAAAGTAAGTATGTACTTAAAGGTTGTTTACAAAGTTATAACAAACTGTTGACTTAGATTAATTGGATTAAAATCTATAGAATCCAGGTTCTACAGGGTAGTGTTCTAGGACCCAAGCTATATCTCATTTTTACTGCAGATTACAACCAAAGTGTATATCGAAATATTTAGCTCTCTTTACTTGGAAAATAAAAGTATAATTTATCTTCAACGATAGGCAGCACTCATTACATAAGGTGAACATTACACATGTTTGAATTTTTAAAATTTGCTCTCTTGTGTTTTAACCAGTTCTTGATCTCTTTTTATCTAGAGACCTGCGTTAACACTTTGTTGATAGTACCGCTTTGGTTCGCCTTAAATGTAGTTAATCTGATTGCCGATTAATTTGGCCAAAACATAAATTCAATCAAAGCTTTCTCTAAAAGAAAATACTTTGTAAAACCATTATAAGCTAATTTGAACAAAGTGCAACTGTAGGGTACTGTCAGTAATTCTAATGTAGCTATATTTTAGAAGTTCCAAAATTATTATTGATAATGTTTTTAATATTAGACTTGACATCCCTTCTAATAATTTCTAAACAATTTCGAAAGTTTACCATTTTTTTCAGTTTTTTGATTCTCCATAAAAAACAGCTCGACCGGTTTTGCTGAAAATCTAATCATCTTTAAGTTGCGTAATTATGCGTCTTATGCAATTGGTCCCACGTCGATATCATTTTTTGTTCTCGATATAACCGAGACGAACATACGCACATACGTACATACACACACAGAGGTCCACTTAAAAACTATTGTATTTGACTCTGGCGACCTTGAAATGTAGATATATTTCAAAATTCGGGATTCGAAAAATCGGACCCATTACTATAACTTTCCGCTGGGAAGTTAATAAAATACTATGTTTTACTGCCTATGTTTAGGTTTATAACAAATTTAGGATTTAGGATTTTTGAACCGTTCCATTACAAAAAATTAAAGTTACCTTGGTGATGATATGGAATGATATGGTACTTCTGTATGTTGTCCAATGAGATCTTGGTTGTTTTCCACTATACCCCATGGTGCTATTCCCAAAGTATTAACTCTACCCGTTCTTTGAGATCGTTCCAGCAAAAGTGCATCTCCCACGTGCTTGGTAACCCCTAAAGAAAATTTTACAAATTAATAAAAACCAAAATTTTAACTTAAGTTATATTTAACTGCAAGATTATATAAATGTAAAATAAATTATGCAATAATGATTTAAAACACAAAATTTCCTTATTGTAGTTTTGTATTACAGATTGCAAATAAAATGGAAAATTATATAATTTTCTTAACATAATTGAGATGTTCTGTAATAGGCGAAAAAAGTACTAGAGATTGGTACAGGAATACGGGACAATATATTAAAGGCCAGAAGAAACAAGTGAGTTCCATACGTTAGAGGCTCTAATGGCTTCTAATGTTGGTAGGTTCTAGGTGTTGCACTTTTATTTTTAATAATATAGAAAACTGTAATTTATTTAAAATTGTTAACTAAGTTTTAATAAACGGTTATTTCCTTATTGGATAATAAATTTGACAATCTTAACTTTTGTGCTGCAGTATTTTGATAGTTCATTAGGGTGAAAGAATTAGTGAATGGTATTACCTGAAAAGTGTACCTATTAAATACAATATTTTTGTAATTATTTATGTTATAAACTTATTATGTAAATATTTAATAATAGTGCAGTATTCAGGTCGGAAATGTTAAAAAACGAAACAGATAAACTTCACAACAATCTAACATTTATTATCAACAATTGCCTAAATGGTCATCCAGTACCAGAACCTTGGAAGGAAGCAGAAATCTCGTCATCCATAAAAAAGAAGAAAAGACGTACTGCATCAATTATAGAGGAATTTCAGTCACTAGCGCCATGAATAGACTTTATGGAAGGATTTTACGATCTTTATGTTTATCCAGAAGGAACCGAATTAGGAATGAGATAGTAAAACAACGGATGAGTGTGGAAGGATCTATAACTCAAGACGTAAATGCCAAACAACTAACATGGTATGGGCATGTACAACGAATGCCAGCATCAAGACTACCTAAACAAATTCTAAAATGGCAACCAATGGGTCGACGAAAAAGAGGCAGACCCAAAATAGAATGGCAGAAGACAATCCACAAAGCCATGAATAAAAAGAATTTAACAGCGGACGACTAGGAAGACTAAAGGAGATGAAGATGACTAAAGGAGATGGAGATGACTAAAGGAGATGGAGATTAGGCGCCGGACAATGTCGCAAGACGTTTTAGAACCGGCTTATATAAATTCAGGTCGATATTTGTAAAATAAATTATTTTGTCATGTTTCAGTTATTTTAATCATCATCAACATCATCATTAAAATCCAGTGGTCGAGAAAAGTAAAGTAAATTTTTATTGAATAAAGAGTTAAATGTTTATTAGAAATAAGTTTACAATTCTAAATAAACAGTTAAAAATACTAGCAGTGGTGATTGTAAATTACCAAAGGTAGCTTTTGCACTGAATTCCTTAAAATGAATTTATAATCTAGCAGGGTCTAAATTTCTTCATTGATTGCCAAAAGTCTGGCAAGTTTCACAATCATTGTGAATTTTTAATGCATTTTGTATTAAAAGTCCACAGACAAAAACCATTTTAAACAGGCAAATTTTTCATTCCTGTAACTATAATTCGGAAGACAAATTGCTTTTTTTGGTCACTTTTGTCCTTCATTGATACAAACAATCACTATAGGTAGGGTTAGGGTAGGTTAGGTATCATGTGAGTGGGGCGTGGTCGCCCCTTCACTGCGACCCTTAGTAGGTCTATTGTGGCTCACCCCTAGAGTTTACATTCCCCCACACAATCCAGCCCTTCTTAAAAAGTTTATGGTTGTATAGGGTGAGATTTTTTTGGAATCGGTAGGTTCTAGGTTGGTGTAACCAAATATGTTGAACCTTATTCTTCCCAGGCCGGGGCATGAACATAGTATATGTTCAGCAGTTTCGTCTTCCTCGCAGAAAAACCGGCAGTCCGTTTGTTAGTTAAGACCTATCTTTTCGAGGTGGTATCTTAGACGACAGTGTCCTGTAAGCAGTCCCGTTAAAATACGCAGGTCATTTCTGCTCTATCTAGGATCTGCTTAGTTGTGTTTCTCGAGGGTTTAGGTAGAAACGCCTTTGATTGAGTTAACCCTGGTATATCGGACCAGTACGTGAGTATTTTCCTCTCCGCCCAGTCCGAAACTATTGTTTTGGCGGCACTTGTGATGACTCCAAAAACCGGTTCTGGTCCAGTGAACGCAGATTCGGCCCCCTGTTTTGCAAGAGTGTCTGCTTTTTCGTTTTGCTCCAGCCCCTGGTGCCCAGGTACCCACAGTAGGGTCACCCTGTTGTTAGCACTAAGGTACTCTAAGGATTCGATGCAATTCCATACAAGTTTTGAATTTATTTTGTTGGAGCTCAGTGCTTTTAAAGCAGCCTGGCTTTCTGATATTATACTTATGTTTTTGTTTGCTAGAGGTCTGTTGGTCAACTCTCTTGCACACAACTCGATAGCGAAGACTTCAGCCTGAAAGATTGTAGCATACCTGCCAAGACTGGTAGATATTTCAATCTTTGGTTTCCTGCTGAAAACACCGGCCCCAACTCCAAAAATTACAGTTTTCCGGGGGTTGACAGACATCTGTTCCCTCTCGCACCATCTGTATACTGTGTTGAATGCTTCTTGGAGGACGTTTGAGATCGTTGCTTCAAATTTCCCTCTAACTATCACTACAGTTACTTTATATTTAATAGCAAGTGATCTAAGTCCTCTTTAAAATTTTATATTTTTTGAGTGGAGAAAAGTTTAAAAGAATTATTTCCGAAAAGTTCTTTAAAATTGTAATAGTGTCGGATTAACATAATTTCTAGGACATCTCCATTAATAGAACAATTAAATTCTTTTTACAAGTCTTACTCGTCTAAACCACGCAGAACTACATTTTGAACTAACAAAATATATATCTAATAATTTTATGCGTTTTAATTTTTAGCTGCACCCGGGCTAAAAAGAAAAAAGCTGCTGTAAAATCGAATTTGTATTGCTTTGTGGGTTCCTGTGGCCACGAACGATTTATAATAAGTAACCGGTTTCAAATAAAAGATCAAAGGATGCGGTATTTTTTAAATAGGCGGATTTACTTTGAACACCATATTTTTGGTCATGCACATTTAAAAAACGTTCGCTTTCTGTTGGTATATTATTCTGGGCTCTAACTGCATTTATCTTTAGGTTTAAAAAAAATAAAAACTATACTTAGTTTTAATATAAATTACAATTAAGAATAAGATATTTTTAAACAAACCTGTATTTGTTCCTCCGGTGAAAATCCATGCTCCTGTAGATCTGGCAGCTTTAAGTAGGCCTTTTCTTAGTACTTTTTTAAGTTTCGGTTGTAGCTCAAAGTTTGCTTTACCTCCCTGTATTGATATTAGCAATTTCGGCAACTCTAGATTCCATTCTCTTGTGATTAACTGCATCAAGTGCTCAGGTTTCGTATCATGAGCCACTCTTATGTACTGAAACAAAAAAATATTTGTTGGTTTTATACTGTATATATAGATAACATGAAGAAAAAAAGATAAAAATAGCAGAAAGCTAGAAGCTTACGGCTAAATTTTTAAAAATAAAGAGGTAACAGTCTGTAGGAGTATAAAATAGCCACCTAAGTTGGCTAGTAGTAATTTTGCCCCAAAAATATGAAGAGTACGTTAAAAATGTCGAAATATCAGTGGCTAATATTGGGTGAGAAAAAGAGACGGCTCGGAAGAAATGTATTGCAAAAAAAATCAGTACGAAGATTAACATATATCTAGAAGACGATCATAAACTTTCTGTGCTCTTTCCATTATAGGTAAAAGTTTACTTAAACATAATACCAGTTTGCTGTTTTATATTTTCTCGCTAAGGAAAATTTCGTTTAACGGATTAAAGTATTTTCGCGCCGTTGTATAAATTCCTTACATGAATAACTTTCGATTAGCGTGAAAATTTGGTCCCAAGATTAAAACGAGAGATAAATTATGCAATGCACTCTTGAAAATAGATTGTGAGCCAGTTATTAATAATGTTGAAAGTCACAATTTCCGCAACTTTATATCACAAACTGGAGGAGCATTAATCAAACGCTATGGAAACATAATACCAGTTTGCTGTTTTATATTTTCTCGCTAAGGAAAATTTCGTTTAACGGATTAAAGTATTTTCGCGCCGTTGTATAAATTCCTTACATGAATAACTTTCGATTAGCGTGAAAATTTGGTCCCAAGATTAAAACGAGAGATAAATTATGCAATGCACTCTTGAAAATAGATTGTGAGCCAGTTATTAATAATGTTGAAAGTCACAATTTCCGCAACTTTATATCACAAACTGGAGGAGCATTAATCAAACGCTATGGAAGTTGTTTCAGCATTTACCTACCATATTATATATTACTAAATCAAAATTTCCACATCATATGGTTGCTGATTTTCTTATTGTTTGGGGAGGTATAATAATCATAATAATTTGACACTCCATTTAATCATTAAAGGTCATTGTTACTACATAAGTATTAAAAATGTCGATGGAAATTAAAAAATTAGCTGCTAGAGCCGAATTGAATTTAATTTCTGTAAAATTCAGGAATTTATTTTGCAAATAATATAAAAAACTGTTATTGTAAGTATAGCAGAAGTTCGAATATCGATGAATAGGGTATTCCAATATGTTTGAAAAAGTACTTCAAAATGTTGATTTTCCTAATAAAAAGCCACAAAAAATATATTTCGGCAAAATAAACACGCTTTTTTGTCATAAAATTAAATTAAATTTTAAACCCTTTTTATATCCGCGATTACGCTGTCAGTCATTTTGGTGACGTAATATTGGTAAAAACAACAGTCGTGTATGTATACGACCGGCACTCGTTCAACCTTAACAGCTACAAATATTTGGTGTTTATTGGGAAAATATAGAATTACAATCGCTATCGTTGGTGTGTAGTGTCTAGTTGCACAAATACTGGCATTAAAACTTTAGAAAAGTTGTTTATCAAAGTGCCAGATAATATTGATATGAGAAATGTTTGGTTGAAACTTGCAAAAGGAGATCCTACATAAGTCATTATCAACTATCAAAGTCGATAGTATTTATGTGAGGATAATTTCAATGTGAGTATATACAGTGTGGAACAGCCAAATGGATTAAATTCGATAACGAATCAATGGGAGCGTGTTGGGAAAAACGCTTGGACACGTCGATTTGTATTTTTAGATGCGCATTTAAAAATATATATATATATATATATATATATATATATATATATATATATATACATTACACTCAATACTTATTTCCCATTTAGCTCTTAATATTGAGAAAATAAGCAAAAACCATTAATGCCTTTCTTTTTACTGATATGAAATAAATAAATACAAAAACAGTTTTGTTTATTTTCGTATAAAACTCATAGCCTTAGCAACTCTGTCTGCATGATGAGAGAGGAACAAACGCAATATCCTGAAAAAGTTAATGTTTGGGCAGGAATTGTTGGAAATCATATCGTAAGTCCCTTTTTCATTGATGGCAACTTGAATGGAGATAAATATTTAGAACTGCTGCAAAATAATGTAGCGCCAACTTTGACAAACTTATATCCTGATCCAGCAAACCCACAAGTTCCTGCCAATATACTATGGTTTCAGCAAGATGGAGCATCGCCCCTTTACCAAATCAATGTCCGGCAGTACCTGAACCAAAATATTCCAAATCGGTGGATAGGGAGGCGCGGATCGATAGAATGACCAGCACGATCTCCTGATCTGACGCCATTAGACTTATTTTTGTGGGGATATGTCAAAAGTATTGTATACAAAACTAAACCACTCAACTTACATGACTTAAAAAGACGAATCACGCTTGCGATTAGATCAGTCACGCTTGAGATGTTGAGTAACGTTAGAAGACATTTCTATACCAGATTAGCAAGTTGCCAAGACGTTCGCGGCGAACATTTTGAACATCTCTTAAATTAAAATTAATGTTTTTTGTTTTTTTTTACATTATTTGTGAAATAAAATAATTTTCTTTTTTTAATGTTAATTTTTGTAATACATCTGAAAACACTTAATATTTCCGAAACAGTTGAAGATAGGTATGGGACATTATACATGAATTATGTCTAGAATTTTCTGAAGAATCCAAAAAATAAATAATATACAGGGGGTTGTATTTAAAATAAGAAAGTTGGTATTGACCACTGTCACATGACACACCCTATATAATTATTTTTTTTGAAAAAAATGCGCATCTAAAAATACAAATCGACGTGTCCAAGCGTTTTTTCCAACACGCTCTCATTTATTCGTTATCGAATTTATTCCATTTGGATGTTTCACACTGTATGTATAAATAAAGTTGATGGTAACATAACCTACAATTATTATAAAATCCATCAACAAATTAGTAATTAATGCATATTCTTTTTGCCTTTATGACGTTACACCATGGCGGCTCGTGTTTTAGGTCACGTGATATAAAGATTAAAAAATTACTTTTTATTTCAATATAATAAAACAATAATGTGCTTTTATGACTCAAAATCAGAATATTTAAGTATATTTCTACATAAATTTTAATTTTTATCACATTTTATGATTTATTTTTCACTACCGAAAGAACCCTATGGTAATGTTTGCGTACCTACAATCAGTCCAAAAAGTCTCCATACACAGCTATTTTTTATTATATTTTTTATTGGTTATGACTAAATTAATAATATAAATTTTATTTTTTATATTTCCAGTTAGCTGGTTAAAACTAATAAAAAATATGTATACAATTATGTAGTGTATGGAGACTTTTTGGACTGAGTGTATATGTTGGAAATCTTTAGAATTTATAAATCTTCGTAAAATTGGCGTATTCATTAATTCATTAATATAGATATATTTCTCTACGACTATCTTTTTTACATTGATTACATAATTGGTTATTAATTGATGAATGAAGATGATTCCAAGACACCGTGGATCCTAACTCATTATTCAACGGCACTCAACCAATCACAGATTTACAAATTTTAGGATCCACGGAAACTAAGAGGTTTAGACTAATCACAAAACAGCAAATCTACCAAACAAATTTCTCAAGAAGGCTCTGCTTCATTCGACATGACATGGCTTGGTTTCCGCGAAGGTCAGATTGACTGTTTCCTTAGTTTTTTATTATGGATGGTTTATGATACATAAATACTAAAAAATAATAGTAATAGGAATGTTATATTTAAAATTAGTTATTTAATTATATTAGACGGGAAAACCCCTCTTTTACAGTGTAACACATTACATAATTGAATAAATAAGTAATAAGAAGCATGAACAAAAAATTAGATTTGTACAATTCAAAACTTAATTTTAACAATTATTAAGGCTTAACTTATTTTATATATGCCCGATGTTGTTTGTATAAATTTGATAAAATGGATTCCAAGCTGGTGAAGCATACTGTAAATTTGGTTGTACGAGAGATAAGTACACAGATTTCAAGGTGTCGATGGAAAAACTATTAGCATTTTTCAGAAGAAAACCTAGCATTTGGGAAGCTTTGCTAATAACTGCTAATGATTAGTGAAGGATAATTTAATATCAATTAGCAATCCAAGATCAAGAACTGAACTGAGTCTGGATAATTCATTTCCCATGTGGTAATTGTAAATGATAGGGTTTTTAGATCTAGTAAAGCTGATAAAGTAGCACTAAAATCAGTGACATTCCGTTTTTTATAGACCAAGAAGTAAAGTGAGATAATTTCATAGTTAATTGTATCAAATCATCATTTTCAAATCATCAGCAAAAAGTAGGAATTAGCAGTGCTGAAAAACGTGACCAATACCGTTGATAAATAGATTAAAAAGAAGAGGACCAAGGTGGGACCTTTGCGGGACTTTAGAGGTTACTGTGAAAGAAAACGATTTATAGTTTTTGATTCTTACTATTTGCTTTCTATAAGATAGATAACATTGTAACCAATGTGTAAGCCATAGAGGAAAGCCAATAGACGATAGTTTTGTAATAAGTAGTTTATGGTTTATTTTATCAAAGGCCTTGCTGAAATCAGTGTAGATCGAATAGATCTGAAGACCTTTTTCATTTCATTTTTTAATAAAGTAGCAAATTAGAAACTGTTGATTTACCACCAACGAAACCATGTTGTTTGTCAACAATAGTATTTTTACAATGCCAAATGAAAAATAAGAAGCAATTCGAACAGATTGGAAACAGCTGGCAGAATGGTAATAGGTCGGTAATTTTTGATATGATCTTCTTTGCCAATGGATCATTTATCAACAATGATATTTGGCTGCAGATGGAGCTCCAGCTCACTATGCGCGTGAATAAGACAATACTTAAATAATATGTTTACGATACGATAGATTGTAAGGCGTGGTTTTAACGAACGGCCCCCACGATCACCCGGACAAATGTAAAGTTATGTCCTATAGTTTAAAAACGAATATTCTAATCTTTGAATATTTAATAGAAAACGTTGCTCTCGAAAGAACAGAAACATTTACTGATCTTGGCGTCACGTTTGAGACTGCACTATCATTCAGTGGGCATATTGATAAAGTTGTATACTCCTCCTATCGTATGTACGGATAAATTGCAAGTAACAGTAGAGATTTTAAAAAAACCTCGACTTTAAAAACTCTATTCTCTCATAAGATCAAAATTGGAATATGCCTCAGTTGTGTGGAGTCCTTTTATCAATATGATATAGTTCGAATAGAAGCAATTTATAGACGATTTTTAAAAGTGCTAAGGCCAACCCCTCACTCTGAATTACTACAAAAGCATAACTTTTTCAGTCTCAAACGAAGGCGAGTTGATTATAGTGTAGTATTTAGTAAGCTATATAAGTATAAAGAGCATTGTTGAATTCCCAATCTTATTTGAAAAGTTTAATATTTGCGTTCCCAGAATTTCTTCCAGATACCCCAGTACTTTTTGTATAAGTACATTTCGAACAAATGTTGTGGAGAATTCTTCGCTCCATACCATGTGTAAATTGACAAACTCTATTAGCAATAATCTATATGTATTTAGCTGTAAGTTGTCCCACTTTCTACATTAATTGTTTTGTTACCTCTTATGAAATATAATACATAAAATAAATGTATGTTCCTAATATTCAAATAAGAAATCTGTGAAATAGCTGGCTGCCTAAATACAATATGGTGCAATAAGAGTATGGAAACGGACACTAAATCAAGGATCTACAAAACCGTCGTGAGGCTAGTGATGACATATACCGCAGAAACCAGGCCAATAACAGCGAAAACCAAAAGACTCCTAGAGACAGCTGAGATGAAGATACTTCGTAGAATCACTGGAAAGAAACTGCTGGATAGAAAGAGAAGCGAGAATATTAGAACAGCCTGTAAGGTCAAGAACATCAATGACTGGGTAGCAAACAGGAAGAAGGAATGGACCGAACACATAGGCAGAATGGACAACCGCAGACTTGTGAGAATTGCTCGCGATAAGTCCCCATTGGGACGAAGAGACATTGGGCGCCCCAGGAAACGATGGAGTGACAGCCTCACGTAAGTGGACGATAATTGAACAGGCGACTCGCCTAAAATCAAGAATGAAGAAGACATGTCCTGTGGTGTTCCAATCCATTCGAAGTATCCAAGGGATATCTTAACATACCTCCTTATACTTCATCGGTGACCGGTAAAGCCTATATCACTGGTGGCAGAATAAAACTGTAACTTTTATTGTTGCTGAGAAACTATTCATAGGTAACTGGTACCATATAACTTGGTACCCCTTATTCATTGGTAGCGTATTAATTGGGTATTAATCCGTTCATTAATTGGTATCTGATTGGTAGCAATTATATTTTAAAATTAACAAACTAGGTTACACATATTTACCAATTTTAAACATAATGGCTACCAATATGATTTTCAGTCGAACTCGGCTTTTTCAAAAACTCAGATGAAAAGAAATGTGTGCCTTTAAATACCTATATTTCAAAAATCCCAGTGTTGTGCACTGCATCCCCCTCCTCCAAATTTCAAATTCGGATAAAATAATTATCAATATTTAAGTGTTAATTAATACAAGCATAAATATTTTACTTTGGATGTTTGTAAAATAACTTGCTGTTGAATTGCTAATAGGAACTAGCTACGTTTGTTACAGTTTCATGTAATATTTTTTTAGTTGTATTAACTATATTTTATAAAAAATACTGCAACAACTAGTTCTCTGCTAAATAATAATTCTGTATCATTATCGAAAGGATCTGTAGTATAAGAACGCCGAACAATGCCTTATCCTTTGCTACTCTAATTTTTAAAAGGTAAAGTTTGATCAACTTTTACCTAATAGTTTTTTTTTATAAAACACATTTAAAATTGAAAGCAATTGTTAATAATAAATTCTTTTGTATACATGAGTAAAATATGTCACTTTAATAAAAGAATAAGATCAAATAAGGATAAACGATTGCAATGTTACATTGTAAAGTATACGTAATACCTGAAAGCTTTTATGAATATTCAAATCAGTATGGATACATGATTTTTATTATGTTTTATATGCCAGACTAAAATGTAATTTATTCTGAAAAATAGCACTGATGTAAAATATAGTGTTTCATGTCTTTAAAATAATAGCAATCTCTGGAAAAATATAGCGAGGGGATTTTGCATATAAATTTTGACTTAAATAAGTGGAAAATCAAACCTTTCTAAATATTATTTATGACGGTCCCGAGCGTTGAAAGAAAATTAAAAAGGTGCGGATGTTCAAAAGGTAAACTTTTTTCTACGTGTGCCTAAAAATCGTTCTACCCAAAGTATTATTATTAATTTTTACATTTTTTTTTCAACAATGGACAATTTTTACATTCAACTCATAGCTCATAATAAAAGCACTAACCTAACTGCAGCAAAAAATTTGTTTGTAAGAAAATGATTTATCACACAAAAATGTTTTGATTAAAAAAATCATTGCTATGTGAAACATGCAGTTTAATTTGTATTTTTAAATCATTATTTATACTCAAAATTTGAGAATTCGAATAAAATTAGTTAGAAATGGCGCTAAAAGTAAAAATTATTAGTGATTTTTACTTTATTACTCAAATATCTTGACAACTCAAAGAAAATATTTGGTGTCACTTTCGAATTTTGAGGAAAAATCCCGAAATTTCGCATGTTTTTAACACGCTTATATTAGTTTAACCTGTATATTTGTAACTGACTCTTTGACCTCGATTTTGCCCTACTTTAAGCTACTTGTTAAAGTTCCAATGTCATATTATAATTCACCCAATCCAATATACTGGTGAGAAACGTGCCGAGGGATGAATGGCAAGAGAGTGAGTAAAACAAATCGAACTAAAAAGCGAAAAATAAATTATAGTTTAAAAAAACTTAAAAACATGCTTTTAGAGCGACGAAAAAATTAATGTCACTGTTTTAAAAGCGTGGGGTGCTTTGTATGACATTTTAAAACTAACTCTGCGTTTCGGAATGAAAGCACCGCACGCTTTTAGAACAGTGGCATTAATTTTCTCGTCAGTAATTTTATTCTTATGTTAAGAATTATTTTTTACTTTTTAGTTTGATTAACTTTAAAAGCGTGTTTTTTAGTTTTTTTTCAACTATAATTTATTGATTTTTACACGTTCATTAAAGTTTGTAAAGTTTGAAACTAGACGAGTGATTCTCGTGATTTGTCCAATATGGCAACGGCGCATCACCACTAGAATTGATGCCTCGATACAATTGTATAAATATCAATTCAGTAGTTGTTTATACTTCGTGATGGATGTACCACCGAAAGTAAATTTTTAGTTGAAAAAGACGCAAATATGAAAATAAAGATTTCTCTTGCTTGTTACGATAATTTATTTTTGTATTAAGTGACTGAATTATCAGCATTGTGATTTTTTACATTTTAATAAACAAAAGCGTTACTCTAAAAATAAATAGGTATGTAACGTAAATAAAACAAATGTTCCAAAAATAAAAATTTTCTACAATTTGTTTTCAAACACCAAAAATGTTATACTTTTGTTTAATATTACCCACAGAATAACAGTCGTTTCCTCTCGCCGGCCGGCCGGAAAGAAGGATTAAGCGCTGTTGCAACAAAATTTATATTTCCCTAGCTGCAGGGAACTTCTCGTCTTATTTCAGACTTTACTGTAGCATACAATGCAGGCGATTCGGAAACATGATTGACAACTGCTTGGCCCATTCTAAAGACATTCAACAAAAATTAAAACTGATCAATTTTATTTTTTTCTCTTCAAATATGACATTAAAGTTGCAACCACTTAATTGAAGTTAGATATTAAATGTGAAATTTTATTATCACTGAAGGAATTAGTAAAGGGTGAAAAGTTTTGAAGAAAACAATAAAATTAACATTACATTAATGTGTACATGTGTACTGGCAGTTGGCAAAACTGAACAAGAATCTAACGAAATATTCCAAGAAGCATTAAATCAAGTCAATTCATGGACGAAAGGCTGGCGCATTAGACTAAATCATTGCGTGTAAATTTTAGGAATAAACACACTGGACAAATACCAATAACTATTACCAATCATATTGTTCCATATGCAAACACAGCACAGCTAAGTATCTCGGCCTGAACTTAGATGCGAAGCTAAGATGGAAAAAACACAAGAAGAAACGAAAAAAAAATGAATCCTAAATATAGAAAATTGTATTGGCTATGTTGTACAATAAAAACGAACGATTCATTTTTATTTACTATTAAAACTTTAAAACAAAATCATAAAGCTGTACGTATTTATAAAACAGCTAAATATATCATTCTAAAACTGAACGTCTAAACTCTTGTGATTGGGGTAACATAATCATGTTAAAAGTTTTTGATTGATTTTACTCGAATGGTCTGATAATAAAACAAAATAATCAATTTTCAAAGTGATTTTATTTCTGCAAACTGAATGACATTGATAGAACGAAATTTTCACAAAATATCGACTATTTAAAAGAATCTAGAATACCCCTATTTTGGTCAACTAAAAAAATTAAATTAATCAATTTATTACGAATATGCTCTAAAACTCGTATTTATACATGTACAATTGACTCTGCAAATAACAAAGCCAGAGTTGCTGCAAATTACTCGAAAGCTATAGTCTAAGACGACGTTCGGACACGGAAACTAAGTAAAGTAAGAAGTACATTACATTACAATCTTGCAGTTGGGCCTTTGGTCGGCACCTATGTCACCTAAAGTAAGAAGTAAGGGCTAATTAATTTCCCTGGGAATACGGGGAAAATAGAATAGATCCCAGGTGTCGTAAAAGGCGACTAAAAGACTCCCAATCCAAAGAGTTATTTATGCGACCCGTGCTGATCGATGCATGGCGGTGGGGGACCATCGTCGCTAACGGAGCCTACAGGAAACCGGGCGAAATCCTGCAGTAGACAGCCTTAGTCCTGTGCAGGGTGCACCTCAGGGCCGGACCACCCCTTCCTCCATACTCGTTGACTGCAAAAAAAACTGATAACTCTGGTAAACCGTAATCACGTCAAACTGGTACGGGTTCCAGGACGCCAGAAAGTTGCAGGTAATAAGGAAGTAGACAAACTTGCAAAAAGAGGTTCGGGAAAACACAAAAACTACTAAAAAAGTATACCAGGAAAAAAACACGGGAAATAATACAAAAAAGGACCGTGCCATAAAAAGACGGTAGAACTGTTACCGATGAACAGGAATCAGCTAAGACTGTATAATGGGGGCCTGGCCTGCGGGTTTGTTTTGCTGTTTTCGGGTCTTTGCCGGGCTGTCTGCTGATCGGGTCTTCATTGTACAATGATACAAAAACACAATGGGTCAACAGGCAATAGCCAGACGGACCTAAATAAGGGTGGAGTTTTTAGCGAGTATTCCTGACACAGTTAGTGGAGTCTTACGGTAGACCTTAAGCTTTCGGACTCATAACCTCTCCATAAAGGATTTTATTGGCTAATTAAAGGATAAGTGGTTCTGTTTTGGGAATCTCATAAGTGGACCCTTATAAATGTATTACTTTCCACGACTTCGTTGACGTTTTAGGGCAAACATTTAAGACGTCTGGTTAAAATCATCGTAAATTAACACATGCACATATAAGCACTTGTCCTTTTTAACGACATATCACTTTTTAAATTATGCTTCCTCTGTGGAAGGTCAGTGTGGGCTAAACTAATTTCCTAAAATTGTCACATTAATCAAAGAAAACACACACGATTTAATGTATTAATACCATTTGCGGTTCCGTTTTTGGATTTAGCTTTAAATAGTAGAACAAATTTAGATCTCCACAATTTACTTTCAAATGCTTTGAACATTTTGCTGAATGCTGCTTTCATCGAATTGAAAATTTTACTTTATTAGTCAAATACGTTAGACAGTCACACAAATTGTTTGAGCTTTCCGTGAAACTAAATCCTATTTATATGGTATTTGTAGAAAGATCAATCAATCACAAATATCGACCTCGTCGTATTTGAAATTACTATCATTAAACGATAAAGAAAACTCATGCATTTCTATCTAAAGTAGATGATATATTACTATTTTTAAATTAAACATAACACTAAGCTTCACGCAATTTAACTATTAACAGTCTGTTTGTTAATGTCTCAGTCGTCCTTCGAAACAAATTTAAAAATTTTTGCTTAACGATATGTATGTATACACATAAGAAATTGGATCACTTAATTCTTTTTTATTAAAATCGTTTACTGTAATGCAAAAAAACACTTTTGTTTATTTATCAAATTAAATTTTTTTTTAATAACCATAAAACTCAAATGTGAACTGGTCACAGTACATTAACACCAGTAAATAACCGACGATATAAAAATTTAGTTTGATATTGAAAAAATATTGGTGGTTACTTAAATACAGGGTATAAATACGGATAAGACAGCAAACAAACAACATCACATTGCCAACTGTGAAGTGGTAGATCAGTTTGTTTATCTGGGTGCCCTGATCCACTCCTCCGGCAGCTGCGAGATGAAGATCCGCCGTCGTATTCAACTTGGCCGAACAGCAATGAGCCAATTACATAAAATTTGGAAAGATCGATATATATATATATATATATATATATATATATATATATATATATATATCCATCAATACCAAAAAATCACTGGTCCATGCCCTAGTGTTCTCCATTTTCTGGTACGCTTCCGAGACATGGGTTATAAAGGCAGCCGACAGGCGTCGGGTCGACGCCTTTAAAATGTGGGTATGGCGAAGAATGCTAAGAATAGCGTGGACGGCACATCGCACCAATGTGTCAGTGCTAAACGGGATTGGACCATCAAACCGTCTCAGTAGCTTGACATCAATGAGAATACTGAACTTCTTCGGACATATAACTCGTCACGACAACATTGAGAGACTGATTGTCCAAGGAAAACCCCTAGGCAAAAGGAAACGCGGACGCTCCCCATCTAGATGGACAAACATTGTATCAAAAGTAACCGAGCGCCCACTAGTGGAAGTCATTAGAACTGCTGCTGGCCGTGGGAGATGGCGAGAGACTGTAAGAAGAGTTCTGAGTAATAACACCTGACATTAACTTGTGATCACTACACGTCGTTCTCGACGATAGACTAAGAAGAAGAGCTTAGTAAAAAAATTCGTAACGTCATCCGTATTTAAGATAAAGGGCGTTGAAGAAAAAAAATGTATACACATTTATTACGATTTTGCCAAAACTACTGCAAATATTGTAACGAATTTTTATTCGAATATGTTTTAGAAGCTGATATATCCCATGAATTTGTTTTTATATTTGACTCTCCGCATCGTTGATCTTACTTTCATGCTTCTTTCATAATACATAATTGTAGGAACCAGCACTCCTTGATGCACAGCCAGTCGTGTCTTTTATGACACGTTCTGGTTGCTCATAACCTATGCTGTGCCCCATTCATTCCCTGCCAACTCCTTTCGCTCAATATTACAGTAATACTTTCCGTTTCTCGTAAACTTTAAACTTAGTAGTAGTATACAAACTCTTTCATTTGTTCCACTCATTATCATTTAAGCAGCATTTCTTAGTTTGTCATACTTTCTTCTACTTCAAAAACCATTATATTTATCTTGCAGTAGCAAATGACCTGCATTTAACACAGTAGTATTTTCCGTCTCTCGTAAACTTTTAACTCAAGTATACAAACTCTTTTACTTGTTCCACATATTCTCCTTTAATCAGCACCTTCTAGTTTGTCATACTTTCATCTATTTCAAAGACTTTAATTTATTTGCGTAGAAAAAAATAGATAATATGTATAAAAAATAAGTTGAAATATTTTTTTTTAATTAAATAAAATAAAAATAAGTTAAATTAAAAAAATTGGACAATTTAGAAAAATATTGGGGTGGCCCGTTTTCTCTGACGCACAGTGTACTTAATAATTCCACTTCATTTTTCATTACCTATACAATTCCGAAACGAATTTATAAAAAAGTACAAGCAACCGACGAGCATGTATGAAAGAGCTGATGCAAGTAGAAGAAGCGAAAGACGTGTGTAAGAACCGTAGAAATTGAGAAGAAGTTGATAATAAGATGAAAAGCCTAATAACATCAAAGGATACATTGATACTGGCATAACGAATAATACGTTACATAAAAGGAACTAAAGGAAAGTAGACGCTAAAAAACCAGCATTCACATTGAAGAAACGCTAACATCGACTTCGGTGTGAAGGGTAAGATGAAACGGGGAGCGATTTTAGTCGGTAAGAATCCGACTTTTGTAAGAGTTTTCCGAGAAAAAAAAGGAGAAAAAATGGTCTCTGTCTACCGTTACGTAAAAAAGATGTGACTATAATTATGTATGTATGGTATGACATTAGCACCTAACCAACAGCAGTCGCTTAAAAATTGCGATAATTGGGAGCTATAGTACCCCTTTTCTATTAATCTACTGTATAAAGCTCGAGTTAGATAAAGTTTAGTGTATTTTATAATCTTTCCTCATTGGCTCACCGTTGAGCGAAATCATACCTTTTCCCCTTAATTTTAGTTGATATTTTTTTATCTTTTGACCTAATTAAATTAAATGTATGAACAATAAAGGGATAATGTTGCCTTGGTGATCGGAAATGACAATAAGTCAAGAAAATCATTAAAAAAATGGATTAAAATAGCACTCAAATTCCAAATACTGAAGTAGTCAATATAATGCGAGTGGAAAAAAAGGGCAGGAATAAAAGCATGAATAAACAGAATAATTGGATTTGGATTAATTTCAAAATTATTTCAATTGGTAAACGTAAGCAGAAACTGAAATATAAAGAAGAAAGAATAAATAGATGTGCAGCAAAGAAAGATAAAATAAAGACAAAAATACAAAATTGACAAACCCCATTTTAAGTACGGCTGCATGACATTACTTTTAAAAATTAAATCATAGGAAATCTTACTAAAAAAAATAAAATATACGGAATCGTCACAGCAAGGAACACAAAAGGATGAAAAACCAACTAAAACATAAGACAAAAGAGTAAATATGGAAATAAAACTTAAAGCAAAGTTATAGTGGCTTAATTGTGTAAAAACGAAAAAAATGTCAGTTAAAGTTAAAGCTTCCAGACTAAAAAGAAAAATCTCCAGTTTTGCACCGATATAAAGTTCGATATTTAAATGAAAACAACCAGCATATTGCTGAAGATAAAACGGGATTCGTAAATTTTTAATGATTTGCGGCAGTAATGAAAATTGTAGAAACGGTAGCACTTTACAAAATTACAAACTACATTAATAAAAATCAAAAATATCATTTTGATCAAGTCGAAATGTTTAATAAAAAATCAATAAAGTAATGAAACTTGATTTTGTTCTTGATAAATGAAAAAACTATTGCTACTAAATCTCTCTAGTTAAAAAAACATTTTTTTTTTATTTCGTTCCAGTTTACAAACTGTAGCACCAGAGATTTACCAGCACTTAGTGCTAGTATAACTCTCTTATTGTAGCAGTAGCGGCTACTTAAAATTTGGGATTATTATTTAGAGCCATGCTATTAGATAGCCAAGCAGCACTAAAAGCTCCAAAGTCACACACTTGTGAGTCTAAGCTTACTTGGGACTGTAAACAATGCCTGAGACAACTGGCAACAAACAACCAGGTTACACTGCTGTGGGTTTCAGGTCACAAGGGAATTAAAGGCAACGAGAAAGCAGACTGACTTGCCAAAGAAGGGGCAAATACACAATTTTCCGGCCCAGAACCCTTATGTGGACTCTCCAAAGCCCACTTGAAAGAAGAGGTTCGACGCTGGGAAATAGATTAAATGAAATCTCACTGGCTTAAAGTTCTAGGACAAAGGCTAGTAAGCCTTTCGCCAAAGAAAGCTAAACAGATTCTCGAGTTGGACAAGAAAAACTTAAAACTGGTGACGGGACTCCTTACTGGACACTACCCTCTGAAGTATCACCTAAAAAAGATGGGCAAAACAGAGAGTGATAGTTGCCGCTACTGCGAGAACTTCTCTAAAACTGCAGAGCATTTTCTTTGCGAATGCCCAGCGCTTTTCTGCAAGAGGCTTAAGTTTCTGGAAGGGGCTATGCACAAAAGATCTGATAGGTCAAGGTGTTTGAGAGGTTGCATAGCCTTCATGACCGCCCCTACAATCTACAATATCTACATTTTAGGTTAGGTTAGGCTAATAATAATAATCAGAAAACTGATAACTTTGTACGAAGTCTTGGAATCTAGAGCCTCGAATAGATTAAGGGTTATGCACAAAAGATATGATAGGTGATAGCCTTCACGAGCCCCCTACAGTCTACATTTTACAAAATACTTTCCGTATGCCAATCTACTAACACTCCCACTCAAGTATTCTTAAAGCTCCTAAAGCTTTATGCCGGAAAGTGTTAAAAAAGGCACGTCTGGCTGTGCATAGAGGTGTGTTAATTCCTACACTCATGTATGGTAGTGAATGTTGGGTTTGGCAGAAAAAGCATAAAAATGGGATTAATGCTGCGGAGATGAGTAGTCTGAGAAGTATAGCCAGAGTGACTCGGTTGGATAAAGTAAAGAATAGTAAGATAAGAGAACGCTGTGGTGTAAAAGTAGATGGTTTACAAAAATAGATAAAGGAATGCTTAAATGGTTTGGACACGTAGAAAGGATGGATAAATGAAGATTGACGAAACAAATTAATAAGGCGAGTGTGAATGAACAAGTCGGTAGAGGTCGACATCGGCGAACATATCTCGATCAGATCAACATTGTTTTAAAGAAAGGCCCGGTCAAGAGTACCAACAACCGACGAGCATGTATGAGAGCACTAATGAAAGTAGAGCTGGAGCAAAAGATGTGTGTAAGAACCGTAGCAGGTGAAAGGAAGTGGTCTCTGCCTACCGCTACGGGAAAAAGGCGGGACTATATGTATGTATGTATGTACGTATTTTTAATCTCTTAAGAAGACTGACCTGTTTGTTTTATATTTAAAATGTGTGGTCATCTACCCAAATATAATGTTTTCAAAATTTTGTGGGATTATGATGTGGGGCTTTTTATATAACCTACATCAATAATAACATTTTTTCTATGCTGGTGATTACAATCTGAACATTATTTTAAAATATTTAAATATTTAACAACAAAATAAATATAAGGGTATATACATAATGGCCTATCTAAAATATTAAACAAGTACCTAATCAAGGATCTGGTTTAATAAACTATGATGAATAATATTAGGTTTCAGTTGATAATTAAAATTTTTTTATATCTAAGCTTATTCATGTTAGTTAATTATTAAATGGCAAAGTAGATACAACAATTTTTAGTTGGGATTATTAGATTCGATAAAAGTATTTTTTATTTGCTTATAGCTTGAGGAATCACAGTCACATCCAGAATATATTTTTGCTTGTTTAAAGTTTAATATTAAAAAAATACAAAGCAGTCTACCGACGTAATAAAAAGCATCTCTCCAGTTGGGGAGATCAAAGCAATGGCAGAACAGGAGCAAACTATACATACATATTTAGGGTTGAACTAGAGAACAGAGAAAGAATGTTGACAAATTTTGAATAGGGTGACATCCCCTAGAATTACTTTAGAACCAACATCCAGCTAATTATGTAAATAAATAAGATTTTTTTAAACATTCAGGTATACTTGGACAATTTTTTTGGATCTAATTAAAACACGAACCGGATATATTTTGACGAGGTTACTAAATAAACAAAACGACTCGATAGATAAAATTAAGGATAAATTAAGATAAATTAAACTATAGTTCTTCCATTATCAAGAAGACTTCCAGCATTGTATGACCAATAGAAAAACGAATGGAACGGTGTGTGGCGAGGGAAGGGAAGCATTTGTTCGTAGAATAATTCTTAAAATAAAACTCTTTTTTATAATCAGTCTCGTTATTTAATAGCCAAACCTCGTATTTCTTTTTTTCGGATACTTCCATGGACTTTGTTTTAAAAACTGTCTTACACGGTCTTTTTTTAGCTGTATCAACAAGGACTATATAATTAGGAAACCTGTAAAGTCCTCGTCAACCAAGAAAAAGCCACGGTCGTTACCGACATCGGGACATCACGCGCGCTACGTCTACCTTTAAAATTTTTCTTCTTCTTCTCTTCTTCTTCTTATAATAGAACTTGGTTCTGTTTAGTCCGTTGCGTTTAGCCTCCTTCGGAGCTCTTCCTGTGACGCTGAGCTCCAGCTTTCGTACCATCTCTTCGGTGGTCTGCCTATCGGTCTTCGCGAGTTTGGTTTCTGCGACATGGCCCACTTTGCCCACCTTTCATCTGGCATCCTTTCCACATGGTCTTTCCAGCATTTATTGCGTGTTCTAGTTCATCTTATTACATCCTGTATTTCTAGTTCTTCTCTGATATTCTGGATTCCTATTCTATCCCTGAGGGTAACACCCTTGATGGTTCTTAGTATTTTCATTTCGTTCGTTCTCATTGTTCTTTTCTTTGTTGATGTTTCAGCTTTGGTTTCTGTGGCGTACGTTAAAATAGGTCTAACACATGTTTTATAAATACTTAGCTTGCTTTTTGTACTCATCACTTTATTTCACCATATAATATCTCTTAGGTATCCGCTGACTCTTGTGGCTTTTATGGCTTGTGTTCGTGCTTCTTCAATAAGGTTTCTTTCGCTTGATATCTCCACTCCTAGGTAGTTGAATCTTCTCACCTGCTTGTTGTCGACTGCCAGTTTGCACCTTATGGGTTCTTTAGAGATAACCATTGACTTTATTTTTTCTTTTGCGATATTCATGTTAAATTTGTGTGCTGTTACTGTTGTCTTGTATAACAGGCGTTGTAGGTCGTCTTCATTCTCTACTATGAGGATTGCATCGTCTGCTTAGCATAATACTTTAATGGTGCGATTGCCCATCTTATATCCAGCATTCACTTTTTTGATATTTTTCATGATTTGGTCCATAATGATGTTGAACAAAGTAGGACTAAGGCTATCACCTTGTCGTATGCCCATATTGATTTGTCCATCAATGTCCATCGTTGTTTTTATTCTTGTTCTACTTTTGCTGTTCAGTTCCTGTATAATTCTTTGGTACCGGTAATCGATGTTGTTCTGGTCTGGAATCTTGATAACGTCATCCAGTCGGACCCTGTGGAAGGCCTTGGTTAAATCCACAAAAAATTTATACGAGTAATGAATACCGATACTGATGCCAAATTGACAAGAGACTGGGTGAAAAAGTGAAATAAATGGTGTTTTCTTTCAACGGTGATAGCCGTGGCTATTTCTTGCTAGACGGAGACTATAACATCTCATTTAGAGTTTTTTTTCTGAATATTCATTCACTCATCAATAAAAGTCCTATACAGTGTGTGTCACGACGGGATTTGATTTCGCCAGAGCTTTCAAAAGACATCTTATTCGACCCCCAATGTCATTAAAAAAAGTTGGGTTAATTCTTACCCTCGCTTGGGGTTAAAAGTAGTGGAGTCAAAAATACCGGAAAAACTGTCCTCCTTTAATAAAAAATCTACGAGTCTGATCGTTTTTCTAAATTGTTGACGAGGCTCCTGCAAAGGCTCCGTTTCGTTTTCGGTTGGCCACCCTGTATTTAGATGACTAAACTATAATCTCTATAACGACAAATCTTGATTTATTTATTATGTTCTCGACATTTTAAGAATAAACCATCTTTTTTTCTCGTGCGGAGAGAAAGACAGACTGATGCACATTGTGCAGTGCAATTCTACGCAACGACCCATGGCCCGTTTTTTCTGCCACGGCTGCTCATAGCTCGGCATACGGAGTTACTATTTCCCTATTTTAAACATTCTTGGGTACTACACAGTACTCTGATAAGAATCTAAGTAAGGTTGTGATAAGGGAATACTAATAAACGGCGAATGGCTAAATAACATCAGATATGCTGACGACACAATAGTTTTTGCAGATAATCTGAAGGATTTACAAACATTAATAAACCGCATAACAAAAGTCAATAGTAGATATGGGTTGGATCTTAACATAAAGAAGACCAAATTTATGACAATTAGTAAATATCCAATTCTAAATGCCCAAATAATGGTTGATCATCAGGAGATAGAAAGAGTCGAACATTATTCATATCTCGAAACCAATTTACATAGCCAATGGGATCACTCAATAATAAAAGCAAAAGCAGCATTCTTTAGGATAAGACCTATTTTCAGGAGCTGATAAGCTACATATTCACAGTCCTGCTCTACGGAATCGAAGCAAGGACCTTTACTGTGGCATCTATGAATCGGCTCGAAGCTTTCGAAATGTGGTGTTATAGACGCATCCTAAGCATATCTTGGGCTGATCGAGTTACCAACGTGGAAGTCCTGCGCAGATTGGGGAAAGAATGTGAAATTTTGATGACGATCAAAACTCAAAAGTTAAAATATTTAGGAAACCAAAAACTTTATTGCCTTCTCCAGTTAATCCTCCAAACGAATACGCACTATAAGAAGAAGAAAAAGAATTTCTAGTAAAGAATGGCCCATCCTGTATTTATTTGAATGAAGGAAATTTTAAAAGACAATGTACATTATTTTATCACATTTCTCCACTTTTTTATGAAGTTAATCGATTTGTTCGGTGGACGGCTCATATTTCGCTCTGACTGGTTTCTTAACACATACTCGTAGTTGTAAACCTCGGATTTATATCCAAGAAAAATGGGAGAAATGGTGAACAACACAATAGACAAAATATTTACCATTGAAGTAGGATTTTTATGTTCTTGTTTACAATACATATAATACAAAGAACGTTCATCGCTCGCATCAAAATGTAGGTGAATTTGCGGCTTGAGAGAGCCAACGTCTCGGGGAATCAAGTGACGCGATCAAGTGCTTCTTAGGACTTCCCTGAACACGAACTAATCCCTGTTAAAGACTACAGTTTCCGACGGGGGTTTTCTTAATGCTAAAGTTTATGGGATACTTTTTCAATGATTCAACGATATATGCGTCTATATTTACCCTTGTAAATAATGAACGAAACTTATTGTAAATATTGGGCAATTAATTAAATGTTTAATAAATACTTTTTGCAGGGCCAATCTGTATGAAGTAATCCAATGATAATTAATAAAAAAAAATTTTATTTCTATATAACTTGAATGTTGTACAAAAATGGATTATGAGATTCCTTTTTCTTCTTCTTCTTCTTCCTTCTTTAATCTAGGCGGATCGTCTGTTTCTTTTCATCGTCCCTCTGTCTATTGCACTGCTAAGTTGTCGTTCCATCGTTTTCGGGGGCGTCTTTAACTCCTGCGACCCATTGGTGGGTGATTTGTCGCGTGCTGTTCTGACTATTCTTTCGTTCGAATCCAATATATAAAAAAAATAAGATAGGTACTCAACCGACTTGCCATACTCGGAGAATGCTATTATTAATACAGGAGCTATCTTTCCCATTTACATCCACCTCCACTATATCGGATGCGTTACTATCGTCTAGTATACAAACTCTTGTTCCACTATTTATCGTTCAATATGCGGGTATAATAAGAAATAATTTTTAGATCACTTGCACATGCATATGTACAGGTAAACAAAGTTAGTTTATTTAAAATTTTGTTGACAGTTCTAACAACCATTTAAAAGTTGTCATTTTATGTCATATGAAACAATTTCACCCAATCATGAAAACATAACACTGAAAATTTTTTGCTCAAGTTGATATCCAATAAAATCAGTCAATTTGTAGTCATCTGATCGAACACAACCAATCAAAACAAAATTATACTGAAAGAGCCCATGGATTCTTTTCACTAAATCATGTCATGTTGCTATGGATACATACCTACATTTCCTTTCAATTCGATTTTGACAATTCAAATATTTCAATATGTCACGATTTGGTTGTGATACTCAAGATAATATTGATGAAATTATAGCATCGAATACCGAAGAATACTGTTCACAATAAAAATTTTGTTTGGAAAGCGTTCATGGACTTTTGTGATGTAAGAAAATATTTTATTTCCATAATCAGCAAAAAAATTTCTATCCGAATAACCCTCGAACATTGATGAATGCTCAAAAATTTTATAACATCTCAAGCTTGTTGCTTATAGGCAACAAGCTTTCGAAATCTGTTATAAAATTGTTTCGACAATTATCAATGCCCTTGGGTTATTACTACTGATAATTGCTTTCAGTGCAATTATCAATCACTATGACAAATCGATTAAGTTTGACACCTTCATTCCAAATAAATTTCAAAATGTCACGTGTTGGCAACACGAATGTTCAAAGTATAAATGCAATAATCTAAAAAAAAAATTTTAGGAATACAACCTACAGTCACAAATATATTTGGGGAATATTTATAGAATTTTGCTGCGAGCGAAAATATGAATTTAATGAACATGGAAGCTTGGAATAATTGGCGTTGATAAAAAAAGATTGGGCGGTCATTATAAGAAAGAAAGACGGGACCGAATTTAAAGAAGCAATCATAAATACAATGTGGAACGTTTCGTGCAAACTTTTGCAAGAAAAGTACTACAATAACTATAATATTGTGATTGACCCGTTTAATATAGTATTTAAACCAGCCCGAGATGCCCACGATATAATCAGGAAGAAACTACAAGCAGATACATGTAAACGTAAGTCCAATTCAGTTTCGTTAAATTTGTCTAAAATTAACAAAATAATATTGCTATGGGATGAAAATGCTGCTGAAGGTCTTATTCGTTAATTTTACCATGTTGCTGCTGTAGAATTAGCGTGGCGAAGAGCAGAGGCAGTTGCTTGTCGAGAAAAATAATGATGACTCTCCAACAAATCGTATTGAATACAATCTGGTGTTCAGTAAAACGTGCCAAGGTAGTTCTAAAAGCCGTACATGCATTAAATGGTTGGTTTCCAATAGTGAAAGACAAAGCTGCCCTGTACGTCTTTTTCATAAACTGATATAATAACGAGGCGACTGTTCTTAAAACCAAATCGACACTGGAAAAATGAAACTGACAAATGGTACGATAATGTACCTGTTGAAAGAAATACATTAAATGGATGGACTAAGTCTGCTGCTAAGGCAATTGGCTTGAATGTAATGGACAAAAAGATAAATCACTCGAATAGATCAACTGCTGTTAGCGAATTGGCAAAAAGTGGTGTAGAAAAACGGCAATTGCCGAAAATTACTGGTCATAGCAATCAAAATTCTATAAAACCATACTTAAATTTCGATTAACAAGATCATAAATATAATGCGTGGTAATAGATATTCTATAGTAGAGAACAGCAACGAATTTAATGTTAAGTTAAATTTTAAAAATTGTACTTTCACTACTGTACTGTTAATAAATAAATAAATGTTTCGTTGTGTTAAGTTATAAATTTTTTTGTCAAAACATTTTCCGCCGAATATCTCTCGGACATTGACAAATGCCTCATAATTTTATGACAAATTTCTCGAGCTCGTTGCTTGGTAACAGCCCGAAGCTGAATCTGAGGGCTGTTACCAAGCATGAGCTTTCGATTGTCATAAAGTTATCTCGTTTATTATCAATGTCTTAGGAATATTACCACTGAAAAGTTTCAGTTTTTCCATACCTAAAGATGGAGCTGCAGGATCAGAAAGTAAATAAAGATAGTCCTAAGAATAATTTTATATTATTATGAATACACAACTGAGGTTTTGGTATTTTTAAAAGTTTGCAAAACTTATGTGCACAGGGTCTCAAAGACTTCTTTAGACCACCTGAACCAACACCGTAATCCGTAATAAGCGGTCGTAAATTTGTCAGCTTTCCCTATATCAACAATACACCATTTAGAATTCACAGAAATGATTGTAATTGTTCCGTAAACTTCGTCCAGGTATAATGACTTAATAAATTGAGCACAAATCGCAAAACGTAAATTAAAAAAAGATATTTTTTCAATAAAACAAATTTTAAGAAATGTCCTTTGTTAAAATGTTGTGTCCATATTGTTATAATTTATTAGAGTCTAAGCAAAGAAAATTCGGTCGACTTTCTTCTTGACATATTTTGAAAATTGGATATAAATTTGTATACTTTTTTTAGAAATAAAAAACATACCTGGGCTTTGGAAGGATGAGGTCCACCTTGAAATTCTAGTATTCCATAGGCATCGGTGGGACTTGCTATTGTGCACTTACTCGGATACCATAGTTCTCCAGGTTGTGGAGGCTGAGTATCAGTTGAACTTTTATGTTGTTCCAATGTTCTTCCACAACAACATCTGAAACAATTTAATAATTATTGCAATTTTATTACGAACAATCAAGACTGTGTTCAAAGGTTTATTTCGTTAAAATCATTAAGTAATCACTTAAAAGATTGGAACCGATGCAATTAAACTTATTTTTTATAGTCAGAAATAATTATTTAATAAATAACAGTGTAAATTCTTTTTACCACGAAAAGCCGCAGGACTTTTTATTCTGTTATTTAGATAGTTATGTTGTTTCATACCATAGTTATCTGTGTGTCAATAGTTCTCAGCTAAAATTAAAAGATTTAGTATCTTTCTTTAATGTAAGTCACAGCAAAAAAAGATAGAATTTGTTACTTCGAAACTTCTTTATTTACACAGAACTGACATTCAAGCCCAAAAATAAAGTGTTGTATAATATAAAAAAGATATAAAATAAAGCGTGTTCGGGAAGTAAGAACGAATTTAAATTGGCAGAATTTTTTCTCATAATAGTTGTTAGCTGTGATTTTATTATGTGTCATCATTCCAAGTAGTGGCGTGAAAGCGTTTTTGTCAAGAATATTGATGTTTGTTGTTTATTTCCGTGTGGAGCAGCTGAGCAACGCATTATGGCCATAAGAACTTATTGCAAAAACAAAAGTTCCACAGTAGTTCTTAAATAGGAAATATGCATGTGATTCAAATAAGGGTAAAATATTTTTTTTTATAAACTTTATTACTCAAGAATTAAGCCACCATCAACATTTTTGATTATAATTTTTATTTGAGCAAGAAATTAATTTTTAAAAAGTGCGAAAATACTGTGGGAAATTTAAACATTTGAAAAGCGACGTCATTGGGCAGAGCGAATGTGACGTAAAAGTATTAACAATGTTAGCTTTAATATAAAGCGTGAAAATAGCTTAAAAACAACGACAGATTAATACGCAGTCATTCTACTACACATATCTCATCGCCGAGAGTTTTTGTAGTTTTTAATGAATCACCGCCTGGACATGAACTCATCAATGTTTTTAAGCACAATCGGGGCCCTCCGTGGCGTTGCATTGCGCTACGTTCTTGGCCCATTTCGTTCGGTTTCCTCCTGACTCTGACTGGGTGTGTCGAGAACCACATCTACAGGAACGTTCAAACTCTAAATATAAAAAGAACACGCATTGATAACATTACATTTTCCAAAATGTATCATTAGTAAAAATTAGTGTACAAAACAAAGTGAGGTAGTGCAAAATTTACCAGAAGGCAAAACACAAATGCCCAAGCATAAACACCGCTCGTATAATAACCGCCAGAAGGCAACACAAGTGCCCAAGCGCTAACTCAGTGTGATCTCTGCCTACCTCTACCTAGCTCTACCTCTTGTCCACCAACAGCCAAACTTTCACTAGGAACCAGGTTTGTCATGTATTTCGTTTTTAAAAAGTTGATTTTTAAACCAATCTCAAAGCATACTTCCTGTAGTTCCTGTAGCATCTTTCAGGTTGCCTGACAGTAGTATTATATCGTCCGCAAAGCGCAGATTTGTTAGGTGTTTGTGTCTTCCTGCCTCACGCCTCTTCCAAAAGAGATTGTGTTGGTGTTTTCGTGCAATTTGACCTTCATAGTGGCGTTTATATACATATATATATATATGTATTATATATATATATATATATATATATGTATTAGGCTATTGTATTGGTAGTCTACACGGCACTTTTGTAAAGAATTCAAGATTGCACCCCTTTCGACCGTATCAAAGGCTTTCTAAAAATCCACAAAGGCAAGAACGAGTGGTCCGTTGTATTCGACAGATTTCTCTATAAAAGTTTTGATACTTTGCAAATGGTCATTTGTCCCGAAACCAGCACGAAATCCCGCCTATTCTATCGGTTGGCAGAAATCCAGTTTATTTTCAAGCCTTGAAGTTATAACAAGATAAAGTACCCCCGCATTATGGAGTTATGGTAAGAGGCCTTTATGATCTCTTTAGAATTAGAAAACACAAATACAACCAGAATTTGAAAACCTACAGTCTCAGATCATTTGCTACAAAATGTGTTTACTTAAAACAGCATGAAAAACACCTTAAGAATTTTTTATAGGTTCAATGAATTGTACCTACTAGTATTTGTGCGTAGTTTATAAATTTTTTGATAGTTAATTTCTAATTTTGAAAATTGACTTACGGCCGCGACAAACTAACTTCGCTGTACCCAATCAAGGCAGCGTTCTTAGATCAGTCTTGTACCTTCTGTTTACGGCTGATCTAACCACACAAAACAATGTAGATACCGCAACATATGCGGATGATACGGCAGTATAAGCATCACACCAACAATCTTGACAAAATTCAAAGTTGGTTAACAAAGTGGCGTATGCGTGCAAATGAAATCAAGTCGGTCCATGCAACGTTTACCAAGAGACTTGGCCTCTGTCCACCACACCGGTTACCCTAAACGGACATTAATTAAACCATAAAGAGGACGCAAAATACCTAAGAATGCACCAAGATCCTGAGCTTTTGTAAAGGACTTACATTTTTGTAAAAAGGAAACAACAATACAATCATCGAACCCATATGAAGCTACGGCATCCAGTTATGGGGGACCGCATCCCTAGCACATATTGAAATATTAGAATGATTTCATTTCAAAGTCCTCAGAATTCATAAAACAACTCCGCACGATTTGTTAAACAAATTTTAGCAGCAGAATTCCCCATCCCGGCAGCTAAAACTTGGCTGAATTATTATTAGCATTAGCATTGTATAGATAGGGGAGTGCTACCGAGCAACTTTTCTCCTCGTCAACTATAATATATTTACAAAATTCACTTATTGTAATTTGCTTTACAGATTTTAAATAAATAAAAAAATGCTAACGGCTCACCCTGTATTTTATATTTTAATTTAAACATATTTTTACATTAATTAATGACATAACGTCATTTTCAACAAAAAGAGTATACTTATAAATAAATCATACACTTAATAAAATATTGATTCTAACATGTTATAAATTTTTTTCTGTTTATTTAAATACTCATAACTTGTTGGTAGCCGATGGTTACAGCCATCGCCTAGAACATTTATTTACGTCGTCATTAAAAATGTTGGTATTACCAGGTTAATAGTTTATTGGTGTATCTAATGGAGATCTATAATATTTCAAGTATCTTCATTAATGCAAACTTTAATATTTTTAGTAGCTTATAACTCTCATTCCACTTCTTTTTTTTTTCGAAAACTTGTAGTCCCATTTCACATAAGTTGGAAATATCGATACAACTGCGAATAAGCTGTTTCCCAAGGGAAAACTGCGACGCTCACGTTTTCTACCGTTAACTTTAATACTCGAAGATTTTCTGATTTTCTACAATCTCTGGGGAATTTTGTAAAGTGTACGTACATAAAGCTACAAATGTAACAAATCCTCAACTTTACGTTTGCAACACTGTCGAAAATAATTAGCACTTTGCGAGGTTTTGAGATAAGCGAGTTTCTCGTTAAATAAAAAAAAAGAGATCATTCGTTATCTTGGATTTATCTAACACAAAATGTAGTTTGATTTCAAAAGGGTACAGTTATTTTGCACACATAAAATGAAACAAAAGAATTTAAAGATATATACACGGTAAAGATAACATAAATAAAAAAAAAACTAAATAAGAGTCAAAGTTATTCTTATTGAAAAAATTCCACCAAACTCATTTGTTCCTTTGTGGCGACACGGCATTATAAAACTAAATATTTTTATGATATTAAGTTACTAAGCTCTTTTTTTGCTATCGTTTTGGCCTGCTAGGGACCACGAAGATTTTTTATCTTTCTTATTGCTGATTTTTTTCTCCTCTGCCGTAGGTCTTTATTCTGATGGAGTAAGCCTGCTTTCCCTCTTGCTGACATGACGTGGAGTTGGGATAGTTAGGGGCATAAGGTTTTTGGTCGTTTTAATCTTATCTCCGAAACGATGTCAATCTTGAATGACTTTAGCTAAATTTTCGGCTTGCTGAAAATCTTTTTTAACCTGACTTTCTCATTTTAAATAGGATAATGTACAAGGATAATGTTCAAGGTGACCCAAAAATATCATTCTCCGCTTCTTCATGCTGGTAACAATACCTGCATAAAGTTTATATAACTCGTAGTTATGTCGGCGGCGGAATTCTTTATTTTCTTTGATTGGGCCTAGGATTTTTCTCAACAATTTTCTGTCTTTTATTACAAGTTTTTGTAGTGGCCCTTTCTTTGACATATTCAAACATTCAGGTGCATATTGAAGGCCTAATTAAGGTATTGTAATGACAATGTTTCGAGTTTAACAACTGAAAAAGCTTATACATACATACATATAGTCACGCCTCAAAACAATGTTGATCTGATCGAGATATGTTCGACGAGGTGGACCTCTACCGACTTCCGTCCATTCACACTCGCCTTATAAATTTGTTTCGTCAATCTTCCTTCATCCATCCTTTCTACGTGTCCAAACCATCTAAGCATTCCTTTATCTATCTTTGTAACCACATTTTCTTTTACACCACGGCGTTCTCTTATCTCACTATTTTTTACTTTATCCAACCGAGTCACTCCGGCTATACTTCTCAGACTACTATTCTCTGCAGCATTAATCCTATTTTCATGCTTCTTCTGCCAAACCCAACATTCACTACCATACATAAGTGTAGGAACCCACACACCTCTATGCACAGCCAGACAAGCCTTTTTTGACACTTTATGGCTGTTCATAAAGCTATGCAGTGCCCCATTATGTTCTGCAGTTTTAGCGAAGTTCTTGCAGTAGCGGCAACTATAACTCTCTGTTTTGCCCATCTTTTTAAGGTGATACCCCAGGGGACAGTGTCCAGTGAGGAACCCCGTCACCAGTTTAAGTCTTTCTTGTACAACTCGAGAAGCTGTTTAGCTTGCCTTGGCGAAAGGCTCACTAGAATTTTCGCTTGTCTTTGTCCTGTCACTTTATGCCAGTGAGATTTCATTTTGTCTGTTTCCCAGCGTCGAACCTCTTCTTTCAAGTGGGCTTTGGAAAGTCCACAGAAGGGTTCTGGGCCGGAAAATTGTGTACTTGCCCCTTCTTTGGCAGGGCAATCTGCTTCTTCGTTGCCTTTAACTCCCTTGTGAGCTGGAACCCACATCAGAGTAACCTGATTGTTCGCTGCCAGTTGTCTCAGACTCGCAAGTGTATGACTTCAGAGCTTTTAGTGCTGCTTGGCTATCTGATAAAATATAGATTTCTGCCCTTCGGGTGTTTCTTTAGATGCACTTCAGGGCACATATCTCTATGGCATGTAATTCTGCTTGAAAGATGGTTGGGGTGTTACTAAGGGGTTTTGAGAGCCTAAAATTCGGCCCTATAACGCCCACTCCAACCCTTTCATCCATCTTGGATCCATCAGTGTACCACACTACAGCATCCCTTCCTAGTTGCGATCTGTTCTCTGTGCAAACTTGGTGGTTGTTTATTACCACTACAAACTGCATTTCGAAGTCGTACCTAATTGGTATAATATCTGAGCCAGATATGGAAATCCATTAGATATTGCATGTATTATCCACGACCTCAAACAGAGGAATAAAATTATAATTTTCGCCTGGACCTCTAGCCATATTGTCTTTAGAGAAAAGCAAAAACTGCGGCAAATAATGCTAACATTGAAGATATTCCAGTAAACCCTCTTGAAAATCAAAATCACATTACGAATGTCCTTTATCAACATGGCAACAAGAATGGGATAACACAAATTTTAAACCAAAGGAAATCAAACCTTCTGTTGAACCATCGAAAAACCCATGCAAATTGAATCGTCGTAAACAGGTTACTTTAAACCGGTTGAGAATTGGTCAACTCGCCTTACATCAAAGTACCTACTTTTTAGTAAAAACCAACGGTTTTGTCATATTTGCGAATGTGAATTAAAGGTTAAACATATTATAGAAGACTGTCCTCTTTATGCACCATCACCAGAAATGTTTAAAGTACCTAACAATTTGAGTTCAGCTCTTTGCAATCAACGAACACCTATAATAAATTTAATAAAATTTTGTAAGCAAGTTAACTTGATAAATGAATCATAAAATTGTAAAAAGAGCGGTTAATGACCTCAGCAGTTAAAACCGCTATATATAAAAAAACAAGCTTCTGCTTTTGTACAAGTCTTTGCACATATGGAACGTACCTTCTAGTTTGGAGTACCTACTTTCAATTATTAAGTTACTATTAAAAATGTCACGTTAATGATTTACTTCATTTTAGAAATATTAACGTGTAAACAATTTGGTAGTGTTTTTGATACTCTTTAAGTTGGTAACAAAGTAAGTGACAAACATTAAAACAATAAAAAACTCAAAAACTTTATCATATTTATTTAATCAAAAGAATAACTTTGGAACGTAAAGTGACACCAAATTTGTTTTCAAACATAAAGCGTCCGTTCGACCCTGCATTTACGGAAAATTTCCTTCAATTTTGCGGCAGCTTTTGTACACTTTTATGAATATTCGCCAAGGGGAATTAATGCGGACGTAGCAGCATCGTCGAAACGTATTCTTGGCAGCAACAAGTCTTTTGTGCTAGGACGAAAAGTCAATTGCAGAATTTACTTTGCATTTAATTTTTTAAGAGCAGCAGATTTTTGGTGTTATCTGTTCCAGTGGTATGCCAACACAGATTTTTTAAAAAAAAATAAATTATATTTTTAATTTGCTGCACAAATACTAAAACGAAAAATGTTTTTTATTTAAGTACGTCAACGATTTAGATAAAACGTTAATGAATGCATTCAAAATCAAAAAGGAGCTAACGATACTTAAGGTAGTTATTGAACAATTTAATGAAGAATTTTAAGAGACAACCGAATCAATGCACGAAAATACTAATAAAAAAAAGATTTAAAAAAATCATTAGTATATTATGTATATTATAGGTAAGTGAAAAATAAATTATTTTTTTTTCACTAAAAAAATAGTCGCAAAAAGGGTAGACCTATCGTGTGGGTCGCGGACGGCCCGCACTGCGACTATTAGAAGGGGAAGGGATTATAGAAAGGAGAAGATTGTGGACCCGCTTTTTAAAAAGTTGCAAGTCATAGTTTTCTGGAAAAACTGATTTTGGAAGCTTGTTCCATTCTGTAGCAGCCTTGTAAAAGGAGGATTCTTGATGGAGATTGGTCCTTGTAGTGTCAATTTTGAGAGTAAATGGGTGAGACTGATCTCTGGAGCATCTGCCATGGAAATATCTGTGGAGTAATGTCTGGTCTGCAACTCTTCTATGTTCTAGTGGGTGAAGGGTATCTGTGAGAGTTTAGCTGTTTATCAACCGAATGGCCCTTTTGTGAATGGAATCTAGAAGACGAAGAGAATGCCTTGGTGCTGAACCCCGAAAGTGCAAGCAATACTCCAGTAGAGGTCGGATTTGAGCCTTGTACGTCGTCAACAGTTGATGAGGATTAAAAAAAAATTTTGCTTTTCATAGAAAATCTAGCCTCTGGCTTGCTGACTTTGCGATCTTAGCAACATGGTCATGCCATATTATTAGACATCGTGACTCCCAAAATCGTGATGGAGGGAATTGATTGAAGGGTATTTCCGGACATTGTAATGAAATGATTCGAGGAATTCACTTTCATGAAAATACTATTAAATGGGATCACCCTTGGGTAAATTCGACGGAGTGGGATTTAACATCTACAAAATATTGCAAAATAAACCTGCTAGACAATTAAAAAGAAGTACACGCGAAAATGTTAGCGCGTTCTAATGTTTATGGTAACATTTAGTGTGGTTGTGTTGGTCATTTTTGCTGCTCTTGTTATTTTTTAATTAAACCGAACGGTGACAAGAAGTGCTCTGCGGCAACGAAAGGGGTAATTGCTGATAAAATTAAATTTATTAAAAACGAGACGAAGCATGACCTGCAAATTAAAAGTTATCGTCGCCAAGTATTGGTTGCGAGTTAAAGTTGAAGGAACAACGTCAGAAGAAGAAATGGGCAAGAAATTCAAGCGGACGATTTGGGGATCATGTGCGACACAAAGGAAGGAATTAAAAGACTCTATACGCCAATAGAAGAGAGAGGAAAGAGAATAGGGCTCAGGGTAAATAAAGAAAAAACTAAATTCATAAAATTAGATGAAAGAGAAACACACAGAGACATAAACCTAATAACAGATAATGGGTCTTTCGAAAGAGTAAAAGATTTTAAGTATTTGGGCTCACAGATAAACGAAACAAATTATGTTAGAAAGAAAATACAGTGTCGTATACATAGCGGAAACAAAGTCGTAGCTGCCCTGAGCAATTTGCTTCGACCACGCAATCTACCAAGAAAAAAGAAACTGAAGATATACAATCTAATAGTGATCCCTGTGGTTCTGTATGGGTGCGAGGCGTGGACCATAAGTCTTAGAGAACAAGAAAGGTTACTCTCCTTCGAGAATAAAGTTTTAGGGCAAATATGTGGACCCGTACAAGATCCAGTAACAACCCATTGGAGGAAACGCACATGTGATAAAATAAGAGAAATGACTAAACAGCCATGGATCACTGGCACGATATCATCTAGAATTGGGACCGTTTATAGAGGCAGACCATTCTCCGAGTCAATCTCAGATAGTCCCTTTGAAATTAAAGTAAACGAAATCCCCATTAATCTCCAAAGTCTACTAAAACGGGTAAATGAAGAAAGTCAAAGACTAGGTGTTCACGCCATATTGTAAGAATAGATTAACGCAAAGCATGTTGACAAAACGGGCAAGTGTAATTATCGGTACTTGATAACGAGGTTTTTCGACACTTTGTCTTGTCAAGCGTACCTTTTTAAAATTGAACACTTCAAGAATAGCATTGTTCAAATTATGAAGAATATATTTTCTCAGTTTTGTTCTTTCTCAGAAAAGGGGTATCTGCCCCACTTTTTGACTGCTTTGTTTAACAGCTATACGCTTAGGGGGTATCACCCCCACCTTCTTAATTAAGTTTAAACCGCTGTACACTCGTGCAATTACATTCGTGTTTACTCTCATACTACATTCCTGTGTTCGTAAAGATATTAAAACAAAAGACATTTCAATCGACTTTATGTTACATCCAAAAGGAGAGGAGTTCGTACTTGGGAGCAGAAACGAGAGATCATGGAAACTCGCAGTAGGAATTCCTCTTGCCTGCATTGGAGCCAACGAACATTCCTATTATGGTAGGTCTTTTTTTATTAAATCCGGTTACATTCTTTTTAGTCGATCTACGCTAATCACACCTTACCCTTATATATACAGTCCACAATTAATCTGAGTGGTTACGTAATTCTTGGATTTACAACCCTTAAGAATGATCTAACAACCCTTTTAAGGCACGGCGCTTACACTACCGTAGAATGTGGCGTATTTCCTGGACAGAAAAGATCTCTAATATGGAAGTCCTAAATCGGATGAATAATGAATGTGAAGTCATTAACACCATAAAAAAGAGAAAGCTTTAATATCTAGGTCATATACTGAGAGGACCCAAATACGCACTTCTTCAGCTGATAGTTCAGGGAAAGACGACGTGTGTCACATAAAGGACTGGTTTAATTGTAGCAATGTTGAACTCTTCCGAGCAGCAGTCAATAAGGTCTGGATAGCTGTGATGATAGCAAATCTCCGATAGGAGATGCACTATAAGAAGAAGAAGCTTACACTAAGTTTAAAACTTCAGCAAAACCAATTTTATGATTGTTAGTAGGAAGGAACGACATGCCACACACTCGAATACATATTAGCAAAGTTAAAATACTTGGGATGCATTATTAACAGAGGATGGGATCCGGATTAAGAGATAAGATGCAGGTTCGAACAACCTTCCTAAGACTTCGAAAATTTCTTACACACAAGAACTTAAATTTCGACCTCAGGTATGGGATGATAAAATTCTTCAGTACGGTGTTGAGGCATGAAAATAAAAGTACCAATCATCAACAAAATTAAAGCCTCCGAAATGTGGATCTTGCGGCGAATGTTGACAGTGTCTTGGGTCGATAACGTGGGAAATTAGGTCGTTTTCCGAAAAGCCGGTTCGACAGAACGAAAGAATTTTTCGAAGTAATCAAGAAAAGAAAAATAGGTTATCTCGAAGACATACTGTGCGGAGAACACTTTCAGCGCCTTATTCTTCAAAGTAAAATTGAAAAAAGGAGAAAAAAAATACGACAGAAAAAAATTATCGGGGCTGAGAAATATACAGGGATAAGGGACTTCCAAATACTATAAAATGCTGCAATTAATAAAAACATATGATAAAAAAATGATGAACGCAGGAATCTGCTCGGCACTAAAAGACAAATGTAAAAAGTAACTCGTCCAAAAAACAGCATTTAGTTTCCAAAATGTTAAATTAGAATTTAATTCCGAAAATTTCACTTAATTTCTAAAGAAACCAGCTTCTGTATATTTTCAAATTTAAGATCCGTCTTAACTAACTTTTTTTTAGTTAGTGTGAATAGAAATAACATAGCAAATATTCATGTAAAAACTCAAATATATTTGCGGTATCATATATCCAAAAATATCTACTGTATTTTTTTATTTCGTGTGTAAATCTGAATATTCTTTGGCGATATTTCAGGTAAATTTAACACAATCGACGCGAAATATTCTTTTCAATGTCTTCTAATGTTCTTCGATTGCGACAATTCAATAGAAAAAGGGAAAGATCTTTTTTCTCAATTCTTTAGCATGCTAAGAATTCTGCCAAAAAAACTACTTTATAGAAAGTAAAATGTTAAGATAAAATTCAACTAAAAAAAAGTTATGATGTTTCAGGCTCAGAAACGAATACAAAAAATATTGAATTTTAAAAGCCTACATTAGTACCTAATGCTAATAAAATGTAGTTTTTCTTTGTCCGTAATACCAATAACAAAAAATATGCGTCTTTTTAAATTTGTCCTCCATTTATAATTAGATGTTTGAGAATAAATATGTATAATATTATTACGATATTTACTCTTGTATTCTAATATTTCTTCTGTAATACAATAAACTCTTGTAAGTTATTAAGATATTCAACTTAAACTTTTTACAACAATCTTTTCATACCTCTATCACTTACTAAATTATTTCCAAACTAAACTGCGGCCTCGCGATCTCCTTAAATATATCCAACCATTATTTTTCGACATTTTTCCGATTTTCGACGACCTCTCTAGATATATCGCGGCCACCAATTACCGCCCGCGGCTATAAATGTCTAGCGTTATGATACTGCAGAAAAAAATACATCCATTTATAAATAATTACCGTCGCCTCAGACCGAATAATGGGACAGGGACGGACCCGTTAACCACATTTCGTAACAATAACATCATTATTGCAGAAGTCATATTACTGTACAAAAAGGGAGATACAAATAACATAGAACTATCAGCCAATTAGTTTGCTGTCCTACTTGTACAAACTTCTTACAAAAATAATTACAGACTGACGCAAAAAAGCTTTATAAAAAGCCAGACAGTGTCAAAAAAGGCACGTCTGGCGGTGCATAGAGGTGTGTTGGTTCCTACACTTATGTATGGTAGTGAATGTTGGGTTTGGCAGAAGAAGTATGAAAATTGGATTAATGCTGCGGAGATGAGTAGTCTGAGAAGTATAGCCAGAGTGAATCGGTTAGATAAAGTAAAGAATAGTGAGATAAGAGAACGCTGTGGTGTAAAAGAAGATGTGGTTACAAAGATAGATAAAGGAATGCTTAAATTGTTTGGACACGTAGAAAGGATGGATAAAGGAAGATTGACGAAACAAATTTATAAGGCGAGTGTGAATGGACGACCTTGGAGAACATATCTAGATCAGATCAACACTGTTTTGAAGAAAGGCCAGGTCAAGAGTACTAACAACCGACGAGCATGTATGAGAGCACTGATGAAAGTGGGGGAAGCAAAAGATGTGTGTAAGAACCGTAGCAAGTGGAAGAAAGATGTATGTATGCATGACGCAAAAAATAGACGGTTACCAACCTCCCGAGCAGGCCAGCTTTCGCAAAGGTTTCAGCACAATAGACCATAATGAAAAAATTAAACGCTTTTGAAATGTGGATATACCGCCACATCCCCAGAATTTCGTGGACTGACCATATAACTAATAAAGAGGTGCAGCAGCGAATTGGGAAAGAAAGAGAAATTACACTCACAGTTAAAAAGAGGATACTGGAATAACTCGGGCACAGTTGATAGTTTAATGAAGAATCAACAGTAAAAGAGGACCAGAAAGAAGAAGACACTCATGGCTATACAATTTACGCCAGTGGTTTGGACTTACATCTATACAGTTATTTAGAAATGCTGTCAATAAAATTTAAATTGCCATGTTAAAAGCCAACGTCCGCGACAAATTAGGCAAGCTAAGAAAAAGAAGAAGAAGATAAATAACAAAATATTTAAAATTTAATAATAATTCATATTAGTTGATAAAACAAATATAAAGTAAAAAAATTCAATTTATGGTGAATGCGTAACAATGAATAAATTAATGGAATAACATTATTACCTAAAAAATTATATTTTTGTTTGCATAAATAACTAAATTTAGTAGTACTGAAATGTTTTGGAATATTTATTAATTTATTTGAAAAAATATTTCAATTTTAAAATTTAAACTTTTGGTGGAAGTGCTATAAGGTCCAAAATGTTAAAAAGTTTAAAGTTACGTGGTTATATTAATAATTTTTTTATATATTTAACGTACAAATGGACTAAAAATGTAAATAATATTTTCTATTTCTTTATGATTATAAATGTTAGAGACTTCATGAGTTTTTCATTCCTCTTCTTCTTCTGTAATCCTTAATATCCTATTTGGTCGTTGGATGATGCTCTCTAGTTCTGTAGTTCAGTTTTTCTATTTTTTTCTGTCCCTTGCTATTGATTTAATTTCATCCATCTCATCTTTTGTCCTTAAATTTGTTCCATTTATTTTTTACTGGGTCTGTCCATTTGTTTTTTAATTGATTTTTCCGCTTTCGTTATTCTTTATGTAACCCTGTTAGGTTTACTTTTAACTGTGAGTTTCTTCATTCGAGATCATTTTTTTACATTTTACACAGAATCATAAGTATTACATATGGCTGAACTCGTATTGAAAAGGAGATTCCAATAATAACTTAATATACAGATGTATTTAAAAACCAAACTGACTAATAAGATCAAAGAAACGGCAAATCTGACAACATTGCAAATGTCATATTTGGAATCTCCGTATCTCAAAATAGGCTTATTCAAAATTTTGTACAATTCGGACTAGCAATTTACGAGATAATTGTCCGTTTCCAGACTTAAGAAATCTGCAAAAAGAAATAGTTTGATGCTTTAATCATAATAAATTACGTTGTACCTACTGAAGAGGGTATTTCGTATTAAAGAAAACACGTTGTTATAAAAAAAGAGCTAGTTTTTGGCAAGATTAATAAAAATCTGTAAGATTTTCAAAACAATAGTCAGAGATAAAACCGTAAATTATTGCTATTTACCAATATTTTTTAACAGATTTTACAAAATCAATATTTCGTAGTATATATGTAAAAATGATGATTTTGTAATACAAAATAATAAAAATTTCGGATGCTTACCAAACATTATTTTCATCTAATAGGTTAATTGACACTTATTTGTAGCGAAAATAATTAAAATTGACAAAAATGAATAGATATACTTAAAAAATCGCAGCACAAGAATGTTCTTCTCACTTATAAAATTCGTTTACAAATGACGGACTTCCGATTAGTTTAATATATTTCCGGTCAACGTCACAAAAAAGTCAGCAAAAAAGTAATCGATAGGTAGAACATGTAAAACAACCGAATTCCAGCAGTTTAAATATATGAATCTTTAGCTTCTACTTAACTAAATAATAGAAAAGACAAAATTAATTTTAATATTCATAATTATTCAATAAAAATGATTTTATGTACAGGTAATAGGTATTGTTTTATTATTAAAAGCAACACAATTATTAGATACATAAATAATTACCTTTCTTAAATGATTGAGGCATAGTATTGAACAGGTTTTTTATAAACAAAATAGCTTATAAATATTACTAGAATATAGGTTATGTTATATGATTGGTCAATACTAACAATTAAATAGTCAAAATTATTCAATTTTTTAATTTCACTTGTTATCTTAAACATAAAATTAGAATAAAAAATTTCTTTAATTTTTCAGTATTAAAAATAAAATTAAAAATACTTCGTTCTTTTCGTGTCCGGGTCATACGATATCTCCAAAAAATAGCCTGCAACAGCCTTATCGTTACATAATATTAGGTCTCTGTTATCTTAAACATAAAATTAGAATAAAAAATTTCTTTAATTTTTCAGTATTAAAAATAAAATTAAAAATACTTCGTTCTTTTCGTGTCCGGATCATACGATATCTCTCCAAAAAATAGCCTGCAATAGCCTTGTCGTTACATAATATTAGGTCTCTGTGAGTGCATCTTTATTACAGTCGTGGGCAGGTCAGTAGGTGGTTCATATCTTTGATTTGGCCACACGAACACAGCACATCGTCGTTTTCAGGCAGCATTCTCCACTTCGGCAGATTTGTCTTGCACCTTGCCACATCTGTTCTTATGCGATTTAGGGATTTCCATATTGCGAAGGAAAGGTGTTTGCCTAGAGCCATTTCTTCTCTTGGGGGTTCCTGGGCAGTTAGCTGTTGGGTCCACCTAGTTATGCGGTTATTTTATTGGGACCGCTCGAGTATTTGTAATATAGCCATAAAGCTCTTTCGCGATCTTGGCGTCGATTGGCAAGCTCGTGTTAATGCAGAGGATGGCGTGCATCGGTTTCCTGTTTCGTCCTTTCGGCATCTGTGGCGACAGCTCTTCGCACTGATGGGGGCGCTACACCAATGAGGCGGTACAAACTCTAAACTTGTATTGGTTTCAGACAGCCTGTCACGATTCTTGCTGCCTCGTTGATTGCGACGTCCACATGTTTTGCATGGGTTGAAGCGGCACAAACCGGTGCGGCGTATTCCACGACGAACACGCAGAGTGCCCAGTGAAAATCTGGGCGTATCTGGTTGGGCTCCCCATGGTTTGCTTGTGAGTTTACGCAAGACGTTATTTCGCGCACTCACTTTGCCTTTGGTATTAATGCAGTGTTGTCGGAAGGACAGAGTACGATCCAAAGTCACGACCAGGTATCTCGGCGTCGGACAGTGTTCTAGTCGTTCGCCTCGCCAATGGATCTCGAGCTCACGCCGCGCTTCTGCGTTTTTCAGGTGAAAGGCGCAGACTTGTGTCTTGCCTGGGTTCAGCTTCAGGTGGATGTTTTGGTAGTAGTTTGCCAGTTCTTCAAGGGCGACTTCTAGCTTATTCTCCACCTCGGTAAACTCAGTACCATAATACATACTGTAAGAAATGGAGAGGCGGCTTCAGCTTGTTATCAGCAAGATGGAGCACCCTAACTTTGGGCCTGTTGCTCTTCATCTTTACGACATGTTTAATGATAGATAAATTGCCAATCAGGGTCCGTTTCGTTGGCCAGCTCGCTCTTCTGACTTGGCTCCTTTAGATTTTGGTATTTGGGGTTAAATTAAAAATCAGGTATTTTCCAAACCCCTTACGACAAAGGAAGATATGATGCAGAGAGTCTTACTTGCTTTTAATTCTCCTACACCCGACCATATTTTCAGAATTACAAGACATAACTCAATAAAAATGATTCATAAATTTTTTGAAGTAGATGGTGCTTATTTTGAACACCTATTATAAAACTTTATTAGTTTAATATTACATTTAGTTATCTAATAAAATTAATACAAAATACCTAGGCAACGTTTTTAATAATATTCACAATTAATAATCTTTTCATGCTATTGGTTACTTTTTAGAATTATTAACTCATGAAAAAAGAATAAAATATCACCATAAATAATAATTTTGAAATAATTAAGTAATGTTATGTTTTAACTAAGATAATAAAATATCTCAAAAGTGGTTGGATTTAGGTATATGGAATACCGATACCAAACGAATTGGCTTAAAAAAATACAGCGGAAAATATAATAAAACACAAGGTGCTCTATATAAAATGATTTAAATTGTGCATGTTGGCGGCTAAAATTAAAACACTCTGTATAAAATATCAATGAGTTGGAGTTAACGGGCAAGCACTTGTTGTTTATTGGTTACAATTTCACGTCACTAGCTTCATTATTAATGAAGATATCGTTATTTAATGTGGACTAGGATTTTTTCAAAATTTTGAAAAAAAATTAAAATATCTCGAAAATACTTCATTTTTGGTATAGGACATTGTGCATAAATTTAATCCAAAATTTCATGTAGAATTCTAAAATAAAATAAAAAATATTAGGTTCTATTTAAAATAACGAAGTTGACGTCTACTTCCAGTATAACTGAAAGTGCCACATTCAGGACAACATTATATTTGAACTCAGCGTCATTCAAAACGTACAGCTTCGTTATTTTAGATTTTTAACATAACTGTATCCGCCATTACTTTTAATCAAAACTTTTCGCGCCACACCCTGTATAGTGTAGTGTACATATTAACAGTTTGAAAAATCAGATTTTCGAGTCTCAGAACCAACGTTGTGAGCTTTTAAAAATTGGAATACATAAATTACATGTCGATATTCGATTGAAATTATTCCGCAGTAGACTGAATTTTAAAATTTTTACTTGTTCATGCTACGTTCATACCTGCCAATATTTTATCCTGATATGTACGTATCTTCTAAAATAATCCAATTTTATATTTTATGTACCATCCAATCGTTGACAGTTGGTAGCTACGAGCATATACAAAACCCACCGTTGTACAAAGAAAGATTTCATCACAGCAATTTTTATACTTATTTAATATCCAACATAAACACATGTGTGCAAGAGTATACAGGGTGACTCATAACTATTGGGACATAGGCTAAGGGCGGGTGATTTGGATCAAAATATGACGATAGGACTAAATATGCCCTATTAAAATAATGTTGGGTTTACTTTTAACTGTAAGTTTCTTCATTCGAGATATTTTTTTTGTTTAAATGTAATGATAAAATTGTATATTTTAATAAAATAAATATCTCTCGTTCTACGTAAAACGTTGTAAATTACAATAATATGTTGGTATTATTTTATTTGACAAATCATAAACAACATCAAGATTTTTTATAAGTACTAATTTACAACATAAAAAAGCTGTAAAAGTAAATTAGGATCAGTCACGAATCTTGTCATAATTTATAGTATACGCATAAAGTGTAAAAGATCATAATAAAAAAAAATTTATACTTCCATAAAATTGTAGCACCCGTTGAATCGGAAAACTTAACGAGGCGCTCTTGTGATATGAACCTACTCTAATTTTAACTATTATGCTATTTAGGTGTAAATGGGAGATACATTATATGATAGAATATATTTTAACAAATTTCGCCAGCGACGACCATTTCATATAATCAATTTTGGACGAACTTTCATTAAAAACGTTTGACGGAAACTGTATTAGTCGTGTTCATCAAATTTCTTGACCGTAGCAGCCAAATTTTTTGATTTTTAAAATTGATTAAAAACATCCTTTTAAATATCGACAATTTTTCAAGATAAAAAAATACTTTTATTATTATTAATACACTGCTCAACAATTGATATGGATCGTTTAAATCTTTTTATTTATTTTAGCATTATTTTCAATAGTTTTGTTACTTAGTGATTTCTTTGTATACTGAATAAATCATCTATAAAAAGTAATGTGTTCTTATTATCTAGGTATCAAAAAAAAAAAAAGAAAAAAAAAGGTCGTCAAAAAAGGGAAGACAAATATAAATAAACTGATCATGAAATTTAATTTTCAAATTAAACTTTAACCCGAAGACTGCATGAGAACAATTTAAGCTATTTATCAATGGTTGAAACGGCAACATAGAGTAGCCAGGCGTAGTTGGGCAAAAAAACATCAAAATTGGACAATTTAAGAATGAAATAGAACCGATGGTTCGATGAAATCGGACTGTATTGATTTATTAAAAATTAAGAAAATAATTTGGCGCTATCTAGCTTAAAAATATATTAAATTAGAATTTTTAAAAAATAAACAATAATTACTAAAAAAAAGAACTCACTTTTGATATGTTTTCGCCGTGGGGGTTCATGTGAGTGGGGCGTAAGTCGCCCCTCCACTGCGACCTTTAATAGGTCTATTATGGCTCACCCCTGGAGAGTACAGTTCACCGCACAATCCAGCCTCTTCTCACGAAGTTCATGGTTGTATGGGGTAAGATTTTTTTGAAATTAGTAGGTTCTAGGTTGGTATAACCAAATATGTTCTTCACAGACCGGGGCATGAACATAGTAGTCAACCCTGGTATTCTAGGGATTCGATGCAATTCCATACAAGCTTAGAATTTATCTTGATGGAGCTCAGTGCTTTTAAAGCAGCCTGGCTGTCTGATCTTATACTTATGTTTTTGTTTGCTAGAGGTCTATAAGTCAGCTCTCTTGCACACAGTTTGATAGCAAAGAATTTAGCCTGAAAGATTGTAACATACCTGCCAAGACTGGTAGATATTTCAATCTTTGGATTCCTGTTGAAAACACCGGCCCCCACTCCATCTGGGGTTTTTGAGCCATCTGTGTACATTACGTATTTCGTCTCCGGTAAGAGAATTTCTCCCCTTACCCATTCGTCTCTCTTCGGAAAGAGGACTTTGAACGACTTTTCTACGTGTATCTTTGTGGCTAGCATGTGAAAACCATCCTGAGAATTTGGTGGTTTTTTGTTTCACTCATTATCCCGGAGTGGTCCCCGAGTTGCTCTTCATTAATTTGCCTTTCCAAAGACAGGAATCTGTATAAGACTATCCTGGCCTCTCTCTCTAAGATAATATCTAGTGGAGGAAGATTTAGGAGGTGTTCCATCGCTGCCGTTGGTGTGCTGGACATAGCTACAGTTATGACCAGGCATGCCAGCCGCTGAAGGCAGCAAGCTTTTCTTTTAGCTGTCTGTTGTAACTGAAAAGGAGAGAAAGGTGAAAGGAAAGCCTTTTACTTCGATGTTAACTCCCTGATACTGCGAAGAAATGGGACAGATTATGTCTGTCCATGAACGATAATTTGAATTCAATCAATTTGGCTTTCACACGGCGATTATGGCAAAACTGAATACGTCTGTTTTTGGATTAGTCCCGATTTTGTAACTTAACTCAGACGGCTGAGTAGCAACGCGAGAAAGAGAACGGCAGTATCACGCGTTTATAAGAAGATTCGATTTGTGTTTGGGGTGGCATCAGATTCATGGGGTACACTGACTTATTTATTCATAATAATGCAAGAATGACTGCTGTAAAGTATCTATCGTGACATGACTGTTACAAATAATTATCCCACTTGATGTTGCCTTTGGCAGTAAGCATTTTACAGTTGTTTGGAAATTTTTAAAAAAAATCTATTTTTCAATTATTAGTATATAACTAATTTATCCAATAAAAGTTTACCTCAAAACGTAAAACAAAGTATTTCTTATTAATAAAATATCAATTAAAAATTGTAAAATTTAAAATTTTTGTATAAAATGTTTAATTTGATAGAATTAAATTTTAAAGGTTTCTTTTAATCTCTGTTACCTACATTCGGTAACAAATATTTTCAATTACCACTGATGCGTTAAAAATTAAATTAATTGAACCGAAGCAACAGGAAAATTCAATGTGTATCGGGGTATGTGTCGGAAGTGTTTCTCAATCGATGTATATATCTCCTATTACCCCGGTCAAATTGGCCCAAAAAATAGTTGTGAAGGTACAAAAATTCACATAGAGCTAAAAATTGGTATGAATGTTTGTAACACCATTATAAATAAATGCTGAAAAGTCCCCATCAATTTTAATCAAGGTCAAAGCTATCAAAAATAGTTTTTCGCATTTTTTAGCAAAAAGGTAAGTTTTATCATAAAATTAGTTTAAACAAAATTGTTTGGTTAGGTTATATATATGTATACATATATGTAATTCAATGCCTTTCGCGGCATATAGCCAGATGAGTAGTTGTTTTTTAAAACATAATTGACCCACATGAACCTATAATATAGGTGACAGACAGTGAAATTAGCTGGTTTTTTAAAAAATCAGTTAAACATTTTTTCACACACACACACACACACACACACACACACACACATATATATATATATATATATATATATTATTAAAAACCCAATTACCATATAATGGTGTAGGGTAAAATACATTTAGTTTCAAACATTTTCTATTTCATGTACAAATTTCATTCATTCTCTCTTATTTATTGCCAGATGTTTTGCTTCTACCCATATTTTTTTTCTTCTTTAGTATTTTTCCCATGTACCATGTCTGCCTTGGTCTCCTTTGTGTCTTCCTTTATTTTTATATTTCTAATTTTGTCTCTTTTTGTAGATTATGCAATAATCTATAAGAAATGTCTTAATACTACCTGCTTAGATAACTTTCGATAAGCATGTTTTGTTAAAAAATACTCGTAATAAAAAACGAGTGCAATTAGCTTGTCTTTTTTCAACCTCTGCTTCTGCTCATCAACATCTTTTTCGGGTATATTATCAAGTTCAAGTGTGGCTTGGTTTTAAACTAGATACAAAAGACTGGGGTTGAAAGTTGATCGACAATACATTGAAACCAGTCCAGACTTTACTCCCACCTGCGCCGAAAAAACTCCGCAACACAATATTTTGTAACTGTAAAAAGGGATGTAGTGTTTAATGCGGCTGCAAAAAAGTTGGATTTTTCTGTTCTCTTGCATGTACTAGTTGTCAAGGCCAGTCGTGCTCCAATACTAAATCAGCAACAAAAGAGGATTCGTATGATACCAACGAGGAGACATGTGATGCATCGCTAATGAAGCAATTTACTTGCAAGAAGCAAGAAGAACAAGAAAAAGAAGAACAAAAGAAAAGGAAGCAGAAGTATTAGACGATTTTGAATCTGACGAATAATTTTCCCCAGTTTTTTAACATGTATACCGTTTTTATCACTCCCAAAACTGTTATTTTCTATTATTCAATAGTTTTAAACTAAACAGGATCACAATAGACCGTGGAATAGGCCTACCGGGAAAACCACGTTAATAAAAACGCGCTCATAAACTACCTCATAGGTGGCGTGGAAACGTGTGCATATTATGAAAATTTTTTTAACTTTTTAACTCCACTTATATTTAAACGAGCGTTATTTTAAATAAAATGATATCTTCGTTAATAGTATGAGCGATATAAAATTGCTTTTTTAAACGATATTTTTTGTACATGAGCGATAGAATATAATTAAGTAAGCAATAACTAATTATATTAGGAGCAATAAAATATTATATTTTAAGCACTAAAATTCAATAAAATTGCAATATTTCAAAGGACGAGTTTTTTCTATTCTTAGGTTATTCATAGTTTAGGTTAAGCACACAATCATGGTATAAAAAATGCAAATAAAAGAGAGAAATGTAGAAATGCGTGCAACAATATTAAATTAATCCCGCAAAAGGGCCTTGGTGGCCTTCTTTGGTCGTTCATGCTTGAGTTTTTGGTCGATAGGAATCTGCTTGGCTGCTGCTGGAGATTAGGTTAGGTTAGGTTGATCTACATCGTTTCATTGTTGCAATTATAATTCATTAAAGCACTTATGCATTGTAGGAAAAACATTTAAAAAATATTTTAAAAAGCAATTCTCAGAGTTTGGAACAAATCATAACTTACTAGCCATCATATTCAAGAAAACGCTCAAACTAAAAAAATAGTGCTTGTTTAGAATAAATGTCGCTCAAAAATTATCGTTCAAGAGTTATTGATTAATTTAAAAAAATATCGCTCATTTTATTAAAATGACGCTCATTCTATTTATGAAGATATCGCTCATTTTATTTAAAATAACGCTCATTTTAATGACACCCTTTAGAATCGTTATATCTCAGAAACGGTGGCTTTTATGAAAAAAAGTATTAAAACACTTTTTATAGATAATTATATAATCTACAATTTTTGTTTTATGATAAAACTTATCGTTTTGTTGAAAAACGCGAAAAACCCATCTTAAGACCTTTGACCTTGAATAAATTTTTTTCCAAGTACGCGATCGATGGGGACTTTTTAGGATGTATTTATAATAATGTTCCGAGCATTTATACTAATTTTTAGCTCTATGAGAATTTTTGTACCCTTGCATGTCGTAAAATTCGGACTATTATTATGTGACAGAAATCTAAATACTGAGCTCAGATTGAGATTTGTGGAATATTATGTCTGGTCCCAACTAGTTTATGGGGTGGAAGCAAAACAAACAAAAGAATGCTGATAATTCCATGGACGGCCAGAAGATACAATGGGCCAACAGGCCTAAGTGTCACCGGAGTCAATAGCCAGACGGACCTAAATAGGGTTGGAGTTTTTAGTAAGTGGACCTGACATTAGTCAGGGAGTCTCACAGTAGACCTTGAGCTGAAACCCTCCGTAACGGATTTTCTCCACCTCTGTAAAAAAAAAATGGACGGCCAGAGTCACCAACGAGGAAGTGCTGAGAAGGATGGGTCGAGCGAAAAAATTATTAAGAACAATCGAAGTACGTAAGACAGCATACCTTGGACACATATTGCGGAACGAAAAATACAGGCTATTGCAGGTCATCATGCAGGGTAGAGTAGAAGGGAAAAAGAAAATCGGTAGAAAGAAAAAGTCATGGCTACGAAATATTCGAGACTGGATAAACATGAATGAGGAGGAAATATTCCACGCGGCTAAGGACAGAGACACTTTTAAAAATGTGGTCGCCAGCCTCCGTTAATGGGGACGGCATAGGAAAAAAAAGCATGTCTAAATTGACCAGACTATATATTACCTATCAAATTGTATCGATTTGGAAATAGTTTGCTGAATCAATTAAATTCCTTCCTAATTAACTCTGTTTAAATAATGGAGTAAGTTAATCGTAATTAAATTAATTAAATAATTTAACAATGGACACAAATAATAATGCAATTAAAAAATTAAATCTGATTCACAAAATATCCCATGTATAAAATGAAATTACAACTACATACTTTAATTTTTTTTAGTTATGAAAATAGACAATATTTAAAAGATCGAGATTATATATTTAAGGATAAAGTGATACAGTACAAAACATCAGATATCTTTGTTCTCGTCCATCAAAATTAGTTTTATTAACCCTTTAACTGCGGCTGTCGTAAATATACGATTGACGGAAAGTATGCTCTGCCGCGGGTATCGTAAATAAACGATCTGCTATATTTTACTATTATTTTTATTTTTTTTTTATTTTTTTTTTTATGAAAATAGTCGCAAAAAGGGTAGACCTATCGTGTGGGCCGCGGACGGCCCGCACTGCGACTATTAGAAGGGGAAGGGATTATAGAAAGGAAATGATTGTGGACACGCTTTTTAAAAAGTTGCAGGTCATAGTTCTCTGGAAAAACTGATTTTGGAAGCTTATTTCATTCTGTAGCAGCCCTGTAAAAGAAGGATTCTTGATGAAGATTGGTCCTTGTAGTGTCAATCTTGAGAGTAAATGGGTGGTGCGGCTGTAATTTATTTATGATTATAAAGTCAACAGAATTGTATTTTAAAGATTTTGTGTAAGGGGTCTATTATTTTATTTTTTACGTTTATACAGGGTGATTCATTAAGAATGGGCAATCTCTGAACTGGAAATACTACACACCAAAATATGGCGATTGAGCTTAACATGTCTTATACAAATGTTGCAGGTTTACGAGATACAGGGTATTTAAAATTGGAATTTTAATTTGAAATTTCTTAATAATTTTGTAATTTTAAGCAGCATCGTCTTGAAAAATTTTTGGCATAAAAATTACGAATTTTATGCTGAATTTAACACTATTCATACAGGGCGTTAGTTACACCCTGTTACTTAGGTAAATTACAACATATCTTTTTTGCCTAATAAGTTATGGCTAAAATGACTGGAAAATCTAAAAGGCAGTTCAATTTTGAACAAAAAAGGTACTCTTGTTTATTTTATGTAACTCTATCAGTTTTTAAATTATTTGCATTTTAAACATTCAATGAATTTTGTTTATTGTGATATCAAATAATACTATGCGGCGTAACAACAGTAAAGACAACAAATAACAATCAGTAACAGTAATAAAAAAAAAATTTAAAGTAAATGTTTAAAATGACCGCCTTCCACTTCAATACACTTTTTAAGCCGTCTCCTTAATGATCTTTGAATATTAAATAACATTTGTCAATTATTTTTCCACTATAGTCCACTACAATTTGACTGAGCAAAAACACAAATCCTATCACGCATTTCACTGTTGGAAAATTCATAATGTCGTGGCATTTTCTTATTTTACTACAAAAAATACACTCTTACTTAGTGACAGTAAAATTTTCAAATATTTCTTTACACAAAAAACTGATAAGTTCTGACACAAGCCTACTTGGAAAAAAGTCAATGTAATAACGGTGGCTTAGGAGTCTTTACGCTAGATGTTTAAAATGCAAATAACTCAAAAACTGAAAGAGTTACATGAAATAAACATGAGCACCTTTTTTATTCAAAATTGAACTGCCTTTTAGATTTTTTAGTCATTTTAGCCATAACTCATTAGGCGAAAAAGATATGTTGTAATTTACCTAAGTAACAGGGTGTAACTAACGCCCTGTATGAATAGTGCTAAATTCAGCATAAAATTCGTAATTTTCATGCCAAAAAACATAAAGTTGCCAATTTTCAAGACGATGCTGCTTAAAATCACAAAATTATTAAGAAATTTCAAATCAAAATTCCATCTTCAAATACCCTGTTTTTCGTAAACCTGCAACATTTGTATAAGACATGTTAAGCTTAATCGCCATATTTTGGTGTGTAGTATCTCCAGTTCAGAGATTGCCCATTCTTAATGAATCACCGTGTATATTACTAATATGCGATGGAATGCACAACTGTAAGTATGTAAAATTAACAAACACAGGCGGTTTTGCCCTTTTTAGTTTTTAGTTCATAGATTGAATAGCAAAGTGTAAAGTGTTTTTGATTTTATTTTTATTTATTATAAGTGCCATAAAAATGGACCAACCCTTAACTTTATCAGGTTTGAGTACAAACCGTGGAATAAAACGAAATATTTAAGAATATGATGAATATAGTGCTGAAGAAGTTTTTTTTTCCTAAGTGGAAAAAACTGAAGGTGGTGATGGAGAAATAAGTGATGATGATAAAATCTACAACTTCAGTGATGACGTCTGTGGTCTTACTAAAAATTTTTAGTACTTAAAATAGGTGAGGTGTTTATTTGAGTAGTTAGATTCTTCTTTTAAATATTATTCATGTTTTTTTTAAATATTAAACATAAAATTACCTATTTAAGTTGTTAGCCAATATCGCAATAGGTACAGGTACTTAGGTACAGGTATTTAAATAATAAACAAAACAAAATAAATCACTTTTATCTCAAGAACAAATTAACTCGACCAAAACCGAACTTTTCGTCGGACACTACCCCTTAATTTAAAATGGATAATAATGTACCATGTGTGGCACATCATCAGAAATGCATTTATATATAGTATCCAGGCATACGATCATCCATGATTTTTTTTCGATATTTACGCCGTCTGTGCAAATAAAGTCATAATTGATTTAAATTTCAGCACCTCTTAAAAATGAAATGCAACGACTATGTTTTGATAATATGTCAATTTTTCTGTTACATTAAAAGTAAATTAAAACGAATTTTGTCAAAGCATTGGAAAATTATTAGGTTTAATGTAACTATAATGTGATTAAAATGACTTTGCTTTTTCACTTACAAAAAACCTTTTTAATTAAAAATCAATCCGGGTGAAAAATTCTTTTTATGACTAGCGGTTATATGAATTAAAAAGTGTGTGTCTTTAGGATCAAAAAATTTTTTTCAACAGTAAAAAATGATTAAAAATATTGCAAAACAATATGAGGTAAAAGAAAACAAAAGTGCGTGACTAAATTTCTAATAGCACAGCTTTGGAAATAGAAAGCGTCTAAACAAGTTATGGCTTTTAACTCAAGTTTTAGTCGAATCCCGGTGATGTAATAATATCAAGAAGAGGGTGAATCCTTAAAAGATTAGCAAACTACTAGTTAGACGAGTGTTCACAAGATCAAAGGTATTTTCATGAAAGGATGCTTTGAGGTTTACACACTAAAAATAAAGGATAAAACAATAGAAATGATATTAGTTTCAAAACCCTTTTAATTGGATAATGTATGAATATTGTTGGATAGTTAAAAAATAGAAGTAACTCAAAACTAATAAAATTATACAAAAAATTTATGTAATGTCAACATCATCTTAAAAATTTATAAAATTAAATGTCTTGTGGATTAACTTTTTTTTTAATTATTACTCATTTCAAAACTATGGTAAGTAAAAAAAGCTGTTCAAAGCGGCTTATTCGATGCAAATAATCTTTATTTAAATATTTATTACTGCCTCCTCTTCTTCCCTAAGAAATTAATCATAGTATTTAAGAATCTTGAATATTTCATGGATTTTAAGACAAACGCTGATTATTTCATCTTATATGAGCATTCAAGAAATGTGGGATTTTAGATTAAATATTGGTTCATGCTCAAAGTAAAAGTGATATATTTTTTGGAAAAAAAATTAAACTAGTTCACAATGAATTGGCACATTTGAACGCTAAGCTACTAGAAACCATGGTGAAGACTACAAATTTAGCAAACTTTTTGACAATCGTTAGGACAGTAAATTTTCTTTAATCTTTCATTAGAGACCAATATTAAAAGGTACATACATACATACATATAGTTCACGCCTTTTTCCCGTAGGGGTAGGCAGAGACCACTTCCTTCCACTTGCTACAGTTCTTGCACACATCTATTGCTTCCTCTACTTTCATCAGGGCTCTCATGCATGCTAGCTCGTCGGCTGTTAGTACTATTGACCTGGCCTTTCTTCAGAACAATGTTGATCTGATCGAGATATGTTCGCCGAGGTTGACCTCTACCGACTATTCATACTCGCCTTATAAATTTGTTTCGTCAATCTTCCTTTATCCATCCTTTCTACGTGTCCAAACCATCTAAGCATTCCTTTATCTATCTTTGTAACCACATCTTCTTTTACATCTCAGCGTTCTCTTATCTCACTATTTTTTACTTTATCCAATCTAGTCACTCCGGCTATACTTCTCAGACTACTCATCTCCGCAGCAATAATAATATTTTCATGCTTCTTTTGCCAAACCCAACATTCACTACCATACATAAGTGTAAAAACTAACACACCTCTATGCGCAGCCTTTTTTGACACTTTCTGGCTGTTCGTAAAGCTATGCATTTATCTGTTTTTCTGCCAACACCCTTCGCTCAATGTCACTGTCATACTGTCCATCTCTAGTAAACTTTAAACCCAAGCACACAAATTCATTTTCTTGTTCCACTCTTTCTCCCTTAATTAGAACTTCACAGTTTGTCACGCTTTCTTCTTTTTTAAAAGCCATTACTTTCGTTTTGCTTACATTTATTTTCATCCCTTTGATTTTCAGGGCATCGCCTGCAACTCTTCTACAGATGTCGCTAATATGACTTGATCATTGGCGTAAAGAAGGCATTTGACGAAATAAAAAATATATTAAGTGTTGTATTTATTCAGTATTTATGCTTTTTACTTTTCATTTTTCGTAAAAATGTTTATTTTAAGTATATATAAATCATAAAGTGAAATTTAAAAATAAGCCTATTTTTTATTAAAACAATAAATAAAAATAACATGATAATGAAACAAATATATTGTTTTAATGACTGTGGTTAAATAAAACAATTAATTATTGAATTGTAACTATGTAAGGAGGTAACAACAAAGTAATGATATATAATACTCGCCGTGAGATAACCTTAATCATCTTATTTCACCTACTTTTTATTTAATTTAATCCATAAACAGAAAGTTGTGCACCTTCAAGGGCGTAATTAGGTCAAGATTTTGTTCACAAAACCAATTTTAAAAAAGGTTTCATTCTTCAACATGTGCATACAAACGTAATTGTTTTATTGTTATTTTAATGCGATAAAAATTAAAAATAATTTAATACAAAAATACACCTTTTTTATTATTCAGTTAAAAAACTTTGTCTTTTTAAAGACATGCAATTGTATATACGTGAACATAAAAGAGTAAAAACAGTAAAATAATGCAAAAAATTCAAACTTTTAAACGACCACAAAACAGTTTAATTATTTTATGAGTATACACCAGTTTAAAAAAATCCTAAATAATAAAAAATAAACGAAATAAATAATGTAAATATCATAATTAATTTGACTATTTTTTTAATTTATTTTTATAATTTTGAAAATATTACAAAAACATTCTTTTTTCTAAAAATCTGATAAAAAACATAAAATATTGCAATGCCTAGAAATAGTGCATACACTCCTATAACTTCTAAAGTTGTGGTATCCAAAAATTAAATAAATAAATACACCATCAAAGATTTTCTTACTCTTTTATTGTAGATTAAACGATAAACCCAATTATACAGTGTGTCATAAAGTAACATAACTACAAATAATTCAATTTCTGTTAGGTTTAGAAAAAAATGTTAAATACAGGTTTTTTCAAATAATTTAGGCCATCTGCATCAAATGATTAGAAGTATACAGGGTGCACCGTAACTACAAAATAAGTTATAAACATAGTTTTTTAAATAGTATACCCTGTAATAGTTCCAAATTTACAGTGGTTTGAAACCAACATTATAAAAATCAGTGGTCAGGGTGCGACCCGAGAGGTCCACACACTAACTTTCCAGTCATATTATTTAAAAAATCTTAAAATTCTGTATTAAAAATAGTATAATTTATAAATTGCAAAATTCAGGCAGTTTACCATTTTTTTCAGTTTTTTTATTCTCCATAAAAAACGGCTTCACCGATTTTGTTGAAAATCTAATCAGTTTTAAGTTGCGTAATTATGCGTCCAATGCAATTGGTCCTACGTCGATATCGATATCATTTTTTGTTCTCAAGATAAGCGAGACGAAAAATAATTCCAAACGCACATACATACATACACACACAGACGTCCACTTAAAAACTATTGTATTCGACTGTGGGGACCTTGAAATATGGAGATAGGTCAAAATTCGGGATTCGAAAAATCGGACCCATTACTATAACTTTCACTGGGAAGTTAAAGAATAGTGAGATAAGAGAACGCTGTGGTGTAAAAGAAGATGTGGTTACCAAGATAGATAAAGGAATGCTTAGATGGTTTGGACACGTAGAAAGGATGGATGAAGGAAGATTGACGGAACAAATTTATAAGGCGAGTGTGAATGGACAAGTCGGTAGAGGTCGACCCCGGCGAACATATCTCGATCAGATCAACATTGTTTTGAAAAAAGGCCAGGTCAAGAGTACCAACAACCGACGAGCATGTATGAGAGCACTGATGAAAGTAAAGGAAACAAAAGATGTGTGTAAGAATCGTAGCAAGTGGAAGGAAGTGGTCACTGCCTACCCCTATGGGAAAAAGGCGTGACTTTATGTATGTATGTATGTATGTACTTTTAAAATGTAAGTATGTTTACCGAACAGGAAAGAATAATGATTCTTATGATGAGAGGTTACGGTGATCCTATAAGAACTTATGATGAGGTAGCTTACTTTTAATGATACATATCTAAATTACGTATCCAAATTATCAAAACTGCAATTTGGAGGATTGTGAAACTTTTTAAAAAGTGGGAAGTGGGTAACGCTATTGCAAGAATTATCTGAAGATGAGTATGACCGCAGAATGGAATTTTGTGCAAAAGGTAGATGCAGACCCTCATTTTACGAGTATTTTAGTATTTTCCGATGAAGCCACGTTTAAGTTAAATAGTACAGTTAATCGCCACAACATAGAAACCAAATGCATTTAAAAGTTAATTTTTGAGCAGATATTATCGGCACCACTGTTATCGGGCCATTCTTTATAGAATTAAATTTAAACGGACAAAATTATTTAGATTTGTTAAGAAATTAAATAGTTCCTACAATAAGAAACGCAGTTGGTAACAATTTTAATGACATTTGGTTTCAGCAGAATGGTCACCACACTTTAGTGTTGCTGTTCAAAATTACTTAAATAAAGTTTTCCAAGACAGGTGGATTGAAAATAGGTACACAATTAAGTGACCAGCCAGATCTCCCGTTTTATCGCCTTTAGTTTATTTTCTCTGGGATTATCTAAAAAACTATTTGTACAAGAAAAAACCTGATAATCGGGATGAACTGAGATAAAGAATACTATTTGACAGTCCGTCAAATAACAAATCAGCGTAATACCATATCAGCTTTTTATAATAGACTTGGATAGAAGAAGGAAGACAATTTGTACATCTAATGAAATGAGTTATTTGTTCCTGTTAATTATTTTGGTAATAAAAATGTTCCCGAAAATTATTTTTCTCAATAACTGTAGAATAAATAAGGTTAGAATTATGCAGTATTGACGGTTTTATTTGTAATTTAATAGATTATGAAAAACTGAAAATATACACAGGGTGTACTATTTAAAAATTATGTCAATTAGTTATTTTGAAGTAAATCACATGATTTAAAATAGCACATAAAAATTGCTTCGTTAAAGTGACATGTTTTGAAATATCAGGGTTGTTCTTTTGTTAAACTTAGCACTGTTAGACACTAACATTGTTTTTTACCTCTTCCGAAAATATAACTGCTTAAAATAGTTCCATTTTTGTTTAATTAATGAGTTTGTTAATAAGTGGTAGTAGTTCACTATTTCTATACATTTCTTGTACAGTATTCAATTTTTGATCTTTTTTTGCTCTGGTCAATTTAAATTTGGTTTTTGTTGCATTTCGGTTCAAAGTTTCGAGAAACGGAAAATATGACTGTGATATTGAGCGAAGGGTAGGGAAACAAATGAATGGGTCTCTGCATTACTTTATGAGCAGCCAGAATGTGTCAAAAAAGGCAGAAGTGGCTGTGCTTAATGGAGTGCTGGTCCCTACACTTATGTATGGTAGTAAAAGTTTGGTATTAGTAGAAGAAGCATGAAAATAAGATCAATGCTGCCGAGATGAGTAGCCTGAAAAGTATAACCGGAGTAATGGATAAAGTGAAGAATATTAAAATAAGGAAACGCTGTGAAAAAAGATGTGGTAACAAATATAGATAAAGAAATGCGTAGATAGCTTGGACACGTATAGAGGATGAATGAAAGAAGATTGACGAAATTGATTTATAGGGCAAGTGTGAATGAGCAAGTTGGTAGAGGTTTTTGCAAAATATTCTTCAAGGCAAAATGTATGGAACTAGAGGTCCAGGCGAATATCGAATATCGTGGCTAAAAAACTTAAGAGCTTGGTTCAACCAGACAACAACTTAGCTATTCCGAGCTGCAGTCAATAAAGTGCGAATAGCCAATATGATAGCCAACATCCGGAACGGATAGGCACTACAAGAAGAAGAACGTATCTCGATCAGATCGACATTGTTTTGAAAAAAGGCCAGGTCAAGAGTACCAACAACCGACAAGCATGTATGAGAGCGCTGATGAAAGTAGAGGTAGAGAAAAACGCGTGTAAGAGCCGTAGCAAGTGAAAAGAAGTGGTAAGCAAACCAATCAGAACTATTTTATAATAAGGAATCTTTCAAAAATATGAACAAAAAAAATTTGATATATTTACAAACTCTAAACGTACATAAAAATAAATAAGTATCTAAATTCAATGTGTTTTACTAAAAAAGAAAGAAGTTGTAATTCGATAAAAAAAAAAAATATTTAAAAAAGTTGTTCGAGTGTTTTATTTTGAATAATAATAAAATTAATTAATTCGGACCTCCATATTAAAAAAGAATCAACGAGAGAATTTTTTTTAATCATCAAAGAACCTTTTACAACGTAGCCGTACATATTTTTTGACTAATTTTTTGTATGTAACTTTCAACTTAAATAAAAATTTAGTCGGAATTTAACAAGATAGTACATCAAGAAAAACCTTTTTAAACAAGAACAGAAGACTGGCAATGGGGCAAAGTAATTACCGTGATCAAATACAGTTTAAAGATACAGACCATTTGATATCAAATCATTAATATCTGCAACTAAATTAACCTGAATACTCGTATGAATCTTTTTGTTATCGCATAGGATCTTTTAATAGGGATGTTCCAAATTTGCTAGGTTATAGCAGCCATGTTATGAAAGCACCATTTGTGAAATTTGTTGTAAACTGTTCAGTAGTTGATGGGAAATCATCATGAAAGGTTATAACGTTGAACAATTTGTACAAATCAATAAATATTATCTTCAAAATCATTCGTTTAGAAAACGTTTCACGCATTACGTGATTTTTTTCCTCGCCACAGCTGTCTTGTCGAGTTGACTATTTGGTAGCTAAATTCTAGTCAACCGGTTTAATAAATAATCAGCCAACATCCGTACGTCACTGAAACGCACGATCTGCTAAACACATCGCTGCTATAAGTGAGAATGTATGAAAAACCCGTGGCACTCTATGTTTCATCCTTCACAAAGATTTAGCCTTTCTGCCACTATATTATGGTGGATTTTACGTGTTAAGACTTGGGTCTGCGCCCGTATAAAGTCCAACTGACCCAGGAACTTAAGGTAAACGACCATAGACAACGCTAATTGGGCGCTGGAACAGTTGAACGTTGACCTAAATTTCGCCAAAAAAATCTTCTTTAGCGATGAGACTCATTTTTGGATGATTGGATATGTAAACAAGCAAAATTGTCGAATTTGGAATAATAATCCACACGAGACACAAGAGCATTTCCAGGAAGTCACTTTTTAGTGCGAATTTTGGTTTAGGAAAATCATTTACTTCTTTTAAAACGAAAAAAAAACGAAACTGGCATTGTCATAACCGTTAACGGCGATAATTTTTTAGCCTAAACTGGATAATATGTAGTTCCAGAAATATGGCGCTAAGTACCATACATTGCCTGCCAGGAAAAACAATCTGTACGAACGATTTAAGGGCATGGTTGTCTCGCGCCGGCTACCGAGATCGTGCTATTTAACGCGTTTAGACTTCTTCTTTTGGGCCTATCTCGAATCGCAGGTCTATACGAATGAACCACAAACAATTATTGCCCTTAAAATCAACATAACGAACACCATTCTGCAAATTTAGCCAGATTTATGCGACAAAGTCATTGACAATTGAACCTCCCGAGTACACACTACCAGGCAAAGCCGCGGCGAACATTTGAACGAAGGTATACTCTACAGGGTGTTTCAAAAAAAGGTGATCCCGTCTCTAGGATAGGTAGAAAACTAAAAAATAATTGGGTTTGTAAAAAAAAAAAAATTTCGTAACGCCATCTGTATAAAAAATGCATGCACATTTATTACGATTTTGCCGAAACTACTGAAAACATTGTAATGAAATTTTATACGAATATGTTTTAAAAGCTGCTACATCCCATGAATTTGTTTTTATATTTGACTCTTATAGAGGGCGCTAGTTACACGGTTCGTACAAAGAAGTAACTAACTTTTTCAAGGTTTGAATTATTAATTAAAATTTCAAGTCAACCTAAACATCATTCAATTCTACACCAAAAAGGTATTCTTGGTAAAACTTGATACTGTGTACCGTAATGATGTTTCAAAAAAAGGTGACCCCGTCTCTATAATAGGTAGAAAACTGAAAAATAATTGGGGTTTGCAAAGTAAAACCTTTCGTAACGCCATCCGTATTCAAGATAAAGGGCGTTAAAGAAAAAAAATTGGTTGTTTACTAAGAGGACATTTTTTGTGTAAAATTGAATGATGTTTAAGTTCGCAGGAAATTTTGATTAATAAATGTAACCTTAAAAAAGTTATGTTCAGTACTACTTGGTACGAACCATGTAACTAGCGCCCTCTATGAGAGTGAGATATAAAAACAAATTCATGGGATGTATCAGCTTCTAAAAAATATTTGTATAAAATTTCATTACAATGTTTCCAGTAGTTTCGATAAATCGTAATAAATGTGTATACATTTGTTTTCTTCAACGCCCCTTATCTTGAAAACGGATGGCGTTACGAAAACTTTTTACTAAGCAAACCCCAATTATTTTTGAGTTTTCTACCTATCCTAGAGACGGGGTCACCTTTTTTTGAAACACCCTGTATAAATAATGTTATTTCGAGTAAAAAAAAATGGATATCCCACTTATAAAAGTTCATATCATTCCAGCACAAACAGAAAATTAACAGATAAATGTCGCTTTACGAATAGTAACAAGCAGTTAATTGTGGCGTAATTATACATTTACAGAATCAATAGTTATAAGCTTGTATTTTTTTAAGAGAATCAAAGAGAATTTATTATCAGCAATGTAAATTATGAATTTCCGATAGCTATTAATCGGTACCTGTAGATCTGGCGAGAATTAATTGAACGTTTGTCCACATTTGGGTCAACGCGAAGGGACATTTGCGTAGTGGTTGTTAATCTATAAATTACGTTTATCATTCAAACACACTCAATCATAGACTTAAAGCTTAAATCTTAGTGTTTGCTGCTACATGAAATTTATCAACAGGAACAAACAACAACTGCATTATTATTCACAAGTTCTAAATAATCACATATATAGAAAAAAAAAACATTAAAAAAATGTTTGTAAATAGTTATTTTTGTATCTAGAATGCGAAATGATACTTTTGCGTTTAAGAATGGAAGTTAATAAGTTAAAATAACCATTCGATAAAGCAAAAGCATTTCGCACTCGAGATGCAAACAAATTTTTTTTATTTAAAAATAAATATTTAAGTATTTGTTATTGTTAACTGACATTTTGTGTTTGAACTAAGACGATCTAGTAGGTGGTATTGTTAGCATGACTTTCGTAATGTGTCACACTGTCACAGCTATAAAGCCATTAATCTAAAAGTGTTTAATTAGAAATGAGCTCTGAAAGTGATGATGACTATTTACCAAAAGAAGTATTGGAAGCGACACAAAGTTCGGTTTCACAGTTAATCCCTCAGATATCATCAAGACAGTACGAAGTTGCCTATACCCAGTTTAAAGAGTGGTGTAGTTCCAAGAGCATTCAGAAAGTGTCCGAATCTGTGTTATTGGCATACTTCGAACTTAAAATTAAAAAAAGTGAAGCCTTCAACTTTATGGTCAGTATATTCTATGCTAAAAAGTACGTTAAATATTAAAGAAAATGTAAATATCACAATATTTTCAAAACTGATACCATATTTGAAAAACAAAACAGTTGGATATCGTCCAAGAAAATCGAGAATTTTAACAAAAGAAGAAATTGAAATATTTATACAAGAAGCACCAGATAATAGATTTTGCCAGAAAAGGTAATTCGAATTAATATAAATGGATTAACTGAAATAATTTTGGGCAATATCCGTGCAATATCGATAGTTTGCTATCCCATCTCTACCATACATACTTACCCAGAATTGACAGATGACAAGACACGAAAGGAGTGTTGTCATCTGTTATCTGTGACATTATAAAACATGTAAAAACTAAAGAATGAAAAGAAAAATAGTGAAAACTGAAAACCAGCAACCATTTGAAAACCCACCTCTGATAGAGCCGTTTTGAAAAGGTCTATTAAGTTTGCTTTATTCTTTTCATTACCAAGAAGTTTATTTTAAGATAATGTTGGTACCGTGCTCTCATCAAACTTTATCTCTGTCGATTGATGCTTTTTCATGCGACGCAAGCGCTCCCACAACTCCGATTAGAAATTAACGTAAAAACCAATGATATTTCAAGTTTTGTGTTGAAGAAAAGGGTCGATAATAAATTAATAATAACATAGTATTCAAGAACCCGGTCAACTTCGGAGCGCTGTAAAATTCAGATAATTTAATGAAGTTAAACGAATTTGTAGAGGAAAGTATTTGTTTAAAAACCCTTTACAAGATTGCTTTAACGTCATTTTATTGTAAAATGACCAGAAAAAAGTTATAACACCCAAAAGTTATTTTTGTTTATAACTTTTTTCCATTTTACGATAAAAAATAATAAAAATAAAGTTGTAGATAATTTAATTTGCAATAAATAATTTTTTGTTGCTAGTTTACGAGATACAGCGCGAAACCCATTTGTACCCCTTTTTCCAAGACGGCGGCCGGGGGACAAGAGTGGCGACCCCACAAATTTTAAATTAAGCTTATACTAACCCCCCACTTACACATCAAAAAAATAAAATTGCGTCCTCTGAAAACGCACGCCAAGGCTTAAAAAATGTAACATTTCAATGGGCTAATAGTAAAATATGGATTATGAAGAACCAGGTAGTTTTAATTTGTACGCCAAAAGTTATACCGTTTGTGCTTTGTTGTTTAAAAAAATTATTTTTTTTTTAATAAATAATAATAATTAAACACCCTGTATATATGTGTATATTTTTTTGCTACTATAAATTATAATTACAAATATGCTAAATTTATTTTATCCTTCGTAAAGTATAACTATAATAAATATTTAATTTTAGCCGCCCAGATTTTAATTCCAAACTTATGGACGAATACGTATTTTCTTACTTTTATTGTAACCAATGCCAATATAAAATTATTAAAATTAAATTAATTAATTCATTCCAGCAATTTGTATGCTACGTTAATTTTGCCCAGGAGTTTATATTTGTTTATACCACTGCAGAGAAAGCTAAAATTGTCATCCCATTTTAAAATCAATGAAATGACCAGGGTTACTGCAAGAATTTTGAACGAAGGTCATCCCGGTAAAAATGTCAAAGTGTCGAAAATTAATACCTAAATTCATGGAAACTGGACATGGTTTTACCAACGAGGTTGCACAGGTTGCAATTTTAAAGCAAGTTGCAGTGGTTTCTTCTTCAAGTAACTATAAGAAAAATTGGAGTAAACTTCAGGAACTTTACGTACTAGTATTCAGGGAATGTTAAAAAGCATCGCCTAATTCACTATGAAATTATAATTGCAGATATTAAAATAATTCGTATCCTGCAATTATAGGTAAAAAGTTAAAAGTAGGAGCTGGAATTTTGGGAAATAATAACTTGAGTAACTTGACAGGAGAATATTACCTTAGTTTGCTCAAAGATTTCATCTACCCTCGAAATGTGGAAATAATTGAAAACGATCACATTCCAAAGATTGACGTGTCATTTTAACAGCATGGCGCTCCGTCATATTACGTCATATTACGCAGCACATGTACGTGACTTTTTAAAACAACATTTTCCGAACACTGGATTTGTAGAAAGGGTGACTTGCCTTCCTACATCGCTAAATTTAACATTAGACTCTTTTTGTGTGTTATTTATAAAACTAAACCTACCTCTCTAAAAGACCCCCACCACCAAATAGTGGTAACATTTGGTGAAATAACCACAGAAATGCTTCAGAGTGTTCGGGAAAATGTTAAACAATGATTTTGTCACAGTGAGTTAAGGGTAAAGGTATAGTCGAAAAATTCTTGGCTAGAAGTCAAAAGGTCTATTGCGTTTTTATAGACTTGGAAAAGAATTATGACCGAGTGGTGATGAGTGAATTGTGGTCGACATTATCTATGTATGGGGTGAGAGGGAGTTTAATACGAGCACTCGAATCACTTTACTGGGATTTCACTGCTTGTGTCAGGATACACGGAGCCTACACGGACTGGTTTAACATCGATAAAGGGGTAAGACATGGATGTGTGGCATTGCCATGGCTGTTTAATTTATACATGGACAATTGTTTAAAAGATTTAAAAGAGATTGCGTATGGATTGAAAATGAATGATTTGATCGCCGATGATCAAGTCATATTAGCGTCATCTAAAGAGGAGTTGCAGGCGATGGTTAAAGTTATGTATGATGCCCTAAAAATCAAAGGGATGAAAATAAATGTAAGCAAAACAAAAGTAATGGTTTTTAAAAAAGAAGAAAGCATAACAAACTGTGAAGTTCTGATTAAGGGAAAAAGAGTGGAACAAGTAAATGAGTTTGTATACTTGGGTTCAAAGTAACAAGAGATGAAAAGTATGACAGTGACATTGTGCAAAGGGTGTTAGCAGGAAAACAAATGAATGGGACCCTGCATAGCTTTATGAACACACAGAAAGTGTCCAAAAAGGCACGTCTGGCTGTGGATAGAGGAGTGTTGGTTCCTACAATTATGTATGGTAGTGAATGTTGGGTTTGACACAAAAAGCATGATAATAGAATTAATGTATGAGAGCACTGATAAAAGTAGAGAAAGCAAAAGATGTGTGTAAGAACCGTATCAATTGGAAGGAAGTGGTCTCTGCCTACCCCTACGGGAAAAAGGCGTGACTATATGTATGTATGTATGTATGTATAAGTAAAGGGATCACAATACACACTTAATAACTAAAAAAATTTCGAACCTATTTTTTTTCATTCATTTTACCAATGAGTATTTTACATCAATTTCAAAGCAAAATTAAAATTTTCTAGCACGTTTGTAACGAGAATTAAAACACTTTTTAAATGATGACACTCAACCACCATGCCATTTAAGATTCTTGAAGGGGTTGCCAATTTAGGGATTTAACCTATTTAAATGACATCCATAAATAATCGAGTGTTTTTTTTTAAAAATATTTGATGTGGATACTTTTTACAAAGCCTACCAGTATTATTTATTTATCTAAAAATTAAAATAATAAAAAAGATTTTACTATTTAAATACGATAAAATTATCACATATTATGTTAATGCTAGTGGAAAATCTTCTTTCTTACTTTATCCCAAGGGAACAACTGTACTTTACTTTCCTTCCACAAGTTTCTAATTCTCAAAGATACATATATTCAACTACTTGGGGTGGGATCCCAAGACGAATGAATAATTAAAACATTCCCTTTAGTTACTGGTTAATGTACCAGAAGAGCTTTGTACAATAAATTGTGTTCATTTGTAAAATCGTCCTTTTAAAGTGTTCGTAGCAGACTATATATTATATTCAGTTAACTAAAATTTTAAAAAATTAGTCTTCGTTAAAACTATTAGTTGTAATACATTTTTTACCATATTGTTATTATTTATCGATAACGCATTTTCTGGGCAAGGCATTTTCTTCTAACCGCCTCTCCCTTTTCGCACAAGAAATAGGGCAAACAAAAAATATAAAACAATAAATGAAGCATAAGTAAATACATAAAACTATAACAAAGCTTAAATTTTTGTTAATAAAAAAATATAATATACAACAAAATATATTAATTGTTTCATCAAACCTTTTTGGTAAATCTATATATAAAATGCTTTGTCCTGAATGACTGACTGACGGATCAACGCTCAGCCTATATTGCTGATCGTAAAGACCTGAAACTTGGAGGGTGTGTTCTTTGTATGACGTAGGCATCCGATAAGAAAGAATTTACCAAAATACTGCCCATAAGGGGGTAAAAACGGGGGCAAAGTATAGGACAACGTGATTCCTTGGTCCAATCTACTTCAAATTTTGCACATTTTTTAACAGAATTGATGACATTTTTCGTATTTTATTGAAACTCGTTGCCTAATGGGCTTTAATAGGGGTAGAAAGTTATTTTAGGGGTGATTTGCATCTAAGTTGATATCAATACTCCTTAGTGCTTCTGATTTAAATTACATTTTATTTTGACGCACGTTTGTAAACTCAATCCGATTTTATTTAAAAAACTTTGAACTCACATAAAAGCTTGGTGCAATGCAATACTCTTTAAAATTGGAATATTAAATATAAAAAAATATTTAAATCGGATTAGAATTCGAAATTTCAATTTTATTTGTTCTTGGATATTTGAATTAAAAACTTACCTTATACCTTAACTGCACACTCCGCGTTTAAACTTCTTCTTCGTTTGATACAAACCGAAACCCACTTTGCAATATATCCAAATAAAGTAATATGGCAGAAGTACTGCGCAAAACAAAATTAATTGTTTGAGATGAGAGTAGTATGGCTGATAAAGGGGTTTTTGAAGCCATAATAGATCTTTACAAGATATAAGGAATAATACTTGTCAAATGGGAGAAGTTACTGTATTGTTAGCAGGCTATTTCCGGCAGACTTTACCAGTAGTGCCCAAAGAAACGCGAGTGGACAAATTTAAAGCGTGCGTGAAGCGGTCTCATTTGTGGCCTTCAGTGACAAAACTGAGCCTTATCAAAAATATGAAATTCCATCTTAGGGGAGATGTTACTGCCGGACAATTCTCAGAACTGTTACTGAAAATAGGAAATGATGATTTCCCGGAACTGGATAATAATATAATTCTCCCTAGTGTTAGGTACAATTGTTTAGCTTATAGCTAAAATTAACCCAAACATTAATAATATTCACGATAAACCTGCAGAATGGTTATGCGAGTGTGCCATCCCAACACCAAAAAACGAACAAGCGTAAGTCCTAAATAAAATATTTTTAAAATCATTCGAAGGGGTCGAATATAAATATAAATCCGTCGACTCAGTGATAAACAACGATTATGCCATTCATTATCCGGTCGAGTTCCTGAATACACTAAAGTCTCCCGGTTTCTCATATTAAGATTGAGAGTTGGCGCGCGAATTATGTTGCTGTGCAAAATAAATCCACCAAAATTATGCTATGGCACCAGATTGCAAGTGAAAACATTGCATCGCAATGTAATCGAGGCAACTATACTAACAGGTTGTTCTCGAGGAGAGTCTGTATTTATTCCCCTAACACCATCAAATTACCCCATTGAATTCAATAGAGTGCAGTTTCCCGTAACCATAAACGAAGCTCAAGGTCAAACTTATAAGATAGCGGGAGTAGACTTGAGAAAGCTGCTTCTTTCACGGCCAGCTGTGTGTGGCATGCTCCAGAGTAAACGCACAGAGTAGCCTGGTGATTCTAGCACCCGAAGGAAAAACAAAAAATATTTTTTACACAGAAATACTGCGGTAGGTGTAGCATTTCGATTTCGTTGTAAAAAGATAATACCCCCGAGTCACTTTCACCAGATCAAAGGCCGAGCTTCGTGTTCATAAAATATAACAAAATTTTAATTTCATTTTTATTTAACCTTTTAATCCCTACACCATAATGAAGATTGTTATATTTTATAAGTATTCAAATTTATATGTTATAACAAAATTATTATTAACGTAAAAACCAATTAAAAATCCTATTAGAACCATTTTCGACTTCTACGCGGACGAAGTCACGGGAAAAAGCTAGTATTTAAATAATTGCTAGTGTGTCATTTACATCAGCAATCTAAATAAAAAAGCTAATCAGACGTCAAATACGTTAGCAGTAAAATAAACCAATAAACAATGTCACAATTATTCAATGAAACTACGTTTTTGCAGATAGCTAGTTTCGTTTTTGAAATCATAATTATGCCAAGTGAAAACAAACATTTTAGTTGATTAAGTATATGTAACTAATATTATAAAAACAGACTACCCAGACTACTTTGTCTACAGCGTTTTTCCGAAGTTAAATCGCTTTAATTTAAGCTCGATGATTCTGTCCGTTTATTAAGTCTCTAGTTTCGCTTGAAAGGAAAGTTTTCTTATCTATAAAAGCGATGCTTATCGAGTCGACAGGCACAACGAAAGGTTTCATAATCCAAACAAAAGTAATAAGTGAAAAAAATATTTCGGTAAGCCATTATCTGAAATTGATATTTACTTTTCCACGCTTGCGAATACCGTTTACAAGCGATACATAAAATAATGCAAAGTTCATTTGAAAATATGAGCAAACAAAATAAAATCGGAATTATTGTATATGAAAAACGAATCTTAAAACTATAAAAACAATTTTTAGTACCTCGTATTGACATTTCTGGCTTTAATGACAACTCTCATTCGTTCTGAAAGGCTTTTTGTCAAATTCCTAATAAAAGCTAAAATCTAAACTTTTCCATTCTTCTATTAACAACCTTTTTGTACTGATCCGAAGTCTGACAGACTTTGAATACCGTATATGCTACAGTTACTCTCAACTCAATTTAATTCATCGACTGATGTTTTCATCCCCATTTATAGTCTTGTTTCAATTGTGAGAGCGCTATTAAATTTTTTGTAAGTAATACGTATCCTAGAGTCTAGGAGACTTATAATACTAATTCGTTACTATGTCTAAACCTGGTATTTCCAAAAGCGTCAATGTTCCATCCATCCATCCGTGGCCTTACAGCCCTCTGTAGGCCTTAGCCTCCTCTTTTTTGTATCTGTCATGTCTCCTGTTGCCTTCCATGTTTCCTTTGGAGATCTTCTGTGGAATCCTTCTTTCTTCCATGCGCTCTACATGCCCTGTCCATTGTAGTCGTTGTATTTTAATGTATGTGATCTTGTCTATTTATTTATACAGTTCTGCAAGTTCGTGGTTATACTTTAGCCTCCACGCATCTTCTTCCTGGGTCGGTCCAAATATTCTTCTCAGTAATTTTCGTTCGAACTTTGCTAAAAGGTTTTCGGATTTGGCCGTCATCGTTCACGATTGGCATCCGTAGGTCACTATTGATGCAAATTTTGTAATCGAGTGGAATTGTGAAGCGTGTCGTGTTGGACAAACAAAAGACAGTCATAGCTAAGCGGTACACTAAAAAAAGCCTTTTTAAAGTCATATCGACTCTCTAAAGAACTCCCGACTGAATTTAAGAATGGACACCTGGTTCTTTCATCATAACAACGCTCCAGCTCACCGCGCGAAAGCCTGCACCGAATATTTGACCACTACGGGACTAAAACTGCTTAAGCACCCGCTTTACAGTCACAGGCCTTGCACCCCGCGACTTTGCACTGCCCCCCCCCCATGTGAAAATGAAGCTAAAAGAGATACGGTTTTTTAGTGACGTTGACCTTTTGAGGGCTTGGGACAACGAGTACGGCATTCTCCCCAGCGAAACGTGGCAGATGTGGTTTAAGGATTGGTTCCAGAGGATGGAGAGATATATTGCCTGTGGTGGAAATTATATTGAAACAATTAAATAAATAGAGCTGTATTGCAAAACTTTGTATTAGTATTACATATTTTACATGATCATCTGAATGTTTGCTTTCCTCATTAAATGAGTTTTTTACAGCATCAGAAGAAAAAGTATATTTTGTGAGCTTACAAACGTGAATAATAATGATTTTATTACTCCGAGGCTATGTGATCGTTAAGTTTATGGTGTGCTTTGTAACTTTTTACCGCCATTTTTATCAGTTTCATAATTTTATGTTTCGCCCTCAGACGATGCATTAAAACCGTAAATTGTAGACTAATTAAAAATTATGGTTAATGATTATATTTTTTGTTATAATGTTAGAATATTTTTAACATCATTGATTCCTTTATTTAATCTTACGGCGGGTAGCTGCCGCGCTCCGCGACTGCACGCCTCACTTTATTCATCAATTAATAATACTGCAAATGAACTAGACATATTTTGAGATGATGCGTTTAATTTAACTATAATATTATAATTTTTATTTTTACTTATATGCCCGATACATTTTTTCTTTATCACAGAAAAGATTCAGTTCTTAAAAAATTTATAAATTTTACACAAATTTTTATTTATACAAATTTCAAATTACATACATACTTATAAATATAATTGCCAAATAATATTGTTACTACCCCACAATTTTAAATTTACTAAATTACTATTCAAAATATATATAGGATTATTTTTTTTACAATAATGCAGTTTTTTTGACCTTTAAAATTAATTTTTAATGACTCATTACTTAAATTTTTTCTTTCTCGGCAGACACTTCTTTCCAGTTCAGATGATCTCAACAGGGGACCCCAAATTTGTTGATTGCTTTCAGGAAATTGCTTATTTTAATAATATTTTTTTTTTACTTTATTTAAGTTTACAATATCTAATTATTATTAATATTTTTAAATTTTACATAAAATTTGCGTCTCAATTTTTTTCTGATAATTTTTATACTGCTAATCTTGATTCAAATTTTTAACAAACAACTTTCTTATAATAATAATAATATATAAATCTTTTAGAAACCCGTTTATACAATGTTTTTTACAAAATTTTTATACATTCCAAGACCAATATTTTAATTTTGAATACATCTGTCATCCCTTTTAGTTATTCATCAAATTCTTCTATTTAATTGTTTTATAACCAAAATTATTATTTAGATGTCAACGTTAACTATTTTTTATTCTTTACAGATTTTATGAAATTTTTATAAAGTAGTATTTTAAACAAATTATTATATAACAGTTTATATTTATGTAATATTTATATAAATGTTACATAAGGTCAGTCTTTCCGTATGGAGTAGAGACATGGACCTTAAAAATAACAAGCATGAATAAATTGGAAGCTTTCGAGATGTAGGTTTATCGACGCATACTAAAAATATCATGGATAGCAAGAGTGCGTAATGAAGAGGTCTTACGCAGAGTGAACAAAGACAGAGAGCTTCTCCAGGTGTTCAAGCGGAGGAAGACAGCATACCTGGGCCACTTATTAAGCAATCCCAAATATTATATCCCCCAGCTTATATTAGGGGTAAATTAGAGAAGAAAAGAAGTGTAGGCAGAAAAAAACTATTAATAAATTAAGAGGGAGGAAAAATACTTTTCCTTCCTAGAGAGAGAAGTATGAGTTTTTTTTCTGATGTGAGATGTGAGGAAGGAAAGTGTGTACTTTCTATAGGGGTATGGGGAATTTTTTTTGATTTGTATTTAAAAAAAGGCAAAAAAAACTTACAACTTACCAACTACAAAAATCCGATAAAGTATATAAATCTTACCTGAAAAAAAAAACTATTTTAGTACAAATACATTAAATAATGTCAAAAGTTTAAATGCAAACACACATTTTACCCACTAAATCTTTGGCAAAAATAAAAAAATAAAAAATGAAAAAAAATGCAAAAAGTAAAATGGTGCCAAAAAAATATGTTACATAGTACTTGCATGGATATTATTGAAAAAAAGGCTTAACAGTAGTTACATAAAATTAAAGTCACATAAACAACAATCATGGCAAATTGAGATTGTAACTAAACTATATTGGCTAACATTTCTTTATGGCCTTAACTGAAAATTACTTAAATTTTTACTTAAATTACTTAAATTTTTAATAAATTAAAAAGTAAGAAAACATTTAATTTAGTTGCATAAAAATTTGCAACTGAAAGTTCAAGATTTTAATATTCATTTTTGTGAAAATGTAAGTTTTTCATTCCGCTTTACTAAAAGATGAGAAAAGATGAAATTATTACGCCAGAAATTGCAACTCAAGTTTTTTAAGATTTATATTTGTTATTTCATAAACAGAGCAGAAAAAGAAAATACATAGCAAATATTTTACTTAAAAATAAAAGATAAATGTTTTTCTTTTACTTTTAAAAAAGAGTAGTACAAGTAATACATTCCCGGACGACAATGTCAATTGTTGATCGAGGCGTTAAGCCAACAAGCATTGAAGTCTGGGAATGTGCTTTAACTACGAAGTACACAATACTATTTTTTCTGAAATCGCAATCAACATTATCATAAATTAATGAATATTTATAAATGCATAAAAATTTTTGATGACCATCGTTTCATTAACAATCACTGTTTGTTTATTGTTGTGACAAAAGTACAGGCCGTTTTCGGACTATACTATATACTACTTACTTATACTTAAATAATAATTAAATACGTACATAAAGTCACCCTTTTTTCCCATAGGGGTAGGCAGAGACCACTTCCTTCCACTTCCGCTACGGTTCTTACACACATCTTTTGCTTCCTCTACTTTCATCAGTGCTCTCATACATGCTCGTCGTTTGTTGGTACTCTTGACCTGGCCTTTCTTCAAAACAATGTTGATCTGATCAAGATATGTTCGCCGAGGTCGACCTCTACCGACTTGTCCATTCACACTTGTCTTATAAATTTGTTTCGTCAATCTTCCTTTATCCATCCTTTATACGTGTTCAAACCATTTAAGCATTCCTTTATCTATATTTGTAACCACATCTTCTTTCACACCACAGCGTTCCCTTACCTCACTATTCTTCACTTTATCCAAACGAGTCACTCCGGCTATACTTTTCAGACTACTTATCTCCACAGCATTAATCCCATTTTCATGTTTCTTCTTCAAAACTCAATATTCACTACAATACATAAGTATAGGAACCAACACCCTCTATGCACAGCCAGACGTGTCTTTTTTGACACTTTCTGGCTGTTCATAAAGTTATACAGTGCCCCATTCATTTGTTTTCCTGTCAACACCCTTCGCTCAATGTCACTGTCATACTTTTCATCTTTTGTGAACTTTGAACCCAAGTACACAAACTCATTTACTTGTTCCACTCTTTCTCCCTTAATCAGAACTTCACAGTTTATCATGCTTTCTTCTCTTTCAAAAACCATTACTTTCGTTTTGCTTACATTTACTTTTATCCCTTTGATTTTCAGGGCATCATGCATTACATTAACCATCGCCTGAAACTCCTTTTTAGCCAGTAGTTATAAAATTATTTATTAAACGTTAAAGGCTTTGATGGTGTCTTCGGATTCGTCATGTGAACACAATTTTGGTTAAAAAGTAATTAATATCTGACGAAACGATTAATTTTCTTCTCCTGAAAGGTTAAATTTTAACAAAACTTCAAAAAACTGCATTTGCTTATTAGATAACTAATCTTTAAATCAAAATAATTGTAATTTAACGAGTCTAAAACCGATTGATGGTAAATGCATAAGTTATAGGAAGCTACTGCAATATACTCCTATAGACTATATTAAATGATTTTTTCGTTCAGCATAAACATGCAGATTTTGCGATTTAGAAACGCGTGAGAAACACGTAGAGCTGGACGTGGGAAAAACAAGGCGTACCCAAATGTATGCCTGCTACCTTTAAGGTTTGACCCTGCGATTTGTTGATAGCCATTGAAAATGCTACTTTTAATGGAAACTGCGGGCGTTTAAAATTAAATGGTAAGTAATTGGGTATGATTGGGATGCGTGGTATAAGAACATCGTCTTCCTTGGCTTCTCCAGCTACACAATATACCTTTCTAGTTCGGTGACTTGCAACCGAGTATCGTTGCATAATCTTGGCGCGTCCAAGTTATGCATTAACAAAACAGATACACCTACCTTTAATTTCAACTTATGTGATGGCATCCCGGTTAACTCCAAAGAGTTTAGGAACTCCACACGTGGTGTCATCGGATGAAATGACTGTTTTGATGGAGTTATATACGCTGATGTTTTGCTGGTTATTTCATCCAATTGTATTTATGGTAGAATTTTTTCCTACTTACTTATCAGTATATTTTGGACAATTCTCACTATACTAATTCGTGTGCTTACATAACTCGTGCTACGCACTCGTTTATAACTTACACACTTATATAATAATGATAATGATGCCTTTATCCTAGTTATATAGTAAATAACTTAAATGTATTTTTTTAACAAAATAATATAATACACACTTGACACTGACAAAGAAATTTAACTTACTGACAGGTGTCAATTTAATTTAGTTTATTGCCAATTTGAAATTGACTAATGCCAGTTAGAAGTTTATGTAGCTAAATTAATTTTAACTAATGTCATTTTGAACTATTTACACGGCAACAAGTGGTATTGTGTAGAGTTAGAATTGGTCATATTAATCTAACTCACTTGTACCTCCTAGCTGGTTCAAGAAGACCAAGATGTGATGTGTGCCAAATTCGTCTAACGGTCGAGCACATCTTGAATTGCCGAACCTTTCAACTGCAGAGAGATATCGTTGGCTTAGAAGATGAAAGAAGTCTTGTACACTACGCAATGAAAAGAAAGCAATCAATAATTTACTTACCAACCTCAAAAGTACCAACATGTTCTTTAAAATCTAAATATTCAGTACAAAGAGCGAATGACCACAGCAGTAGAAGCTCTATAATAATAAAAAAAAATTAATGTCATTTTGATTCTGTTTACTGCTAACATCCATACATACATACACACAAACTTTCGCGTTTATAATAGTAGTAGGTTCACACAATATCTTTATAAATTATAGCCTATGTGTTATTTTGACGTATAAGCTACATTATTGTAAAATTTCATTAAAATCCATTAAATAGTTTTTGCGCGAAAGAGTAACAAACATCCATACATACATACTGTCACGTGCCTATTTTTTCCCTTCTACAGTTCCATTATTAATTGGGTCGCTGATAGTTTTGTATTCCTCAGGTACTCGTAAATAGTTTCGCTTACCGTATTTTGTTGTAATTTAAATATATCACTCGTTGTAAATATTGTTGCATACCTTGTAGTGATAGGATTCAATTATTAATGGCCGTGACATTTTTGTTAATCGATGGAGATGGAGTGGGGGTTTTTGTAATTAAATTTTGCTTTGATTTTTGGCCTCGATTGTCGTGTGTTGTCAGCTATATTATTGTTTGGTTTGCATTTCTGTGTGGATGGGCTGGCTATCAACAATGACGAGTGCGATTATGAGTTTGGAACATAGATTTGCGAAGATTGTTGGTTGACGCGTGTTCCGTGTCATTTCTTGATATCCGGCCTGGGAGTCAGTAGTTTAGGGGTCGTTTGGTGTCAGTCTTAGGAGTCGGGTGGTGGTGAAAATTTTTTGGAACGATTTGATATTAACACGTGAGTAGAACCTCTACGGTTTTTTCTTTCATATCTGGCCGTATTTGGGCCATCTTAATTGGATTTTGAAGAAAAACCATTTAATTTTTAACTCGACCATTCTATCTTACCTTTGTTGTTGATATTTTGGATTTTGGTGTCGAGTTAAAATATCCGCATGCGGGATCTGATGGAGGGAAGCCATTGTTAAGTAGCAGGTGCAGTCCCATAATCAAACCGGCCACAGGAGTAGTGAATTCGTATACCCAAAGGTTACAAGTAATTTATTTTAGAATATTTAAACGACGTGATTTGTTTTTGACACCACGATTAAGTTTTGTTTTAATTTATTAATATGGTACACTGTTGAAAATTATTTATTGCATTGGATAATATGCCACGGCTGAACTTTGATTAAAGTAATATTCTCAATAGTTCTTTGTGTCCAAGTAAAAAAATGTTTTCTTCATACTTATTTGTAAATATCCTACAATATTGCTATTTTGAAGGACAGCCATTGTAAAAAAGAAATATTTTTAAATAAGCTCGATTGTTTTAACAGTGTAAATCTTTATGTAAATGGAAAAAAAAAACGTGAGTAAATTAGCAGCCGTACGTGAACGTTTGATTAAGTATTATTAAAAAGTTGACTTGTATACGTTTTTTTTGGTAACTTGATAAAGTTTATCATTCTTACCTTTGTTTTAGTTATTTTATGGAATCGTAAACTTTGGATTTTTAATTTATTGTTGTCTTATAAAGTTGTAAATTTTGAAGTTTCGATTTATTGTTAGCTGTTGATTTTGATTATATTTGTTATAAGTTTATTATTGAACTGTGTGCCTGGATTTATTGTTGGCTGTTAATTGTGGCTATATTTGTTATAATTTTGTTATTGAGCTGTGTATTTTGATTTATTGTGTGAGTAAAGTATCCAATATATTTTTGCTATAATTTTATTTGTTTGGTTCACCATAATCTTAGTTGTTTATCGTGTGGCTCTGCTAGTGCCTATAAGACCTAGGGGTTTCCGGCTTAAACCGTCTAAGTCGGTGGTGCGGCTCACTTTTATATATTTTTTTTTCTTCTACCCTCTACGGCTGAGCTCGGGAATAATTTGCCAGTAGAGAGACCGCTGGCAGAGTACTCTTTAGAGAACGAAAAAGACGTGGCAATACATACATACTCACAAACTTTCGCGTTTATAATAGTAGTGGGATTATATTTTGCAAAATACCCACGATAGAAGTGTAAAATTAATTAACTTTATTTTATATATTAATGTACTGAACTGATCTTTATTAAACTTGCGTCATGTTGCTCGGTTTTGTAAATAATATTGCTGCCTTTTCATTAAACTCATAGAAAGTTATAGTTTGTTTTTTGAATGAAAAAATTTGCTCCAAAGTTTGTTAATTAAATTAAATTTTGTATTGAAACTGTAGCATACACTGGCATCAAATAAAGTAAATTAATACTTAATTATTTCATCAATCAAGCAAGACAATATAATATTATAGTTGCAAATCACAGTTAAAAAATGTTGTATTGTCACACAAACATATTGGAAAAGTATAATTTATAAAAAATGGGTAACGTTCACGAAAAATCTTTACACAATAGTATTCAAGGATAAAGTTTAGGCCGTCACAACGTACGTTTTTTGTTGCGTTCTAATGGAAAAAAATTTATGCTTGTACGCCCCTAACTTTAGCTAAGACAATAAAAATCCTTCGGAAAAAAATTATAAACAAAAACCTAACCTAACCTAATCTCACCATTTACAATATTTGGAGTGTATCGTAATTAACACTATTACATGACTTCAAATCTTAGATATGCTGACGACACTCTTATTATCGCTAACTCAGCAGAAGAACTTACAGAACTGATACAACGACTCGAGAAAACATCAAAAGAGTATGGTCTAAAAATCTACTATGCCAAATCTAAAGTATTGATCATTGATAGATCGGATAAGACAGCAAACAGACCACATCACATTGCCAACTGTGAAGTGGTAGATCAGTTTGTTTATCTGGGTGCCTTTATCCACTCCTCCGGCAGCTGCGAGATGGAGATCCGCCGTCGTATTCAACTTGGCCGAACAGCAATGAGCCAATTACATAAAATTTGGAAAGATCGATATATATCCATCAATACCAAAAAATTACTAGTCCATGCCGTACTGTTCTCCATTTTCTGGTCCGCTTCCGAGACATGGGTTATGAAGGCAGCCGACAGGCGTCGGGTCGACTCCTTTGAAATGTGGGTATGGCGAAGAATGCTAAGAATACCGTGGAGGCACATCGCACCAATGTGTCAGTGCTGAACGAGATTGGACCATCAAACCGTCTCAGTATCTTGACATCAGCGCGAATACTGAACTTCTTCGTCATGACAACATTGAGAGACTGATTGTCCAGGGCAAACCCCTTGGTAAAAGAAAACGCGGACGCTCGCCATCTATATGGACAGACATTGTATCAAATGTAACCGAGCGTCCACTAGTGGAAGCCATTAGAACTGCTGCTGGCCGTGGGAGATGGCGAGAGACTGTAAGAAGAGTTCTGAGTAATAACACCTGACATTAACTTGTGATCACTACACGTCGTTCTCGATGATAGACTAAGAAGAAACTTATATAACTGTAACAGAAGTGTATCTGTACATTGAAGGTATTTACAAAAATGGTTAGAGTTGAATTTTTAACTTGTGCGTTCGGAATTATTTTTCTTCTCGATTATCTCGAGAACAAAAGATGATATCGACGTGGGACCCATTGCATTCGACGCATAATTACGCAACTTAAAACTGATTAGATTTTTACTAGTAATACCGCTAGAGGTCAAAGAATTTCTGGATATTAATTTGACCTCGCGTGGTACTCGGTAAGAAAATTTTACACCGAATTGTGGTGGAAAATCAAATATTTTTAAAATTTATTTTGTAGCTCAAAAGTGCCATTTAGGGACAAGAAATATAATATTCTTTTATTTTATAGTTACTTGAGCTTACTACAAGTGGTAGAAAATTATAATTTTAGAGGTTTTTCGGGAAGTTGCATGAACAGATTCATAGCGCGTCATAGCTTTGTCAGCAATTATTTAGGCATGCAAATTGGTAATTTCTATTCATTGTAGTTGCATGGGAATACCATTTCAAGATATGTAATGATCAATTATCGTACCATAACTTATTTATTCGCATTAATAAAGAATGTTGGCTCCAACTTGAAGAAAGAATATTTGTTCCGAATTGTCCACGAATATTTGCATCTAAACTACGCAAAATTGAAAGTACTGTATGGGAAAAAGGTAAATAAACTAGTATCTAAATATAATATATATTTTATTAGACATAGACACTTAATTGAAAACATTCAAAGTCTGCATTTTCGCCATTAAGAAGAGAGAAGGTGTCCGAAGAATATAGAAAACATCTTAGCTTTGTAACTAAAATGTTCAAAACCAGTCTGTCAAAAATGGTCTGTTATTGTAAACATCAAAAAATTTCCAGTATAATTCGCTGTTGGGTATCCCTCGAGAAAAAAATTTCCACTAAAATACCTCCGTTGCCGTGGTGATCTGTCAAAATAACGTATTTTGATTGGTTCAAAATTGCAGGTGTGAAATTTTCAGCAAAATCGGTCAAGCTGTTTTTTATGGAGAATAAAAAAACTGAAAAAATTGGTAAACTTTCGGATTTTGCAATTTATAAATTATACTATTTTTAATGGAGAATGTTATGATCTTTTGAATAATATGATTTTTTTTTGACTGCGGGAACTGATAATGTGGCTATTGCATTATTTGTATGAAAACTACGATGACAATATTTTTAATAATAATTATAATTATAAAAACAAAACATATGGTATTTTTTCATTCTTTCCACTGGGAAGTTAGTCGTGTGGACCTCTCGGGTCGCACCCAGACCACCAATATTTATTGTTAGGGACCAATTCCGGTTAAATCAGTCGGAGTAGGATGGAACGTCAAAAAAACACGATGACTGCCGAATAATCTTGATCGACAATAAACAAAGAAGTTCGCGCGTATATTCTTAAGCGGAAGTATAAAGATATGGAAAATTATTTGTCAACTTATAATGAAGGGCAAAATCGAAGGCAGCCGAGGAATCGAAAAAAAACAGATGTCATGGCCGAACAACTATTTAGATTAGCCGAAAACCGCGAACAACTCGCCAATGTAATTGCCAACGTTAGGGGGACTTGATATGGAACCGAAAGAAGAAGATAAAAATTTCAATGCAAAACAGAGGTATCTAGTCGACCAGCACAAAATATAATAAATATTCGCGATAAATAATCAAGTAATTAACTAAAACACTCTTATTTGTATTGGCTCCACTTCGTCGACACGTATTTGCGTTACTTATCAGTACGAAACTGTTAGCGACGGTGTGTACGTTTGACTTATCAGGAAAGAGACTACGATGTATGCAAGAGATCAAATAATTACTCTTCTAAAAATGTATTCATTTTATCAAATTGGCTTTGACCATGGTTAGGTTAGGTAACATGTGAGTGGGGCGTGGTCGCCCCTCCCCCGCGACCCTTAGTAGGTCTATTGTGGCTCACCCCTGGAGGCTACAGTTCACCACACAATCCAGCCGTTTTTACGAAGTTCATGGTTGTATAGGGTGAGATTTTTTTAAAATCGGTAGGTTCTAGGTTGGTGTAACCAAGTATGTTGAACCTTATTCTTCCCAGGCCGGGACATGAACATAGTATATGTTCAGCAGTTTCGTCTTCCACGCAGCAAAACCGACAGTCCGTTTGTTGGTTCAGCCTATCTTTCTAAGGTATTATCTTAGACGACAGTGTCCTGTAAGCAGTCTCGTTAGAATACGCAGGTCATTTCTGCTCCATTCTAGGATCTGCTTAGTTGTGTTTCTCGAGGGTTTAGGTAGAAACGCCTTCGAGTGAGTTAACCATGGTACCAAATTCAAAATGGACACCTGATTATTTCCAGGTCACCGCGCGAAAGCCTGCACGAAATATGCACAATAAGCTACGGTAAGGCATGCTTATATAACATATAACTAGTACTTTGAGTTCTGTGTTTAAACGTAGCAATAATTTACTACTTATTTTTGACAAATTTTTCAGAGCATGTGAACAGTTTTTTTTCGTTGTAATAAACTGGTTTTTATATTTCTAGTTTTTAAGTGTTTCTAAGAAAAAAAGCAGTATTGAAGACAGTCAAAATACGACGAAATACGTTGCTCGTTTTAAAAGTATTAAATTAAATAGAAAAGTTGAATTTTTTTAAAGTGTGATTTACTTGTATTTTTTTTTAGTAATTTTTAGAAAAATAACTTGGCACCCTAACGTGGATTAGTTTAATTAGTGCTCAATAAATTAATTTAAAAAAAAAAAAGTCCGTGAACTAATCTCTCCAATCCCTCAAAATTAATTCAATTTAAAAATCAAGAACTCACAACCCTGAGAAGCAGTTGTTGTTTTTCAGCATTAACTGCTTTATTTTTAATAAAATAAAACGACTCTTTCTTAAGAAGAAGACCGCTACACTGGCAACTTTGTGTTTCCGAAGACAAAGCGTCTCGTTAAAATTAGGTTTAATTTTGTTCTCAACGTGGTTATCATGAAAATAGCAATGTTAAAATGACAGTGCTAAATTTATAATTCTCCAACTGGAATAACTAAGTCGTAAACAATAAATGTTTTTTTTTGGAAGCTAATTAATTTTAACTAAAAAAATAATCAAATTATTTGTAGGAAGTATTTCGTTATAATTTAGATATACAAATGTGATTCGGGTAATTTTCTAGTTTCCCTATTATCCAAATATAAACTAAAAGTATTAAAGTTATGTTATAATCACCAATGTGTTTATAGTTATTAAAACAAAGTTAAGGGCAGTTATAAATTTCTCCATAAATATTGTTGCAATAATTACTCTGCGGGTCCGACGATTTTAAACACTCAGTATTAAAAAAACTAAACAATTTATTTTAATCTTTCTAAACAATAATTTTTTACTTGACATATTACTCAAACACAAACTCTACAATCTTTTTCTAACACTTTATAAATTTAACTTGGAAAAATAAAACTCGATCGGTAACATACATACATACATATAGTCACGCCTTTTTCCTGTAGAGGTAAGCAGAGACCACTTACTTCCACTTGCTACGGTTTTTACACACATCTTTTGCTTCCTCAACTTTTATCAGTGCTCTCATACATGCTCTTCGGTTGTTGGTACTCTTGACCTGGCCTTTCTTCAAAACAATGTTGATCTGATCGAGATATGTTCTCCGAGGTCGACCTCTACCGATTTGCCCATTCACGCTCGCCTTATAAATTTGTTTCGTCAATCTTCCTTCATCCATTCTTTCTACGTGTCCAAACCATCTAAGCATTCCTTTATCTATCTTTGTGACCACATCTTCTTTTACACCACAGCGTTTTCTTATCTCACTATTCTTAACTTTATCCAACCGAGTCACTCCGGCTATACTTCTCAGACTACTCATCTCCGCAGCATGAATCCTATTTTCATGCTTCTTCTGCCAAACCCAACACATTCACTACCATACATAAGTGTAGGAACCAACACACCTCTATGCACAGCAAGACGTGCCTTTTTTGACACTTTCTGGCTGTTCATAAAGATATGCAGTGCCCCATTCATTTGTTTTTCTGCCAACACCCTTCGCTTAATGTTACTGTCATACTTTACATCTCTAGTAAACTTTAAACCCAAGTACACAAATTCATTTACTTGTTTCACGATTTCTTCTTCAATTGAAACTTCACAGTTTGTCATGCTTACTTCCCTTTTAAAAACCATTACTTTCGTTTTGTTTACGTTTATTTTCATCCATTTGATTTACAGGGCATTTACGTAATTAGCTAACCTAACAACACCTTATAGTGACCATATCAATATTAAAAATCTTTTGAAAAAATCGTTTTAAATAAATATATTGACTTGGCAATCGCACTAAACAATCTAATTTAATATAATATGTATTACTTGTGAGATACATTGTGTTTTCATGCGATAGTCAAGTCAATCTATTTATTTAAAACATAAAAGATTTTTAATATTGATATGGTCACTTTAAGAGGTTGTTAGGTTAGATAATAACGTAATAATTAAAACAGGTGTTTTTTACAAGTTATGTTTTTAATGGCATCTCATTTCTTTTTGTAGTTAGTCCTACTTTTTTTCCTTTATTATACATATACAGGTACACTGATTCATTCACTGCAAATGTAACTTTGTAATCCTATACATTTATATGGGATAACAAAGTTATTAATGCAGTTGGAGTATCTAAAAACTGAACCGAAACTGCATAATATTTTAGTTTTTTCCTTGATTTATACACTAAACACTAATTATAATATAAATTTGAAGCTTCTATGTCTGCTAGAAGTGCCTTAGAGTTTTGATGATCGGTCAGTCAGTGAGTGAGTGAGTGACAAAATTAAGAAACTTTGACTAGTTATAATTCTTAAACTACTGGTTCAAATTAAATAAAGTTTGAAATACACCGTGTTTATACAATACCTGCTTGGTTACTGAAAATTCAGGTTTCTAGTTTTATTCACAACGAAGTTATAGGGGGACGGAAAATGGCCTGAACTGCTTATTTGCCCCCAGATAGGAACGGATTCTGCCGGTCACGATCCGTAACAATATTGACAAACGATTCATGCAGTTAAGCATCAGTATCCAAATGTTTTGACTTAGACTGAAAAACTAACCTCAACTACCAAATAATCTAATTGACTATTGTCATCGAATTCAAGAAGCCTGGAATGACATTCCATGGGACCGACTTATAACTGAATATTATTTTTAATATTTTTGTATAAAAATAACGATAATACATCTTTATTAAAATGGATCAATTCTTATTGGGTGTTCGGATTTTTTTTTAAGTATCTTAATCGTATTAAGAAGATAAAGTGGAAAATTAGTCAAGCACTGTATAATCTAACGTAAACAGTAGACAAGTTGGCTAAGTTTAAAATAATTTTGAATTCAAATTTATTTAAAATATGGGATTGCCACTAAAACTTTATAATTGGGTTTGTTGTTGCACCAAAGTTTAAATAACTTTATTTACCTAGAAAAATTTCTAAACTTACTAGAAATTTTACATAACAGATGAATACATTTAAATAAAATAAAGGCGTACATTTCTGTTGAGGTATTCAATTAAAAATAAGAATATGAAATAAATACACATTTTGATCCACTTGTACACAAGACAAGAAGGATACCAGAGAAGTATAATTGATTTCGTGATTGTGGATGAAAGATTGAAAGAGAAAGTAATGGACACTCGGGCATACCTCGGTGCAGGTATTAAAACAGAACGCATCTTAGTATAGTCGAATAAGAGGTCTCTTTAAGCGGTGGCGGCATCGTGTGCAGGAATCAAGTAGTGTACTAGAGCGTATTAAAGTTGAGAATTTGCAAGCAGAAGGTATAAAAGGGGAGTTCATTAGTAAATTTACCGAGAAATTTGACAGTTTAGATAAAGCAAATGAGGTTAAAGAATTGTGGAAGCCATTCAAGGAAGGAATCGTGGATATTGCTATTAAAATATATGATGTAAGTAAAAGAAAAAAAGGATGCAAGTTACAGAAAATGTGGGTAGAGGTTTAAAAAGCAGTGTCAGAGAAGAAAAAAGCCTGGCTGGATTGGCTGGCTACAAAAACCAATCAAAAAACGCAAAAGGCAACGCTTGAGAATGTAAACAAGGCAAAGAATGAGTATAAAAGGTTAAAAGGTGTGGCAAAAGAGGTTGCGGCAAGAAAGAAGAAGTGTAATGAAAATAAATTTGATAAAAGGTTATCTGACGATTTCCAAACAATCCTAAACTCTTCTGGAAGTCCATAAAAACAGCCAGAGGTAAAGATACTACCTCGCAACTAAAACAAAAATCAGAAACCAAGATGGTAGGATGGTAAAAGGAGAGAAATGCGTATTAAAGAGGTAGAAGGAATACTTCGAAAGTTTATTTGAGAAAGATAGATACACAAGTACACGCCCCATTCGTAGACATGAGTGCAATGAAAGTGAAATAAGTACGACAGAAATTGTGGAAGCGTTTAACAGTATGAAATTAGGTAAAGCTGCTGGGTACGACAGGATAACAGTTGAAATGCTGAAGGCTGGACAAAGCGTGGTAGCTAGTCTGCTGTACCGCCTTTTTAACCTTTGTTGGAGGAGTGGTAGCGTACCAGACGACTGGTGCAAGGCCGTTATCGTGCCGCTTTACAAGGAAAAAGGTTCACATCAGTCATATTAGCGTCATCTGAAGAGGAGTTGCATGCGATGGTTAATGTTATGCATGATGCCATGAAAATTAAAGGGATAAAAATTAAAGTAAGGAAAACAAAAGAAATGGTTTTTGAAAGAGAAGCAAACATGACAAACTGTGAAGTTTTGATTAAGGGAGAAAGGGAGGAACAAGTAAATGAATTTGTGTATTTGGGTTCAAAGTTTACGAAAGATGGAAAGTATGACAGTGACATTGAAAGAAGGGTTAGGAAAACAAATAAATGGGGTACTGCATAACTTTATGAGCAGCTTTATGAACAGCCATAAACTGTCAAAAAAGGCACGTCTGGCTGTGCATAGTGGCGTGATGGTTCCTACACTTATGTATGGTAGTGAATGTTGGGTTTGGCAGAAGAAACATAAAAATAGGATTAATGCTGTGGCTTGAAGATTTGCAAAGCTGAAATTCAAATGGTAGATATATATGCGTACCTTGGCCATGAGGTCAGCATCTCAAGGGATAACCAGACATGCGAACTAAAGAGAAGGCTCACTCTCTCATGGGCAGCTTTCGGAAGACTCAAAAACTTTTTCAAAAGTGACATCCCGGTCAATCTAAAAAGAAGGGTTTTCGATCAGTGCGTGATGCCAGTGATGACATATGGCTCAGAAACCCTAACACTAACAACAGCTAATAAACTTGGAGTTACATAAAGGAAGATGGAGAGATCCATGCTTGGTATGACCTTGAAGGACCACAGAAGAAACGAGGATTTGCGCGGAAGAACCGGTGTCAGCGATGTCGTTGGAGCTATTGCGAAGCTTAAAAGAGGCTTCTTGAGTGGAGATCTAGAACGGACAAGCGAAGTAGAAAAAAACCGCCTACGCGTTGGTCGGACGATATTAAAAGGTCCCGCAGCAACTGGATACAAACATCACAAAATCGATTGGAATGGAAAATGATTAGGGAGGCCTATGTTTCAACAATGGACACAAAGGGCTGAATGATAATGATGATGATGATGAAGTATAAGCCAAGCTATACCCATTAAGCTTATGATTTAAGACTGATCTGTGGACATGGCGCTTAAAATCTTAGTCGTGCAACATAAATGGACCAAAAATAAACCAAATTGGTGAGGGCCAGTTCTGGTCCTCTTCTTATTGGATGTTTAAACTTAAATAAAAACCTTCAAATTATCATGTTAAATAGATATAAAAGAATTGTAAAAAAACTCTGGATGTTAAATTAACGTTTATTATTACAGCTTTACACTTTGGAAAAATGTTTTTATATTTACCGATAATTTTTAAACTGTTTAACAATTATTTAAAGAAAACGTAACTGTCTAGATGAGTTTTTTCAAAACATTTACTTGTGTGAGCAACATACCTTTACATTTCAACTTTTTCTCCTTTATGTGTAAGAAAAATATCGACAATAAACAAGACTCCGTTAATAATCGCAAGTGATCCTTTGGCAAGACCCGTATCTCTAAATTTACCTCTGAAGATGTCATCAAAATAAATAATATTTAGTATTCCGGCAGTTATAAACAGAACAGCACCTATAAATGAGTAGAAGATGTCGATTTTCTGGTCGAATGGGCACTTTAAAAAATAACCAAGAGCTTCTCCAGCAAGAATAATAACGTAACCTCCAAAAGTTATGGCCGACAAAATATTATAGTCGTAATATGCTGTTCCACTATCGGGATGTAAACCAATGCATACGCAGGCGAGAATTAATTCTAAAACTTTTATTATTAGTAAACGGCTGACTCCCATTTTAATTGGAAAATATTACAGTTGACAATACTAAAGTATATAAATAAAATGACACTGGCCAAATCGCAAATGACATACATGTTGTTGGTGCAAAACCACCTATGATAAGACCAAATTGGTACGTAATAGGGAAAAAGTGGTATGAATGGGACACTTTTCTTGAACCCCTAACTAAAACATTATTTTTTTACTTTTGAAGGATTTTTTTATTACATGGACTTCCATGTAGTATTCACTTCACTATTCTCTATACAATCCTAATATAAGTCTGTCAGTGTCAGATATAAAAATATCGGTTTTGATTTTTGATTTTGTATAATATATGTTTTGTGTAGTTTAAAGTTACAAAATAGTTTCATAAAGTTATAAATACTTTTATTAAGGATATTGATATAATATATAATAATAACATCAAGAAAACCCAAAAGTTTTATATATTTATAACAAAAAAAGGCACGTCTGGCTGTGCATAAAGGAGTGTTGGTTCCTACACTTATGTATGGTAGTGAATGTTGGATTTGGCAGAAGAAGCATAAAAATAGGATTAATGCTGTGGAGATAAGTAGTCTAAAAAGTATAGCCGGATTGACTCGGTTGGATAAAGTAAAGAATAGTGAGATAAGAGAACGATGTGGTGTAAAAGAAGATGTGGTTACAAAGATAGATAAGGGAATGCTTAAATGGTTTGGACACGTAAAATGTATGGATGAAGAAAGATTAACAAAACAAATTTATAAGGCGAGTTTAAATGAACAAGTCGGTAGGGGTCGACCTCGGCGAACATATCTCGATCAGATCAACATTGTTTTGAAGAAAGGCCAGGTCAAGAGTACCTACAACCGACGAGCATGTATGAGAACGCTAATGAAAGTAGAGGAAGCAGAAGATGTGTGTAAAAACCGTAGTAAATGGAGGGAAGTGGTCTCTGCCAACCCACTAAGTACCTAATGTAACTCTTTGCTGAGCGAACTTTCCATGCGAGGTTTCAATGCTATGCGGATGATTTGGTTAAATTAGTTGGAGGAAAATTTGAAGCGACGATCTCAAACGTCCTCCAAAAAGCCTTTAACATAGTATACTGATGGTGCGAGAGAGAACATATGTTTGTCAACCCCCGGAAAACTGTAAACGTATAATAATTTTACATGCCGGTAATGTTTTGTGCCGAATTGGTTGCTATTATCAGCAAAGAATATTTTGAGTTGTTCGTTACATACAATTAAAGTTCGGTCCTGGAACTGCCATAGAATAAATTCTTGATGTGCCCGATTTGGTGAAACAGAAAATATTATTTCTGACTTCAAATATAAGTCATAGAAAACATGATCACCACAACAACAAAGGTTAATTTCCTATTTGTATTATTATTTCTGTTTTTAAGGTTAAGTTGACATATTTTCTGTTAGAATGCAAGAATTGAAAAAAAAATCACAAAAAAACAAAACACTCTAAAAGTAAAAATTAGTGAGTTATTAACTGTTAGATATAATTTCTGGATATGATCAAAAGCTCGTAACCTTTTTTAAGCAGTAATTTTAAAAACCATTTATCTCATGAAAGCTATTTATAAAAACTAACGCAACAGAGAATTAAAAAATCGGACTGCTGATATGTTTTTTTTATTTTATCCAATTTGTGATCGTAATTTTCAATCCAATAATGGTCCGTAGTAAAGGGTCTCTCAGCACGTTGCCGATAAAATATCACAACTGATATTACCGACTGATCGGTAGGGTCTGTCTTTATCGCAATATTGGATAGCACGCTTAACTGAACAACATTTTGCACCATAAAAATAATAAAACGGCTTATAAAGAATTATTTGTTTACTCTTGTTATCATTATGGTTGCCGCTACTTGTTGTCCTTTTATGACATCCAAATAATTGACCAAAATCACAATCATGCCATGCTGGTTGTAGTAGGTACAGTGCAACAAAAGTAGCTTGGCGGGCGAGAGATCACAAAATCTGCGCACAACGAAAACATTCGAATAACGATCCGATCGGCGACGTCGGAATTTTCAGTAATCGTGAGTCTCAAGTACAATCGGAGGAAGAAGTTTACGAATGTGAAGTATATTAAGCCGAATATTTGTTATTTTAGAGGCTAGTCGCCCGCCAAGCTACTTCTGTTGCACTGTACTTAAGGATTTACTTTGTAAATATGTAAAAAATGTAAAATATGACAGATATTCAAAATTTTAATTTTTGGTCTTGTAAAATAAATAGTTCAGTTTATAACAAGAAATTTATATTCTATTTGTAACATGGTGAGTGTAAGATATTTGGAAACAGTGTAGAAACGGGCTTTTAGGAGATATTATTTATTATAAAAAAAATGTTAAGAATTGGAATCTACAAGTGTAGACGGGTTTTTATAGAAATATTGTAAAAGTTTTTAAAATTAAAAAGAAAGAATAATAATTAAAGTGAATAATAATATTATAAGTTTAATAAGCAGTTTGGTAAAAGAACAGGAGAGCAACTATTTACGTGACATCCAGTCTGGACAGCACTAGCGTCTCTTCCATCTACCAGACATCTTAAATCTTAAGTCGTGAGTTGAAGAAGAAACGAAAAAAATACAAGGTCTGAAAGATTTTATTTTAAATAAACATTTATATATTTATACATCAGTTACATATTTTCACACCTATATACGCTGTCGGAACTTTAAATACTCTTTATAGTTTACTGCAATAGTATTACAGTTTTTTATAATTTTTGCACATTAGTATTCTCTGTTTTTGGAAGTTATTTACCGGGTGGTGCTTGTTAAAAAGTACAGATGTCGTGATTAGCGCTTTTCGCGTGGTTCTTCATGTGTACTTGTTAAGAGTGGAGGCTGAGGTTGTATTGTCTGTTCGAGGAGACGATTCCTATGCTGACGAGGGGCAATTCACCCCGAAACCAGTCCATAGGTGGTCGTTTTGAGTGGATAAATTTAATAGCCCTCTCTCTTACTTGCTTACCACGTTACATTCCGACCCGATTCCAACGCCTCTTTTATTTGTCGTGTAGTGTATATAATTAAGGTGTACGAAGGTCGACTCCGCAAACATTAAACGTTTCGACAAAGCTGTCGCTTCTCGTTGTCTTGTTAGTCTCGAGTATAAATACTAAGCCTTTTGTATTTTGTTGGGCGGTTTAAGACGTCCTTCAATTTAACATCGGATCGCGCCACTTCAATTTTCCCATCCGTGAAAAGCGTTAAACCGTTAACATTTTCAGAAATGCGGACTATTATTCACTGAACTGACCTAATTCGGCAGTTGGCCACATTGTTGCTGCTCATGCTTTGTGTTGAGAAGAATTCTGTCATCATATTATTTTGTTTCTTTTGATAGATTAATTATAAATCGGATTACTTTTTTGACGTAAACGTAAATTTGGCGTATTTCACAAGGCTTGTATTTGTACAGCGACTGTTCTATTTCATGAATCTCAAGCTTTTGTAACTCCAAACTCGAAATTAAAAACAAAGTGCTCTTTTCCGGGATTTACACCTGCTTAAATTTTTTTTATTTTTTCAAACCTACATTAAATGTTTTATTACCATTTTTAATTAAAAACGATGCCGGCTTATTCAGATATGAAAAAAGAGTTGCGGAACACAGAAATTTCAATGCAAAACGCAGTCGACCAGCACAAAATGTAATAAATATTCGCAACAATCAATCCTTACCACAACGTTCCCAAAAATAAAATAAATATTCTACAAATTAAAAAAATAAAACAAACAAAACTTCTTTAAAAAAAAACTAAAAATTATCACTACAATAAAAAAAAACATTACAAATCCAAAGTATTGGCAAAATTATTAAAACATTGCAATATCTTTCCTTAAATAAAATTACATACAGTCCAGCAGTGGACTGCACAAACTTTGTAAACATATCAAATTGTTGTTGTATACTGTGGAATTGAATAAAGTAGCCAATAAAGGAAACAATTATACAGGGTGGCCAACCGAAAACAAAACAAAGCCATTTGCAGGAACCTCGTCAACATTTTAGAAAAACGCTCAGACCCGTCGATTTTTTATTAAAGGAAGACACTCTTTTCCGATATTTTTGACTCCACTACTTTCAACCACAAGCGAGGCTAAGAATTACCCCAAAATTTTTAAATGGCATTGGGGGTCGAATAAGATGTCTTTTGAAAGCTCTGACAATTCTCTTTACAATAGTCTTTAAATTTTACATTTTCCCCCAATACTTTGAAAAAAATTAAATGTTAAACTTCCAATTATTTTAGTTGCTTATCTACTACTTAATCGATTTAATGTTCAAACTGATGACCGCCCGCTTCCATACAATAATAATTCCGAAGAATTTCCGGAGTAATTCGACGGCACTCGTCAACGATCCTTTAACGCAAATCTTCCACGGTGCTCCTCCGCATTATGCAGCGATTGTTCGTCTGAATTCAGACCAACGTTTTTCACGGCATTGGATTGGGAGAAGAGGCAGCATAGAATGGCCTCTACTATCGCCAGATTTATCGCCCCTTAATTTTTTTTGTGGGGACATCTGAAAAGTAAAATCTATAAAACACAACCAGCGTCGTTGGAAGATTTGCGTCAAAGAATCGTTGACGAGTGCCGTCGAATTACTCCGGAAATTCTTCGGAAAAATTTTTATTTCTTCACGGCATAGCATGGTCCTTTGAGCCGGATGATGAGCGCGGTTTAAAAGGATCAATACCCAAAGTGACATCCAACTTAAGTAAAAAAACGTGCTTTTAATAATAGTTTTTTTTATTACTTTTATCCCACCCGTGAATGCTCTCAGAAAATAAACTCGGAATACCGGAATGGTGAAGGATAAAAAGTAATCAAAAACAATTATACAAACACGTTTATTTTACTAAAATTGAGCGTCGCCAACAAAACATCAAACACAAACAGCTAGACTATGATCTTAAACGTGGCTTAAAACGTGATGTAAGTTTGTAGTAATTGTCTAGATGTGAAAGAACTCGGGACCCCCAGAAAAAGTTTTTGGGATTCTGTTAACTGAACATGTGATAAAAAGCAAATTTGATGAATTAAGGGTTCACTATTTCACCTTTTTTAAATTAATATAAGACACTACCGATTTTTTTCTTATATTTTTAGGTTAATTGGACATTGTGTTTGCACAGAAGATTAATAATATGTTTAATAATATTAACTAAACAAAGTATTTTAAATAATTACTACTTGTTTCACAATCTCTCTTAAAACTTTGCAATGATCTTTTTTTTTATTATTAACATCTAATTGGTTTTGCAATCTGTTACACTGATTAACATTAAGCAAAATTTTATGACTTGTATGCAGACATAAAGGTCAGTAATCCATTGATTACTGTTCCTTTAAAATTTTAGTTTGAGCTAGAGAGCTGACAACATAATTACAATATTCTTAAATAACAGTTTTAACATTTATTTAAATCTATAAACTAAGTCAAGTGTTTTTGCACGCTTTAGTCTATATTTTTCCTGGCTATTGTCCAGTAGATTGATCCCCAGATGGTCGGGGTATAATTCCATCCTGCTGATATTAGTTGCAGTGTGTTTCAAGATCTATTCTCTGACTGTAGGAACTTTTAGGTCCCTATGTATCACGTCGTTTGGCACATACCAAGAAGCATTAGTGATCTGTCTTAATATTTTGGATTGGAATCTTTCTAGTATATCAATATTGGAGTTGCTTGCGGTGCCCCACAACTGTATCCCATAACACCAAATTGGTTTGATCATAGCTTTATATAGTAAGAGTTTGTTACTTAGACTTAGTTTTGAGTATCTTCCGATTAGCCAGTAAATTGCAATGATCTAATCTCAAAAAAACCATTTATATACAACCGCAAAATCTAGAGATATTGTAGCTAAAGTCGGAGAAACTGTAAAAAAAATAATAATTGTACTTTGAAACAGAAAAAAAATACTTTTTCACTTTTTTCTGCTATTGTTTGTTATCACTATATTTTTTGGTGGTTTTTTTGTGTGATGTCTAATAAGCAGTTGCTTTGTTAGCATTGAACACGGATTTCTGGTTATTAATTGTTGTTGTCAGTGGAATTTACAGTTTGCAAAACTGGCATACTCGTATATTGTTAGCTATCATGGAAAGAAGGCATTTAACTCCCGATGAAATTATGCGGGCTATAGGTCTGCTTAAAGCTGGAAAGCGACAAGTAGACTTTACTAGACAAACTGGTACCAACTCAAAGCGATATTTTACGTTTACATCGCCGATCTCGCGAAGCAGGTGATGTAGCGGAAAGACATCGCCGATCTCGCGAAGCAGGTGATGTAGCGGAAAGACATCGCATCACTACCACGAGACAGCAGTTGACTGCTAAATCAAAATGTTACTGCTCCTGAGTTTCAAGACGGGTATGTCGTACCGTGATACCATCCTACCAATTAATACCAATCGTCAGCATCGATGGGATATGCTACAGCAAATAGAACTACATAAGGGGAGACCTATGATTAATTCGCAAACTTTATTTTTAGCTCTTACGGACGTCTGGAATGCTATTGCTCAAGCAGACTTAGTCAACTTAATTTTTAGTATGTCACGCTGTTCTGAATGCTCGAGGAGGTCATAGGAATCACTAAAATCAAGTGTTTTTCATTTTTTTTTTGTAAATTAAACGCAAGATTTTTTTTTTTAATCACAAAATAATATTTTTTCTTATTTATGTAACTAGAATGTAATTTTTAAACGGTGTAACTACTACACTGGGTTGTTAACAGTAATTGTACATCATACTTACAATAAAAAAATTAATTTGGAAATTTTTTTACAGTATAAGGCAATATCACTAGATTTTGTGGCTGTGTGTATTTTACGTAGATTTTCTTTTAAAAGTTTTTGCAGTTATCGGTCTATAATGACAAAAGTTTTAAGAATTTTACCCAATAAAAAAAGTTGGGGCATAGTTTATATTGCGAGGCGTATCATGGTAGAGCCTATTTTTGTTCGAAAGCAGCAATTAAGAACCTGTTTTTGATATTAATAATTAATTGGATGGGTATTTATATTTTGTAACAATGTTTTATCTTTTAAGCAATTTTTAAAAACACATTATATTTTTTTGTCTTTAACTGACTGATGCAATAAAACTTACCGGTGTCACTTTTTGTTAACTTAATCCCAATTTTAAAGTCAAATTAGCTTTAAGCTTAGCAATATTAATACAATATATTGTTACGATATTTTCTCCTTGGGTTCGTTAATTCTAAACTCTCAGTACAATAACTTAACAACTTTTATTCTTATATTTCTTCACAATAAATTTTATTCTTATAAATCACTTAGATATTCACTTTACAATTACTTTAAAATACTTGACTTTAAACTAACTTTAACTTAAACTTTAAAAAACTGACTAAATGCTTTCGCGGCCGCTGCCTTTATATTTCTCTGAAAAACCTTCCAGAAAGAGCCCGAACTCTTTTATTGTTTCGAAAATCCTAGACGCAGTATTCTAGAATTTGCCGGTACTTCCTTTCCTTCCAATCGCCGAGCTGGCCGCATAATCATGTAGTCCCCCAATTGTAATCGACACGCCTCAAGGTGAAAGACAACAGCGCCGGCTCGTAAAAATATTAATATTTTAGAAAAGCGGTCATATATGTTTTGTACATATTATATTTCCAAAAATACATTTTAAACCAAAACGAAAAGATTTTACAAAAATATTTGGTACCTAATTTGGTTGTTGTATCTCTATGTACAAACAAACTCATTAAAAATAGCAAAATGTATTAATAGGTAGTTATTAATGATCCTAGTTAGATATTCTCATGATTATGCTTTTCTAATTTATTTCATTCTTTGATAAAAAACTATATTTTTATTTTCTGGGTCACAAGAACTTTAAAAATATCGCTAACAATCGTTCTCTGAAACCTTCTCAAAGTGGTACACTCTCTACGAAGGTTCAATTAATACTGATTCTTGAAAGGTTAGATTTGCATTACTTATCTGAACGTAAGCAAAGAAACAATAAATAAATTAAAAGTAAAAAATAATTTTTAAAAACAAGCTTTTATTTTAATGCGTTAAAAAGAATAAAATAAACTTTCACTATCAACTTAAAACGGCATTACACAATTTATTATGTAATAAAAGCTTGCGCGAGTTTTAAGTACTCATATTTACTTTGTCTAAAAATTCTATCAATTAAATTCAAGCAGTTATAGTTATTTTATTTTATTTTATTACATAATAAATTGTGTAATGACGTTTTAAGTTAAAAGTAAAAGCTTCTAGTTCCTAGACAAACTGCAAACCAATGCTGTTGACGCCTATCTCGCCAAATTACACAAATCAAAGTTAACCAACTGATGCTACAGTCTCTAACAATTTGACTTTATTATCATAATCGAGGTCTCCGAAAATCCTTCTTTTTCTTCCTATGTCGTCCCCTTTAACGGAGGTTGGCGACCACATTTTTAAAAGTTTTTCTGTCTTTAGCCGCGTGGAATAATTTCTCCACATTCATGTTTGTCCAGTCTCGAATATTTAAACAAATCCATTTTAATTTTAGCTTTTGGGTAATATAATCTAAACTAACCAATCTATCAATAAAGTGGTACATACAAAAATTATAGAGTAATAAATTCTACGTTTAATGAGACCAAAAGTAAATTTTTGGACTACCCGTTTCCGTACGATCTATATTAAAATAGGACCATTTCTTATTGTCAACATAGACTGTTTGTATAAACTGCGGTTTTTCAATAACTGTTGTTTTTACTATACTAAATATAGTACTATAGCACTTCATTGTGGTTAGTAAATATAATAATACAATAAAGCATTAAAATTGTAAAATATTTCAAAATATAAAGAGGGGCTCACAGATGTTACAAAGGATGTCTAGGAATTTCTTGCCTTCGAGTGAGCATGTTTAATTTCTTAAAGTATGAAACAAAATTTTAGTAAACAAATTTTATTACTCCTGTAGTCAGTTGTATTTTCTTAAAAATATCCTCTGACCAGCCGATCATATCTGCAAAGGAATTATTTTTCTTAACAAAAGGATAATATTTCAATAGTAGCAAAAAAACGGATCACAATAGTATAAGATTGATACTTGTCACTTGACACAATAATTAAAAAATTAAACAAGTCAATAAATACGTGTACGTGACCCTGGGTTGTTAATAAATAAAATTTGTCAATTTAAGTCAGATTTTAGTATTATTTTGAGACGCATCTATGTAAAACATGATGGAGTTGTTGCCAGAAAATATTCGTTTAGAAGCTGTAGCTTCAGTAACTTGAGTTACTACCGTCAAAATCGAAGAAATTTGAAAAAGAATACTTTAGATTGTATAATGGTCATTATACTCACAAGTGAATAAAAGTGCATTTTAGTTACTAAAAACGTACTCTCTTCTAAAGAAGAGGAAGAAAAACGTACTCCAATTACTGCTACTCGGGAGTAAAATATTTATCTATTGGAATCTCACAATAACAAATAAAAATATGCAACAAACCAAACCATCAAATAACGTAACTCAACTTTTTCTTTGCATCATTTAATACATCAACATATAAAATAAATTTTAAGCAGAGTCCTCTGGAGACTACGCCAAAAAATATTTCAGCTTTGACAGAAGCATAATCCCCAATCTTTCATGATAATGAAAATTGAAAGTTAAGTTGCAATAACATTTTGTTAACAATTTATACATAAAATGGAACATACCAATTGACATAGTGACAGTTACGACGAATATCTTAAAAATATCTATTATTAAGAAGTAATTTAAAATAAAAAACCGGTCACGTTGATTTTTAGTTTTGATTTGGACTAGTTTATTACTACATTGTTGTAGAAAAAAAAGTGAGCCGTCACGGGATGCCTGGCAGATGTGAAACATGGAAATTAAATGTTATTGAAAAATAACTAATTGAGTTTTTAGTTTTATGTTATTAACACCATGTTATATACAAAAAAATATAAATAAAAAACAATAATAATTCATATAAAGTTTACAATTCGGTATCATCAGTTATTTTTGTAATATTAACATTCGATAATGTTTCTGATGTTATCAAAGTTAAAATAGGCCGATGATGATGGGCTGTAAAGCTAGCTCGCCTCCTCGTGGTGCACCCTGGGTAACGCTAAAGAGTTAGCATAATCGGCGGACAGAAAATTTCATCGATATCTTGTCCCTAAAACAAATGTGCAAAAGTTATGATGACCTCGCTAAACAATCCAAATGAGATCCAAAACGGCTCCTCTCGGAGCCCTAAGACTGGGAAACTCGGACCGTTGGTCCGCATTTGCCAGCTGAACACAGAGGGTATAAGCAAATCCAAGTGTGAATATCTATCTAAACTACTGACAGACAATAACATCAATGTCGTGACCCTACAAGAAACGTATACAGAAAATGAAGAAAAATTCAAAAAAGGGAAACTATTCCTGGGAACACCCCGACTGCAGCTCTCTACCATGACGCCTATGGGTCTGCTACTTATGTAATAAATACCAATAAAAATGCCTCACTTGTATCCACTAACAGTACCAGTAATGTCTTTACAATAACTATTTAAATCAACTCCCTTTCCATCACCAATGTGTACAAACCGCCCGGTATGAACTGGCTAGCAGCAGTTTTACCGGTACAAAATTATACTGCGGCTCACATCGGTGACTTTAACAGCCACAGCACTGTATGGGGCTACAACTGCGACGACGAAGCTGGAGCAGAAATAAAAAATTTGGCAGAAACCAATAACCTTCACCTTGTCTGCGATGCTAAACAACCAGGCACCTTCAGATCTGCAGCATGGCGCAGAAACTACAATCACGACCTATGCTTTGTTACTAAAAATGCTGACGGTGCCCCCCTTCCGTCCGAAATAAAAGTACTGCCCAGCTTCCCTCATAGTCAACATAGGCCTGTTCTTGTTACAATTGGAGTACAAATTCCACTTATTAGGTCAGCACCGCAGCCAAGATGGAATTTTAATAAAGCTGACTGGGAAAAATTTCAACACCTACTTGACAAAACTCTGCACTGGATCACCCCCAGGCCGCAAAATTACGACAGATTCCGTGGAGCTGTCATTTCCGCCGCAAAAAAGTGTATTCCACGAGGCTACAGAAAAGAATATATACCTGGTTGGGATGAGAATAATCAAACTTTACGTGAAGAATATTTGAACAGCGAAGATCCATAACTTGCAGATGAAATTTTACAGAATCTTGATAATGCTCGACGAGCAAAATGGTCTCAAACTGTTGCCATCATAGATTTCAAATATTCCAGTAGAAAAGCGTGAAGCCTACTAATAAAACTTGGTTTAAGCACACCCCCTGCAAAAATCAACCCAGCAGTGACTCCCAACCAAATAGCGGATCACATAGTTTTAACCTCCAGAGCACCTAGCAACAAAAAGCAGACAACAAATATTAAAAAAGAACTGTCCCAGTTGAAAAAGGGATAACGGAAAAATCTGACTATGCGGGACCATTTGTAATTTAGGAAATAGAGCACTCAATAAAAGAAATGAAAACTGGCAAAGCACCCGGCTATGATGGGATACATGTAGAATTCCTGGCCCATTGCGGTCCTGTAACGAACGTGGCTGCCAAACTGAGAACAAGAAAGAACATTATCTCAAAGTTAAGCGGGACCAGATGGGATGCCTCAGCCGAAACTCTCCGCTTCTTCGTCCTAGCCCTTGTATACTCCACCGCCGAATATTGTTTACCTGTATGGCTAAATAGCCCCCATTCAAAAATGGTAGATGTCCAGCTCAACAAATCTTTGAGAATAATCAGCGACATCATTAAACCTACACCCACGCACTGGCTGACTACTCTCTGCAATAAACCACCAGCCCATCTCCGCCGTGCAAACGCTCTCTGTAGAGAATATAAGAAAATCCAAGACACCCCACAGCTCCTATTTCACGAAGACATCGCCCAACTAGGCGAGAAGTTACGTTCTAGGAAACCTTCAGTTCAGATTGCTGCAGCTCTCACTGCAAAAAATTTACTCTGGAACACGAATGGGCACAAGGATGGTGAAAGAAAGTATCTCCTGACACCTACAACAACATCCGTACAAACGAAACAGTGTCTGGCTCTACCAAGAAAAACATGGTGCTGCCTAAACCGCATCCGCACAGAATGCGGCGTATGTGCAGATTCTCTCCATAAATGAGGGAAACTCGAAAGTAACGCTTGGGACTGTGGAGAACGACAGACCATCCATCACTTAGCATATAGCTGCGTCAGGAGACAGAGCGACTGCACGACTAGAGACTTCTTGAGGGCCACCCCATCGGCCGTTACGTATATTAAAAATTTAGATTTAAGAATTTAATGTTCATTTTTTAGTTTTTTATCATGTGTTGCCGTACGCGAAATAAAATAAATAAATAGGCCGATGATAACTAAAATAAGCAAATAAAGTGTAACTTGTTACATAGGTGGAGCCCAAGCGAAGGAACGAGCCGAGTAGTTATGGGGCTGCCCAAAGCTTCCGCATCAGGGCATAGCGGCACCAACAGTCGTTGTTACCCCCCAAGCGCGCCATTAGATATTTCACATCAAAATATTTGTTTAGTCAAACACATAATGAAAGTACACAAAGACAAAGTATTGATTAATACGACATTGCATTTTATTTGAAACTCCGGATAGCGACACACACACACACACACACACACAATTTCCGTGATATTATCCCAAATCTCCTGATTAATAAAATCTAAAAATCTTTGACCTTTCCTGAAGCTTTAAACTTTATATTTGCTTTTCATCACGGTTAAGTTCTAATAAACAAAATAAACAATTCTTTCCTTTTTCGTGATGGTAGTAATTGTGGATGTTCGGTTTGGGTTAGTTGATTGTTTCGCGAGGTAAAAGCTGTGACAGGTGTGACTTTTGTAAATAGGGGAGAAGATTGTGAGACATCGGTCATTATTAATTACTTCTGACCACAGAGAGAAAAAGACAGAGAGTTTGTGACTTAAGTTTTGAAATTTAGTAACGTCCTATTAATGTATTTATGCCAGTTGATGTGCATTTAAGCGTCAAATGCAGTCTCGTGATAGAATTTTGACGCCAAAGGCCATTTAAAAAAAAAATAAAGCTTCAAGTCCTAGCTTCAGCGAAATTAGTTGTGAAAAAAGTGTTAAAAAAGACTATTAATAAAGTTGATACATCGATAAAAATGTATCTATTTATCCGCTTACAACATACTTAAATATTGAATAATATACAAACTATGACTTCATCGGCCACCTCTGGACCTCAGGGACATCGGTACGAGTGACAGCCTGGTACGCATGTAGTACCGGGGGTGGTGGCCGGCATTATACTCATCAAGGAACAGTCGGGGGCTAAGGCAATCTTGAAACAATCGTGAAACAGTACTCGGGTACTTTGGCAACATCAGTGCCTTGCGAGCGCTTGTTTTTTAAGGCAGGTCAAGTCTTATTGGAACGACGAAGTAGACTAAGTGACAAAAAAACACAAATGATTTGATTTGATTTTTGAATTATAATGCCAATGTGATACAGAAATAAAGTCAAGAATTAAGTATAACCTGTGATCTGTACCTGAGAGTTAAAAATCCAAGCGAATAATAGTTTTAAGAGATTAGTTTGTTTTTGTTTTTTTTTTATTTTATAATTTGTTTATTTTATTTATGAGGAATTAAATATATTTTTATTTTGTTTCGGTTTAACTTTGTCTACCCAACCAAACCCTAACCCCTTACACTTTGAGGGTACCTAGTAATAGTAGACGACTAGTCAACTAGTCTCGTCACGATTTCTATATTTGGTGCGTATTTTTTCTTATATTTAGCAAAACCTGCTAGGCTGCTAGCGATTTAACAAACTGAAAGTCGTGATCACGTCACGCCTTAAAATCACTGATGTCAAAAAATCACGGTATCAGTTAACAGTGTGATTTAAAAATCACTGTATCGCTCACCACTACCCGAGAAGCTATAAAGCATACAGGAACATATTTACCATAACTGCATCGTAAGCTTCCCCACTACAGTCGCAACGCTTGCGCACAATGGATAAAGTATGAATAAGTAAGATAGAAGAATGCAGTTGCTGTTTCTCTTGGTGGGCAATACTTTCACTTACGGGTGCTAGCAATATAGAAGTATTAAATATATGGGTTTAAAAGTAAATCCATATTTCTAAGATCATATGATAATTCGCAGATTACCAAAACATAAACAAAACAATAAAACTACGTATTGCAAATGGAAAACAGTAAAGATGGAAAATGCGTGAATAAAATGCGATTCTTTAAACCGTTGATATCAAGCATCGGTGTGTTGTGAACTATTGATTTAAGATAACCACAGAACCAGAAATCACATGGATTTAATTCTGGAGATTAAGGAGGCCAGTGTTGCGGCCCCTTCTCGACCAATCCAACGGTTGAGATAAGTTGCATCTACATAAGTATTGCCTATTCAATAAAATATAAATATTTAAACGGCCATATATTTTGGCTGAGGGCGCATTTCCAACAATTATTATGAATCGTATTTTATTCTTGCATTTTCAATCTTTAATGTCTTTCACTCCCTATACGTAGTTTATTATCTAATAAAGAATAAGGATCATAATATTGTATTTAATTTTTTTACCGAATCTTTTGGTTCTATGGATTTTAAATAAACAGGGATTTTAAGTAATTTTTTTTTATTGTACAAAACTAAATCTTAAAGAAAAGATTTGATATTAAAAAAGGTAAGAGATGCTAATTTCACCCCCTAATAATGTAACAGGAATGTTGAAAAAATTTTGGTAGTTAGTCCTTTGCGAGTGCACGGAAATTAGAAAATTTTAAGTTTCTACATTTACTTATATTTAAGAAAAAAAATTAAAACCTAATTAAACACACCACCATTTAGGGATAATATCTCGATAGGGGTGGGTTAAGGAAATTTTCTTACAGCAAAAATCCATCATAATTTTATACTTTATACTTTATTTACTAAACATGCTGTTATTTCAAATTATATTTGTGTATTATATTACAGGAATAAAAAATCCTTTAAAAAAAACAATGTAAACTGACATTAAAAAAGAATAAGTTACTGAATTTAACGATGCCTATACGTATGAGTATTTGCGGTTTTTGAGGGTACAGCAATAATGAGAATAATAAACTACACGACCGCATCCTGTACTTCTAAAACCTTTGTACATTCATCTGTTTAATTATACCAGTTAACCCGAAGGGATAATTGCGCCAAAAATAATAAATGTATCATATCGCAACCGAATTCTTAAGTAGACTTTACACGATTAATCATTTTAATCAAAAGGTCGCATCAAACCATTAAGACAAGCATGATTAACCCGTTTGACGCTTAAGTCAATCATTGACGGTGTGATTGATAGAAATTTTGATTGAAACAAATTATTAAAGAGGATGCTTGACCATTCAGAAGGGTTTTGATCAATCTATTCTTCAGTCACGCTACGACAGCAACCATGGAGGACAACCCGCTAGTTTTCAACACCGGAAATAATGAAAACGTAACTCCACCTGCTCCTTATTAATTAATTTGTACCGTAATTGTCCCAAGCTCAGGAAAGTTAAAAGTATGGACTACTTTAGCAAAAATGAAAAAGAACGGCAATTTAAAAAGTTTTGGATGCATTACAAGGGCTCAAATTGAACTACTATTATTAAATTAAAACAAAATTTCGGATCTTTTTAATCCATTCCAAAAGTTAGGTGCCCTAATTTGATGAAAAGTCCTTGAGTTGCAGGAATGGCTTTACGCATATTAGTAACCTCTTTTGCCATTAAAGTGTGTGGTGTATGTAAAGGAAGGAAAGAATGAAAGTTAAATAATAGGTGTGCAATAATTTCTGTAAAGGTTTAAAAAGTAGTGTCACAAAAGAAGAAAGCCTGGTTGGATTGGCTGGCTACAACAGCCAATCAATGAACGCAGAAGACAACGCTTAAGGATGTAAACAAGGCAAAAAATGAATATAAAAGGTTGTGTGGCAAAAGAGGACGTGGCACGAAAGAATTAAAAATAATTAAAAACTAAGATGGTAGTGTAAGGAGGGAAATGCGTTTTAAAAAGGTAGAAGAAATACTTTGAAAGTTTTTTGGAGTAAGCCCAATTCGGGGACAAAAGTAAAAGTTGTAATGTTAGTGAAATAAGTATAAAAGAGATTATGAAAACGTTAAACATTATAAAATTGGTGAAACCTGCGGGGTGTGACAGGATTACGGTTGAAATGCTAAAGGCTGGACGGGGCGTGTTAGCTAGTCGGCTGTACCGTCTTTTTAACGTTTGCTGAAGAAGCGGTAGCGTACAAAGAGACTAATGCAAGGCAGTTATCGTTCCGCTTTATAAAGGAAAGGGTTCGCAGCAGGACTGTGAAAACTACCGAGGTATTAGTTTCATCAGCATTGTCGGCAAACTGTATGAAAAAGTATTGATTAAAAGAGTGACGAATGAAACTAATAAGAAGATATGGGATGTGCAAACAGAATTTAAAAGAGGAAGGAGTTTTATAGATTAGGTCTCTTTATTACAAGGCATAGTCGAAAAATTTTTGGCTAAAAGTTAAAAGCTCTAATGCGCTTTCGTATACTTTGAAAAGGCCTATGACATATTAGTGAGGGGTCGACATTGTCTCTGTATGGGCTAAAAGGTAGTCCCTCTGTAGAAGTGGTGCTCATTGCCCTCGTTGCAGCCCGCAAGAATTTTCCTTGCAGGCTTCTCAATAGGTTCACAGCCCCGGCCCATTCCACTCTTGGCCACCAGACTAGTGCTGCGTACGTTAGTGACGCTAGTAATACCGCCCTATATAACCACAGGCTTACCCTCGGTTTTAGACCCCAGGTTTTTTGCTTTTTTGTATGCCTACAGTAAGGCATACATTTTATTCCATTTTGACTTGAGGTGTACGCTACACTTCAGTTTTGCATCCAGGTGTACGCCTAGGTACTTCACTGGAGCGGAGTATTTCAGTTCCTGATTCCATAGCCTCAAAGTGCTAATGGGTTCAAGTTTGTATTTTCTGGTAAAGATCACGGCTGTGGTCTTATATACATATAAAATTACAGTGCAACAGAAGTAGCTTGGCGGGCGACTAGCCTCAAAAATAAAAAATATTCGGCTAATATACTTCACATTCGTAAACTTCTTCCTCCGATTGTACTTGGAACTCACGATTACTGAAAATTTCGTCGTCGCCGATCGGATCGTTTTTCGAATGTTTTCGTTGTGCGCAGATTTGTGTGTTCTTCAAGCTACTTCTGTTGCACTGTACTATACATTTATTTATTCCAAGTAAACTACTAACAAATAAAGTCAAATTTAAAAACTGAAAGTACTACTTTAAGTGCCTTTTGTGAAGATCTAACCACCAAAATTAAAATATAAATATATTTCATTTAGTTTAAAATATTTCCAAACATTTATATCAATAAATATCCATTTACTGAATGGGGGAATTCGGAAAATTGAATAAGAAATTTTTTAACTTATTGTTGGCAGCTCGACGAGGAAAGTTAATACGCGAAAATTAATGTTCTCCAGAGAATTTGAAGAACATCGTATCGTCATCTGATCTTGTTAGGAATGATTCAATAAAACAACGATCAATAAGTTATAAAATTATACTTTCTTCTAAATAAATAAAATTAATGACATAGAAAGTACGTGACAAATGTAATTTTTTTCGTTTACATTTATTATCGATAATAAAATTTTATATTATGTTTTGACTATAAAAATTAGCAAAAAAACCAAAATTAATGCAAGTATTTTATCTAAAAAAAAAGGCAAATATTTGGGTTTAATTTTCCAAAAAAAAAATTAACCAATATTAAATAAAAAAAATTAATCCCAACCTTGTAAGTCAGAATCCCATCAAAAACATAAATGTGAGATGAGAGCCAAGTTATATTATAATATATACCTTGGTTGTTGACTTCAACGACAAAAGAAGTAAGATCTGTAATCTGAAATTTATTTATAACAACATAAAATATTTTATAACAACTTAAAATATTTCTTTTAATAAATTAGGATAATATATTGAAGCCTAAGGTCTGACTTGGTTAGTTCAAATTTACGAATTATATTGTAGCCTTCAAAACTTCTAAAGCTGTAAGTTCTTATTTTATTTTTCCGTAAATTTGGCTTGCTGGTAAAAACTAGCCATTAAACATAGGGCTCTTCCATAACTGTTTTAGTAGGTACTTAACAAGTCAGACCTTAGGCTTCAATATATTATCCTAATTTATTAGAGATATAATATTTTAAGTTGTTATAAAATATTTTATGTTGTTATAAATAAATTTCAGGACTGACCATTGCACTTGGCACCCATTTAGATCTTGTTTATTTTGTCGTTGAAGACAACAACCAAAGCATTTATTATAATAGTGAACTTGGCTCTCATTTCACATTTATGTTTTTGATGGGATATCATTACTTTTTGTACAGAAATTATTAGTAGGTACTTATTCATAATAAAATTAATACCAAATAGTTTTTGTTATCCTATTGTATTTTCCTACGTTTATGGGGTATAATTGTCTTTTTTGTGTTATTTTATTTATTTTCTTGTACAATTAAAATGTTCGAGTGAATTGCCCATTCAGTATCCGGAATTTTTCATAAGCGTTTTCTGTTTACTTACTTAATTTGGCCAAGTCGGGGCAGTATATCGTGCATAGGCGGTTGTACTCTACAATAGAGCTTTCTTGTGCTTTGATTTGACTTGGATCTAAATTGATAAGATGAACTTCATCCAAGGTTTAAAACTCTGGAGAGTTCAACGTAAGCCTGCCCTTCACTAAATATAGAGAAGCATATGTCGAAAAGAGCGCTGTCAAGGCTAAGGCCTTGTGATTTGTGGATAGTAATAGCATGTCCTAAGCAAATAGGGAATTGTTCCCTGCGAACATTTACATTACTTAATATCTGAAACTTGGTCTTGACTTGTTCTAGTTCGTAAATTAATTTATGCTTGGATTGTATTGTAATTTTACGTGCGCTATTGCTGTTGCCGACGTCCCAATGTACCTTCTCTATTTCTCCAATGGATCCGATTACACGTTCACCTATTTTTATCGTGATGACATTTTCTGAGCCAGCAGTCAGCGACGAATCATTCTCGTTCTTTTTAAATACTTCATTTCGTCTATCGAATTTAATTTAATTTCTGGTTGCTCCATACTTGCCAACATTGCAGTATTAAATTGGTTACACATATTTTTAGTGAGAAATATACATACTGTATCATTAGACAGCAGTCTAAAATTAGATATGATTTCTTTAAGCCGGTCGTTTTGATTTTTAGCGGTTAATTTGAGGAGTCGATTAGATAAAGTGCAACTGTCTTGACTTAATACTACACCTATTCTAAAAAGATTCAACATTTCGCCGAAAAGTTGGTCAGGTTTTATCGCACTGCTCCCCACCCCGCTGCTCCACGGCCGCCGCACCGTGCATGCACCGCGGTCCGAAATACCTATTTTATTTAATTTTTTATAAGTAATGATCTAACACTATTGATGTGCGTTAAATATTAAAATAATAATTAATACTAAATCCCAGTTTATAACGTAATAAATACGAAAGTTCGACTACACTCTTAGTTATAAGTACTAAGTAAAACTGATACGTTTGAATTAAAAAATAATTAAAGGTGGTATTCCACTCATTATATATTTACGTAAAGACCTTAAAATCCACATAAAGACCGACTGTCATCAATTTTGATTGCCGATTCTTACATTACAGACACTGTAAGTAAGTGTTCTTAATAGAATCAATTAATCGAAAAATTAAAAAATAATAAAAATTTACTAGTTTCTGATTTATTCCTTTGTATTTACCTAACTACCTATCTGGATGCCTAATTTGAACTTTCTAGGTCATCTGGAACTGAGTTAGAGTTTTGATCTATTGGTTAGTCAGTGGACGTTAATATCCAAATAACTGTTTCGAGTTGTATTTGATGAAATTTGGAGCACATATGTATCTTGCAAGTCTTAATATATGAGCCGAACTTGACACGTTTATGTGAAATAGTTTTTGAGTTATGAGGGGATCAAAAGTGGCCACAAATGTTTCGTGTAATCTTACACACGGTATCACCATTCTATTAGCTTGAACTTGGCTTGACAAGTTACCGCGTGTCTAGATTAGAAATCTATAAGCTGACTTTAACAAATTTTGACCTTGAGTACTACTTTTAACTATACATCCCCCTATTATTTTCTTAAACCCGTTCAAATATATTATCTCATATACTACAATACACATATACTGTGGGTATCTAGATTCATAATCAAGTTTACCCTAATTTATATTCGCAAATTTAAAATTAAACCATTTATACAATTCTACAAAGCCCTATTTATTTTCTTATTTTAAAAATAATACAGAACTAAAACTGAATAGGTAAGAAAAACGAGAAATTGCTAACAGTCGTCCTGCAAAATGTGTACTCAAAATGGACAAATAAATGAATACCTAACTGTAATAACACAAATTAAAAGATGAAATTGACCAATTATTGATAATAAAAATTTAACGAATGTATGATTACATACAAGAATAATAATTTTAATAAATTTTATTAGCAATCAAAAAAAGTATTTTATCTCGTTATATTTATGGTTGTAATTTGAAGTCAATGATGTATGACGTAATAGTCCCTAACATCTCGTCTGTTTTTATTATATACGCATTGCTGACTATGTTTTTAGACACGGAACCTCAGGACCACGGATATGCTCGGATTTACTATGATGAAACAAGTACCTTTGATTGGTTAGCTCAAGGTTAATAGGAGTGTAGGGACTAGCGCGTAACACTGCATTACACCAATGAGATAAACCTATACAAATGGCGCATAAACGTTTATAAATAAAAAATGTAAAATTACAATAAATGATAGTTTTTAAGCATAAAGGTACGAATTTGCTGTTTTAAAAAATTAGTGGTCTGCCCCATGAGACCAGTAGTGAGCTTCGACAACACACCAGTATAAACTCTACCTTATTTTACCTACAAAATAATTAAAAATCTAACAAGATTCAAACCAACTCATTCGTTAAGTAATACTCTAGATCTAATCCAACAACGTAGACCTAGCAGATGAGAACTGCATTATAATATCCTTTGATGTATCTAACCTCTTTACTTCAGTTCCAAAAACTGAAACCTTGCCTTTAATTAAAGAAATCTAAGACTCGGCAAATATTAATGATAACTGTTTTACCCACATTTTGACCCTCCTAAATTTTTATCTATCGCAAGATTTTTTTGTTTCCAATAATAAATGTTATCAACAAACCGAATGCCTTGCTATGGAAAGTTAATTTAAGATTTTTTTATGAACAATTTAGAAAACAACTTTATTGTCACCGACAACAACTTTGAAATCTTACACTGGTATAGATACGTTGATGATTGTCTAGCTTCTCTAAACGGTAATGAAGACGCTGCATTTAGATTATTAAATAAAATAAATTCTCTACACCCCAAAATTAAATTCACTAGGTATTGAAATTGATGACAACAATAAATTAAATTTCACCATTCATAAAAACTCCGACAAAATTAAGTTTCAGCATATATATAGAAAACTAACTCAGACTAACTATGTCGTACCTAGCTTTTCAAATTACCCACATCAACATAAAATGGCCGCTTTCAATTGCTACAAACACAAACTTCTAAACAACAAATTACCAAGCTAAAATTATTATTTTAAAGTAAATCCCAATTTGATTAATTCCATTATTCAAAAAATAAAAAAGAATTAAATTCAGTTTTCCAAAATTTAAACCAACAAAATTTTTTATGGGATTATAATAAAATCCAGTCAAAAGCATATAACTTTTATGTTTTTCCTTAGGCAATAAATATCGATAATTAGGGGTGAGTAATTTATAGTGATTAACAATGTACTCTATCGTGTTAAATTTACGCAACAACAATATATACCGTGACTGCTCCGCATCAGCGTTGAACAGATCGGTGAACACTTTTATTTATTGAACAGTGGCCAAAAAAACATATCTAGTAAGCATAATTTCATAAATATTGGTTTCCAAAATTATAACAAAATCATTATTAATATTAATTAATATATATATATATATATATAATATATATATATATATATATATATATATATATATATATATATATATATATATATATATAAATTATTCATTATATTAATTTTAGGGTAAACAAATGATATGAAAGGTTATTATTTATCAGCTAAAGTGTTGCATGAAATTTGCAGGCACAATAAAACTTGCTTTCGTTTGAAATGTTGCAATTATTCCATTGTCAATTACTACGCCGCATTGAAAGCACGTGCCCTGGATTCTCATTCATAGCAATTATTATAAAATTACACAATGACAAATCGTAATTTAAACGACAATCATAATGTACCATTTCGAACTTTTCACACACAGATTTTCAAATAAAAAGATTAAAAATCTTTGCAAAAAAATACATTTTTATTTAATACTAAAAATAGAAAAAAATTTACAAAAAAGAGTCGAACCAAACTAGGCCAGTATGGTAAAAATCATAGTTTGATTGGTATTTAAATTAATCGTGGGATGCAACACATTATGCAATAGGGTGGATCAAAAATTCTAATTTGTAAACTGCTTGGTGTGGAATAGACGCTCTGTGATAAGATGTTACGAGAAACAAAATCTCAAATTTCTAGCTTAATATTTTGTACTGGCACAGAAAAGAAAGTAAATATATTTTTAACGAAAAAAATTAAAATTTTATTTTAAAGTAAATTAGTACAAACAGATCATTTAAACAGTAATCTAAACTAAAATAAAACTTCATAAAGGTACTACAATCGTAAAATTGATGGTAGTCAGCACTCAGTCAGCAGCTTGTCAGATGCTTCTGTTAAAATTTTCACGTGTCTCTCTACGGCTCGAGTGTGACATGGAAAGCCATTTACAATAGGAAGCAGTTGATTCAGATCAATAGTTTTTTGTTGTATGCAATTTAAAATTTCATGATCTGTTAAAGCTTTTGTCACTGGAGGTTCAATGAGTTCAATATTTTGCCAATCTACCAAGCCAATTTAATATTTTGCCTCAAAATAAAATTTCGGCAATGTAAATATTCTTACAGAATTTTCTGCTGTTAAATTTTTTCTAGCTTTTATAATACATCTCAATAATAGCTCTCTTATTTCATATCGTGAGTCGTGTAACATCAATAACAAAATATTTTCTGTATGGCCAAAGAATCCATTTCGTTGGATAACTGGATTGATTATATCTTTCAGCTCTTGTATTAGATACCGAGATAAAACTATTAAAATATGCAAATGTTTTGATCCACTGGTACAAGATGGTTTAGTTTTAATATGATACCACATAGGTGCATAAACTTTTATAACAAATGTTGTTAGAGTAACCAGATTTTCAGAAGGACTATCAGTTGCCATATATAATCGCAAAATTATGTTTCCTGACGTTAACCATCTTCGGTGAACTAATTTTCCTGGATTACAATTTGCTAGGCTAGTAGAACATGCTCTCAAATTGATCGCTCTACAAATATCTAAGAGATATTGCTGATATGTACTTAAATCAGTGCTTGTAACAAACGATAAGTCGCATTCCATTTTTTTTAATCGTACCGGTGGTAGAACTTCGCATTTCCTTAAAAGCTTTTCCAACAAGCCCAGCAAAATCTCGTGGACCACTTGTTGTTCCATTCAAACGGTCGAAGAGATGCCTCAGTGGAAGTTCGTTATCGTGCAGGATGCAAATAAACCATTGCAGTGGTGTTTTCATTTGCACTTCCAAAATCGTATTAGACCACCTTTTTGAACGATATTCGTCACAGCCAACTGCAATTATTTTTTGTATATCTATTAAGTTCTCGGCAAAAAAGTGTTCAAAACCATTTTTTTCTCAAATTTTGCCAGAACATTTTTATTGTCACAGTGCACCGACTTTGCAGCAAGCAAATAAGGTTAGCAGATATCGTTTTTTTAGTAAACAACCAATCCACCCTATTATGCAACAGTAAGAGAGCCTCTCGTTTTCAGCAGGTCCCGATGAATTTAAGCGAAAATTTCTTACGGTCGACGAAACATGGGATTAACACTTTGATCCAGAATCCAAAAACAAAGCATGGAATGCCGGCATAGGGGTTTCACTCTCCCTCGAAAATTTCGTGTTGCCCCATCAGCTGGTAAGATAATAGCTACAGTTTTTTTGGATTTTGCAGGTGCCTTTTATTTTCCAGATTTGGCCCCCAGCGACTAACCGTCTTTGTGGGATCCGCTTGGCTGATGATAATGAAGTTATATCGGCGGTGTATGAATGGCTTAGGACTCAAAGTTCTGAATTTTTTTCAAAAGGGTTTGAAACACTTATCACCGATATACCAAGTGTATAAACGTTGCAGGTGACTATGTTGAAAAATAAATTAGTTTCATTCTTCTCATGTGTTTAATTCTATGTTAGGGACAACAATTTGTGAAATATCCTCGTATATTACTGACCAAAACTATTACACACGCAAATCTTCCGGGACTATCTTTCATATTCTGATTGAATTCGTGTTTTCAAATGCCCAACATCACAAATCTTTACGAAATGAATTTTAGTGGTAAATGGTTGTTCGGGTTTTCAGGCTATCGCGAGCCTAAAATAATTCTCGACGTTTCGCCATCGCAAGTGGATGGCATCTTCGAGAGATGTAATTTTTAAGGATGACGGTTTGTGACATTTGTATATCACCACGATCGCAGGTTATGTACGTTTTGGTGGGCGGGGCATATTTCAGGGCTGTTCAGGAATTGGTCACGTTCCGGATCCATTCTTCTTATATTTGCAAGGAAGTCCATTGGAAATGCGATCACGGCCATAACAGGACACTGGGCAGATGAATCCAATGCACGGTGCATGGGAATCGCAGAGCTACAACACGACTTCTGTAAAAGCTGTCATGATGAGGAAGAGAATAAAACAATGGTACATATTCTCTACCACTGCCTGTCCTAGGCTTTCTATACTAAGGCAACCGAACTTTGATGACTTATCTAATCTCAGCTCAGTTAGCATTAAAGACTTTTTATTAAAATTTCCAACTGGTTCTCACGGTAGAGGGGGAAGGCACTGCCGTCTATCACGATATCACAAAGGGTCAAAAGGCATAAGTGGGTTCTTTCCAAACCGACTTTTTAACCTAACCTAACCTTGTTATTTTAATATTGACTTTATTTGTTAAGTTTAAAGATTTTATTAAAAACTTAAGTTATCTTACTGTGTGTTTGAATTTTTTTGAAAGCCAATACATATAGATAGGCATCGCTTTCGTGTATTGTTTAAACATAAATTTATAAATACATATACATATTTTACATTAAAAAATATATTAGTATCTGGTAAGTATTAACGTACATTTTTATAAAACTCTGGCCAACAACTTTTTAAATTAAAAACAAAAATACACTGGAAAAAGTCTAGTAAAGTTTACGATCAGCAATTCATCGCCAGCAATTACCATTAGTCCAAAAATAACTACATTTCTTTCTCTAGAGACCACTTTAGAGTGTGCCTCGTTTCCTTAATCAAATCTTCTATTTAACCGAAAATAATGGTCGTGCTGTGAATAGAACATTTAAATTATTAAATTAACGCGAACCCTATAACTATCTAACTATAAATAACTATTTGGTTCGTCTAAAAACACTCTCCTACAAATTCAATGCTTTAAGATCCAAGTATTGACTTCGATGTATTTGAGCATTTTTCCATTTGTGGCTTTAGATATTTCTGTCCAAGTATATCTAAATAAAATAAATTGTAGTAAAGTAAACCAATTTCTAATAAATAGATTTGCGGAAATCTTTTGTTGGTCGTAACTGCTATGTTTTTGTTAATTTTTTAACAAAAAGATTCTTTCATGCGCTAAAACAGATCCAAAAATAGAGCGTTCGTACAATATAAACGAAAAGTATACACAGAAAAAACAAGTTACTTAACCCTTTTATTCTAAAAATCAATAATCCTTTATTTAATTCAAAAAATTATATACACATAGCATGCAAAAGTTTTTTTGAATTAGACGGAAATCTTAATTAAGTATTCCAAGGCGTTTAATATTACTTCAAGGAGTTAGCATCTCTAACTTCTTGTAAAGTTGTCTCTGTCAGAAGTTAGCACCTTAAAGTTTGCCAATTAATTGTCTTGATACGTTATGAAAGCTACGTCGTGGTTTCAAATAAATGGATTCATTATGTTTCTCGTTAAATTGTTACATGTATATTAGTTAGCAGTCGTTAAATACATCAAAGCAAGTAAATGCGCTTTTTAACTCTAATGGGTGTCTCAGTTGTTTTATATATATAATAGTGAACCCTTTCACTCTTAGGGTGACGCGTTATCGTTTTATTCTCGTTTTATAAACTTCTGCCATTATTTTCTGTCTCTTGTCAGTGTCTTTTTTTCGCTCCATTGTTTATTTCTTCCTCGTAAAATCTCCCTTATCATGTCGTTCTAGGTTTTTCTAGGTCTTCCTTTTTTTTTCTTGTTTTGTGTTTTTGCTTCATAGATTTGTTTAACAGGTCTATTGTTTGGCATTCAATGTTTGTGTCCTCACCATACCAATTGTTTTTGTTCTATGAATGAAATAATATCTTCTATGTTTAGTTCTTCTCTTATTAGTGTATTTCTTATTTTATCTCTCCTTGTCACTCCTTTAACTCTTCTCAGATATTTTATTTCTGTTTCTTGTAATCTACATTTAATTTTTTTTGTTAATATCCAAGATTCACATCTATATGTTAATACTGGTCTATATATTGTCTCAAATATTTTTAGTTTTGTCTGTCTTGAGATTTCTCTTTTGTTGATAAATTTCTTATTCATTGCATAATACAGTTTTATGGTTATCTCGATTCTGTCTTGAGATTTCTTTTCTTGTCTTCCCTTCTATTGTTAAAGTTGTTTTAATAAAGTTAAATTTAAAATTTTTAACATTTTTTACAGACATAATGTAAGAAGCATTCTAAATAATAGTATTCAGTCACTTCCGGTTTGAACAGAAACAAACCTTAATTTTGAAAATTAAATGATACCCTGTGTATTTAATTCAAAAATTAAGTTATACGCGCAATTTTCTTTTTAATGAGGGATTACACTTTTTGTTTTTGTTTTTGCATTCTGGTGAAATCAGTCGGAATAGGATAAAACGTCAAAAACACAAGACGGTTGCCGAGTACACCTGCTTAAAGGTAAACAAAGAAGTAAGCGCAAAATTGTAAGCGGGAATATGCAAAACATGGCCAAGTTCCATTTGATAATTCTCGTCAAAGGTTATTGGTTACGACTAGAATATCAGTGTCCATAATGAGGCTGAAAGAGTAGATAGGTAAGCAACCTTGTATTTCATCTCCAAAAACATCTAACGGAAGGCGTTGCTCCAGAAGTTTCATTTCAGAAGGATAGAAATAATTAAAGAAATCGTTAATAATTTTCATAATAAATTCATGGGTAGTCACCGTTAATCTGAAAGAAAATTTTACTTACTTATGTTTTTAAAAAAAATTTGTTTTGGTTAAGTATTGGTTTGTGAAGTCTGGACAAAGCGTGGTAACTAGTCTGCTGTACCACCTTCTTAACCTTTGTGGTAGCATACCAGACGACTGGTGCAAGGTCGTTATCGTGACGCTTTACAAGGAAAAAGGTTCGCAGGACTGTTAGAAGGTAGTAGGTTACTTAGCATATTCCGAAAATTGTATGCAAAGATATCGATTAAAAGAGTGACGAATGAAACTGAGAAGATGATATGGGATGTGCAAGCAGAATTTAGAAGAGAAAGGAGAAAGGAGTATGGATCAGGTCTTTTCATTACGAGGTATAGTCAAAAAATTCTTGGCTAGAAGTCAGAAGGTTTACTGCGCTTTTATGTACTTGGAAAAGAATTATGACAGAGTGTTGAGGAGTGAATTGTGGTCGACATTGTCTATGTATGGGGTGAGCGGTAGTTTAATACGAGCAGTTAAATCACTTTACGAGGATTCCACTGCTTGTGTCAGGATAAACGGAACTCACACGGACTGGTTTAACATCGAAAAAGGTGTAAGACAGGAATGTGTAGCTTCGCCATGGCTGTTTAACTTATACATAGACGATTGTTTATATATATATATATATATATATATATATATATATATATGTATATATATATATAAATGTATATATATATGTAAGAAATTTAAAGAATTATTTTTTTAAAAATGTATAAAACTGATGGATAAAAAATTAAACCAAACTTTTTTTTTCCAGGATGTGGAAAGTTGCAGAGGTAATTATAATTCCTAAACCAGACAAAAAACCTGAAGAAGCTTTATCTTACCGACCGATCTCACTGTTACTTACAAAATTGTTCGAAAAACTTCTACTGAAACGACTAAAGCCAATAATAGAGAAAAGGAAGCTACTACCTGATCACCAGTTTGGATTTCATGAAAGCCACTCAACGATAGACCAGGTCCACAGAATAACCAACATCATAGAAAAAACGCTAGAAGAAAGGAAAGTATGTTCTACAATATTTCTAGATGTAACACAGGCTTTCGACAAAGTATGGAATGAAGGATTTGAGTACAAAATGAGACATCACCTGCCAAAACAGTACTCACAACTCTTAATTTCTCACATGTCAAACAGAGTCATTAGAATAAAACGGGAAAAAGCTTATTCTGAACTCAGAGAAAGCAACGCAAAGTGCCACAGGCAAGTGTATTAGGACCAGTCTTATGCCTTTTATACAGCAGTGATATCCCTGATTTAGAGCATAACACTATAGCCACTTTTGCTGATGACACAGCTATACAGTCGGAAATAGTCAAGACAAAGCTGCAGCTAAATTACAAACAACCATTAACTATATTCAAACATGGACTAAAAGATGGAGAATCAAGCTTACTAACAAGAGAAGTTATACCGAATAATGCTCAGGTACCTTATGCCAACACAGCCAAATACCTGGGTATTACATTAGATGCGGAGCTACGCTGGAAACCCCATGTCAAACAGAAAAGAAGAAAAGAATAAGGACAATAAATTGCTACTATATAAGCAAATCCTGAAACCTGTTTGTACTCATAGTATTCAGCTTTGGGGCTGCACCAAAAAAAGCAACACCTAGATCATACAACGATTTCAAATTACCAATGCTCCTTGGTACTTCAGAAACAGTGACCTTCATTGGAACCTGGTGATTGACACTGTTAATCAGGCGATGAACAAGTTTGCCAAGAGTCATGAACAGCGACTCCTAGAACTTGTGAATTTTAAGGCCATCCAGCTCCTCAACAACACCAATCAGACGAGAAGACTCAAGAGGACAAATCCCTTTGAGTTAGTTCAACAGATAAGTGTCAGTGTAAAGCAGAGTACAGTGCAGTGCTTACACACTACTAGTATTAGAGTGTAAGGAACTTCTATTGATTAAGACCTTTAGTTTTAAGATTGAAATTAGTAAAATAAGGTAGATCAAATTTGCTCATTGATTGTTACCGATCAGATTGTAAAAAAAGCCTGCTAGGCTTTTTTTAATAAAAAAAATATATTTTTTTAAATCAATTACACATTCAAAAAAAATTAAAAATAGAACAATGAAATAATTTTAACAAATTCGTTGCCTTTTGATCCAAAAACTAATTTGCTTTACCTGCTAGTCAGTAGCTTTAAAAATCAAGAGTGTCAGTTGCATTTTAAGTAACTTTACTATTTTAATTAAAGAAGTATTTGCTATTTAATCGCTACTTGCACAATTAAATTAAATCTGCTAAAAGCTTCTTTTATCGTTTAACCTCATTTCGTAGCAAAAATGGTTTTAATTTCAAAGAGTTACGTCGACATAAAAAATGTTATTTTAGCGAAAAGAACTTTGTACACTTTTTTATGTTATAAACTGATGGGGCATGTTAAAGAAGTTTTTCTTGAATCGAGGGAACAACGATATCTTTTCAACAATAAGAAATTAAAAAAAATGTTTTATAGATTAAATCGCCGGAAGAAGCATTCGAAGGCGTCAATAACATTTTTATTACATCCGTAACTGATTGAAATAACTGGTTTAAAAATGCATAGTATTTCAATATGGAAAAAAAGTATTTCAACAATATTCAATTTTCAGTTTGTTATTTGGTTATTTTAATAATTAACTATAAAAAAAAATTTTATACGGATTTAATGTCCTAAAAATTAAACATTGAATTTTAATTTTTTGACTATACAAATATATAAATATCAGTGGTCTGGGAGCGATCCAAAAGGTTCACACGACTAACTTCCCAGTGGAAAGAATAAAAAAATACCATATGTTTGGTTGTTATAATTATTAAAATTATTATAAAAAACGATTTTAAATTGTTTATAACAATTAATTTTTTTTTTAATTATTATGATCAATAGTCATTTGTTAGTAACACAGTAATTGTTATAAACAATGCTTGATTATTACTAACAATAATTTTTCACTGTTATAGCGTCTTCAATACTATTCTCTCAAGTTTAAAATTCTCCAATTCCTATTTCCAATTTCTCTTCTAATGAAATATTGTCATGTATATTTTTTATACAAATATTTCTAACATGCAATCATATTATTTAAAAGATCATAAAATTCTGTATTAAAAATAGTATAATTTATAAATTACAAAATTCAGGTAGTTTACCATTTTTTTTCAGTTTTTTGATTATTCATAAAAGACAGCTTGACCGATTTTAATAAAAATGTAATTATTTCCAAGTTGTGTAATTATGCGTCGAATGCAATTGGTCCTACGTCGATATCAATTTTTGTTCTCGAGATAATCAAGACAAAAAATAAATCCGAAAGTTTACCATTTTTATAAGTTTTTTGATTATCCATAAAAAATATCTCTAACGATTTTGCTAACAATTTAATCATTTTTAAGTTGCGTAATTATGCGTCGAATGCAATTGGTCTAACTTCGATATCAATTATTGTTCTCGAGATAATCGAGACAAAAAATAATTCCAAAAGTTTACCATTTTTTTTAGTTTTTTGATTATCCATAAAAAACAGCTCGATCGGTTTTGCTGGAAATCTAATCAGTTCTAAGTTGCGAACAGTGCACGAAATATAATTCCGAATGCACATACGAACACACACATACGTTCACTTAAAAACTATTGTATTCGACTCTGGGGACCTTAAAATGTGGAAATATGTCAAAATTCGGGATTCGCAAAATCGGACCCATTACTATAACTTCCACTGGAAAGTTAATTAGAGTGGTGCATTTAATTACTTATTTATTTATCGCGAATATTTATTTAATTTTGAGCTGATCTACTGGCTACAGTCCAGATCGCTTAATTGCATTGAAATACCTTTGTCCCGCAAATGTTTTTTATTATCTGTACATTCTTGAAGAAAAGCTTGAAATTACATTATTTATAATAGCGTACCAGACGACTGGAGCAAGGCCGTTATCGGGCCGCCTCACAAGGAAAAAGGTTTGCAGCAGGACTGTAAAAACTACCGACGTATTAATTTACTCAGCATAGTCGGCAAACTGTATTAAAAGAATAACGAATTAAACTGAGAAGATGATATGGGATGTGCAAGCAGAATTTAGAAGAAAAAGAAGAAAGGAGTATGGATCAGGTCTTTTCATTGCGAGGTATATTCGAAAAATTCTTGGCTGGAAGTCAGAAGGTCTACTGCGCTTTTATAGACTTGGAAAAGGCCTATAACAAAGTGGATAGGAGTAAATTGTGGTCGACATTGTCTATGTATGTGGTAAGCTGTAGTTTAATACAAGCACTGAAATATCTTTACACGGATTCCACTGTTTGTGTCATGATAAACGGAGCTTGCACGGACTGGTTTAACATAGAAAAAGGTGTGGCTTCGCCATGGCTGTTTAACTTATACATAGACAATTGTTTAAAATATTTGAAAGAAATATTTGCATTTGAATTAAAAATAAATAATTTGATCGTCAAATGCCTTGTTTACGCCAATGATCAAGTCATATTAGCGTCATCTGAAGAGAAGTTACAAGCGATGGTTAATGTTATGCACAGTGCCCTCAAAATCAAAGTGATAAAAGTAAATGTAAGCAAAACTAAAGTAATGGTTTTTGAAAGAGAAGAAAGCATGACAAACTGTAAAGAAAGAATGGAACCAGTAAATGAATTTGTGTACTTGGGTATAAAGTTTACGAGATATAGAAAGTATGACAGTGACATAAGGCAAAGGGTATTGGCAGGAAAACAAATGAATGGGGCACTGCATAGCTTTATGAACAGCAGAAAAGTGTCAAAAAAGGCACGTCTGGCTGTGCATAAAGGTGTGTTGGTTACTACACTTAGGTTTGAGTAGATGAGTAGTTTGAGACGTATAGCCGGAGTGACTCGGTTGAATAAAGTGAAGAATCGTGAGATAAGGGAACGCTGTGATGTAAAAAAAGATGTGGTTACAAAGATAAAGAAATGCTTCGATGGTTTGGACACGTAGAAAGGATGGATGAAGTAAGATTGACGAAACAAATTTATAAGGCGAGTGTGAATGGAAAAGTCGGTAGATGTCGACCTCGGCGAACATATCTCGATCAGATCAATATTGTTTTGAAGAAAGGCCATGTCAAGATTTCCAACAACCGACGAGCATGTATGAGAGCACTGATGAAAGTAGAGGAAGCAAAAGATGTGTGTAAGAACCGTAGCAAGTGAAAGGAAGTGTTTCCTGTCTACCTCTACGGGTAAAAAGACGTGACTATATGTATGTATGTATTATATCCTAAAGAATGTTATTCCAGACTTCTTAAATTTGGTGACACAGTTCAACTTTAAAGAATCGTTATATTTTGCCATTCAGCCAACATTTCTGATTATTAAAGAAAGTGAATTATTAGTCTTCTTATAACACCGGATGTTTTATACATTTACTGAACGAATATATAATTAATTTTAACACATTAACTCTTTTGTTTTCTTCTTTCTGACGTCGTAAGAAATATAAATAATTTATGAAGACATAAAACTATGTTAAAGTCGACAAGGCGGTAAATTGAACGAAAGTAAAATGGGATGATTGATGAATATTCAATGAGTAAGAAATTTTTTCGACTGGAAAAACGAAGGGATAAAAGAAAATAAAAGAAGAATCTCTGATAAAGTCCTGAAATTAAAAGCGGCGGTAAAATACGACGTGTAGTCTGTATTTTCAGCGAAAATTTGTAAAATTGACTATCAATAAAGAAAAAACATTTTTACTTTAGAAAATATGTTGGGTAAATTTTTTTTTGTAAATAAAAAAAAATAAATTTGAAGAATTAGTTTTCCTACAAATACAATAGGTGTAAAATTTAAATTAAGTTTTAAAGGTTACCCCGTTTATTAATCAAAGAAAAGGGTGACGGATAAGCACAAAAGATCCGATAGGTCGAAGTGCTTGAGAGGCTGCATAGCTTTCACGACCCCCTCCCCTACAATCTACAAGAGGTGACGGAAATTTAAAGATAAAGTTAGCCCCGCAAATACTTTTAATTAATTATTTAAATAATTATTAACATTTTATTCGTTTTTTAATTTTTTTTAAATTTCGGTTATTTTTATTATTAAAAAAGTTACGAACATTTTTTTTGTTCCTTCGTTATTTAAAGGCCATTCTTTAAATGATATCTTGTAACAAATAATGTTGATGTGATGTTTCCAAAAACTATTATTTAAATCCAACAAGTACGAGCCCTAACCATTATATGTTCGGACGGACAAATTTTTTGCCGATTAATAATTTATTATTCTTTAAATAATATTTTATTTTAACAAATAAATTTTTTCTATAAACTAGGTAAATAAATGTATGTTTAGTGTGAGTGTTTTTGATTCTATTTTTGTTAAGAGTTATGTCAAACAATAGTGTTAAACTGTCATAATTTATTGACCTCTAAATGTTCGGACTGCTAGACAATGTAAGAAGATATTTAAATATTTTAAAAGTAGGCTCTGAAATATAACCACACTTTTAGGTAGGTTTGTTTACTAGTTAACATTTATCATTTTGTAAAGTAAAAATGTGCCGAGGATTAGTCACACCGTTAAAAATTCGATTATTGATGGTTAAAAAACATAAATAAGGCAAGTCAATGTCTTAAATTGCTTCTGATCTTAAAATATTAAAATTAACAATTGGGGACATCATTTAGAAACACAAGGAAACTGGTAATCTAACTGTTTATGGTAAAAGTACTAGACGCCCACAATTAGAAACTAAAAGAAATAAAAGATTTGTAAGGCTCGAAGAAAATCAACACTGCGCAAAATTACCTCTTCTTGGAAAATCAGCAAATTGGGTTAAATTTTGGAAGAGAGTGTTGTCGGAAGTGAATTCATAAATCTGGGCTTAGTTTTTATAAGGTATAATATGCTTTACGGTTGCTAAAATAATTATTTTTTGGGCTAAAGAACGGGTTTTGTGGACTAATAAGGACTAAAGTAAAGTAAAATTAAGCGATGGTATAAAATTTGATATCAGTTTGGGTGATTGTAGGAAGCGTGTAATTAGAGGCAAAGCAGAGGCATTTTATAAAGATTATTTAAAGCGCACATTTGAGTTTCCTGAAGGAATTATAGTTTGGGGATGCATGTCAGGGTCAGGGAAATTTACATTTTATAGATGGTACGGTAAATGCACAGAAATATTAAAACATTTTAACAGAATATTTATAAGCAAGCATTCAAGAGTTACATCCTAATGAAAATAATATAATTTTTAACAAGATGGTGCATCTTCACATACTGCTAAATAAAGAAAAAACATGACTTAAAGATAATGAGATTAACACCTTAGACTGGCCTTCGAGCAGCCCAGACCTCAACATAATTGAGACACTATGGCATAAAATGAAACAGTGCCTTAGAAATAATCCCCAACGCACTATTCCAGATCTACATATTAAATTTTAAGAAATTTGGGATTTATTTCCTGCTGTATAATGCCGTAAGATTGCGGCAACAATGCCCTTGCGTATAAAAGCCGTAATCAAAGCTCGAGGGGATGTTACGCCATATTAATATAACTAAATGTTTGTTAAAAAACAAATAAAATTTTGTTCATTTAATTTTCACAGTTTTTTACCTTGTTTCAACTTAGAAATGTTCTGACAGTTTTATTTGTAATCGATACAGTAACATAACAATGTTTATTCCAATACAATAAATTCTACTTTTATAAATCACTTATATATACAACTTTTACAACTTTTTATAACTATTTACATTTCTTAAATGATAAACACTTTTTTTTCTAATACTGACTCTGTCCGCCCGCTGTCCCTTTTTTTATACCTGTACGAATAGCCACGAGAAGGGTCCAGTAAATTCTCGAATTATCCATTGTCTTCTATGCTCATTAAATATTTACCTTAGATTTGGTCGGAGTCGTCGGTTAACAGAGACGGATTCAATAAAATCGTAACAATATTTTATATATTTGTTTGATTTTAATACTGTCCGAACACATAGTGGTTAGGGCTCGTATATTGTTAGGCAAATATTGACCCAACTTCACCTACTTAATATTTTCACAATTTTCGTAGTAAGTATTTTTTAATTTAATTAAACCTGCTTTATTTTCTTCTGCATAGAAAAATGGGAAGCTTTGCGGTAAATTAAGAGACTTTAACTTATTAAAATTCTCACAAAACCTATTTCTGTCGGTAAACGAGATAAAGCTGCGAGTTTTGTTTCTTTAAAAGAAAAATAATCTCTGAATATAATTTTTTTAATTACCCGAAGTAAAAAAGAGCCTCTGCATACGAATCATTAAATTTTTTTGTGGTAATCAAGCCGCAATTAGGACCAATTAAATTAATGTATTTTTAAATCTTTTCAATTATTTTAATTTTTTTATGTCTTGGTAAGGCCTGGGTCACTGAAAAAAAAAAGGAAACTTCTTTTTCCAGGACCTTAAAAGATAAAGGCCCCGTAAATTTTAATAGGTTATACCACAAGTTTTATTCAAAAGATTAGCCATAAAAAAATTCCTTAATTTCCTCTTATAACCAGTCGCCAAGGTATAAACATGTTGATGCAAAAGTTAATGAGTGAAAGAAAGAGAACTAATCCTTTATTGCTAAAAATGATCATGTTTAAACAAAAGGTATTGGAAGTGCATTCGATACATACACACATGGAAATAATCTATAGCGAAAGCGAAATAAAGTTGCGTTCACGTCATCATTGTGAACATTTGCAGCGTTGTCAGATTGTTCATGAAATATGGAAATTAACAGAAGTAAACAAAAAACATAAATGTAAAAAATTTAACAATACTTATATTAAATGAAAACTACAAAATTATTCTTTTTTCAGTTGTCTTTTTGTTAATTACATTTATGAATAGATTTCACGAAGTAAGGAGTTCCACAATAAAAGTAGTGAGGTTATTACTGAGTTACCAAATAATAAATATAATAAAAACAAAAACACAAGTAATAAAATAAAATATGTTTTAATAATAAACGTATTTTCAAAGACAAAAACTGACATTAAAGAAATCAACACCATGTGAAATGTTAACAGAATAGGAACTAGACATATTCAAATTTTAGTTTATTTTCCAAATCTGATTCAACATTGGTGTCACTCTCTTCACTATTAAAATTTATAACTATCGGAGTAATTTCTTGTACCATTTAGGTTGAATAGGTCTTATGCTAAGGTGACTGGACTAAAAGAGAAATGAAACTGCAAGACGTTACTAGGAGAAAATATTAAGATTTCAAGTCAAAAATTTACTGCAAATTGTAAAAAAAAAATTATAAATTTTTTTATACACTATTATAATAAACTTTTATTAAGCCAACTAAAATATGAGGATACCTATGCCTACTGTGAAATTGTAAACCAAACTTACTATTTGATAATTTTGGCAACACTGCTAGAGCGAGTTCGTAAGAAACGGCCTGAATTGTGGAAAAACAAGTCGTGGATGTTGCACCAGGACAACGCACCTGCTCATTACGCGCTGCCCGTGAAGCGTTATGTAGCCGCTATAGACACTTCAGTGCTCGGACACGCGCCTTACCCGCCTGATTTAGCAGCCTGTGACTATTTCCCGTTTCCGAAGATCAAGTCAAAAGGAACCCGATTCGAGTCGAAGACAGAGGTGATGCGAAAATCGGCGGAGCTTCTAAATTTTTTTTTTTTTATGAAAATAGTCGCAAAAAGGGTAGACCTATCGTGTGGGCCGCGGACGGCCCGCACTGCAACTATTAGAAGGGGAAGGGATTATAGAAAGCAAATGATTGTGGACACGCTTTTTAAAAAGTTGTAGGTCATAGTTCTCTGAAAAAACTGATTTTGAAAGCTTATTCCATTCCGTAGCAGCCCTGTAAAAGAAGGATTCTTGATGAAGATTGGTCCTAGTAGTGTCAATCTTAAGAGTTAATGGGTGAGACTGATCAGCGTGCCGAGTTCTTCGGCCGAATGTGGCCAATGGTGGTACAAGAGTTTTTATTTCTCTGGAGCATCTGCCATGGAAATATCTGTAGAGCAATGACTGGTCTGCAACTCTTCTTTTATGTTCTAGAGGGTGAAGGGTTTCCGTGAGAGTTAAGCTGTTTATCAAGCGAATGGCACTTTTCTGAATGGAATCTAGAAGACGAAGAGAATGTCTTGGTGCTGAACCCCAAATGTACGAGCAATACTCCAGTAGAGGTCGGATTTAAGCCTTTTACGTCGTCAACAGTTGATCAGGAGTAAAAAACTTTCTGGCTTTCCACAGCTTGCCGACTTTGCGATGTTAGCAACATGGTCATGCCAAGACATATTATTGGACACCGTGACTCCCAAAATCGAGATGGAGGGACTTGGTTCAAGGGTATTTCCGGATATTGTAATGGGATGATTTGAGGAATTCACTTTCTTGGAAAACGTGGCACTTTGTGTTTTTTGGGCGTTAAACTGAACAAGATTGTTGGTTCCCCACTCGACGATTGCTTTAAGATCTCTATTGATGGAATCAACCTGTTCCTGCCTGAGTCTATATGTATCATTCACCGAAAGTGATCGATAGAATGTGAAAGTTGCTATCGTCTGCGAAACTGTAAATGGGGTTCGTGGTGGTTTTCAAGAGGTCGTTGATGTGTAAAAGAAATAAGGTGGGGGACAGGATGGAACCCTGGGGGACCCCGGCATTAGTTTTAAACGCATCAGAAGAAATACCGTCAACTGCCACATGTAAGGAGCGATCTTGCATGAAGCTCAAGAGCCATTGGCGCAGTTTGGTTGGGAGACCGTAGGCAGATAATTTACTTAACAATGCCTGGTGCCAAACGCGGTCAAAGGCTTTAGATATATCCAAGGCTATTGCACGGGATTCACCAAACTTTTCAATAGTGTTTGTCCAGAGCTGAGTGAAATAAGCCAGCAAATATCCAGTAGACCGAAGTTGTCGAAATCCATATTGTCTGTCATGGATTATCTCAAATTTCTCCAGATCTTTGATAAGTTCTGTGTTAATCGCTTTTTCCATAATTTTGTATATGACTGAGAGCAATGCAATAGGGCGATAATTTGCAGGAATAGTCTTCTTTTCTTTTTTCGGAATCGGTTGGACTTTAGCGTTTTTCCACATGGACGGAAATACTCCTTTGCTGTATGATAACTTGAAGAGTCTACAGAGAACTGGGGTGAGCTTTTGAGCACAGATCTTCAGGACAATTGTCGGAATTCCATCTGGTCCTACTGCCTTATTAGAGTCAAGATTTCGTAGGATTTTCCTGATAGTGCGATGGCGGATAGTGGCGGATAGTTCTAAATGCTCTTACAAGAGAAGACTTGCAGCATTGATTTGACCAATGGAAAAAAAGAATGGAACTGTGTGTCGCGAGGGAAGTGGAGCATTTTATTGTAGAATAAATTTTTTTTATAATCAATTTCGGTATTTACTAGCCAAACCTCGTATGTATGCAATTTTTTTTAAATCAATAGTTTTATTCTTTAGTAGTTTATTTCGCATTTTATATTATGGATACATATATGGTATACATTTTAGTAGCACAAAATTAAATTGCAAGTTATTCAATTATTTAAAAAAAACCTAATGCAATAATTTGAAGTATTCGCGAAACTAAAAGCTGTTTGCGATTCCTACAATTATCTTTAGAATAATAAAATATTTGCACTATTTCTTGGTATATTTTAAAATTCACAAGAAAAAATTTCATTAAAAATCAGATGTTTTTTTTTTAAGTTCAAGACTAGTGCGTGAATAACAATTTTAAGAAAAAGTTTATAAAACTAAATTTAAAAACAATTTCATGACGCCTCGCTCAAAGAAGACTTACATTTTTCAACTTTAAAATCAATATTTGTTGCGTTTGACTGGTTGCATATTGGTAATTTATTAAAATGCCGTGTAATCTTTTCCAGGACCAAAGTACAAAATCAATATGTTAATTGCTGCAGATAAATATTTTATGCAGGCTTTTTTTATTGTTATAACGATAAAAAAATGCGGGGCATATGAAAAGTTTAAGAAAGTGTTGTTAACCTTTACAAACACGTCAGAGTAAATTTGCGGTGTAAAGCGGGAAGTAAAAATCCCGAATGAAAGGGGCGGAGACCAATGACGAACAAAGAACGCTAGCGCTGTTTGCGTCTCACTCCAACTCACTGTTGCGTAAATTTCGTAGTAAATTTGGCCTTGCCGGCTCTGCAGCCGTCGCCGTCGGCCATTAGATTTCGCAGAATAGGCCTCCTTCTGCATTATCAAAAAATGTCCATAAGGATATTAAAAATAAAATAAGTATCCTTTTCATCATAATGAATATTTCGCGTATGATGAATATGGATATGAGTAGGTAGTTAATAAAAAAATAGATACACACAGAAAAAAAAAACGCTGTAAAAATGCTGTTTATGGAAAAACTATTAAACATTTTCATACTGCGCGCCGGCGCCGACCTACGAGGAATAAAGGGCGTGGTAAGCTGTAGAAAGCTCCAAGGTATGGGCAGCTTCACCACCGGAACCTCTATTGCCTGTTGACTTACTTGCTCTTCGACGACGTCGTTTACTGCGCAGATGTTGGATCCTTCAATAACTCAGTAAACGCTGGCTCGATCTGTTCTTTTTACTACTATAGGCTAAAGGGTTTACTTTCTTTTATCGCCGTGAATTAGTGTTATCACAGTAAATGAAACAACACACTTGTCATCAATAATATATTGTTAACTTTAATACATGGAGTTTACAGTTTAAAGCCTCCTGTATCTTCGAAATAATTTCACTGGTAGTTAGCTTTTAATTTGATGTATTTTATTTGATTATATTCATGTGCACTTTACCACGTGGTGTTTTAAAGCATTGCTCTGAACGCTAGAGGTGTTCATGCCTCGGCTGATGATATACGAAAGAGGTCGAGGAGCCGGATACCGTTTCGAATGTGGCTTTTTCTTGTGTTAAATTCAGTGTTTTTGATTGGTCACTAACCGTACAGCCGGTTGCTAAAAATTGCGCGCAACGATTTCTGAATGTTCTGGCATAATTAGTGCACGTGTTCCAAATTGCACGGGACCCATTGTTTATATCCGAATGCTAATTTCCACGTAATGAATGCGTGACTTTTAGTGATTTTTTGTCGGCGTCAGGGCCGTACCAAGTACTTTTAAAAATCATTGAATTTCTTAAAGAGGAATTGTACAGTTGGAAGTACTGATTTCCAACACATACATAACAAAATATTTAGAAATATTCTTCTTCGATAGGTATGAATAAATGATATTTTTCAAGTTATTCAGTAATATTCAGTATGCTCACTGAACTTGAAAACTCACAGGATATATTTGAAAAAAAAATATACACATAACAATAAAATTGTACAGAAATAACTTATATCAATCTCTTATTTCCATATTTCTCTCGTATCTACTGTCAACTATTTCAGGAAGCAAATATTTTATAAAAAAATCTACTATTTTGATTTTATCTTACTTTAAAAAAAGGTATCATTACGATATATTTTTCAATTTTTGTACCTTTATATGTCCATATCGCGAAATAACAAAACTCAAAGCTAGTTACATGCAACTGGCCTTGAACTTGGTAATACCACCTAATTAGTCTAATTCGAGACTGCAATGAATTTCTTTGGCAACTTATATTGCAATCATCACACATGCTAAAACTTTTTGTAACGGTCCTGACGCCGACAAAAAATCATCTAAAAACACGTGCATTTATTATCCCACCAGGACATTTCGAAATCGTCGCGCGCGATTGCAGTAATCAGCTATACGATCGCGTGATAACGACGGTTACGATTTTTGACCAATAAAAACGCTGAATTCAACGAGAAAAACAAGCCACATTCGAACCGGCTTCCGGCCTCTCGTTCTCTTTCCCATTCCGACCGTCAAAGAAGGCACAACGCCTTCCGCTAAGGCACGGCTTTCAAACACCACGTGGTAAAATGCACATCAATATCATCAGGATAAAATAAATGAAATTCAAAGCTACCTACCGGTAAAATTATTCTGAAGATACAGGAGGCTTAAAACTGTAAGCTCCATGTATTAAATTACACAATATATTCTCGATGATAAGTGTTTTTTTATTTACTGTGATAACAAAATTCACGGCGAAAAGGCAGGAAACTCTTAATCCTATAGTAGGTAAAAAACCAATCGAGCCAGTTTGACTGAATTATCAAAGGAATCCACTGACTACGCTGCGGAAAACGTCGTCGAATAGCAAAAGTGAGTCGAGGCATCAGAGGTGGTGAAGCTCCCCACACCTCAGAGCATTTCTACAGCTTGTCAATTTTCTCTATTGCTACGTTCTCGTCGTCGGCGCGCATGCACGTTTATGGAAATTAATTTCTAATAGACCATTTTGTACCAAATTTTATATATTTTTAAAAAAAAATGGTGTGACTTTTTTTTTAATCTCTTCCTTTTTAGTTCTTCTTTAAAAATATCTTGGTGTGACAGCTTAAAACTCGACCAAAATATCTGTCGCACCACTTTATATTATAGCTTCAACCATTCAAAATCATGAAAATGGAGCATATTGAAATTCTTTTCTGTCCTTTTTTGAATTATTGACACAAAATACAGTCTGTCATCTGATTCTTTCTCTTTTTACTTTTAACTTTTGAATTGAGCTACTCTTACTATGTATAATATATTATACCCGAGTTTACCTAAAAGCCTTAAAAATGTTTAGCTCATCTTTGTGCCTTCAGTAGTTGCTTTGAAGCCCTGTTGAACGTTACAACATTATGATCAGTGTTTGTTCATTTATTATTTTATTTATTATTATTTTATTTTAAAAATATCTGTCACACCAGTTATATTTAGATGACTTCAGAAACATAATATTTTTTTTTGTGTTCAAAATTTATTTATTAAAGAAATTTATAAACTAATACCGGAAAGGAAAGTAAAGGTCATTAAATTAATATAAATCTAGTGCTGGAAAACATTATTTATTTATAAAATTCTATTTCAATATGCTCCTCCATTTTCATGATTTTAAAGGGTTAAAGCTATAATATAAAGTGGTGTGACAGATATTTTGGTCAAGTTTTGAGCTGTCACACCGAGATATTTTGATAGAAGAACTAAGAAAAAGATTAAATAAAAAAAATGTAATTCTGTGATAAGGGAAACATTTTATGAACTTTATATATTAAAATTCGGTGTGACAGACTTTTCTGTTACTATGAAAGTTGTCACACCAAATTTTTTTGAAAATATATAAAATTTGCTGCAAAATTAATTTTCATAAAAGTGCAAATTACTTATAATTATTAGAAAAATAAAAATTTATAAAAAATATTACTGCCAGGATAAACTCACCGGGCTTTTGATGTACCCTATGATTAAATAATATTAATTCCTATGCTTAATTTCAGAATCCATATATGTGTACTTTTTTTGTCATCGGCTCCCCGCCTAATAGTATCATACGCTGTTTCAATAATAAGATTCTTTAAATCGTTGGTATTAAGTATCGGTGTATTAAAAACTAATTATTTAAGGTAATCCCAGAACCAGAAATCACATGGATTTAATTCTGAAGATCGAGGAGGCCAGTGTTGCGGCCCTCCTCGACCAATCCAACGGTTGAGATAAGTTGCATCTAAGTATTGTCTAGAAGTCTAACTAAAGTGTACTGCAGCACTAAAGTGTACATGAACCACATGTACTGTATAATATTGAGTGGGATGTCCTCAAGTAGTTCAGGGATACAGTATATTTTATTTTATCATTAAACATTATAAATTATTTAATTGCTTATTTAAAATTTTTTCCGTTTTAATGAAATTGTTATTTATTTTATTACAACAATGACGAAATCTTTATTTATTTGCTGGTATAAATTTTTTAAAAACTAATGAGATTAAATTTCAAAAGGTTGGACAAGAAGGTTACTCTTATTTTTAAGGTAATTTAGAAATGGAATGACGGTAAGCACAATGGGATTTTGCGAATCCCGAATTTTGACATATCTCCACATTTCAAGGTCCCCAGAGTCAAATACAATAGTTTTTAAGTGGACGTCTGTGTGTGTATGTACGTATGTGCGTGTGTTCGTATGTGCGTTCGGAATTATTTTTCGTCTCAATTATCCTGAGAACAAAAAATGATATCGACGTGGGACCAATTGCATTCGACGCATAATTACGCAACTTAAAACTGATTAGATCGGCACAAGCTGTTTTTTATGGAGATTGAAAAAACTGAAAAAAAATGGTAAACTACCAAAATTTTGCAATTTATAAATGATACTATTTTTAATTTAGAATTTTAAGATCTTTTAAATAATATTATTATTGCATGTAAGGAATATTTGTATGAAAAATATGACTATATTTCATAAAAAGAGATGGTCTTAGAAAACAAAAATGAAAATTGGAGAATTTTAAACTGGTCAGTATTGAGAGAATAGCATTGTTTATAACAATTGAATATTATTACTAACAAATTATTATTGATCAAAATAAAAAAAAAAAATTTCAATTTTTGTAAACAATATAATGATAATTATAATTTGTTATAAACAATTTGAAATCGTTTTTTATAATAATCTTTTCATTCTTTCCACTGGGAAGTTAGTAGTGTGGACCTCTCCGGTCGGACCCAGACCACTGATATTTTTTATTAATTTTTATAATTGACCAGAAATTTATTCATATTATAACAATTTATTTATCCCTTTTAAATAAATCACAGTCGACGTTTCGTGATGCTGCAATAAAATATTTGCCAACGCTAAAATCCGTTATTATGTATTTACAATGGTATGAATGAATTGGTTTCCAAACACATTTTATATTACCACCAACAAAGTTTCGCTCAACTGTAAAGATATAAATCAGATTTCAAAACAATAAATTGTGTTTTGTAAAATATTTCTTGAAAAGAAAATACAGGTTGCTTTTTTTTACAATGGGAAAATGTATAAATTGTGTTTTTCATTTGGCACGAGGAATTTTTTTTTAAAGTTCCTATAGAGTTTCCATTCCACATATTTTCTTTATCAAAATAGCAGAATATTTTTTGCGAAAATATTTGTCTAGTGCACGATTTTCGTTTAAGAAATGATAATTTTCATATTATGCAAATGGTATTGATCGTATTTTCTTTGGAATATTAGGAAAAAAATTAGCTGTTGCTAAACACAAAAAAAAACGAATAAAAACGGAAAGTATCTTAAAATAAAAATCTCACTTTTACTTTCCCATGTAGCATTTTGGCGACGATAACCACATAATACACCAAAAGGAACGTTGCACATGGTGTAGACATAAGTCATTTATGAAATTCTACGCTCTCAAAACCACTTAATGTTAGCATGACAAGATAAACTACGAAGTTGTTATAAAAAGAACTTGACAAGCGTAAGGAGTCACTTGAACCCCAAATGCGCCAAGAGATAATCGCGGCATTGCGTAGAAAATCGTTGCTCATTCTGTGTTAGCATTGCATACAGTTAACATCGTAATTTTCCAGAGGCGTAGTTAAATTTAGTTTTATTTGAAGTCATGATTAGGTCTTTTAAAATATTATTTATACAATCAATTATTGATTTTCTATACGTTTTTACAAACTTTATGATATTTTTTAGTTAAACTTGAATAACATTGTTTTCATTATCGGCAAATATTTGTTTAAAAAGTAAAATATTAAATAAAAATTTTAGTGTTTAATCTTTAACATTATGCAATTAAAAAATCTTATCAAACTTGTCATATCTGAACTTTTATTTAATTGCACTTTATTTTTTTAGAGAATTCCGAGTAAAACGCGGAGTATGTCAAGAAGATACCATATCGCCGAAGCTGTTCACAACACTCCTGGAATACGTATGTAAAAGGGCTAATATCACCGACAAGGGAATCAATATAAATGGAAAAAAGCTCAGTCATTTGAGGTTTGCAGATGACATTGTGCTAATAGCTGATCGGCTAGATTAGGCTACGGAACTGCCGAACGAGCTTTATGTTTCATCGTTAAGAGTGGGATTGAAAATAAACATGTCAAAAACTCAAGCAATGACAAATCTTGTTACTAGTGGAAACATGTACGTAAGGACAACAGTCATAGACCAGGTAAGGACATATAAATATCTGGGCCACGAGATTTGCATCGGAAGAGACAATCAAACCATCGAACTTCTACGTCGTATAAGGCTGACTTGGGCAGCTTTCGGCAAGTTGAGTTATGTTTTCAAATCTAACCTCCCAATATGCCAGAAGAAAAAGACCTTTAACCAATGTGTGTTACCGGTGTTGACCTACGGCGCAAAAACGCTAACCTTGTCAAGGAGAACGGTGCAAAAGATCCGAATGGCTCAAAGGGCGATGAAACGTGTGATGTTGGGGATTTCTTTGAGAAACAAGATCCCAAACCGCGAAATAAGACTAAGGTCAAGAGTAGCTGATGCTGTTGAGAGAATAGCCACGCTGAAATGGAATTGGGCAGATACATCGCTAGAATGACGGATAACAGATGGACGAGGTGGATACTGGAGTGGCGAAGCATATCGAAAAAGGGGCCGCCCACCAACACGATGGACTGATGACATAAAGCGCTGCCAAACAAATTGGATGCAAGCGGCACAGGACCGATGCGAATGGAAAGTGATGAGGAAGATCTATGTTCAGCGGTGGACACGAGAAGATTGAGTGACGATAATTCCAACCAGCACAAAAATCTATCTCCGTTTTTTATAATATTATTTTGTCTTTTGCTAGCACAAACAGCATCCACTTCAATAATAAAGTGTGCCTTAATTTCTAATATTTTTATATAGCATTCTTCTTCTTCTTACGTTAGGACTACGTCCTGTGTTTGCCTCAAAGGTTGCCCAAAAACAATTGGGACGATGAAGACCAGCTATCATACCATCTTTTTGGTGGGCGTCCAGTTGGGCGTGGTGTGTTGGGCCGCTTCTCTCTCACAATTTTTGCCAGCCGGTCGTTTGGCATTCTGCTAACATGGTCTCTCCATTCTCTTCTTCGGTTTCTTGCCCATCTTGCTATGTCTTATTTTATTATTATATTATTTCCCTTATCTCTTCGCTTCTTTTATGGTCAAGTAAGGTATAGACAGTTATCGATCTAAGAATTCGCATTTCCGTTGATCTAAGAAGTCGCTTTGTAGTCGCGTTCTCCGCTCTGGTCTCTATCGCGTATGTCATAATCGGTCTTACACATGTCTTATATATTCTGACCTTACTTCTGGTAATCATGTGTTTATTTCTCCAGATTATGTCTCTCAAGAATCCTGAGATTAGAGATGCCATTGTTGTTTGAGCTTTTACTTTCTCCTTAATATTTCTAGTGCTAGTTATATTAGCTCCTAAATATTTAAAGGACATCACTTGTTCTACACTCTGCTCATAGATTGCGAGTTTACATCTTCTCGGTTCGTTGGATATTGTTAGCGATTTGGTTTTCTTGACGGATATTTGCATATTGAATTCTTCAGCTGTTTTTTGGAACTTGTGTAAGAGTCTCTGTAGGTTGTCCTCGTCTTCCGATACGATTACAGCATCATCAGCATTCTTAGCATTCTTGAAACAACAAATTCCTGTATATTCATCGAACCAATTATCATTTTCTACCTTGTTATGAAGCTAGAAGCAAATGCAATTTTTTATCTTTAAAAGTAAATTATTGATAACTTAATTAAATAATTTCCAACACCAATAAATAAAAAATTAAAGTAATCGGAGAATATACGCAATAAGTACAGGCGTTTTTAGTCAAAGAGATAAAAAAGTATCGGCTTCATTCAAGTTTCACACTAACTTTGAAAAGGGTTTTTAAATCGTTAATGCACTTTCATGTAAAGTTTTCCTTCGTCTCCCACTTTTTAACTTCCAAACAAAGTGTATCATTAAATACTAGCAGTTGCAGAATGTCTATTCAATTAAATAGACTTAAATTAAGTATTTCTTAAAACAATTTAAGTAAATTAATTTTTTTAAAAAAATCTTAAGAAAAATTATATACATCGATTTTTTCCACTATTTTTCATAATTCATAAAACAATGTAACTTTTTTGAGTCTATTTTTATCATAAGCTTTACCGCGTTGGTCGTAACAATGTTACGTGTTTGATGTTATTCGATACAAATGTAATACCATGTGCATCAAATAATTAGTTTCGATTAAAATTCTTAAAATAATTTCTCTACATCAATAAAAACCATTGATTTAGCTTTTAAGTCATTTTTTTATATGAGTGTGTTTTTTTATTATTTTTATCCTGCCGTATTTAAAGAGAGCAGGGTAGTGTACTCCATGTTAAATTGAAAAAAATTTAAACGAAAATAATATTAAAAAAATTTCACTTACTTAAAACTTATAAAAAACATTTGAATAATAAAAAGGAAAAACAATAATTACAATAGAATATAAAATTGTTTAAATAAAATCTACAATAAACAAGTAACTGCAATTGACCAAGAAAATAATTTTAAATTACATTTTAAGGATTAGATATCAAATAGCAAAATATAGCAAAACTTAAAGGTCAATTGCTTAAGGAAATATATATACGAGTAAATAAAAATGAATCGCCGAAATGCGTGTACGCGCATAACTTCCGAACGACTGCACCAAATTGGATCATTCTTTTTTTTGTGTTCGTTATTATCAGGACAAGGTTTGTATAAAAATTGAACACATTTTTTTTTAAAAACTCATAATATGAAAAGTGAATAAGTGAATGAGACAGACTGTGAGAGATCTTCAATATAATGACAAAACATTGACCTAAACTAACCTATAAAAAAATTGGTGTGTATGAATGTATGTATGTACAGTTAGCAGAAGCAAACAAAAGCCCTGGTGGGCGTGTTCATGTCGCTGTTGTTGTATTTTTGGTATCGATATATTTCATTTCATATCAAAAACCGACTATCGATAATATTAAGTGTCAACTGTAAACCCAATTAGTAAGGTTGGTTTTGTTTTTAAAATTTCAATAAATTTGTAAACAAGCAAAATTAGATCTAGGTCAATTGTATTAATGTACTATTAGGAAAGTTAAATAAATTGAAATAAAGTAAAACATTGGCAATCTAACAACAAATTAATGTATTATTCATAAAATCATTCGATTGTAATATTTCGATTATATGCGCCAACCTTTAAACTTTTAAACCTTGAATCGCGATTGGTCGTTTGCGATAACATTGCAAATAGTTAGCATATTTTCCGCGGCTTTTGTTTCCTTCTGTGAACTGTATGTTCTCTATGGATTTCAAAACAGAACGATTTTCAGGCAATCTTTAGATTAGCCCGGCGGGTGATCGTGTAGCGTTTGGTAACAATCGAATCAACGAAAGGGGTGATTAATTTTCGGGAATTTATCTTTTTTTTTTTTTTTCATGAAAATAGTCGCAAAAGGGTAGACCTATCGTGTGAGCCGCGGACGGCCCGCTCTGCGACTATTAGAAGGGGAAGGGATTATAGAAAGGAAATGATTGTGGACACGCTTTTTAAAAAGTTGTTAAAGAGACAGTGTAAATTTAGTTCGTGAAAAAGTGTATACATTTTTGAAAGACGTTAAACTAACCTATCTTTTATTAAGGGAGTTTTCTCGAGTGATTTGCGAAAAATTACATAGGCAATTTTACGCGAATGTAATAAAATGTATTGTGTTAAAGAACGTCTATCTAACCTATTTAACAATCATGGCAATTAAACTGTTTTCTTACAATTCATGGGTAGTTGATCCATAGATTATGCAAGCGGCCTACCCCTATACCTTCAATAGTAGTTTACGAGTAAATAAACTAAAGGGTTGGTTTCGCCAACATTGCAATTGTTTTTTGCAGTTCCGCTGTTGATTCGCTGTTTTCATAATAATCATTGTGTTAATAAGTGCATCTATTTTCATACTGTGAAGTTTGGTAGCGATCCGATCAACAAAAGTGGTAAGAGGGGGTTAAAATATAGAAAATAACAAAATGGCTAAAATAAGTGACGAATTCATAGTCCGATTTTAATAAAATTATGAAAATGTATATTGATTGCTCCAATTTAAGAAAGAGAATACTTTTTATCCCGATAAGCCATTACGAAAGGGGTTAGTGGGTTAAATAATAAAAAACTATCATTCATATTTTTGGGGTCGCTAAGTTAAACAGTGGTCTTTTTTAATTTTGTTAGCACCCCTACAAAAGGGGTAGAAAGGAAATGAAAAATAAAAACTCTTAAAAACGCCGATATAAGTGTCGAATTAATAGTTTTTGGGGTCGCTGAGTTTAATAGTAGCATCTCCAATTTAATTAGCACCCCTACGAAAGGGTTGAGAAGGACATGAAATATAAAAACCATAAAACGCCGATATAAATGTCAAATGCATAGTCTTCGAAGACGCTGAGTTTGATAGTGACATTTCCAAAGCAAGCAAGTCTACTAAAGGGTTGAGAGGGAGTTTAAATATAAACACGCCAATGTTAGTATCAAATTCATAGTTTTTGGGTTCGCTAAGTTTGATAGTGATATTCTCAATTTTGTTAGCACCCATAATAAGCGACAACGCCGCACGGCTTGTCTAAATCGTTCCATGTGCAAAAATGTGTTTACTAAGAAATCGGCTATTATTAGTAGCGCTGTTGCCGAAAGTGTTGCAACGAGATTTTGATGTATTATCGGTGATTTTCAGCATTTATTGGTAAAATTTAGTGAAAGAAATGATTCGTCATTGCCAATTGTGTGAAAACCCTACTATTTAAGCCACAGTGTTTATTTTCACAAGTTGGAACATCTCATACTATATTTTAATCCAGTGGTGTAGCGATGACGATTTTAATATCAAAATAAACAAGTATTATTTTGAGGCGTAAAACACGTATCTGAAAACCAAACGATGCGGAAATCAATACTTTTCAAGATATCTTCAAAAAAGGTCATTATTTCCCTGTTATTTAGCAACACTTATTCAGTAGTATCATCCTTCTTTTGTTGTTATTTGAAGAACTATTTGAAGAACTATTTATTCTATACATCACTTTAATTTTAATCCAATCAAAGTCGCGGAACCCTAAGTATAATGTTTTAATCTTTATCTTTAGGTTACTTAGCTGTTAATAATTAATTTGAACGATAAAATTAAAATTTAAAATTCATTACATTATATTTGTACAACTAATATTAATGATAATTATGTAAGTTTTTTTTTCATTTCAGACCGTTAGGTAAAATTATTTTTGAGTACTTTAATTGGAATAATTTAGTTTCATAAAAGTAACTTATAACATTACACACAATTGGATTTAAAAAGGAAACTTTAACGTAACACTACAAAATTGTCGCCCAAAATTTGGGGAATTTAGTAAGTTTTTTAAAAGTAGACAAAATTGGCACCCCACTTTTGTAACTTTAGAAAAACAGTTTAGTTAGGGTAAAACAATTTGGCGCCCAACTTTTGGGGCTTTGCGTCTCCTTTGTATAACAGGTCTATGAAATATAACCAATATCCATAAAATATTTTTGAAATTAATTCACTGTAACATTTTGTATAATTTAATATTTTGTTGCGGTAATGTTGTCCAATGTTTCACATTTTAAGTTGATATTTGTTTCCAATGTCTTTATTTGTCATTTTAATTAATTTTTCTATAAACTATATTTTTATTAAAGTAAAAGTTTTATTAGTATCACCAAAATGCAACGACAAAAATAATCACAAACATATATTCGGTTTTTTGTTGAATAACTGCTTACACTGAACAATAGGAAAAATTTAAATGATTATAAATATAATTCCCATAAATGTAGAGTTGATTAAAAACTTACCTCAATGGATCTTTGGTATGTCGAATGTATCTTGAACATTCCCGTTTGTGAAAAGTTGCCTCTATCCAACTCCTTGCCGGAGCCTGCAATGTGAAATTGTTATTATGGTACAGTCGTAGAAATTAATAACTGAAAAAGTTGATATCATTTATTTTTTATAAATTATTAATAAAGGTACCATTTATCACTACAAAAAAAAAACATTAAAAAATTAAAAATGATAGTCTCCCTGGCGACTACCGCTACCGCTGGTATGGTATCTGTGAGGTCTCCTTCTATTTGTGTTAGTATTTTATTGTTTGTGTATATGTTCTCTATAGTTTTGGTGAGATTGTATGGGATTTGTCTGTTGTAAAGGAGATGCAGGACGTCTTTCAGCTGGACACGGTCAAATGCACTAGTTAGATCGACAAAACACACAAACGCTGGCTTGTTGTATTCAATCGATGTAAGATTGTTAATTTTGTTCGTAATTACTTTAGTCGTTAGTTTTAGAGCAGTGCTTAGAAGGTTTATTCCTCTATAATTTTCTATATTTTTTTGTCCCGTTTTTTGAACATTAGGATAGTGGTGCTGGTTCGCCATTCATTTGGGATTTTGTGTTGGTATATAATTTTCTGTAATAAAGTTGTTAATTCTTCCGTTAGTGTTTATAACTTGTGGTTGAAATTTAATGAAAATGTGCTTTAATAAAATTGTTATAATCAGTTATCCAAGTTAAAATCATTTCTTTATATACATTATGTAAGTTGTACAGTAAAAGATTGTATTTAAAGTTGACTTTCTAAAGCTTAGAAATTTATTTCCTGACTTGCGATGTAGCCATTTCATTGATTTTTGATAAATCATCGACATTTATTGTTGGACAGTTGTGTGCCCTCAAATTGAATGAGACTTCCAACTTTCGTTATGTGAAAAATTTGTTGAGATATTGAATAAAGTTTTCCCATAAAAAAACATACCTAGTTAAATTTTTTTGGAAACTTTCAACAAAACTTAGTAAGTACAAAAATAAAAGACTGGTAAGGAAAATATTATTTTGAAACTAAAAAAAAAAACATTTATTTTAAAGCTGTCAATAAGTGGGCATGCGTAGAAATACTGACACATCAAAAATATAATTTACCAGCAAAACGTTTTATTATCACAATTTTTTTCTTTAACCACAAAAAGATCTATATCAAATTGGCCAAAATCCAATTCTAAAAGAAAACAAATACATACATTTCGAAACAATACATAATCTGAAAAAGAACGAACTTGTATAAATAATTTATAAGGGCAATTTAGACTTATGATATAATCACTTCTTTTATATAGCACAAAAAACGGGAATTTCAGATAACAAACAACGATGATATCATTAAATTGCCAATTCTTGACACATTTTATTCTAGAATGCATAAACATCAGTCTAATGAGTTATATTGTAAGGGTTTTTCTTAGAATTATATACGTACGAATATATCCAAAACTAGAACAAGTCATTAGTAAAACACAATTTGTATTAAGGAAGTATTAAGGAAGTACAAGAGATGGATTATTTAAATAAAACGTTCTAAATCGACGATGTTGTGACATGAATTGTGATGTGTTTGCCTGCTTTATCGACTCTGAAAATTTTTACAGAAAGCAAGGAAACATTTGTTAGAGTGAAGGAAATAGAATAGAAAAAAATCCAAACTCCAAGGTGTTCGGTAAGGTTGTATAATATCTATACTTTTTAATATCCACTATAAAAACTGAGGTAGCTCTTAAAGAGATATAATATGGTATTTCCAAAAATGGGGTACCTATCAATAATTGAGATATGCAGATGATCCTACTGACCTTCTTGACACGAGCGAAATCAACGTACGAAATATTGCCATTTCTCCTTTATTGCCCCGCATTTCCCAACATATCCTGGTATTGCCTCGCATTGCCCCATATTTTCTAGTATTGCCTCGCATTTCCTAATATTGCCCCGCATTTCCCGTATTTGCTCGTATCGCCTCGTATTACCTCGTATTGCCCTGCATTTCCCGATGTTTCCTGGTCATGCCTCGCATTTCTTAGTGTTCCCCACTCGGTTCCCCCGCATTTTCGTGACATTACCGCTCATTTCCTGTAATTTTCCTGATATTGCTTGCATTTTTCCTTATTTCCTGTCTTTCCCGCTATTGCAGTCATTGTTCTACTATTTTTCATGTACATGATCATTTGATAGTATTGTGTATAGACATATTAATCAATTATTGTTAACACGCTTATATTAGTTTCACCTGTATCTTGTATGTTTGTATTTATTTATTTGTGTAACTGACTCTTTGGCCTCGATTTTGCTCTACTTAAAGCGATCAGATGTAATTTAAACTTTGCACACTTGTCAAAGACCGACGACAATGCAATAATTCGATAAAAATATCCGATTATTCTGATTACTTTCGCCAGAATTCATAAATTTCTTCAAGGATCCTTTGCATGAGAGTAAGAGAGATAGAACTAGTGCGTGAACTACGCATGCGCGCAGAACAAATATTAAAACAGTTCATCGCATCGGTGGTTCAGTGGTAGAATGCTCGCCTGTCATGCGGGCAGCCCGGGTTCGATTCCCGGCCGATGCATTCTTTTTGTGCTTTTACCATTTAATAGACGAGAAAATTAATGTTACTGTTAAGCGTGGAGTGCTTTGTATGACTTTTTTAAACTAACTCTGCGTTTCGGAACATCACGCTTTTAGAACAGTGACATTAATGTTCTCGTCAATAATTTTATTCCTATGTTAAAATGTATTTTTTACTTTTAGTTTGATTAACTCCAAAAGCGTGTTTTTTTAGTTTTCTTAAACTAATTTATGATGAACGAAAGGAATAGTATATTTGGAAATACTTATAGTTAGGTTGTTAAAAATAATTCTAAAATATTTTTGGCGTGACTGTCCTGTCTATTTGCATAAATCGGATAATTCATTACTTCTGGACTCGAATGATCTTTATAGTTAAATGATGATAATTCATTGCTTAGGTATATTGTGATATACCTATTTATTCGTACCGATCGACTGACTCGAGTATCAGGTACGCTTTTGGCAAAAGAAACCTTAGTCTTTATTTGTGTTTTCCAATCTTATAACTGAAGAGCAATCCTTCATAATAATGATAATAATCATAATATATTATTGGCAAAAAAATACATCGGGCATCACAAGAAAAAAAAATACATTAGGCAAAACAACAAAAGTTTTACATAATAATATCCTCGACAATATCGCGAAGAATATATTCGAATATATTATATATATATATATATATATATATATATATATATATATATATAAATATATATATATATATATATATATATATATACTATGAATAATTTTCAATAAAATAAGTCAAATTGTATTTTCAAATATTTCCCCGCATTGCCCGATATTTACTCGTATTTTCCCGTATTACCTCTTGAATGTACTAGAATTTCTCACGTGACAAGAACCTCGGCTAAATAACTTCAGAAATTAATAAAAAAAGTAGCTGAGGTCTTTAAAAAATATAACATGCGGTAAACTACAAACAAATCAAAAGTAATGATAGTAAGCAAACATGGTCTAGATCTAGGCGTACAAATAAATAAAAGCCGAAATTAAATAAGGGAAATTAGGATATGAATAAAAAAACAAGATCCTACTTTATTCGCATAAAACTATTATGTAACATAAATAAAAATCTAAAACTAAAAATTCGCTTACGAGAATGCTACATTTTTTCTTTAATGATGTATGGTGTAGAATTTTGGATATTAAAGGATGCTGCTTGCAAAGGACTCGAAGCTTTTGAGATGTGGTGCCGAAGCATACTAAGAATATCTTAAACTCGCCACTTAACCAGTAAAACGTAAAAGAAAGAAAGCAGTTTACTTTGGTATATGGAATAATTTATTTATTTATTTATTTATTTACCGGCAAAGCCAATTTACATTTAACAAAGTGTGATAAACTATAAAATATTATTGAACTCTTATGTCTAATGTCTACACTAGAATTTTACAAAACATTTAGCGAAGTGTGAAATACAAAGTATTAATGAATCCTTATGTCTAGTTACTATATTACTAAAAGATGAAACAAATCTGGTATTAACAAAGAAAATGATGTAACCAATCCGGTACATACAAAAGAAAATGGTAAGGTAATGAAAATGGTAAGGTAATGAAAAGTTTCGGAAACGCTATAGCCTTTCCAATTGATTTTTAAAGACCTGAAGTGACACATTAAACAAATCTATGTTATTATGACATTCATTTCCTAGCTTCAGAATACGAGGAATCGGACTGTTCATAGCATAATTGGTATGGAAATAATTTATATGAAAAATATCAGGATTTCTCGTATCTTTTTGTTTGATATGAAAAGTTATTAGTTGAAGTAGTTCTGGGCAGTTGATCACATTATGTATTATTTTGAAAAGAAAACTCAAGTTCATAGAAATTCTCCTATCTTCCAATGATTTTATATTTAACTTGGTTAAGAGTTGACTGTACTCATATTCATTTCGTTGAATACCAAAGTGAAAAGCACAATTCCTCAAGAATTTCTTTTGAACATTCTCAATCAAATCGATATTTACATTATAATATGGGTCCCATATAACCGAACAATACTCAAGAATGGATCTTACGAAAGCACAATATAAAATCTTTTTTGTTTTAATTGAAAAATCAGTAGAAATTCTCAACACAAAATTCATTTGATTATGCAAGTTAAAATGGATGGCAAAAGAGGTACTGGAAGAAACCGAATCTCTTAGCTCAGAAAAACATCTACTGAATTATCAAGAACCACTGTAATAAAGTAAAAATGGCCAGAATTATCGCCAACGTCTATAAAACAAAAAGAACAAGCAAAAAACTGCTTAAAATTCACAAGTCTTTTTAAAATATTTGGCCAGTAGCAGTCCCATTCTTCGTCATCAAAAAACCATTTGATACGAAAACCTGAGCCCCAAAACTATGCCGCTGACTGTCTTTCGACCATTTGGCTCGAAGGTTTTATCATTGAGTACGTAAAAGAAACTATGAAAACCGAATGAAAAAAGTAAGATGAAAATAAGCAATATTTAAAGGAAAGAGCCTTCAAAGTTAGTCGATATAGAAATAAGGAGGACTCATAGTCATGAATGAACGAAACAATTCAGATAATCAAATGTGCTATAAATAAATAAGTAAATGCCTAGTTAAAAATAATAACAAGTTAGCAGTCAACAGTATATTTTAAATAAATTGGGTTAATAAACGTTACAATATTAATAACGAAACATTAGTTTTCAATTGCAACATGTTGCTTTATTTCCTTAAACAATATGAATGAAATTTGTAATGTAAGTTGTGCAAATTAGTCATTTATCAACATCTGTTTCTCACAACAGCCAAATCCTACAAAATTACACGGTTAAATTGGCACACACCAGTCACTCTTTCCCCTTTCGATCCTTTATGTATTCGCAAGTCTTGCATATCCCTTCATCCCAGGGGATCATTTTAGCCGCGTGTAAAGTAGCTATAGCATCTGGTACAAGAACAAGTAACCTAATAACACAATAATGGAATGGCGTATTGTGCCATTAAACTTCAAATACATAGTACAGGATTAAACTTAGGACCAAGACGTACAAAATTGTTATTTCAAAAGAAAGTACAGACTAACTAAAATAAATACACGAATTTATTTTAAATTGACTAATATATGTTACATAATCTTTTTGTTTCGTTTTTTAATTCATACATACTTATATTCACGCCTTTTTCCCATAGACCACTTCCTTACACTTGCTACGGTTCTTACACTCATATTTTGCTTCCTCTACTTTTATCAGTGCTCTCATACATGCTCGTCGGTTGTTGGTACTTTTGATCTGGCCTTTTTTCAAATGTTTAATGCCGTCATTAGCATCTTGTAGTGTCCTCTGAAAGATTTTCTCCGAGTATATATTAAAAAGCAGAGGTGACAGGACGCATCCCTGCCTCACTCCCTTTTTTATTAAGGTTTTTTTCGTGCCTTCGTCTTCGGTTCTAACTATTGCAGTTTGTTGCCAGTATAGATTTCGGATCAAGTTTATTTTTTTTTCGTCCAGTCCATTTGATTGTAATATTTTATTTAAATTAGTGTGTTGTGCATGAGAAATCTATTTAAAAACAATAAAATATCTTTACCATTAAAAATAAGACTGGTCAAGTGCTACGTGTTTCCTGTTTTGCTCTACGGTTCGGAGGCGTGGACACTAACGGAAACACTAATGAAAAGGCTGGAAGCATTTGAGATGTGGGTGTACCAGCGTATTCTCAGAATATCGTACACTGAACATATCACCAACTTGGAAGTCCTACGCCGAATAGGAAAGGAAAAAGAAATTTCAATTACTGTTAAGAAGAGGAAACTTAAATATCTCGGTCATCTAATGGGACAGGACAAATACCGTCTACTACAACTGATAGTCCAAGGAAAAATAGAGAGTAAACGCGGACCTGGCAGAAGAAGACATTCGTGGCATCACAACTTACGCCAATGGTTTGGACTGACTATAATCCAATTATTCAGAAATGTAGCGAACAAAATAAAAAATTGCTGTGATGATAGTCAACATTCGTAACGGACAAGGCACGTGAACAAAAAGAAGTTGTGTTTGACAATAAGTACAATAATTAACATTTATGAAAAAAAACACTATTTTATTTAACCTTTTATTGCCACAAAATTGTCTTTCTGTCTAACTAAAAACAAAAAACCATCAATCGTCTTTTATCGAGTTTTTACGTTGGTACAAATCAGTATCTTTCGTTTTAGGATTTCAAACCTTGTGGGTCTTATTGATTTTACTAGATTTAAATAATAGACATTTGAGGTCATGACAAATAAGCACACCTATGAATTTTACACGGAAATTATGCAGTTATATTGGTTAGCTTTAATTTCTCGGGGGAGTAGGCATTTTGTTTTTTTAATTGCTCTTTATACCGCACACTCAGCCAATTTAGAACACAAGTACCTATTCATTCTGTATGTAAATAGCATAAAAAACTTTTTGTTAAAAATAGCTCATTTATGAACCAAAATGAAAATTTTTTTTGAAATACATCCTTGACAATAGTACTACTGATATGTAATGTATGTGATATGTAATCTTTTGTTTTCTTTTGAATTTATTTTAATGAATTTTGACTAAATTTGTAGTTTTTTAATTTTGTTTCGTTAATTTAAAAAAAAAGCATAAAAACAAATCTAGCCAGATTGTAGGGGGGGAGTCGTGAAATAATGCATCCTCTTAAGCACCTGGACCTATCAGATCTTTAGAGCATAACCCTTAATCTATTCGCGGCCCGGGATTCCGAGACTTCGTACAAAGTTTATCAGTTTCCTGGGGACTAAGTCTCTGACATCGGGTGGTTTTAGGAAAGCTTCTTCTAGAAACTTGAGCCCCCTGCAGAAAAGCGCTGGGAATTCATAAAGCAATTGTTCTGCAGTTTCAGCGAAGTTCTCGCAACTATCACTCTCTGTTTTGCCCATCTTTTTCAGGTGATAACTCAGAGGGCAGTGTCCAGTGAGGAGAGCCGTCACCAGTTTTAAGTCTTTCTGGACCAACTCGAAAAGCTGTTTAGTTTTCATTGGTAAAAGGCTTACTAGCCTTTTCGCTTGTCTTTGTCCTGGCACTTTATGCTAGTGAGATTTCATTTCATCTGTTTCCCAGCGTCGAACCTCTTCTTTCAAGTGGGCTTTGGAAAGTCCACAGAAGGGTTTTGGGCTAGAAAATTGTGTATTTGCCTCTTCTTTGGCAAGGCAATACGCTTCTTCTTTGCCTTTAACTCCCTTGTGACCTAGAACCCACATCCGAGTAACCTGATTGTTCGCTGCCAGTTGTCTGAGATACTGCTTACAGTCCCAAATTAGCTACAAATCTAGCCAAGTTCCATTAATTAACTATACTGTGTTGGCCATAAGACAGTAAGCACTAGAAATTCTTAGACTTTGTTTTGCCTAGCGTAGTGGTACTAAGTTGTTAACTTGACTAGTTCGTGGTACCCATAAGTAGGTTTACCTCAACAGTCTGAGGTTATGTTGCTTGTGGTAATTAAAAAACAATAAGTAACCAACAGAACAGCGTGTATTTGTTTTGCGAACATGGTGGAAACATAACTATAATAATTACAGTGATGTTTGTGATTTGTTTGCGGAACATTTTCTTAACATCTTACCTCCATTCCGATAAGATATTTTCAAATTAATTTTAGGATTTAAAAAGACTGGGTCTGTATCAAAGATTCCTCTTTTCGATAGTTCAAAGTAGGAGAGAGAATATTAATGTCCAAGGAGTATGGAATAGCAAAAAAAAAGCCTACGAAAGTAGTTAAACAACACCGGTTCAAGCGCAAAGGAGTGGGGGGAGGAGTGGGGGAAGTGGTGGGGGTAGGAGTGGTGGAGTGGGGGCAGTGGTGGAGTGGGGAGGAGTGGGGGGTGAAGTGGGGGAAGTGACAGGTGAAGGAGTGGGGAAATGACATTGTTGACATATGACATTGTTGACATATGACATTGTTGACATATGACATTGTTGACATGTGACATTGTTGACATGTGACATTGTTGACATGTGACATTGTTGCCATTGTTTACATACGGCATGTTACCATTGTTGACATATAACATCATTGTTTACATTGTCCCCATCGACTCGATTAAGAGGGTTACGTAAGCACGTTGAAAAGTGGTGTGACGTAAGCGTTGAAAAAAACTTGGCTTCTCGGAGGTTCGAACCTTAATCCTTTGCCTTACTAAACGGATAGCTATACCATGTAGCTACTACGCATATTAATTTTATCGTGCAAGATTGGATATACAAATATATATTTGTGACATCATTATGTTAAAAATAACCTTGAACTACCAGATAATAAAAATGAATGAAAATATGTTGATTTAACGTGAGTTACATGCGTCATTTCCGCTGACTTCTATTTGAACCATTTTTGCGACTCAGCAGTTCTAGAAGCTTCCAGAAATTGCTTATCTAAAAAAATGTCACACTCGTAATTTCCTTTGTTATAAAATAAGCATTATGTATCAAAATTAAAGATATAAAAAGGAGAAAGCCATACGGTTTAGTACCATTTGACTATTTACATTAAACGGTGATAGATTTGTGCGTTCAAGTGCTACAAGAAGAAAAAAGTAAGTTTCAATTATTGTTGTGTTTTGTCTCACAAAATATTCTTATTTGTAAAAATTTTATTAGATGAATTTGGAAAAATTAAACGAAGTTTCCTCCATTACAGCACGGAAACCTATAGTAAAGCTGCAGGAGCTACCAATAGGAGTTCCTCAAGCAATTTATGCTGCAAAAATAACCAAAACACCATATGGTACAAGCGTTCTTCTTGACTTGGGTGATAAAGTCACCTTCCTACCCAACAGAGTGACTGCTACTTATAAGCCGTATATTAGCCATTTCGAGAAAGGGAAATACAGCTTAACATACCAAGGATCTTACGATTGTGGTCGTCTCCATTTGGCTGCGGCATTTGAAATTAAAGAAATTTAATCCGAAACATCCATAGAAAATTAGTAAGCAAATTTTTTTTTCTTTTTTAATTATAAAAGTGGTTTATAATGTCGTCCAAAGTTACCGAAACTATTAAAAAGTTACATCAAAATTATTCCGATGATCTTGCTAATGTCTCTTTAAAATTAATTGCCAAACATATTAGAAAATGTGCGCTAGCTTTTAAAAAAATTAAATTTTCTGTTGGAGAAAAACGTAAAATTCATACGAAAATCGCTGAATTAAAACGGATGAGATGTTTAATTAAAGCGATGTCCAACAAGGTAGGTTTAGGGTTAAAACGAGGTAGTAGAGTTAAGTGGGAAGATGTGATTGCTATTTTCGACAGTAGAATTAGAACGGGAGTTATAATAAATTTACAACATAAAGAAATTAAAGATTTTTTAAAAGACGCGTTTCATTTATTTAAAAGTAGAGTTAATAATATTTTAAAAACAATGCCTATGCTAAAAATAAATACAACCTTTTGGGGGGATTTTATAAAGCAGCAATCAAGTGACGAATTATTAGATCGAAAGTTTTTCATTACTCCAAATGCTGTTGTAGATGCAGGATCGGATTTAGCACAGTGGTTTAATGATAATGTAGTCGATGTTATCTTAAATAAATTATCAGAATTTTCTGAAAAAAATAGTGGTTGGGCACTTAGTAAAATCGTTTTATTAGAAGTAGCTATAAATAAATATGAGGTCGGCAACGGTTCATCTTTCATTAAATTACCAGATCAAATTTTAAAGAAACATGCTTGCGTAAACGTTCAAAATGCAGACCAAGCATGTTTCTTTTGGAGCATCGTAAGCGCTTTATATCCAGTCACAAAACACCCACAACGATTAAGTAAGTATCCGCATTATGACACCGTTCTTAATATAAAGGGGTTGGAAATTCCAATTAAATTAAATCAAATTTCAAAGTTCGAGAAACTAAACGAAATTTCAGTTAACGTCTATGCTTTAGAATTGATCGAAACAGAGAAGAGATCATTTTACATGGTTATACCTGTTGTTTTAACCAAAAATAAAATGAAACGTCACGTTAATTTGTTACTAATACAAGATCAGTATTTTCGGAAACTAAATGATTATGAAGCGCCACCTATCGACAATGAAAATGTTGAAATCAAATATCATTATGTTTGGATAAAACATTTGTCTAGATTAATTTCAAGTCAACTTAATAAATGTCATGATAAAAAATTCTTGTGCGACAGATGTTTAAATTATTTTTCAAGCTGTGATAAATTAAACGAACATGAAAAGGTTTGTCAAAATGTTAATGACTGTAAAATTTCATTTCCTAAATATGATTATGTAGAGTTTAGAAATTTCGTTTATAAACAAAAGTGTCCTTTTTTAATTTATGCAGACTTTGAATCGCAGTTGGTAGATTGTAATGATAAGGTTTCCGAAAAAACTGTCAAATATCAAAAGCATCGGGCTTTTAATGCAGGTTACTATTTTAAATGTTCTTACGATGATAGTCTTTCCTATTTCAATAGCTATCAGGGGGATGATTGCATGCAATGGTTCGCCGACCAATTGTCAAATTTAGCCAGTTTTATTCAATCAAAAATCAAAAATATAATCCCAATGGTGGAAAAGCCTGATGTCATTAATGCCAAGGTATGTCACATATGTGAAAAGCCTTTTGGTATTAAAGATATTATTGTTCGTGATCATGATCACTTTACGGCAGCTTTTCGAGGTTGGGCGCATCAAGTATGCAATTTACAATTTCAAAAATTATTTATTGTGCCAATTGCATTTCACAATCTTTCGGGCTACGATAGTCATTTTATTATAAAAGACATTGCCAAGCGTGGACAAGTGAGTGTACTTCCCGTTAATATGGAAAAATATATATCATTCACTCAATACGACTCGGAGACTAACATCAAATTTAGATTTATAGATTCTTGTAGATTTATGGGAGCCAGTCTTGACGAATTGGTGAGCACTCTAAAAGTCGAAAACTTGCAAAATTTAAAAAAAGAATTCAGCTATTTAAATGAAGAAAATTTTAAATTAATAACAAAAAAAGGTGTTTTCCCCTATGATTATATAAACAACTTGGATAAATTAAATGACATTCAACTACCATCTAAAAAACAATTTTACAATAAACTAAATGACGAGCATATTAGTGAAGAGAAGTATGGTCATGCGCAAAACGTTTGGCAATCGTTCGGGATTAAAAACTTGGGGGAATATAGCGACTTATACCTTCGCACAGATATCCTTCTTTTGGCAGACGTTATGGAAAATTTTAGAGAGACTGCTTTGAAAGTTTATGGTTTAGATCCGGCATGGTATTATACTATGCCTGGGTATACGTGGGACTGCATGTTAAAGTATACTAAATGTAAACTCAAACTTATAAAGGATGTGGATATGATATTGTTCATTGAAGCTGGTATTAGAGGAGGAATATCGGTTTGCAGTAATCGATATACGGAGGCAAACAATGAGTATATGGAAACATACGATTCCACCAAGCCGACAAGTTATCTATTTTACCTTGATGTTAATAATTTGTATGGGTGGGCTATGTCTCAACCTCTGCCATACGATGACTTTCAATGGGTGGAAACAAATATTGACATCTCTCAGATACCTGACGATGCAGAAGAAGGATACATCCTGCAGGTTGATTTAGAATATCCTAAAGAGTTGCACGATTTGCATAAGGACTTTCCCTTTTGTGCTGAACACCGCGTACCACCCGGATCAAAATTACCGAAATTAATGACTACACTACATAATAAAGAAAAATATGTTATACATTACCGAAATTTAAAACAGGCTTTGGCGCATGGTTTAATACTTAAAAAGATACATCGCGTTTTAAAATTTAAACAATCTGCATGGTTGAAGCCCTATATCGAGCTAAACACTCGTTTAAGGACTACAGCTACCAGTTCATTTGCAAAGAATCAGTTTAAACTCGCGAACAACGCGGTGTTTGGCAAAACAATGGAAAATAAACGCTTACATAGGGTAGTAAAGTTAGTAAGTTCATACGAGGGTCGTTACGGGGCAAAAAATTTAATTTCTAGCGCGAGATTTCACAATAGATCAATTTTTGATGAAAATCTAATGGCTATCGAACTAAAAAAGTCTGAATTACTTTTCGATAAACCCCTATATATTGGAATGTCCATTCTCGACATTTCAAAAACGTGTATGTATGATTTCCACTATAATTTTATGCTCCCCACCCTAGGGGTGAACAATTGTATCATAAACTACACGGACACCGATAGTTTCTTCTACAAAATAATGAATATCAATGTTTACAAAGACATAATCGGTAGGTATATCGAAAAATTTGATACCTCCGATTATAGTGGAAATAATATATACAATATCCCGTTACTTAACAAAAAAATACCGAGTCTTATGAAAGATGAAGCCAACGGCAAAATCATTACGCATTTTGTTGGGTTACGATCAAAAATGTACGCGTTTAAAATTCAGGGAGATAAAAACGTCACTAAAAAGTCTAAGGGGGTAAAATATAATGTTGTCAAAAATAAATTGACATTTGAAGATTACGTAGATTGTCTTAAAACATTTAAACATAAAAATATTACACAGTGCACAATTCGATCCTATAAACATGACGTATTTAGCATAGAACAATCGAAAATTGCTTTAAGCCCTGAGGATGATAAAAGATATTTAATTTTGGGATCATTTAACACGCTACCATGGGGTCATTACAGTATAGAATAATTAGATTTAGAACCGTTTGCGTAGAGATATAAAAAATAATAACTTTACATATTCCTCATTCCTGACATCATTATTTTTATAATTTCATTCTGTTCCACTTTTATAATTAAAAAAAAATAAAAAAAAAAAAAAAATTTTATGTAACCTATTTTTATGTAATCTACTGTGTAAACTAAAATTATGTAATCATATGTGTAAGTTAATAAAAAAAATTGTTTTATTTTTGAGTTTTATTTGAGTGTAAAGAGAGATCGATATTAAAAAAACACATGCATAAATCAACAATTTTATTAAAAAAAAAAATACAAATTATTCGTAAAATGAAATTAACTTTGATAGTAAAGATTTTAAATGTTCCTTCAAACTTTGACTTGTGTCAATGTCACTTGATATTCCATATCAGCAATGACATCAGTTATTGAAAGACCAATTGTAATTTTTGCTCTCGAACATTTCCAACAGCTCGTCTCCATCAGATGCTAAATGATGCTGGCGGTGATGGTGTTAACTCGACGTCACTTACATCTAGCATACTAGCACTATCTTGACTCGACATAGCTAGATACAAACTTGAATGAGACTAAAATCAACTTCATGCATATATTTATATCCCCCTCCTTCTTTACCAGACTTATCCGAACTGTGATTCTTGATGATGGAGATGAAAAGGCCCCCCTGACTGCAGAACTTTGTTCGTGTTTTCCATTCTATACTAAATCGACGTCTTCTATCCAACTGTTATGTTTTTTGTCGAGTCCTAACCACTTGACGTACATTTTCTTTCCCTTTCTTCTCAATACTTTTTCTATGAGGTAAATGTCGGGATTCTTGGTTTTCTGCAATTCCTCCTCATAGAAAGCACCGCTGATTGGCTGACCATGCATGTCTTCGAGTAAGTATGTTACAGGATTGGTTATTTTAACTTTAATGATTTTGAATAACTCTGTCGTCCAATTTGGCGTGTACCCTTTTTCGAAAATATGTTTGGACTTGGATATCCGCACGATATCATCAACTTTGAGCTTACGTGGACCAGCAATTTTTAAATGACTATATCTCTGACGTAAAATCTCTTTCTCGTTAGACTTGTTCACTTCAGTAGGTTTCAATCTAGTCCTACTGTGCTTGGTGTCATTATATTGTTTGGTAATTTTTGACAATACATCAATCCATCTGTATTTTCCATTCAGACTAAAATACTTGTAGAGTTTATTTTTGAGTGTTCTTATCACCCGTTCAGCAATGGCAGCCTTTTTCACAGTGAATGTATTATAGTGGTTTATATTATATTTTTTCATCAAGTTCTGAAATTTAATATTGAAAAATTCTGTTCCTTGATCTGATTGCAGATTTTTTGGTATACGATTAGCTTGGTGCAGTATATCCGCAAAAGATTTAGTGATCTCTTCACCCGTCTTAGTTTTGAGTGGGCGTGTCCATAGGTATTTAGAAAAACAGTCGATAACTACCAAAATCATTTTGAAACCTTTATTTTGATGTGCATAAGGTCTCATTTCGGCCAAGTCAATTTGCCATAAATCATCTAAGCCCTTGATGATAGTTCGTCGTCTAGGGTAAGTCTTGCGGGCTGATGCATGAAGCTCATCAACGAGTTGAATCTTGTCTGTTGAAGCCATACTATCAAAGGGTATTTTTACTATTAAGTCTATTTATTGATCCTTCGATATTTTTCAAGGCATTGATCATTTGATTTTGTAGTGCATCAATGCGGTTTGTAGAACTGTTTGCGTGACTACTGATTTTTTCATTAAGTTTCGTATTAAGCTTATCAATTTCAACTTTACTCACTTTTTCATCGAGTACCCCTCGCACTTTTTTAGTATATTTATCAATGGCCAACTTGAAATCAAATTTAATTTGTGAAATCACATCATCTACATACTTTTTCGTTGACATATGTTCACTGGCCGTTGGAGGGTTCCTCGAAATGAATTCTTCAAATTTATTTATTTTGTTGTCAATCAAACTCAATGCATCAGTTAAATTCTTTATTATAATATCATGTGATACAAATTGTTTTCTCAAATGAGTCAATTCAATACTGTTATTGCTAGCTTCATGTGGAGCATATCTGTGTCCGAACTTGTTCAGACTCATTGTTCAAATGACTCATCATTGTCAGTGTTATTAGTATATATAGCCAGCTTCCCGAAGTTCATTGATTATGGCAACTATTTCATTATCGAGTGAGGTGTTTCCAGCTGCCTTGGAAGCTATCAACAGCTTCAAACGATCAACGAGTTCATTTGGATCATCCCAATAAATATACTCCACCGGTTTTTCATTGTACGTTAATGTCAAACCATTACCAGTCGTTGAACGTCTTCTACCTTTTCGCAACTCCATTATGAGCGGTTTTATGATTTCTGTGTATTTCCATCTCGTAGAACCTTTGAGTCTTCCATCTTTATTAATATAGCGATCACTCAATTTCAATAGCGCCCTGTAAGCTTGCACATCTTCTTCGTTAAAATCCGTAGGATCATCATAGAAGATGAGCTTATACAGTCCTGGGGTTCCTCGTATCTGTTTACCTTCAATCTTGATAAAGCCAGTCCTTTTATCAAAGTCAATTAATTGTGTTCCTAGATACCATTTTGATGTTTGGGGATCATAAGTTGGTCCATACATTGTATCTATTTTTTCACTATATGACCAATGATCTTTGATATATGGATGTGACATGACCGGATATTGATCTAGATATTCATCCATAACATTATCTGAAATATTTTGTTCAGGTATATTTTCGTGAAAAACTTCATCATCATTATCTTGTCCACTTGTGCTCGCACTTATTCTGCCTACTTCTTCCATTGGGAGAAATTGTGTTTGTTCTTGTCCTACTCTTTCCTTTTCTTCTACCTCTTCTTTCTTTAGTTCAGGTGATTCTTCTTTTTTTATACTTCTCAATGCATTATTGATCTTTGAGGATTTAACAATCTCATGTAGTGGCTCCGAAATGGGTTTGAACATTCTGATGAGCGATTCATCTTTTTCCGATCTACCTAGTTTCAATGCCAAGTACTTTTTCCTAATGGAACGGGTGAGCTCTGCAATTTTGCGTTTGCGTGCAGCTATTTGATCGTCTTTGTTTAAATCAGGATCAGAGGGGGAGGCAGCACGTTTAATCAGTTTGCTGCGCTTTTTGTATTTGTGTGTGCCAACACGACTTAACGACATCATGATGGGGAATGATCTGATGGTATATGGTACTTATATTTTTATATATTTATCAAACCCTTGACGATATCTACCATCATTTATATCAAAATCTTTGACAATCACAAAAGTACCATATGCAACATTCCAACATTTCGAACACAAGCGTTTAAAGTCTTCGAAACTCATGTCTGGTGATACGTGTTCATCAAATACGTGCTTCAAATTGATTTCATCTTGTTTGAATAGTACAATCAGGTTACAGTTGTCTCGTATGAGCTGTTTAGGTATTTTCGAGTAGGTCTGACAAAGGTAGGCAGCATCAATATCCTTGTGTCTACACATTGAAAAATATTCCCGGATTTTCTGTTGGGAATCACACGCTACATCATCGAATAGGAATATAGAGTTGGGTTTTGCATCTGATGGACTTATAATATCATCATTATCCTTGAATGGGAAGTAGCCAACCTCTTTAACTCCATTCAATACCTCTTGGAGTAGTTGATATTTCGGTTGATACAATGACTTGGAGTACACGTAAACATTTTCAAATTTTGCACCATTTGGATTGAAAATTACTGACAACATGACGTTCGTCTTACCACAACCACTTGGTCCACATACTATTGCTCGAAATGAATTGGGCAATAATTTACCATGTTTAGAAAGGGTCGTTGATGATGTATGAAAATCTAAATTTTCAATAGGTAACGACTGTTCTTGTTGAATAACCTTCATCTTGTGACATGATTGACGTTTATGTTATTCTATAAATATAGGTGTTACAGTTCCACTTTTATCATTTTCGATGTCTTCGTACAAGGGAGAAGGTGTTTTGAATTCCCTGATAAACAAGTTACCTTTTGAGCTCCATCTACCCGGAGGCTATCAGTATTGTGGACGTAAGTCGTATTACTGGACGATGCAAACGATTACTAATATTTCATTTATTTTGCAGCTGGAACTAAACTACAAAAACGATTGGCTCGTGGAGATACTGGCATTAATCCTCTAGACGCTGCTTGCAAACAACACGACATTGCATACTCGCAGCACAAGTCTCTGGAAGATCGTCACAGAGCCGATTCAGTATTGGAAAACGCTGCTTGGCAACGAGTGAAATCAACAGACGCCAAGTTTGGTGAGAGAGCTGCAGCCTTATTAGTTACTTCCGGAATGAAAGCGAAACGTAAGCTTGGTATGGGATGCTCATTCCAAAGACATATCGTGGGTAAAATTGGAAAATCTCTGAAGAAGAATCCCCCGACCAATCTAAAGAAGACTGCTTCGATTGCTCTGAAAGCTGCTAGACTCGCCATCAAGCAAGCTGGTGGAAAAAATAAAATCAGAATACCACGCATCATACCTTTCAATGCAAAATCTGGAGGTATTCTACCACTGTTGCCAATTTTTGCAGCCCTTGGTGCTCTCGGTAGCATTGCTGGGGGAAGTGGTGCGATAGCGAAGACAATTATCGATGCGAGGAATGCGAAAAAGAAATTGGAAGAAGATCATCGACACAATAAAGCCATGGAAGCTATTGGTAAAGGACTGTACTTGCGTAAAAACGCCAAAGGAGGTTTTGGTTTATATTTAAAAAAACAAAAAAACTCCCAATGAAGCTACCCAATAGACCGTTGTATGATACCGAGTTGTTAGAGTATGTAAAGTTCTTGAAGATACCACATTTTCGAGGCGTTTTCATGCGAGACAATTTGCCAAGCAGTGGTCCTCGTAAACGTGAAACTGCAATTCTAAATTTAGATGTGTCGAAGAATCAAGGCACTCATTGGGTAGCTTATAGAAAGATAAATGATATCGTTGAGTATTTTGATTCATTTGGATGTCTGAAGCCACCGAAAGAACTTGTCCGATATCTGGGTAAAATCAAACTATACTACAACAACGATCAGTTTCAAAACTATAATCAAATCAACTGTGGACATCTCTGCTTGAAGTTTTTGTATAATAATGGAAGCCGTTTTAGCATTCCTACATGGTGAGAAGAGGTTGCAAGACTTTTCCGAAGATGAATTGAAGGAATTTCCAATCAAATATTTAATACAACATGCTAGACCATGGGAATTGTTGAATGTTTGGCATAAATTACCAAACGATTATCAGTGTTATTTCGATTTGAGAATTCGTTTACCATGTTTCATTCATTATAATAGGCCAGATGCCCAAACACATGTGGATGGACCTGTCAGTTCACAGTACGATTGTCACGGTTGTAATTATTTTTTGAAATGTAGAGGGGCCGTAATCTATTAATAAATAATATGATGTCGATGATGGTTTTATTATAAATATTTCTGTACCACTCGTAATGTCATCAGTCATGTCTCAGCTGCTCACGCTGACTAGTACTACCAACGAGTTCTCTTTCACCCCTTCCACACCGATTATACTACATCCCAGGAAGAGTTATTACATAGCTGTACTAGGATTTCACACTTACCATTCCATACCAAACATCGAAGGTGAAAAATTTTACTACTACGAAAATAATAATCGTTCAGTATTGAAGGAAATCAAGCTGCCAACAGGTTGTTATGAGATTGAAAACATTGAGAGTCATATTCAGATGCATTTGAATAATACAGATTTCTCATTGAAACCAAACAACAACACCTTAGAGTGTGAAATCTATAGTCGATTGCACGCCATCAGTTTCGAAAACGATAATAGTTTTGGAGAATTATTAGGGTTTTCTAAAAGGATCTTGGAGCCTGGTATAGTGCACTCTTCAGATCGACCAGTAAATATTCTTAAAGTATCTAGCTTACATTTCGATTGCAACATTACCGAAGGAGCCTTCTACGGGGACAGACCGGCCCATACTATATTGAGCTTTCCCATTACAGTCGATCCTGGATTCGCAATCAACGAACGTCCCAATACCCCCATCTATTTGCCTGTGAGAAGTAACTTAGCAGAGATCACCAACATCAGTGTTAGAGTGTTGGATCAAGATCTCAGACCTGTGAATTTCCGAGGAGAGAAAAGTACTTTGCATTTGGACTTGAAAGAACGTTAAATGGGTTTGGTAATTCAGCATAAAAGGGGACCATCCACTTCAAACCTGTCAGTATCATCGAGGTCTTCCAAGGGACGTGACCAGCTCTCTCCAGAAAATATTATTTTTCTCCAATCTGTTGGATTGAAAGTAAGAGATGTTAAAACGCAAGTACGTTCATTCTGAGCAATCACCGACAACATCTGCAGCATCGTTCAATCAAATGAGGATGAACCCAATTTTCGATATTTACCGTCGACCTCAATATGATGAAACTATCCGGAAGGAAGAGTATCGATCCTACATCCCGTACGTGAAATCATTCGATAATAATGATATGGTGGAGATTAATGTGAATCAAGCAGATGCATTTTTCGCGATGCATGAATCTTTGTTGGAAATTAAAGGAAAATTAGATATTGAAGGAGATGGTAACGTGTCATTGGCTCCCAATTGTGGAGCGTTTCTTTTCGATTCGTGCACTTATGTGCAAAGTGCCAGAGAGATAGAAGTGATCAGAGATCCTGGAATTGTTAGTACTGTACGAGGATTCCTTTGCTGTAAACCTGAGGACTCCAAACATTTGGCGACGGCTGGATGGACGTACCCCGAAAAACCGTTCCTGAATGCTGTGGATAAGTCGTTCAGTTTGTTGATACCCCTCAAGCACATTTTCAACGTATTCAATGACTACAGTTCGATTGTCTACGGAAGACAAACAATTCGTCTAGTTCGAGCACGTGACGATAAAGATAGCGTAATTGTCAAGGAACTTAACAATACTGGCGTAACGACTACTACTAAAGTCAAAGTTTTGATAGATAGTATGGTACTGAAGGTCAAGCATATATTTCCCAACGATGAAATCAAACTACAATTGATGCAACCCATCAAGAATGATACACCAATAATGATTCCATTCAGAAAATGGAGTCTCAGCGAATTACCTGCGCTCACAAAAAGTGCAAAGAATGAAATTTGGGCAGTTAAAACCAGCGCCGCAGTGGAACGTCCACGTTACGTTATCGTTTGTTTCCAGAAGAATATACGCAATAAACTCGACAGTGATGTCACTACCTTTAATAACATCAACATATCTAGCATCAGACTATCATTGAATGGAGAATATTGGCCAAACGAAAGAATGCAGTTGGATTTCGATAGAAACGATTATGTCACTGCCTACTACAACTATACCAGTTTCTACTCGAGCTATACACATTCCACACAAGTTCATCCAATTTTGGACTACTCAGCATTCAAAGATCATGCATTATTCGTGATAGATTGCTCGAAGCAGGAAGATAGCATGAAATCATCGACAGTGGATATAAAGCTGGAGATTGAGTCTGCTAAAGGATTTCCTGCTGATACTAAGGCCTATTGCATCATCGTGCATGATTGTCTGCTAGAGTACTTCCCTCTGACGGAGGTTGTGAAAAGCATAATATAAGTGGTCGACTACCGTTCGTGCTCGCCATTTCAACGCTGGTCATCATGAGAATCGCATTCGTTGACATTCAAGGTTTCACGCTCGATGGCGTCTTCCATCCAAAATAATTGACAATTCAGATTGGTCGTCAAAGATCCAACTTTTTGTTCAAGCCTCCAACACCTTATGCTGATGTGAGCGGAAAAGATAAAAAAACTACACAATACTTGGAAAAATTTGTTCATGGAATATCATATCAGTCTGGAGATATTGACTATAGTGAAATGAATGCCATTTTGGAGAAATATCTACTACATTCAGTTGAGTGCATTTATGTAAGAGGAAATCAGAAAGCTGACTTTTTGAAAACAAAGTGTGCTGAGCTTGCAGTGTATCCAACCATTTACGATGTGACGCTATATGATGACTCATCATTGAATACGGAAAACTTCCAGCCCACCATTACGTATTGTCCTAACCACGCCAATGGAAAATTCATGTGCACCCAACGAAATGTTGATCAATTACATCAATGGTTTACATATGTTGTATTACCCAAGTAGAAAAATATTGTAAATTTTTGTTTCTTCAATAAATATATTATTATTCTTATTATTTAGTTTTATTAAAACACCTCGTATATCTGTTGAATTGTTTATTTTCTCATGTACTACAAGATGATCTATACTTTTTCATAGTTTTTATGAAAAAATTAATTATTGAAATGATTAAAGTTGCTAATATCAAATATAGTATTGAAAACATTTTATCATTTTTTATGTTGACATCTGTTGTCTCCTTGAAAGGTGTAGCTTGCCATTCTCTTTCCTCTTGAGTTCCATTATTAAATAGGAATTTTATTTTGTAGAATGAGTTATTTTCTTTTGGTATCTCCTTGTAAAACACCGGTAAACGTCCATCATTTACTACTTCATGTTTCATTATTGCCCATGACGATTGACTGCAGTTTTTTCTTGCATCATCGAAGCATATCTTTAGAATTTTGATATCAGTGGGCACGTTTGTATAGAATACATCATTCAAAACGGCTGTCAGAATGATTAATGATAGTCGTGACATTTTTAGAGTTGTTATCTATTTTTGACACAGGTACTTCTGGTGAAGGTCTTCTACTCTGGCAACTGAAAACTTTATCCCACAAACTCAGATTCTCCAAATGCTTCAATACTCTAGTTTTTTCTTTGTAGAAAGTTATATCTCTGCTCAACTGACGGACATGCTCACCGAATTCTTCTAGTTTCCTTCTGTACTCGTCTGAAGTCATTGTGATACTGATGATTAAATCACCAAAGTTCACGTTCTTATAGCTTTGTTAATACGTCATTTGTCATTATCATTCTATCATACTTCATAATATGACAGAATAAACATTTTTAATGCACCCTGTATATTTTACTCGTATACATTGTTCGAAAACTCAGATATCTACCAATGATATTCCTTCACGGCCTCAGAAACTCTGATTGACAGCGCTGAAAATGTTCATGCGCCCCCGTATGTATACCTATCTATATTATATCGCAGCGGCCAGCAAGCGCGACCTGAACTAATAACGCATGTCACGTTAAATCGACATATTTTCATTCATTTTTATTATCTGGTAGTTCAAGGTTTTTTTAACATAATGATGTCACAAATATATATTTTTATATCCAATCTTGCACGATAAAATTAATATGCGAGTTATCTGAATGGTATAGCTAACTGTTTAGTAAGTCAAAGGATTAAGGTTCGAATCACCGAAAAATCAAGTTTTTTTTCAACGCTTACGTCACACCACTTTTCAACGTAACCCTCTTAATCGAGTCGATGGGGACAATACCGTATGTAAACAATGATTTTATATGTCAACAATGCAACAATGGCAACATGCCGTATGTAAACAATGGCAACAATGTCACATGTCAACAATGTCATATGTCAACAATGTCATATGTCAACAATGTCATATGTCAACAATGTCATTTCCCCACTCCTTCACCTGTCACTTCCCCCACTTCACCCCCACTCCACCACTGCTCCCACTCCTCACCACCCCACCACTGCCCCCACTCCTACCCCCGCTCCTACCCCCACCCCTACCCCGTCACTTCCCCCCACTCCTACCCCACCACTTCCCCCACTCCACCACTCCTTCCCCCACTCCCACCCCACCACTTCCCCCACTCCTCCCCCCACTCCAAGTGGGCTTGAATTCCTGTTGTTTAACTACTTACGAAGAATTAAAAAAATTCCGCAATTTAGACCATAAAGGCCTACTTTACTTCAAGGTCTTAATGAAGATGATAGTGACATGCGTTGTTGAATTTCAAAAGTTATAGGTACATAATCTGACACGAAGTCGATCCCAGCTTTTACAAAATCATATTTTGGAGCAACGAGCAACGTGATTTTTAAGGTGAATGACAGGGTGAACAGACACAACTGCGTCTACTGGTGATGGAAACAGAGTTAAACTTGTGAGCATATTGGCTGGGATTTTAGACCTATTCTTTTTAAAAGTCTTATTAATTTAACTAAATTTAAATACATAACAGAAACTAGAGGTTATGACGAATAAGCCCCCGATATGAATTTTACACGGTATTTTGCAGTACCTAATACCAGTTTTAATTCGAGACAGTTTTTATTTCTTTTTATACCCTATTTTTTAATGGTACGCTTAAAATTATTTTTAAAATTTTTTGCTAGAACTGGAAAACAGTCCACTTTATAAACATCTGCAGCAGGTTACAAAAAAGATAAAATATTACAGGAAATTTGAAATACTGCAGTTAACTTGAAATACTCGGATATCTTAATTACTGTAAATGCTATATGCATTTTTTGCCATAAACATAACGTCACATGGCAACCTAGGTCAATGTTTACTATTAGGTTGAGATCGGAACTTCTTGCAGGCCAATCCATCGCAGGAATTTCAACCTCCTGGCAATATTGCTGCACAATTATTGCAACGTGTGGAGTGGCATTGTCTTGCATAAGCATAAAATTATTGCCAATAAAGGGTGCAAATGGCACGACGTGCTTCTCTAAAATTTCTGTAATGTGCTGTTAGTGGCCCTCTTCCTATCGTAAATAATAACGTGCCTCCAAATTAATTCCGCCCCACACCATCACTGAGCCGCCACCGTGTTGTACAGTCCCTGCAATGTTACACTGTGCGTAGCGTTCCCCGGTTCTTCTGTACACTCTATCACGTCTGTCATCAGAAAAAAGACAGTATCTGGATTTATCGGTGAACAATATTCTTCCCCAATCAGCATTATTCCAAACAACATATTCACGAGCAAAATCCAATCTTTCATTTCTATGCTGTCTGGTCAATAATAGGCCAGTGCCCTTTCAGGGCGCAGATCATTTGCTGCAAGTTTTCTTCGTATCGTATTTTGGCTGATTCTAAAGGTGTAACGATCTAAAAATTCATTTGGTAACGAAGTACTGGTAACAAACCTTTGCCTTAGTCGCACAAGTCGCAAAAATCGGTCTTGATTAGGAGTTATAACCGTTCTACGACCTTGGTTGGGTCTTCTTGCGTTACTCCCAGTGACAGCAAAACGTGTTAAAAACTCTGGAAAGCTTGATTATATCCTTATACTTAAATTTATAAATTACTTTAATGATTTGGCAAAACGTATTGAAACTTACTTCGAAGTAAAATAAAGAACATTTATTATGTTTTGTATTAAATTTTAATTTTAAAAAAATGAGCAAAAACATCTTTTTTGCAGTTCTACCGATAAAGCATTACAATATACCGGTCGTAAAAGATATGTATTATTACAAAAATTAAATCAAATAAAAATTGCCACGATTTTTAAAATTATGCGTTAATTGTGACGTGCAGTGTAGTCGGGATATTCTTATTTCCCTTTCTCCAGAACGCTCTTGCCTATTCCTTCTAGGTTTTCGATTATGCGGAAAACTTTTCTAGAACCATCCCACCGACAATCAATCAAGACAGTCACGGTGTGGTTCGTGGTTCGGGTTTTAAAAATAAATGATCATTTGATATTGAAATATAGGAGCCTCATGGGCCAAATATAAGGGGGTCGGTAAAATTTTAAACAGGGTCATAAGAGTATAAATCAAGAAGTGGCTCGCACGGCAGAAAAAGGCAACTTTCTTGGTGATTTATTCTACCGTTGTTTCCAGAGTTCACAAAAAGTTATCAATATAATTGGACTTTTCCGTGTTTTATTGTCGTTTATGTTGCGCGAAAAAATTTAACAAAGACTTTCCGACGAGTAAAAAATGTCGACTTATAATAAAAAATTTCTCATTGTTTAATTTGTTACAACTAAAAAATACGAAACATATCTATTTAAACACGACGCTCTAAATTGCTCTAAATTATTTTTTATTTAAAATGAGTTTTTTCATCTTTAAATTTAGCAAGAATAAAATATTTCAAAAAAATAAAGTACTTATAGTAGCAACCAGATTTTAATTAGTCATTATTGGATCAGATTTTTGCGAAAATTACAAAACGGCGTAGTCGAGAAAGAAGCTCAATAAACCTGCTTAGAACTGTCTCTGTAACTTTTAATTACTTCGTGAGGCAAACTCAGGAGCGTCAAATTTGTATACTAGAATTTACACGGCACTTACGGTATTCCAGGGTAGCCATAAATATATTTGAATACATTTTAGGCAGCACTATCGGATGGCGAATGTAGATCTAATGAATACTACAATTCGCCATTTCTGTCTCATAACTACAAATGTACAAATTAGAAATATTTTAATTATTAAATAACTAGCTTTTACCCGCGGCTTCGCTCGCGTTAATGTTCTAAAATAATTTTCAAATTTGATGCACCAGAATTGTTGGGTGTCGTGCCATTTCACCTGAGAAGAGCTTATTATTTTTGGATTTTTTCTGTATCGTTATTTTATTACTAATTAGTGATACTAAATAGGCTCAATAGGCTGCTAAATAGGAAGGAGTAATCCAGAGCACGCAAAACATAATAGGCCAAAGAAAACGCAAAAAGACAAAAGGCTGGTTCGACGAGGAGTGCGAAGAAATTCTGCGAGTACGAATATATAGAGGCAAGAAAGAAAATGATACATGAACCTGACATGCATAACAAGTACGAACGATAGCTAGACAAACCCTAAGAAGGAAGTAAAAGGAACATGAAGATAGAACGTTAGAACAGATGAAAGTAAAAAGCACAAACAACAGATCACGGTGTTTCTTTCAGGAAGTTAGAAATGTAAAAGGCAGTTTCTGACAGACGAAGCGGGAAATCTAGTGACCAACGAGGATGAAGTAATCGAGATGTGGAGAAACTATTTTGATGAGCTGCTCAATGCGGAAGTGAAAGGAGAAACAAATGAACACGTATATCATACAGTAGAACCCTTGGTGCTAAAACCAACGAACTCTGATGTCTCCAAGGCCACGTCCAGGCTTAAGAACAACAAGGCACTTGGTGGTGATACAATTTCATCGGTATGTCTTAAAAATGAAGGCCACGCCCTACAGCAACAGTATCATACCTTGATATGTCAGATATGGAGAGACGAAATAATACCGACCAGCTGGAAAGAAAGCATTATAGTCCCTCCTATCCATAAGAAGTGAGATAAATTGTCGTGCTCAAACTATCGCGGGATATCCCTTATCAACACGGGGTATAAAGTTATGTCACATATCTTACTAGAGAAGTTGACCCCCTATGTTGAAAATCAAATCTTCTTTTTTCGGTTCCGTCTTCACTTATTGAAGGTTGGCAACAATCTCGGCGAAATGGGTCCGGTCTTGAGCAGCTCGGAATAACAAATGCGAGTCTAGTCCGGTCCAATCTCTTATATTTTTTAACCACGAATGTTGGCGTCTTCCTATACCTCGTCTGCCTTCTATTTCAAATAGGCGACTATAAATGTGGCTTTCGGAAAAACCGCTCCACGGTAGATCAAATATTCACAATCCGACAGTTGATGGAAAAATGCTGCGAGTACAACAAAACTCTTCACCAATTGTTCATTGACTTTAAGCAGGCCTATGACAGCATTTGCAGAGTCGGGCTATGGAATGCGATGTCTGCACTTGGAATACCGAACAAGATTTTTCAACACACATACTACACACAGACAAAATTTGAAACAACCGTCACGCTGAAAATGGTGCCATTCGACGCGTGGGTCTATGAAACGTGCAGCGCACATGTTTTTGAAGATTTTGATTTTTGGGGGTAAACCAATACTTTGCCAACCTTTCGGTTTAAAAGAGTAAAAATTGTAAACATCAAATAACATAACCAATGTAGGTATGATTACCGGCAATGTTTTAAGCTCAACAATATTTTAAATTGTTTAATACAAGCATAACTAGTGAATATATGTACCTTACCTAATTTGCGTCCATTGTTATTTCTGTTGTGTTTTAATATTATCAATTCTGTGTCTACTATATAGATTCGCCATAATTTTTACTTAACAACGAAATAAACAAGCGTCGGAATGCTCGTAAATTGAAATACGAAACAGAATCGAATGCAATGAAAATAAAAGATATTTTATTTTTTACGGCGGACTCATCGCACTAAGGGTAATAAGTGTTGTGTTTTTCCCCTCAATGTTGGTATTAACCCCATATACTGCGGCAAACAAGGTCTATTTTGTCACCGTATAAAATTGCGCTCTCACAGCGTCAGCCTTGTACCTTCAAAAAATTCCAGGATGTTAACAATGGAGGCGTTGCTAAGCATTTCAGGTTCAAAATTTGTTTTCACGAAGTGCCTTTGTCTGCGAACCGAGAGTTCTTCGCAATAGCATAGGCAGTAAAGAGGAGTCTCATCTACATCTTCACAGAACCTACATAGCGGGATTTTTGCAAGCTCCATAATTTGTAGGTGTTTAATCATGCAGCATTATATACCAGGCCAGGTAATTATCTCTTAATTTTAAAACCGACTTCCCCAATAGCGCAATATTAGTTCTACCCAAAAGTTATACGAAAATACAACCAAACAAAACACAACACTAAACAGCACACCACACTAGATAACCACATAAGATTGTAAAGCGGCGTATTTTCAACAACCAGAAAAAATCGAAATTCTTTAATATACTAAGAAAAACTTTATTGATGCCTGACTATCTTTTAGTATGTCACCTCTTATCACTCGCCAATTTAACATTTTGGAAAAATATTTAAATGCATTATAAAACGTCGAGTTTAAATCTTAAATCTTTTGTTTACTGTTGATCTACCAACAAGTGACAGCAGTCTAGAAGCAACATTTGCAGATGATATTGTTAGCTTTACACAAGGATAGCAATACTGCATTAGCAACTCTGCAAAACTACCTCCATAAAATAGAACAATGGTTAAATAAATGACGTATTAGAGCAAATGAAACAAAATCGGTCCAAGTGACATTTACAAACGGAAAAGGAAACTGCCCTCTAGTCAAACTTAATAACCATCAGCTACCACACAGGGACGACGCGAAATATCTGGAAATGCATCTAAATAGATGGTTGACCCGGAGGAAACACATATTCACAAAAGGGAAACAGCTGGGTCTCAACCTCTTTCTTCTTCTTAAAGTGCCGTATTCATTAATAAATGTTGGCAACAACTTCGGCAAAATTTTCTCGATTTTTAGCTGCTCTAATCAATGCATGAGTACTCATATTAGTTTAGTCTCTGATATTTTTGAGCCAGGAGCATCTTCTCTGACCTCGCCCCCTTTTTCCATCGATTTTACCTTCCATGATGAGCTGTAAAATTTTGTATTTATCATTTCGGTATAGGTGTCGCAGGTATGCTGTTTTCTTTTTTCTTATAATTGTTAGCAATTACTTTTTTGTGCATTCTTGCACAGCATTTTTTTGAATACCCAGAGTTCGAACGCCTTTAATCTCTTTTGAGTGTCCAGGCCTCAACGCTGTATAGTAATACTAAATATATGTAACATTGCAGGAATCTGTATCTTGTTGCCAGTTAAAGGCTGCGGTTAGTGTGCAACTGTTTCATTCTTAGAAAAGACGATTTTGCTAATTATATTCTTTATTTTACCTCCAAAACCGGGTCTCCATCTTTCGTCAACCAGCAACCAAAGTATTTGAATTTTAAAACATTTATGATTTGTTGGTTATATATTGTCAGTTGAGATTGTGCTATTTGTATTTTGATGAGTATCATAAATTTTTGTTTTTTGGTGTTTATTTTAAATCCAACTGCGTCTCCTTCTCGGGTTATTGCATCCATCAACCGCTGTAGACCCTTCAGGCTATCCGCAATCACTGCCGTGTCGTCGGCATACCGTATATTGTTAAATAACTCATCATATACTTTTATGCCGTCTTCAGTGTTTTCTAAAGAATTTCTAAAGATCTCTTTTGAGTAGATGTTAAACAATAAAGGTGAGAGGACAAAACCTTGTCTAACGCCTCTTTTAATAGGAATAACTTCGGTGTTTTTATTGTCCAACCTTACTGCGGCATTCTGGTCCCTGGAAGGAGTTTTGATGGCGTTGATGTCTTTGTAGTCCAGGCCTTTCTGTGCCAGTATTCTTATTAATTCGCTATGTTTAACACGGTTAAAAACCTTTTTGAAATCGATGAAGCAAATGAAGACATGTTTCTGTTGGTCTCTACATTTTTGCAGTAATACTGATAAGCTAAATAGCGCTTCTTCTTCTTCTTCTTCTTCCTCATATTGTTGGCCTTATGCCTGTATTTACCAACTTAATTTTCTTGAGATGGTAATTTTTTCAATCAGTCTTTTGGTAACATTCCGGTTTCATAAATTGAATTGAACAGGTTGGTGAGTAATTCAATATTTTCTTCGTCTAAGAGTTTCAGAAATTTGTTATAAATCTGGTCTGGTCCGACAGCTTTACCATTTTTGACCGCCTAAAACGCGAGATATTTGATGTGAAAGTTCAAATTTTTTAGGGTCAATTCCCGTATTATGCATGTAAAATTCTGAGCCACCAAACTATTTGCTGTTATTTTAAAACAATTACACGACATAAGTTAATAAAAAACTAAGAAAATATTTTCTTATTATAATCAACAATAGAACGTAACACTTCACCATTTAGTTTTAAAGATATAATAATTTAAAGTATTATTTATTTACTAACTTCGACCAGCTGATTAATAAGTAAGGAGTAATATAGCAACATTGTGCGAATAGAATCTATAGTGATATGAATATATTTGTAAGTAAAATTTTTTTTGTTTTTGCATAAACTAAATTATTAATAAATAAAGAAACAAATTATTTTTGTGTCTAAAATAAAAAAAAATTAAAAAGGATCAATATATTTATATTAGAATCAACATTTTTTTTATTTTCTTTAATTATAAATTAACAATTATTATATAGAATCATGTAATATTTTTAATATAAAACGTAATAAAATAAAATAATTTAGTGAATATTTTGTTTGAGAAAATTATCATATAATAAATATTTTTTTTATATGTTCTGGTTCCCACGAAAAGGGATATCCTGTAATGTTCAGAGAACATCGTGGGAACCAAGGGAAAGAAGGTAGGAGTTGGTGTTCTTCTTAAATTTCTGGAGGTTGTATGCCTCGGGTAACACCTCCCTAGGCAATGAGTTCCAAAGCCTCGCAATTCGTTGGATGAATGAGTCTTTGGAAAGTGATGTTCTGCAGGTCTCCAAAGTGACCACGAAGGGGTGTGAAGACTGAACTTTACGGGTTAATCTCGAAGAGACTGCCAAAGGAGCAACGATTGTTGATATTTTAGAAGAGCATCGCCCATGAAAATATCTATAAAATAGAGACAAATCGCCAACTTTTCTACGGTGTTCCAGACAAGTGAGCGAGTTTGTAAGCGAGGCATCACCGACGAGACGAATTGCCCTTTTTTGGACAGAATCCAATAGCTTCAGGATATGTTTAGGTGCCGCACTCCAAATATGGGAACAGTATTCCAGTACAGGTCGGATCTGTGCCTTATAGATCATAAGCAGCTGACTGGAGGTGAAATAGCTCTTGGCACGAAACAAAAAACCAAGTTTTTGGGATGCACTTTTGGCAATGGACCTCACGTGATTTTCATAACGCATTCAGAGCAACAATGCCAGATCACCTAAAATAAATATATTTGATAGTATACGTAAGTATCTGTGTGTATATAATTCTAATTTCTGACAATGAATGAATGAACGAATAAATGAATAAATAGGAGTTGTGGAAGAGGTCTTATTTTCCCCAGGCACTGCAGCATTGTCTGCTTTTATACCTTTTCAGCTGCTTAGTTTAGTCTTATTTCTTCCATTCTCCTGTTAAGGAGTAGAAGCTCATGTATTACTATTGCGCCAGGTGGATCACTCTCTTGGTCTTATGTGCACCCCAGGTAATGCCACCACTGGGCGGTGGCTTCACATTCGAAGATAATATGAGTGGCTGTTTCTTCCTCCTCATTAAATAATCTGCGTATAGGTTCTGTGTCAGACACGCCTATATTGTGCAGATGTTTCCTCAAAAACCAGTGTCCGGTACAAAGCCCTACAACTGTTCCAAGTTTTTCCCTACTTAGCGAAAGCAGTTACCCTGCCTGCTTAGGTGAGGGTTCTTTCAGCAATAACTTGCTGTGCCTAGCTCCTCCCTCTGTCTGTGCCCACTTCAGCTGATGTTGATCGCTGCTTCAACGCTGGCCTTAGCTATCCCTATTATTGGTTTGGCCAAATAAATGGTGTTCCAGAGCCCACCTAGCAAATTTCTGACAATAGGAAATGCTCGGATTATACTATAGCACGCTGGAACTACCTTAAATGCTGATGATATAAATCAATTCTGACCTCAGATTCGGATTTTACACAGCAAAATAATTTCGGAAACGACCCACAGCTGCCTAACAACAAACAAGGTCCCATTTTTGTGAATCTCTCTGACAACTTCGCTCAAAAATATTTTTGGTAAAACTTGTTTGTTTTTATTTGACACTGCCTTGTATATTTAAATTTTTTTTTTAAATATTTAATTACGATACAAAAATAAAATTATAAATGAAAGTAAAACTTCTTAATACTTTAACATTGGTGGAAAAGCTGAAACTTATAGAATAACTATCGATGGAACTTGTACGATGGGTTTTCACTGCAGTCAATATCTGTTAAACTAAAAACTTTTGCGAGACCATTTGCAACGTAATCTAGTTTAAAGTGGACTAGGAATTTTTTGTATCGTTCATAAACAACAACGTATTGCTAGATAACCCAACATTACAATAATTTATATCTACATTAAATGAACTTCTTCTCTAGGTGCCGTCTCCGCTTTGAAGGTTGGCAATCATCATAGCAATTCTTATTTTTGAGACCACAGGTCTAAATAGTTTATTATTACTGCATCCAAACCAATCCCTAAGGTTTTTCATGAATTTCGTCTTCTTTCTATAGATCTCTTGCCTTGGATTTTTCCCTGCACAATTATTTGTAGCATTTGATATTTTTCTCCCATCATGACATGTCCCATGTACAGCAGTTTTCTTCTCTTAATTGTCGGAATCACTTCTCTCTCCTTATGCATACGTCCCATCACTTCCACGTTGGGTATTCTCTCTACCCATGAGATCCTCAATATTCTCCGGTACATCCACATCTCAAATGCCTCCAGTCTTCTCATGTCGGTTACCTTCAGTGTCCAAGCCTCCATCCCATAGTATAGTATTATATAGTATTGAATAAACAGATCTTAATAATGTTTTTATTCAATAAGTAGTTTATTTTTAACTATAACATTAACATTAAGTTTTGAATAGATTGTTGTCAGTTTATTTATAAATATTTATTATCTGTTTTTGAAATAAAAAATGGGGTTAACTTATTTTAATTTAGGCAATTAACCTATTAAATATTTTAATTTTACTACCTGTTCAATAATAAGTTTTATAGCTGACCACATTCGGAAAATTATTTTTTTAAAAAAAATGATTATTGCAAGATATTAATTGGACACATCATAATATACAACATTCGAAAACTATTATGTTAATAAAATTAATAACAACAACTTCACACAAATTTACCTACTACTCAACATTTTTAGCTATACCAACCATTTAACAGAAAAAAAGGAACAATAAAAAGTAACTAAGATGCAATTCAGTACTTGTAGAAACATGAATCAACTTAAACAAAGACCATAAATTAGGGTTCTCCTTTCAAGTAGTAGCAGCTTAATTTTTAACCTCGAACGGGTAAATGATAATCATAAATACCAATGCAATGTTGTATAGCCATTGTTTATGTTTAACCAACCTTCCAGGAGTCGCGGCTGGAAGGAATACAAACAACAACGTGTAGTAGATAAAGTTGCGTGTTATGTGTATCTACAGGAGGACTACATTAAAAATATTCTAGAAAAACTTACAGCTGATGAAAAATCGTTTGCCACTGGCCATAAAAATGTCGTAAGAGATGTCACTAGCGAGTCAAAAATGCCATGTTGATGCTGAAAATTACCCAGAAAAATCACACTTGTTAGATATCGACCATCTCCGCTTACCGAGAGTCTCATTTATTTTCCTGGATGAACTATTAGTTAAAAAGTTAAAAGTAACACAAATTTACAGATTTAAATATTTTAATGGTATATTTTTAACTCAGCTATCGGTTTAATCGAAATTATCATTAAAAGATAGCACAACTTTTTTACCTAAAGTAGAACACCCTGTGTATGTTTATATTAAAATTATTGTATACAAATAATAAATAAAAGGGATTATTTTTTTAAATAGGTCTAAATAGGTCTAGTAGGTCTACAAAAAAGGGTGTCCCTAAATTCACAAGATTTTAATTTTGCATCATTTGTGTATGAAGTATCGCCAACAAAAAAAACAACGTCTCTGCTAACAGTTTGGGGATATTAAAAATGAAGAACTACACGAGCAACGCGTTTTCATTCTTAGGTAATGTTAAAAAAATTAAAGGTTAAGCAGCTACAGTTCGAAATTTTCGTACCAAATATGGTCAGAAAAGTAATTTAAATTCATTAATTATTGTAAAGGCATTATATAAAAAATTTAGACTGGATTAATTATTGGTCTTATAAGGCTTGTGTCAGGATAAACGGACCTTACAAGGACCGGTTTAACATCGAAAAAGGTGTGAGATAGGGATATGTGGCTTCGCCATGGCTGTTTAACTCATACATAGACGATTGTTTAAAAAATTTAAAAGAGAGTGCGTATAAATTAAAAATAAATGATTTGATCGTCAAATGCCTTCTTTATGCCGATGATCAAGTCATATTAGCGTCATATTAGCGTCATCTGAAGATGAGTTGCAGACGATGGTTAATGTTAAGCATGATGCTCCAAAATCAAAGGGATGAAAATAAAGGTAAGCAAAACGAAAGTAATGGTTTTTGAAAGAAAAGAAAGCATGACAAACTGTGAGGTTTTGATTAAGGGAGAAAGATTGGAAAAGTAAATGAGTTTGTATACTTGGGTTCAAAGTTTACAAAAGATGGAAAGTATGACAGTGACATTGAGATAAGGGTGTTGGCAGGAAAACAAATGAATGGGGCACTGCATAGCTTTATGAACAGCCAGAAAGTGTCAAAAAAGGCACGTCTGGCTGTGCATAGAGGAGTTTTGGTTCCTACACTTATATATTGTAGTGATAGTTGGGTTTGGCAGTAGAAGCATGAAGCATGCGGAGATGAGTAGTCTGAGAAGTATAGCCGCAGTGACTCGGTTGGATAAAGCGAAGAATACTGAGATAATGGAACGCTTAGTGTCAAAGATAAATAAAAGAATGCTTAGATGGTTTGGACACAGAAAGAATAGATGAAGGAAGATTGACGAAACAAATTTATAAGGCGAGTGTGAATGGACAAGTCGGTAGAGGTCGACTTCGGCGAACATATCTCGATCAAATCAACATTGTTTTAAAGAAAGGCCAAGTCAAAAGTACCAATAACCAACAAGCATGTATAAGAGCAATGATGAAAGTAGAGGAAGCAAAAGATGTGTGTTAGTAATGTAGCAAGTGGAAGGAAGTGGTCACTGCCTACCTCTAAGGGAAAAAGGCATGACTATATGTATCTAAAAGGCGAGTGTGAATGGGCAAGACGGTAAAGGTCGACTTTGGCGAACATATCTCAAACAGATCGACATTATTTTGAAAAAAGGCCAGGTCACCAATACCAACAACCGACGAGCATGCATAAGAGCACTGATGAAAGTAGAGGAAGCAAAAGATGTGTGTAAGAGCCGTATCAAGTGGAAGGAAGTGGTCTCTGCCTACCCCTACGGGAAAAAGGCGTGACTATATGTATGTATAAGACGAGTGTGAATGGGCAAGTCGGTAGAGGTCGACCTCGGCGAACATATCTCGGTTAGATCGACATTATTTTAAAAAAAGGCCGGATCAATAGTACCAACAACCGACGAGCATGTATGAGAGCACTGGTGAAAGTAAAAGCAGCGAAAGATGTGTGTAAGAACCGTAGCGAAAGAAAGTGGTCTCTGTCTACCCTCACGGGAAAAAGGCGTGACTATTATGTATGTATATACAAACTCTGGCCATCCGTAAACACAAGATATTGAGACAATTTGTAAGTATTCCTGTAAATCCAGGAATACCAATTCAACACCGTGGTCAAGAACTGGGAATTTATAGAAACTCTCTTTTTTGAAAATATTTGCATCTTTATAATTACAAAGTTCAAGTCACTCCAGAACTAAAGCCTACTGACCACGCACTGCAAAGAGAGTTCGTTGAATGGATTATAGAACAACAACAAGAGGATGCTGATTTTTCGAACAAAATCATCTCCAGCGATGAGGCTCGTTTTCATCTTGATGTTGTCGTTAATCGACAAAATTGTCGCGATTGGGGTATAGAAAATCCACAAGTGATTGGTGAGAAACAATGCATCCACAACTTGTCACTGATTAGCAAGAATTGGAGGCATTAACGGGTCATTTTTCTTCGAAAATGCGGCTGATTGGGCAATAAATAATTGCTTGTACTCGCACTCGTTCACGCTACTGCGCCAATGTGACACTGATATTGATGAACACTCATTCATCCGTATTTGCTGACATGAGCCGTTAGAATGTTTTAAGCTGTTGGGGGTGGATCACCTCAGTATTTCTTGCCAGGTAGTTAGCTATTGGATGCACAAAAATTAATTAAAATTTCCCTAGGCGTTCCAGAGTTATGCTGAAACATACACACATACATAACCACATCCTATAGATAGAGCACTTCGTTCGTGAATTTTGGGACAGCATTTATTATTGGGTAGCATCCTAGAAAGGAGATTACGCAATGTGTAGATATGGCAAAAGTGTGATAATGCTGGATTTTGGGAGGTGTAATGAATAGACCAATATTTGCAAAGCATAATTTTGCTTGTATATAGAGTATCAAGTAACGTGAATGCAGAAATAAAAAAGTAAAAGTAATCGATTTGTTTTAAAAAACATACTTGGTTTTGTATGTGTTGAATTATTACCTACATCAAACAAAAATCGTGTTGAGACGCGACTATAGTAACAAACAGAGGTATAAGCCGTTTTACATACAAAAACCGATTTATTCTCCAGTAGTTCACGACTCTTCGATTTGGATTCATCCAGAATTGCTAAATAAAAATATACAGGGTGATTGATTAGTATTATAAAGAAATATCATAAGAAATAGTGCATAAAATTGTAGGCAGTTTTAAGCTTCACATTTTATATTTAGTTGCAATGTTACAGTAGTAACTAAGTTCATGATCTATTGAAATATTTTAAATACTTGTATGCGGATTTTCGTTAACTTCCACAAGTACATTCAATTCGTTTTCCTCTGTCACAGTATTTTTTGTTCTTTCATGTTTTTCATAAGTACCTGAACCTGTGCGGTTAAACCGATCCTTCAATTTTTCAAAACTTGCTGTTGTAGGTTGTCGCCTCTTAGGATATTTTTCATGATAAATTCTTACTGATGTTATGCGTTTTTATTACATATCCCAATATCCAGATCATATCTACCATTTCGTCACGAGTAAAATTCATATTTGCTAGTTTAGAGTGCAACTCACCAATGGATTAACAAACAGTAATAGCGAATTGTCAGTTTATGACAAATCATGGACAATTAACAATTGATACGTTTGGATACCTAATGGAAAAATGGAAATATTTCAAAAACAAATAACTTTAAGTACGGGGAATGGTTAATAAAAATAAAAGTATGGTAATAGTAGTCTTCGACAGAGATATAAAATACAGGGTAATCCATTTGAAATTACTAAGAAAATTATGTACCCAAGTTTTGACTTACCCTGTATTCGATTTAATAAATATTCGCAAATTTGACCGTGTTTATAAACTTTGACAATCATTAAAAAAATTTGGCTCCAATAGATTATTATTCTTATACTCTTTTTTAATTATACACTTATACAACCTTATATTGTTGTAATACGGAGGTTAAGTAAATTTAAATGTTAAGGTAAAATACAGCGTGTTTCATTTAAAAAACATAACTTTGATCTGGCACCGCGTTATGCAACACCCTGTGACATTGTAACTAATTTTGAAATGTAAAGCTTAAAGCTGCCTACAATTTTTATGCACAATTCTTTTTTGGTATATCTTATGAAAACAGAGCTACTGAGCTTTATTACAAATCAATCACCCTGTATAAACCACAAGAAAGCAGAAAGTGGCAAGCAAAAATTTTAAAATCTTTAATTAATTAAAAGAAATAGATTTTCAGGCAAGAAATTTTAAAAGGCAAATTTAAATATTTTTAAAACTTTATTTAAAACATTTTACCTATAATACATTTAGTGGGTGTTCCTATTTAAAATAAAAAAGTTGTCACATATTTGAAAACGACCATTTTCGCTGTTAAAAATTTACAAAAAAAACATTAAGAACCCAAAATTTGTACCTACATTTTTTTCTTTTTTAAAAAACAGTCAACACACAAGTAAATTAAATGTGACACGTGGCATTAACTGGTTTTTGTACAAGAACAACAAGCAGAGCTAGTTAGTATGCTCGGCATAAAGCTGATAAAAATGTTATATTATGTTTTAATATTTACCTCTGATGATTACAATAATTATTTTTTTCGAGTCTCTTTTAATAACAATTAATTATGTATTTATTGTATTTTATTGATTTGTTTATAATACATTAGACAAATTTCTTCAGATTTTTTATTGTATTACTAAAACTGTTATAATTTTTATTAGAAAAAAAAAACATTTTCTTTTATGCTTTCTACTTTTGTTGTTTTTTTTCCAAGCAACTTTATTTTTAATAATAATTCATTTAAATAAATCAATGTTTTTGATAAAACAAGCTGGTTAAACTTTATGTTGTACGTGACAGCACATGATAGATAACCTTTAGAATACCCATCGAAAAAATACAATCTATGATAACAGAAAAATTAAATTGGTTTCTACAAAAAATAATCAAAATCCAATCGGGATCCAGATTTACTGATCTTAAAAAGACTAAATAATTTTTTTTTAAAAAGTTTCAAAAACCATTTTTTCGGGAGTACGTGAATAAACAACTTTCTTTTGAAACACACAAATGCTTTGCGGTTCAAACGAATGTACCTAAATTTTGTTCTATAAGAATTATGATGTTCCCTGAAGGTGTTTCCAAATGACACTTATAACGTCTGCCTATAGATACCTCTGGTAAAATTGGACAAAACGATATGAGGAATAAGCGGTTCAACCTGATTACTTTTCGAAATAAAAAAAGTAAATGTTTTTTTTTATTAATTTTAAAACGGATTAATATATTAATTTGAACTTTTCTTCGAAACAGCTTGGAATACGGAAAGGCGATTAGCGGAAATATTTGAATATAAACTGTCGGTACTGTCTGGCAGACGGTGTGTTAGTGTAAAACATTAGCTTTTTCTTGATTTGTATTAAAAGTTTAGAGAGAGCCGATTTTAAACAACGATTAAATAACAATGGAAGGGCGGTATCAAAAGCAAAACAATATGATTAAATGGAGATTTACCGGACCTTTTAAATGAGGTACGACTTAAAACCTAACGCCATTTGAAAACATTTAAGGGGTACCTCCAGTATGAAGGGGATGAATCTGACGTTTATGACATTAGCACTAAAGAGCGTCCCTCAAGTTAAAAGTTGACGATAATATTATTAATATTTATTATTATTATATATATTAAGGGTGGATCCTTTTTAAATGAACAAAGTGTACATAAAATAATGATAAAAATAACTTGGCTATCTCTTTTATGAAAAAGTTTTTGATAGTTTCTAAAAAAAAGTCGTAACTTCTGCCTTTTTCGTTTTTTTAAACCTCTAAATGACGTATGTCTCCTTCGTAATTTAATCGCTACGATCGAGCCAGTCGCTCTTTCATTGCTTTTAATTAAATGTTTCGTTGCGTCAATTGAAAAGCACTGGTGCTGTTTAACTTTAATTGTCGAAATGAGACAATAACATCTTTAAATATAAAGACCGTATACCCGTTGTTTTTTAACGTGTTTTTTAACTTATCACTGTTTTTAAAATGGGTCGCACATCACATTACCAGGGACGACGAAAAACAATTTTTTAAATTTAACCCGAATTCGTGCTTTATTTATTAGCTAACTTAAATTTATATTCGGAATTATTAAAGCTAGACTAATATTCATTAAAATTAAACGATAGTTTTATTGGATGCTGGTAATGAAAATACGCAGACTCGCGAATTATCTTATCTTAGTCAGTCTGCTAAAAGTTCTGTAGGTGAACAAGTCATTTTATACCGACTGAAAATCATAATAATAGTTTCTCCCCACTACACTAGAGCTATGAGCGTCAGCTGCTCCAGTAGCGGTGGAGCTAAAGGTGACAGCATATGAAAGTGATCAAAAAAATTCTGTTTTAGTGACTTCATACCGTGCCGAAATTTATAACATGATTTCTCAGACGATTTTCAACCAAAAAACAATAATAAGCTGTATTGAAGGGAAGGGGTTATTTGTCAGTCGGCTATGTGATCTTAATAAATTTTTTTAGAAAAAAATTCATTTCATACTGTATCAATTTTTTACAGCTGAATATTTATATTTCTACAAAAATAAAAACAACCGTCCGCTTTATTTTTAACGGGGGTGGGACCGTCAGTCAGCGTCATAAACATGCCGCGCGCTTAGCCCATCTGAGCGTTGCATAATTAGCTACTTTTGCCAGTTATCTGACGATCTTTACACCAACAAACATTCAACTGACTTTGATTTTTATTCTCAATAATAATGAAATTATGTTATATTTTTATTTTAGGCAGTATTATGTCAATTTATTATAAAAAAAATCAAGTTTTATGTGGTAACTAACAAATTTTTATTACATTTTTCATATTTATTAAGTACGACGAATCTAAATTATAGGCACATATAATTATTTATTGACCGAAAAATGATAGTTAACATTTTTCAGATTTTTTTAATGCTCAACTTTACTGCCTCGAAAAATCATTAAAATATACTTCCTACAAACTGTTTTAAGGGTGGCCTAAAATATATGAAGGGTACAGGCTAAAAATGTGGTGTCAATTTTTTCCTATTCTAAGACAGTCAATTCATCGGAAAAAAATAAAGAAGTCTATGTAGTAGACAGAAACCAGAGACAAAAATCCAGACAGACAAGGGCACTCATACGGGAATCTCCCCAAGTGGGTCTAACCTGAAGCATTACGTCGCTGAGTGGGAAGGATGCCAGACTAGCAGTACACATACAGACCGGTCATGGTACCCTAAGATATCACATGCACAACCTGGAGTTTACCGATAGCCCTAATTGTGGATTGTGTGGAGAGGAGGAAACCAGCCTTCATATTCTTGGCCAATGCCCGGCGTACGCCGGACTAACGTTAACTGTGCTTGGATCCGAGCAATTAAGGCAATTATCGATTAACTACCTGCTCCTTTTTTGAAAGAAGGAAGGTATAGCTGATCGCTAATGGCTATCATGGGGAGACACAATGGACATTGTCTGAGTGCCGTTGGCTGGTTTCGGAAGGAACCGCCCTCCAGCTTATGTTTATTATTATTATGTGGTAGTACAATGTGAGAAAGTAGGCTGATGAGCCGATAATTTTTTTTTTTTAGATCTTTACTTTCTCATATTTATAAGCTATTCACGAAAATAATAACAAAAAGATTTACAAACAAGCTCGACAACTACCAACCACCAGAACAAGCTGGTTTCCGCCGCGGATACGGAACGAACGACCACTTACAAGTAATGAAAACCATAATTGAGAAATACGTAGAGTACAATAAACCGCTAAAAACTCCGGAGAAAAGTCAGAAGACTTTTCAATAGAGCTAATAGTCTGGGACACTGGGAAGACTACAAAACAGCTCTTTCTGAGTACAATAAAGAACTCAGAAAATCGAAAAGAAGAACATGGAGGCAAATGTGCGAGGGGATCAGCGAACTGGCCCCAGCACAACGTCTTCAAAAAGTACTCTCAAAAGAAAACTCCAACGGCATCGGTCTGATTAAAAAGCCGAACGGGGGATACACTGATAACCCTAAGAAAAGCTTAAGTGTTCTCCTACAGACACACTTTCCTGGTTCCAAACAGGTTGTGGAGAACGAACAGCAATGTGCTCATCTGGAAGGGGTTGTTCACAACCCCAACAGTCAAGGCAGTAGCAGAGACATTTATAATTTTCTGTTGGAAGCGTTGAAAAAATGTTACATCAGGAATCGGGTTTTAAAAAACTATCTGCACGTGGGGTTCCACGAATGCTGACGGCAGACTAGAAGCGTGTTCGCCAGGTTGCAGCGGAGACAAATTTGAAGATCATCAACAGGAATCCCGATGAATTTAAGCGAAAATTTCTTACGGTCGACGAAACATGGGTTCATCACTTTGATCCAAAATCTAAAAAACAAAGCATGGAATGGCGGCATAGGGGTTTCCCTCTCCCTCAAAATTTTTGTGTTCTCATCAGCTGGTAAGATCATAGCTACAGTTTTTTGGGGTTTAGCAGCTGTTATTTTCGTGAATCATTTACCGCGTTGGCGCACCATAACAGGTGAAAGTACGCGAAGTGATCAGAGAAAACTAAAGAGAAAAATTGAGTCGAGGTGTGCTCTTCCACAAGAACAACGCTCCGGCCCACAAAAGTTGTGTTGCAATGGCTGCCATTCACAATACGGGATCTTTTTCTCCAGATTTGGCCCCCAGCGACTACCATCTATTCCCAAAATTAAAAGAATATTTTCGTTGAATCCGCTTTGCTGATGATAATGATCCGCTTTGCTGATAATAATGAAGTGATATCGGTAGATGAATAAATTAGTTTCATTCTTCTCATGTGTTTGCTTCTATGTTAGGGACAACAATTCCTGAACTATCCTCGTACTTAACAAGTTAAAACTTTTGTGGTTGGTTAAGTGAGTAAACTCCACATCATTTTCTCATTAAAATTTAACAAAACAAATACACATAAAATTTAGTAAATATCAAGTGTAATTAATATTTATTAATACAAATTACGTACATATTATTAAGTAGGTAGGGGTCGATTTTTAGACTTCGTCGACCTCCAAAATCAGTTTTTCCTTTATGTCGACCACAGGGGTCGATATCGACCACTTTGAGAATCCCTGCTCTAGATAAAAACATCTCGGATTAAAGTAAAAATAAAAAAAAACGATCCCTTTGATTCAAGAAGACATAATTTATAGCATAATGACCATTGCAAGGAAGTGTTTTTGAAGCTCTTGGTAGAATAACCGTACTTGTAATATAATGCTCTTGAATCTCATGAATTATGACGACTATATATTCAGAGTTGTAGGGGCACTGAAGCCAGATTTTTAATTTTTTTTTGTATGTACACTGCTTTTAACGGAAATATCCTTTGGGTAAATGTTAGGATTCTTCTTAAGAATACGAGGTGATAAATTATTTTTATTATTAAGTTAAAGTAATAAATGCAAAAGTAAATATTTGAAATGTACTTTTGTAGTCACAGCATTAAAATTTTAAATCGAAAACTAATATATTAGCAGGCTTTGACTGACAGGATTTTGACTTATATAAATGCTATTACAATATAATAGTTGTTTTGCCAGTATTTGAAAACAAGAAAATCAATATAATGACGCAAGTAGAAACAAGATGTCTAGTTCAACAATTATATGAAAACGGAGTTAGGAATGTAAGGAAATTTGTGCGTTTGACAGGATTAAGCAAGTCGACGGTTTACAATGTGCTGAAACGCTTTAGAAATGGTATTAGTTTAGAACATGCTCAAGTTTTAGGAAGACCACGTAAATTACGAGGACCGAATTTTGGGTCTTTGCTGCAGATGGGTCGTAGTAATTTGCGACTGGGCTTCCGAAAAATCGAAAAAAGATTTAATAGGCAACGTTAAATACCTATATTAATAATATATTAAATAATTAATTAAATATTAATAATAATAATAATAAATTAAATATTAATAATAATAATTAATAAAAATATTAATAATATTAAAATATTATTTATATTATTCAAACAATTAGTTGCAAACTATTTTGAACCATTATTGTCACATTATTTTTGTTACCTCCATTAATTTTGTTGATATTATTACTTTTCCGAACCAAAGGGTAAAAAAAGAAAAGTATTGGTTTACACGTTTCATGGCCCCACGCATCGAATGGCACCATTTTCAGCGTGACGGTTGTTTTAAATTTTGTCTGTGTGTGTGTGTGTTGGAAAATCTTGTGGGCACGATCTCTTGAGTCAGAGGGGCGGTAGGTCACTAAAACTTACAGGGTAGAAGTTTTGCCCGAAGGACAAGACCGAGTTCGAAGGGCCATAACGGTAGCTGCCGAACAGGGTGATCCTGAAATTTACCGCATTTTGTACTTTTTGCACGATAACTTCAGAACGAGAGCTAGGGCGATAAAACTTTCAGGTATTTTTATTTTACTTTTCCGACCCGAAAGGTAACTCTATTAAATAGAAAAGAGCCCTCGGTTAGAACAAATTAGGTTTGCTACGGCAATACTGTTTATTGCTACATTGTTTAAGGTACCTGTACACAAGAAAGATTGATTTATAATCAGATGGTTTTAATATTATAAATATTGATCTACCAGCTTTATTAAAAAGTTAGAAGTATTAAAGTAGAGTAAGATCCACCACCACTCTGCGATAAGCACATAAAAAAATAGATTTTTTGATAAACTTGATGTGTAATTAGTTTTTTCTATGAAGTCCAAAAGCTAATTCAAAGTTTGTGAAAAATGTAATAATAAAAGTTGACGTTTTACGAAGACAATGTCTAAATAAAAAGTTGCCAAGGATGTCTCTGGAAGATGGTGCTGTTCTTAAATAGTTACAAGGTTGAGAAAGAGAAAAAATACTTTACATGGAGTTCATTTGTAGCCATCCCGAAAAAGCCGAATGCAAAAGAATGCAGCGATCATAGAACCATAAGTCTCATGTGTCACATTCTAAAGATGTTTTTGGAAATAATTCATAAACGTGTATATAAAAAACTCGAAGAAGACATCAGTAAAAGTTAATTTCGATTTAAAAATGCAATGGGGACACGAGAAGCATTATTTGCCCTAAATGTTCCAATACAGAGATGCCTAGATGTGAACCAAGATCTATTAGTCTGTTTTTTGGATTACAACAAAGCATTCGATTGTGTAAGATACGACATAATTAGCAATATATATTACTATCAAAGAGCTGTTTTTAGAGAAAGCGAGGAGATGTCAAACGAAATAAAGATTTAAAGAGTAAGGCAGAAATGTGTTCTCTCTTCTATACCTTTTAATCTCTACTCAGAGAAAATCATGAAAGAGGCTATATCTAAAGAAACAGCGGGAATATGGGTGAACGGTGAACTCAACAATATCCGTTTTGCCGATGATACCCTAGTTATAGCCCAGAGCAGCGCGGACCTTCAAAGAATAATGAATAAAATCGTCAACAACAGTGATATAGCCGGTCTTATACTTAATATCAAGAAGACAAAACACATGATCATCAGCAAAGCACATGTCCAGGGCAGTCTGTATATTCGCAATGAGAAAGTTGAAAGAGTATGAGAGTACAAATACCTGGGTACTATGTTAAACAAGACTAGAGGACAATCGTGAAAAATAAGATGCAGAATAGGTCAAACTAGAGCTGCGTTTACAAACATGCGGAAAGTATTCTGCACTAGAGACCTAAATGTCAAAATTAAGATCAGACTAGCCAAATGTTATTTTTTTTAATACTTCTCTATGGAATGGAGTCGTGGACAACGAACAAAAATAACTTAAATAGACTTCAAGCTTTCAAAATGTGGGTCTACAGACGGATAATCAGGGTTTCTTAGACAGAACAGGTAACAAACGCAGAGATATTGAGGCGAATAGGTAAAGAAGCAGAAATAGTGAACACGGCAAAAGCAGGAAAACTTGCTTATCTGGGTAACGTTATGCGCGGAGAAAGGTACCACATGCTACAGCTAATATTACAAGGAAAAATACAGGGTAAACGAAGTGTGGAAAGAAGACGTACTTCATAGCTGAAGAACTTGAGAGAGTGGTATCACTGTACTTCAATATAATTGTTCCGAGCAGCCGCATCCAAAGCAAGAATTGACATGATGATAGCCAACCTTCTAAGACGAGACGGCACGTGAAAAAGAAAAAGGAGGTCAGTTCCACCAAACAGATAACCTGTTCTTAAAAATCTGCTTAAGACGAAAAGTACTAGGAGTCTGAAACTGTGCAGTACAAGGGTATATAGGTACAGACAGGGCTACTCGTAATTTTTAATATCTCTGCCACAGAAAAACGTCTATGAAAGAAAGCTTTTCTAGACAGATCACGAAATTCTTTGTAAAATAAAGTAAAATACAAAACCAATCAGGGAGTGATAAATAAAGATAGATTATTTGATAAACCTGAGAGAAAGTCTTCTTCTAAATAGTATCCAAAATATTATATCTGGACAAGGAATAAATACTCCAAATAATACTTTCTATTAAAAAAATCTGGTATAACAATCCATTAACACGCGAGTTATGTGCGAAAACGGTCAAGTTGAAACGTAACAACCAAATCAGAGTACGGTGACCATCGATTTATGCTAATCATCGGCGGAAAAGGGAAAACTTTTTGATAAAAATAGTCACCGTGCTATTTCATTCTTTCCAAGGGATTTTATATTTTAAGTAGTTTGTCCCTTTGCTGATGTTGATGTGAATTTCTAAAGAATATAGGTTAGTATCCAAAGGGATGATTCGGAAAGTACGAAATATTGGCTGGCACTTTACAACCATTCTGATGTGACAATTCAAATCCACTTACTGTCCCACATCCAAAACAGGCATTATCTCAATTCCGTGCAAATTATGGTTCACAGTTCTACGTTATCTCTAGAAAGTATTATCAAATGCCAATTTTTTTGGTTCCTTTTACAACTCGTTTGTTTTTAAATTTAAAATTTGTAAATTTAAGTAAATTTAAATTATAGTTATTTTTCGGTAATCAATTCGAACTAATATTGCTGTTAATTTTTAATATATTTTAGATTAAGTCCAAAAATTGGTATTAAAAATTTAAATAAGCATTAGGTTATTAATAAAAATTTATAGATAATAATAATATTTTGTTTGTGTACAGTGAAGAACTTACTTAAGTCAGTAAAAGAGGAATAAGTTAAAAGTTTAAAATCGGATAACCTATCATTAAATGTGATAATACATTGACATGCTATATTATAATCTACTAACAAACATACAGGGTGTTGCGCGAAAAATTTTTATTAAAAGTAATGGCGGATACAGTTATGTTAAAAATCTGAAGTTACAAATACTTTAAAAAAAATTACATGTTAAAATTCCAATTATTTTAGTTGCTTACTTACTAATTAATTGATTAAATGTTTAAACTGATGACCACCCGTTTCCATACAATAATAAATATTTTGTTCAAAACGTTCACACACATTCCAAAGAATTTCCGGAGTAATTCGTCGGAACTCGTCAACGATTCTTTAACGCAAATCTTTCAACGACACTGGTTGTGTTTTATAGATTTTACTTTTCAGATGTACCCACAAAAAAAATCGAGGGGCGATAAATCTGGCGATCGTGAAAGATATATTATTTTTTAACAAATGCAATACAATTTAAAATAAAAATATATGAAAAAATCAAAATAAAAGAGTTGCAGTACCCATCCATCGTTGTCTTTAGACAAAATATAAAGATAGATGACGTACATTGCTACTCGTAAGAAGAGTTATAGACAATGTTGAGTTACAATCTTAGTTTCAATACTTTACATTAAAGATAAATTTAGTCAACATAGAAGTTACCCTTTGAGTGGGAGATAGCATTTAAAGAAAGTAATTTATGCAGTAATTTACATGTAAACGAACTTATTCAAAGAATACAATTAAAATTTAAATTTGCTTTGTGTTCTATTTTAAACTAAAAAAGCAAATATACAAACAATTTAATTAACTGTTTAATTATTAATTTATTATAAAATACAACTACTTTAAGAATAGGAAGCAAAGAGATGCTTGAAATTCATTTTGATAGCCACTAGTTACATTTCTGCGTACCGTAAAATTTGAAATGTAATTGTGACCGAGACATTAAAATAACATACATATAGTCACGCCTTTTTCCCGTAGGGGTAGCCAGAGACCACTTCCTCCCACTTGCTACGGTTCTTACACACATCTTATGATTTCTTTACTTTCATCAGTGCTTTTTTATTATATTATATATCTTATACATGCTCGTCGGTTGTTGATACTCTTGACTTGGCCTTTCTTTAAAACAATGTTGATTTGATCGAGATATGTTCGCCGAGGTCGACCTCTACCGACTTCCGTCCATTCACACTCGCCTTATAAATGTGCTTCGTAATCTTCCTTCATCCATCCTTTTTACGTGACCAAACCATCTAAGCATTCCTTTATCTATCTTTGTGACCACATCTTTTTTTACACCAGAGCGTTCTCTTATCTCACTATTCTTTACTTTATCCACCCGAGTCACTCCAGCTATACTTCTTATCTCCGCAGCATTAATCCTATTAACATGCTTCTTCTGCAAAACCTAACATTCACTAACATACATAAGTGTAGAAACCAACACACCACTATGCACAGTCAGACGTGGCGTAAAATAAAAGGATGTGTTAAAAATGTTTGTTCGTATCTATCAGAAAGTGGTTTCCGAAATGTGAATAGTAATAGAATTTTAACTTTTAGTTTATAATAGCTCTAATGCTCTACTGAATATAAAAGGTATCTTGTTTAGTACAGAAAATATAGGGTGGCCAACCGAAAACGAAACAGAGCCATTTGCAGAAACCTCGTTAACATTTTAGAAAAACGCTCGGACCCGTCGATTTTCGATTTTTCCGGTATTTTTAACTCCACTACTTTCAACCCCGAGCAATAGTAAGAATTACCCCAAAATTTTTAAATGACATTAGGGGTCGAATAAGATGCATGAAATCACTTAGTACATGTACTTAGGTAGTTATGAAAGTTTATAATGCATGATATATCGATATGTGATATTATGTATCTGACTGTTGATACCTCAAGATAGTGTGTAAATGTTAATAATTTAAAATAATTCATATAGTTTTTCATATGTTTAATTATTCGCGATTTTATACTTTGTATATGTTGGTAAAAAAAAAGAAAGTAGTTGAATTGTCAGAATTTTGGAGAGAAGTCATTAAAATTTGTAAAGACAAAAAACACAATTTTATTGGTAAATTTTGACTAAAACCTGATTGAAAAAGTAACACTGACTGTGATTTTCGAAATTTTTATTTATTTTTATTACGGCTGTTTGATATCTCGATTGCGATTGTTATTATACAGTGCTCACGTCCCTATCTTAACTTTTTATTTACTATAAGTGATAATTAATTGAAACAAATATAGGTTGGTTACTAATTCTGGACCACCCTGTATGTGATTCAATTTAATATTATTAGTTCATCAAAAGTAAAGATAGGGACACGTAAACCGTTTTAACCAATGAAGAATAGTTTCGACACAAAAAAATCCTAAAGTTTTAAAAATCTCGATTTTCCACACATTTTATCTTTCCGCTACACCCTAAGTGTGATGAATTGTTAAAATCAGCTTGCCTAGGACAATCTAAAAAATACAGGGTATTCCATAAGAAAAAATATAACTTTAATATGCCACAATTTTTGGGGACATCCTATATATTTCAAAATAATTTTAAAATGTAGCCTTTATCAACATACATTTCGCTATATATCTTTGTCGTCATATTGTATACATGAATATAATAATTATGTGTTCAATATTTTATTCCTCGATAAATCAATTATACCAGCCATTCAAACACAATTTTAAATATTTGTTAGTAATTTTGACAGATCTTAATGAAAAATTGACATGGGGTCCTGGCTCATTTAAGTTTTTGGTCATAATTTTGGCAACTTTCCACCTTGGAAATGATTCGAGTTTCCGAGAAACCTACAAATCAAACTCAGACTAAATGGTGAGCGACCGCTAGTTGTGACTATGTTTCCAACTTGAATCAATGCTCGAGAAGAATATCATATATTATACATATTTCAAATATACCTATCTATCATATCAAAACAACTTTTCATCAAATTAATGTCATTGATTTCTCAAAAAATTTCGTGGAATTCCGATAAAGTCTGAGAAAAAATCCCTAGATATACGATGAAGTCCCTAGAAGTACCAATAAAGTCAGTGAGATCCCGATGAAGTTCGTAAGGTCCCGATGAATTCCCGTGGTACTTCAGTGAAGTAAGTGAAGAACCATGAAAAATTAAAGTATATATGTATTTATATACAAGCCGGATCTAAAACGTCTTGCGACGTTGTCCAACGCCTAATCTCCATCTCCTTCGGTCTTTCCAGTCGTCCGCTGTAAAATTATATTCACTCATGGCATTGTGTATTGTCTTCTGCCATTCTATTTTGGGTCTGCCTCTTTTTCGTCGACCCATCGGTTGCCATTCTAGAATTTGTTTCGGTAGTATTGATGCTGACATTCGTTGTACATGCCCATACCATGTTAGTTGTTCGGCATTTACGTCTTGAGTTATAGATCCTTCCACACTCATCCGTTGTTTTATTATCTTATTCCTAATTCGGTCCCTTCTGGATATACTTGATCTTCTCATTGCTTCCAAATTTTTGTCGGCGGTTCGCCCCCCGTAACCCTTTATTTAAATCATTATGTGTCGCACACGGTTTTCATTATTAGAGTATTAGAGTATCATCCTGTGTATTTATAAAATAGACAAATACTTGAAAAAATATCTTTCTTTATGCCTAAAATAATCTATCAAATTAGTTATAAATTAAATATTGTAATGGAATTCGGCAAAGTCATGAAGAAGTATCGCCGATATCAAAATATCCTCCTTTATTGGACATTCCAGTTAGTTTTAGATTGTTCGTGAATGATCATAAACAGAGAAAGATGGAATATCCTGAATGCTATCTGATGGAGAGAGATGACAGGAGAATGACAGTTTCATAAAGTTCTCGAACAACCCAAATACGATTTATATACAGGGCCAGCTAATGGCAGCAACCAGTCGAATACGAAGTTGCGTTACGTTCATAACCTCAAAAAAAATAAATAGTTGTTATAAATTAGTCTGTCATAAATGTTAGTGTTCGTTGAAATAAATCAGTTATCAGTTTAAACCCAGTCGTCGTTCACTTCTACCCACGAAGATCGTAACAATATGTATGCCAATTTCATAATTTTTCCATTACAAAAAAACTTTTAAAAGCAAAACGATTTACAATTATTAGGGCCAAGGGCGCAATAAATTCATTGAATTACAAAGAAAAATTCTCAGGGTCAGAAAAATCGATTTTTTCTATACAATAACGTACGTTAAGCTGAATTTCCAAGTTATTGCTTACGTGCAAAAGGTGTAATATTAGAAAAGAGTTGGCACAAATTGTACTTACAATAACAGCACGTCTCAATGATTTTCATAGGTATATTGGAATGAATCATTTATTTTTAAGTGAAATTTCGAAAGTGTTTGTTAATTTAATAAAATTGTTTTAATCAAAAAAATTACGTATAAATAATGTATTGTTACGGATTTTGGATAACGCGTCCGCCCCTGTCACATTGTCTGGCCTGAAGGCGCGGTGCGCTGTACAAAAGGGTGTTTAATTCCTACGGCGGTATCAAAGGCCCGACATTTATCGCCGCTGGCGGCAAGAATATTCGTGTTAATGTCAGAAAGAACGCCACTTTTGTGGTGGCGATTATTATTAGCCATTATTATCCAGGGGGTAGAGGGAAACGAAAGAGCCGACACTCTTGCAAAACAGGTGGCCGAATCTGCGTTCACTGGACCAGAACCGGTTTTTGGAGTAAATACAAGTGCCGCCAAAACAATTACTTCGGACTGGGCGGAAAAGAAAATACTCACGTACTGGTCCGATATACCAGGGTTGACTTACTCAAAGGCACAAGGCCTCGAGGAACACAACTAAGCAGATCCTAGAATGGAGCAGAAATGACCTACGAATTCTAACGGGACTGCTTACAAGACACTGTCGTCGAAGATACCACAAACGGACTGTCGGTTTTGCTGCGCGGAAGACGAAACTGCTAAACATATACTATGTTCATGCCCTGGCCTGGAATGAATAAGGTTTAATATATTTGGTTACACCAACCTAAAACCTACCGATTTTAAGGAAATATCACCCCGTACAACCATAAACTTTGTGAGAAGGGCTGAATTGTGCGGTGAACTGTAAACTCTAGGGATGAGCCACAGTGGGACAATTAATGATAAAAAATGTTCAAATATCGTACCTTGCAAAAAAGGAAAAAGAATAACAATGCATTATTGATATCTGCCGAAAAAATTAAAGATGCCTCTTTGGACTACCACGATGACATGGCAAGTGCCATTTTTAAGTCTTGATTCGAAAACACTCTGCACCTAAAATTGCCAAACACTGCGTAATTGTTCCGGACAACGCCTCTTATTACTCCAGGTTAATTGGAAAAATTCACAAATCCAAGAATTTCTATTTAAAGAAGATTTGTAATTTGAAGAAAATTATACCAAAGATTAGTTACTATCTTCTTCTTCTTCTTCTTCTTCTTCTTAACGTGCCGTCTTCACTGAAGGTTAGCTACAATTTCGGAAAATCTCTCTCTGTCCTGTGCTGCTCTTAGTAGTGACTCTGAATTCAGGCCAGTCCAATCCTTAACATTCTTTAACCACGAATTCTGTCTCCAGTCCGGTTCTCTTTTTTCTTTAATCTTGCCCTCCATTTAATTACTATAGGTTATTTATATTGTTACGATTTTTGAGTCCGTCTCTGTCGACCTTGTCAGTCGCGACAACGCGTCGATCACAATTGGGGGAGTGCCGGTGCGGCGAACAAAAGGAAAGCTCCGGTAAAGTCGCGAATACCGCGTCTAGTAGTTCCTAAACAATAAAAGATTGTTCGGGATCTGTCTAGAAGGTTTTTCGGAACAATATAAAGACAGCGGTCGCGGAAGCAGTTGGAGTTTTAAGTTTTTATGAGTTATGAAATCTAATTAGTTGTAAAAGTTATATCTAAGTAATTTGTAACAGTAAAGTTTTATTGTTTAAAAGTATTGGAATAAAAATTGTTTTGTTACTGTATCGAGAGTTTAAAATTACCGAACCCAAGAAAGAAGCAATTATCGTAACAATATTAAAGAGTATTAAAAGAAATACTGTGCCTAGACTATTTCTTTATTTTTGTATATTGCACCCGATAGAGTTAATATGGGCGAAATTAAAAAAAAATGTAATAGGAAACAACGTGGCCTTAAAATTTTCTTCGGCAGTTCTCCAATTAATTGGAGAAGTGAAAAAATTAAGGTGACAAGTTGTAAAAATGCAATTAAACACATAAATGGGGTTGAAAATAAATATATGAAATGTTTACCAATATTAAGTTAATTAATTATAAATATAGAAAGTACGTATAATGACAGTGATACAATGCCTGACGTTGACTCTAAATAAATGAGAGAAGAGTGACAAAGTAAGGAATGGTCCCGTTATTGCGTTTTTTAACAAATCGATTTTTTTTAGAGCCACAAAATACTTTAATATTTTGGTTAATACTGGGTTTTATGCAATGGTATCTTATATTATGTTTAAAAATTTCTAATTTAAAAACTCGATATTACGACAAGTTTTAAGTCACTTTTAAAGAGAGTTATTGACATACCTACCTAAAGATAAATAAAAATATTGTTTGAAAAATACTCTTTAAAGATCTTATACAGGGTGTGGCGCGAAAAGTTTTAATTAAAAGTAATGGCGGATAAAGTCTCCATTAATAAAGAAGCTAGTGACATGAAATTGTATTATTGATATTTCATACAGGTTGTTTTAAACTTAGCCGCCAACATGCACAATTTAAATCATTTATAAGTTGCTTACTTTACATAGAATACACTGTATTTTATTACATTTTCCGCTGTTTTTTTTAAGCCAATTCATTTGGTATCGGTATTTCTTACACCTAAATCCAATCATTTTTGGAATATTTCAATGTTTTAGTTAAAACATAACAACTTTTAAGTAATTATTTCAACATTAGTAAAGGAGAAATCTAAAGGAGCCAAGTCAGGAGAGCGACCTGGTCAACGAAACGGACCCTGATTGGCAATCCATCTATCATCAAACAAATCGTAAAGATGCTGAGCAACAGGCCCAAAGTTATGAGGTTGGAGTTGAGATATTTTATTATCTTAGTTAAAACATAACACTACTTAATTTTTTTAACATTAGTAAATGGTAGGTCTTGGCTGTCAAACATTTGGTAGTTAAAACGTTAATTGTTTATGTTGTTTTGACAGTTTTCTTTACCAGTTTGTATTTCATTGTAAATAATGGCAAATGTAGGAATTACTAATGATGATTATTTAAATCTTATTATTATTTACGAGTGTAATAGAATTCTATATATTTATCTTTGATATAAATTTTATTTTATTGCTGGAGTTTCCCGTGCGTGCGCTTAATATATTTCTTAGTGGATTTTAAAATTTTATATAATTTTATATTTTTTGTCAGATTGAGATTTTTTTGTCATTTATTTAAATTTAATTTGTTATGCATTTTATTTTAGTATATATTGTATTTACCGCATGGAAAGCTATGAGTAATAGTTGTAGTAACTATAACAAAAACAGCAGCGAAAGGGGTCGTCACCTGTCATGCCAAGCTTCCTGTGGGGGCGAAAAGTGGACTGCGGAAATTCACTTTGCTACTTTAAATGTGAGGGGAATATTGAATGATAAAACTAATGAAATTTGCACGATTATAGAAGAAAGACGAATTATTGTTCTTTGTGTGAATGAAACCAATCGAAAAGTATGTAAAACCACAACGCATGGACCCTTTACAGCCTACTGGTCAGGAGTTCCAGAAACCAGCTTCTCAGGGCGTTGGTGTTATTCTCTTGGCTAGAATGAATGAATGTGTGACTGACTTTGAATGTGTGAGCCCAAGACTCTTCTGGGTGAGGCTGAACGTTCTCTCTTACTCGTATCTTTTTGCTAGGGGTTTATGCCTCACAAGATGCGCAGTGGAACCAAACTTTAAAAGCCCAAAAAGAGAGGCAGGAGTTTTGGGATAGTGTGACAGATATTCTGAATAAGTGTAACCAGAATTTTAATGTTGGGTGATTTTAATAGTTGGGTAGGAGTAAAGCGTGATGGATACGACAGTGTTCTGGGAATGTCAAGTGACGGCAGAGTAAATGAAAACGGAAAAAGTCTTTTTAAGCTGTGGCGCTATCGTGTGCAGGAATCAAGTAGTGTTCTAGAGCGTATAAAAGTTGGGAATTTGAAAGAAGAAGGTATAAAAGGGGAGTTTGTTAATGAACTGATCGAGAAATTTGACAGTTTAGATGAAGCATGTAAAGTTGAAGAATTGTGGAAGCCATTTAAGGAAGGAATCGTGGATATTGCTATTGAAGTGTGTGGTGTAAGTAAAAGAAGGAAAGGATGCAAGCTACAGAAAATGTGCGAAAAAGTTCAAAAAGCAGTGTCAGAGAAGAATAAAGCCTGACAGGATTAGCTGGCTACAAAAGCCAATCAAAGAATGCAAAAGGCAACGATTGAGAATGTAAACAAGACAAAGAATAAGTATAAAAGGTTAAAAGGTGTGGCAAAAGAGGTTATTAAAAGAGGTATTAAACTCTTCTGGAAGTCTATAAGAACAGCCAGAGGTAAAAATACTACCTCACAACTGGAAAATATCAGAAACCAAGATGGTAAAAGAAGAGAAATGCGTTTTAAAGAGATGAAAGGAATACTTTGAAAGTTTATTTAAGAAAGGGGATACACAAGTACAGGCCCCATTTGGAGGCATGAGTGAGAGTTGTAATGAAAGTGAAATTAGTACGACAGAAATTGTGAAAGTGTTGAACAGCATGAAATTGGGTAAAGCTGCTGGGTTCGACAGTTAAAATTATTGTTCTGTGAGGGCCGGACAAAGCGTGGTAACTAGTCTGCTGTACCGCTTTTTTAACCTTTGTTGGAGAAATGGTAGCGTACCAGACGACTGGTGCAAGGCTGTTATCGTGCCGCTTTACAAGGAACCATCTACTGCCTACCCTTCTTCTAATGCCACTACAGGCCACTGGATACAATAATTTATTTGATGTTATTCCTTAATGCGTTGGTAAAATTATCAGGAAAAACACCTAATAATAAAGAAATACATGTAAAAGACACAATCGACTGCAAGCTCTTAATTAAACTAAATTATTACAAAATTACCGCATTAAAAACAAACTATTTTAAATCCATTATCATTTAAATTGCATCATTCTTGTGAAATTTTTCCCAAGAAATTTAAGGAATACGAATTCTGCTGCTTGAACCCAACAAACAATTTCAATTAGATTAAAAATTCCATTTGTTTGTCTTCTTCGACTACTCCCGAACGTTAAAAAGCTGACCATTTTGATTGTTTTTCTTTCTCGACTATTTTACCGTATACCGTACTATCTACAACATAATAATTGTCGAAACAAAGAAAAACTTAATAGGAATGTAATATCAAAGATCGTCATTTTTTATCACTTTAAGTGTTTTTATCTTAGTTTAATTAGAAGATAGGATGTTGTTAGACATAACTGTCTGCTATGAGAAATAGAAGGTTAACCAATAACATGTTATTTTGATAATTAAAATACAAAGTAATAAAGCGCTTAAATCAGAGTCTTGAGAGCAATAAAAAATACTAAAATTAAAATATTTATCATATATTTTTAAACAATTAATTTTATCAAAAAAGGCTACTTTTATTGGTTCCAAAGCATGTTGATAAAGTCACAGTCCAAACATATGATTTTAACATTATAAAACAAAGGCATTTTCAAGGTTGACAGACAATATTTAAACATATAATTTAACAGCTGAGAATATGCTAAAAATTAAATAAATACACTTATACCAAATAAATAGGGACCATCGTGACTATGTATCAGATAATTTATAACTGGCAAAATAACTTTCCTTAACGGGATTCAGATTAAAGTCAGTGCAAAATTTAATTTATTTATAGTGCATTTACTTGGTATGTACATAAAGCACGTTTTCTAAATCTTGCCCAAAAGAACAAATGTAAGAGTAATCAAATTTGTTTTACATACTTTCATGCATACATATAGTCACGCCTTTTTCCCATAGGGATAGACAGAGATCACTTCGTTTCACATGCAACGGTTCTTACACACATCCTTCGCTTCCTCTACTTTCATCAGTGCTCTCATACATGCTCGTCTGTTGGTACTCTTGACCTGGCGTTTCTTTAAAACAATGTTGATTTGATCGAGATATGTTGGTGAAAATAAAATATGATAAAACTATGTATATGGGTATGCAAGTATACGAGTGCATTTAATTTACATAGCACCATTTTGTTAAAAATAAATTTTCCTGGTATAAAAAAAAGTACCTTATATGTTGCTATTTTTTGAATTTCATTAAAAAAACTTTATGAAGTTTGATACATTTTTTGTGTACCTATAAAATTTTGTTGTTGAATGCTGAACATTTCGCCTCACATATTAGACCTCTTCAGGAATGCAACGTTATCTTTGTATAATTACTAAACAGAACACATGTCTACAACATAATCATTTTTTGCCAATACATCAACAAAATTAAATGCAAAATAACGAAAAATGAATGTAAAAATATTCCGTAAATGCAGTTAACACATTATTATACTGAGTTTATTGTAAAGGCCTGTACGATTTTATTATGATTTATAAAATAATGTTTTAACTGTGTCTATTTTAAAAATAAAAAAAAGAGTATTAAACTATTTTTAGCTGTTAAAACAAAGCAATCATAGAATTTTTTTTGATAAATTTTACTTGCGGCAAATGAACCATGATTCAGATTTCATTATGTAATGTTTTTGTGAACGTTTGGCAAGATCTACAAAGCTTTTTTTAAATTAACTAAATCAATAATTTTTATTTACCAGTTAAAAAACAGCACAAATTAATACTCCAGTCAACAGGGAGAAAATCACACACAAATTGTTAAGAGAAACGAAAAATATAATCGTAGAGATCTCAAAATTCTAAGAAACCTATCGTTTTTTGCGTATGCAGTTTTAATGGCGAACTTGTCCAAAAAACACGCAAAATTTAAAAAACAGTGTTTGCGTTTAAAAAAAAATTGAAGTCGTAGAGTCAAAATTTAAATGAGAAAGTTATAGCTCTTTCAAATGCGCGTCGAGTAAAATTTGAACCAAACAGATCGGTTAATAAATATAAACAAAATACATTCGAAAATTGCATTTCATTAATTTTGCATTATGAATTTTAGATTCGCATGAACAGACTTGTTGTTTACTGCAAATATAGCCCAATACAAAATGAATCTTTTTAAAAAAAAATTATTTTTTAAAATATAGTTTTTGAAAAAAAAAATTTCAAAAAACCGAAATTTACAGAACGAAAAATGATCGTACGGAAACGATTAAGGGCACATTGTATTTGTGAAAAGTTACAATTTCACGCGATTAAAAAACCAAATCGACTTTATTGAATTTTCATACAAAAAAATGCTTTGCAAAATTGTATAATTTTTTGACACCGGTTTTTTGCGAATAACTTTTTAAATTTTGCTTTTGTACATTCGGCAAATTGATATGCCTAAAGTGGCGTTCAAAACGCACACTTTAAAAAACAAATGAAGCCGAGATAATTTTTTTTTAATCAATTCCTGACAGCCCTGGGTATAACCAATTGATTACGCTCTCAAATGAAATCGTTCTTAAAGAATGGTACAGTGCAACAGAAGTAGCTTGGCGGGCGAGAGATCACAAAATCTGCGCACAACGAAAACATTCGAATAACGATCCGATCGGCGACGACGAAATTTTTAGTAATCGTGAGTCTCAAGTACAATCGAAGGAAGAAGTTTACGAATGTGAAGTATATTTAGCCGATATTTGTTATTTTAAAAGCTAGTCGCCCGCCGAGCTACTTCTGTTGCACTGTACAGCGGCGAGTACGGCACGCGCTGGCCAGCACCAAAAATTGAACTCACGAGTTTAAATCAATCGCACTAGCAAAACTGTTTTAAAAAATAGGTAGTAAATTTTTTATTTTGACACTGATAAATAGGTACCTACACTTCTTCTCAAATACCAAGTCCTTTCAGAAGGTTGGTGACCATCATGGCTATTCTTATCTTGTCAAATGCCAGTCTAAACAGCATGCTGGAACTCATGTCAAACCAGTCTTGGAGATTCTTCATCCAGGATGTCTTTCTTCTACCTTTACCTTTGCAGTTAAATCAACTCTTTCAACCTTAACAATAGATGTTTGATTTTAGTATTAATTAGAGATAACACGAATATCTCTTCCATCCAGTCCAATGTCTCTGTTGGCCCTGTCTCATTTAGATCGCTTGGATCCATTATCATACGGCCCCAGGTTTGATACCTGTACACCGCTAGCATCGGGCAGTGACACAAAATGTGTATACTGCTCTCCTCCTCTTCTCCGCATATATAGTCGACAGTTTTTCTATGCTGCCAGCTTAAGTTTAAAGAGGTGCGCCCTTAGTGAGATGTGTCCTGTGAGCAGGCCAATCGTGTTGCTTAGTCTACTCCGGTTCATCGTCCAGAGTGCAACAGCCCTCTTCTGAAGAGGTTTTTAGTATATAACCACAAGCTTACTCTCGTTTTTAGAACCCAGGTTTTTCCCATGGCTCTCTTGCATTTGAAACGAAAATGTAAAGTAGATCGTAAACGAGAGAATTATTTCATGCAGTTTTGTAATGATATATTTCTGTATTTTATTGATAATTTTAATTTCATTTACATTTAATTTAATCATTTGTATTGTTTTATCGTATAAATCTTTAAAACACTTTGTACAGCGTGTAATAGATCATATTTGATGGATCAAACTTTCTAGAAAGTCCTTCATATCTCATTCGAGTCATAAATTATGTCACATGCATTCGTCGCCGTCATTTTCTATGAATCCTAAACAAACTAATTAGAAAAACGTCTACAATCCTGACAGAATCTGCAGAAATTCTTGTCTACCACACTTTACAGAACATTTGTTGAGCTATTATTTAACAAAATTTAACTTAAATGCAGACAGTGCATGTTTGCATAAATAAAAAACTAAAACTATAAAAAAGCAATAAACATATTTTATGTTAAAGAACTTACAAAGGCAAAGTATAAATATAACTTGGATATCCAAATTAATGTGTATGTAAAACATGAGTATCCTTCAGGTATAGCTTGTGTTGTTTGGATTAATGGGTTGTTTTGAAAATATCCGTTCAAAAGCATCTGCCATTTGTGACAAGTCCTGCTATTGTTTTACAGTATTTCAAGTTGAAATCATCTGCAAAACCGTTAATTAAATTAGACAGGTACTAACACGGAACCATATATCGGTTTGTATTCACCCAGCATTATCTAATACTTTGACGTTACTACAATTTTCTGTAGTTTTACTTATGACAGATAGCATTGTTTTTCCTTTATATTTGAGACAAAACTTTTTAGTACATTTAAATTAAGATACATTTATTTTGTTTCTACTTCCAACCTTACATTACCTTGATTCTAAAGTAATAAAATATAATATAAATTGATTATACTAAGAACAACCATTTCAACATAAATATATACAAATAGAGCAGGTCACAAAATTTAAGTATCTGGGAAGTTGGATCAGCGAGGACCTGGATCCTAAAATAGAAATAAGATCCCGCATAGAGCAAACGAGAGCTAACTTTACTAAAATGCGGAACCTATTAACTGACAGAACACTTAATGTAAGCATAAGTATCGTTGGATGTTATGTGTATTCCACGTTACTGTATGGAGTCGAGGCCTGGACGCTAAAAGTCAGCAGCATTAACAAGCTGGAAGCATTTGAGATGTGGGTGTACCGCAGAATGCTGCGTATTCCATGGACCGATCATACCACCAATCAAGAGGTCTTACATACACTTCAAGAAGAAGAAACTAAGTTTTAAAATTTTTATTTTGATCCTAACGTATAAAACAACAAAAAGTATCATTTATTAAAAAAAAAAAAAAATAGTTTCCATAAAAATTTAAAATAAAAGAAAAACTGTTTTTAACAAAGTGTTTGTTTACTTTTAACATCAATACAAGCTTAAAGATGACTTGGTATGCTGCCAACAAAGTTTGCAATCAGTTTTTGGGGAATATTTTGTTAATCTTCTGTAGTAACTAAGGCAAGCTTAGCAGGGACGCGGAAGAATTTCTTTCAATACGAATTGCTCTAAAAATCATATGCAAGCATACTCAATGGGATTCATATCCAGAAATAAAGCAGACAAGTTCAAACGATTGATTTACTTTATTTTAAAGTTGTTATTAACTGTTATCGTATCAAGCAATATCGTCAAAAACAATATGATTAACTACAGCCCTTCTACACAGTTTAACGTGAGCCTGTAGAATTTCTCTAAAACACCCTTCTCCAGTAATTATGACTTTAACGTGGACTAATTAAGTACATCTATCAGACATTCTACCATCTACCAATACTGTTCAAAACAGCTTTTCTGATTAAATCTCCCACAATAGACATATCACGATTTCGTTTGAAATTTCAAAATCCTTTAGGTAACTTCATGTGGTCCTGCAGTGTATGCAGTTTGCATCACTTCCCTCTAAAGTATTGGAACCGGAATGCTGTGAATTCGTCTAATGGTTAATGTTATATAACGGTTCATCTGTTGGTAAGTGACACGCTCTCTTTGTATTACTAGGTCTATCTCGCACAGAATTCTTCTCTAGATAACGATTTTAAAAAACATCACTTTTTAAAACACCTATTCCTTAAGTAAGAAATCTTTGCGAGTGACCAACAACCAACTTCCACTAAAGCAACAATTCTGGAGCGGTAGATTTCTGAAATTACTCGTCGATTCATTGTAACGTTTTAAACTCAATATTTAAAATAGTTAGCACCAACAGAATAACACATTAAAAATGTTATTGTAACATTTAAATAAATATAGCATATTTATCGAATATCGTTAGAAACTTGATAACCAGTATTCAACTGTACATTTAAGAAGTAAGAAAGTAAATTCCCTTAATATTTTTAAACAAATTCTGTAGGTAACGAATTTTATTTTATAAGGGACTTCTTGTTTCGAAATTAAGCGACAATATTTTTATTTGTAAGCAGAGTTAATTTTGCAATCAAATGACTTTATTTATTGTACATAATAAGAGTTATTAAGCTTTAATTTTGCGTGTTAATTTATTTTTGTTAGATTTTTGTAAGATTTCTAGAAAAGTAATCAGTAATCCTAGGTTATCATTCTAGTGGGTACCTACATTAAAATCGTATAGTACCGATTGTAATTTCAAGTAATGAATGTAATGTATACCTAATAGACCACGAAAATGCCGCGACGTGTTTTAGATGAAGATGCATTAATATTAATTGTACATGCTTATTTTACTGCAAAAAAGGACAATGAAGGTCCGCTGCTACCAGTTTTATCTATACGTAAGCGTGTGTGTGATGCGATGGGTATTGGTAAAACAAAATTAACCTTAGTCTTAAAAAGTGTAAAATATGGAAACAGTTAACAAAAAGTTAGAAAATATAAGCCCCGCCGAAAAAAATGTATTTGAAATTTCCAGAACGAGTTTTTGGAGAATTTTTAAACATATAGGGTTTAAGTTTAAAAATGAAGACAATTGAGTCGTGTACAAAAAAATTGAATTTTTAAGAAATTATACTCACTATAAACAAGAATGCTCTTCATTAGTTTATCTGGACGAAACTTGGATTTTTGCTATAGGTGGAACAAAAAGAATTTGGCACGACGTTAACATGAAGTCTATAAAACCGACTGTGAAGGAAAAAGACACAGTATTGTGCATGCAGGTGGAATACATGGTTTTGTTGATGGGGCGGATCTTTTATTTTCGTTAAAATCAAAATTGGCCGATTATCATGACAATATGGATACAGGGATGTTTGTGAAATGGTTAAAAGAGAAACTATTACCATCGTTACATTAACCATCTGTCATTGTATTAGACAATAATCCGTACCATTCGGAAATTTTAAATAAGCAACCAACAAACTCCTGGACGGTACAGTAAATAAGAGAAGGGTTAACGAACGAAAATATTTTATTCCCGCAGTATTGCTTCGAGCCGGAATTATAATCGATAGCTAGAAGACACAAAGGAGAAAAAATGTTCAAACTGGATCAAATTATACTCAGTTATGAACATCGTGTTTTAAGACTTCCACCTTATCATTGCCAATTTAATCCTATTGAGTATATTTGGGGAATATGCAAAACTTATTATGACAATTACATTGGATCTAATGGTTACAGTGATAATGCTGTTTTGGAAACCTGGCAACAAGCACTTAATACTGCTACTCCTGAAATTTGCGAAAATTGTGTCACAAAATGTGAAAATTTAATAGAGGAATGGTGGGTTCATAAAAACCGCATCGAAGCAGTTAATCCTGTTATCATTTACAATCCGAATGAGAATAGCGACGACAGTGATTCCGATTATAATGACTATAAATCTGATGCTTGATAATACCGTAAGTACTACAAACATATTTATTTATTAAATTTGTGCCAATAATTTATTGCTGTTGCATTTCCTTTTAACATAATTAAATATGTGCCTATTTCCAACCAAAAAACTTATCAACAGCTAAATCAACAATGTAATTCAATGCCTGGCGTTGGCATATAGCCAGAAAAGTATATTGTTTTTTGATATATAATCGACCCACTTATACCTATATATTAAAAATATGTAGTTACATACAGCAGTCATAATACACACACACACACACACACACACACACACACACACACACACACACACACACACACACACACACACACACACACACACACACACACACACACACACACACACACACACACACACACACACACACACACACACACACACACACACACACACACACACACACACACACACACACACACACACACACACACACACACACACACACACACACACACACACACACACACACACACACACACACACACACACACACACACACACACACACACACACACACACACACACACACACACACACACACACACACACACACACACACACACACACACACACACACACACACACACACACACACACACACACACACACACACACACACACACACACACACACACACACACACACACACACACACACACACACACACACACACACACACACACACACACACACACACACACACACACACACACACACACACACACACACACACACACACACACACACACACACACACACACACACACACACACACACACACACACACACACACACACACACACACACACACACACACACACACACACACACACACACACACACACACACACACACACACACACACACACACACACACACACACACACACACACACACACACACACACACACACACACACACACACACACACACACACACACACACACACACACACACACACACACACACACACACACACACACACACACACACACACACACACACACACACACACACACACACACACACACACACACACACACACACACACACACACACACACACACACACACACACACACACACACACACACACACACACACACACACACACACACACACACACACACACACACACACACACACACACACACACACACACACACACACACACACACACACACACACACACACACACACACACACACACACACACACACACACACACACACACACACACACACACACACACACACACACACACACACACACACACACACACACACACACACACACACACACACACACACACACACACACACACACACACACACACACACACACACACACACACACACACACACACACACACACACACACACACACACACACACACACACACACACACACACACACACACACACACACACACACACACACACACACACACACACACACACACACACACACACACACACACACACACACACACACACACACACACACACACACACACACACACACACACACACACACACACACACACACACACACACACACACACACACACACACACACACACACACACACACACACACACACACACACACACACACACACACACACACACACACACACACACACACACACACACACACACACACACACACACACACACACACACACACACACACACACACACACACACACACACACACACACACACACACACACACACACACACACACACACACACACACACACACACACACACACACACACACACACACACACACACACACACACACACACACACACACACACACACACACACACACACACACACACACACACACACACACACACACACACACACACACACACACACACACACACACACACACACACACACACACACACACACACACACACACACACACACACACACACACACACACACACACACACACACACACACACACACACACACACACACACACACACACACACACACACACACACACACACACACACACACACACACACACACACACACACACACACACACACACACACACACACACACACACACACACACACACACACACACACACACACACACACACACACACACACACACACACACACACACACACACACACACACACACACACACACACACACACACACACACACACACACACACACACACACACACACACACACACACACACACACACACACACACACACACACACACACACACACACACACACACACACACACACACACACACACACACACACACACACACACACACACACACACACACACACACACACACACACACACACACACACACACACACACACACACACACACACACACACACACACACACACACACACACACACACACACACACACACACACACACACACACACACACACACACACACACACACACACACACACACACACACACACACACACACACACACACACACACACACACACACACACACACACACACACACACACACACACACACACACACACACACACACACACACACACACACACACACACACACACACACACACACACACACACACACACACACACACACACACACACACACACACACACACACACACACACACACACACACACACACACACACACACACACACACACACACACACACACACACACACACACACACACACACACACACACACACACACACACACACACACACACACACACACACACACACACACACACACACACACACACACACACACACACACACACACACACACACACACACACACACACACACACACACACACACACACACACACACACACACACACACACACACACACACACACACACACACACACACACACACACACACACACACACACACACACACACACACACACACACACACACACACACACACACACACACACACACACACACACACACACACACACACACACACACACACACACACACACACACACACACACACACACACACACACACACACACACACACACACACACACACACACACACACACACACACACACACACACACACACACACACACACACACACACACACACACACACACACACACACACACACACACACACACACACACACACACACACACACACACACACACACACACACACACACACACACACACACACACACACACACACATGTATATAACGTAACAGTAAAATTTTTTTTAATATGAAATATTTTAAAATACAATTCAAATAATAAAATATGAATCAGGTAAATTTGTAATAACTGAGTTCTACACAAAGAGTGTGTATTTTAAGTCATTTTAGTTTGCCAGCATAAAATTGTTTATAAATATTATGTTATTTGATTACTTAATTTTACAAACAAAAAAATTAAATGGTGCAACATGAATTTTACGTAATATTCAAACACTTTATATAGAAGTTTAATTTCTAAAAAAAAAATAGGAAATCTTTAAAAAAAACCATAATTATTATTTACCATCTCATCCTTATCTTTCTTATTTCTATTTTTGCTCCACAACACTATTGGATTAAGTTCTTGAAAACTACCACCTATCCTTTGCGTAATGGTAATAATGTCCGATTTTTTAAGTGTCATTTCTCATATTATTTAAGAGCACAAAAACATCGAACACGAGTTAAAAATTCAAAAGCAATACTGCCGATTTATTGTAATAAAAATAACACTGTTTGATTGTGAGTACTTAATTCGAATACAAACAATTTAACGCCAGTAGCGGATCATACACGTTAAAATCACTACCAAAAATTAATTTATTTTAACTTTGACAAAAAGATAAAACTAAAAAAATTAAATTGATTTGATGAAACAGTTTAGTTAAAAAAATACTTTCGAACAGTCCACGGCCAGTCCCCCAAACCGAGGGCAGATGCTCGGGTTACCGAAGCGTAGAGTAAGAGTGTCTGTAGAAACTGGATTGGGGAAAACCACAAAAATTACTGGGATAGTAGACCAGGAAAGAAACACGGGAAAGAATACATCAATGTACCGTGTCACAAAAGGACGGCAGAGCTGTTAGCAATAAACAGGAATCAGCTAAGAATCACTACGGGGCTCTTGACCAGTCACGCATCAGTAAAGAAGCACCTCAACAAAATGGGACTGTATAATGGAGACCTCACACATTGTGCAGCAAGGATCCTAAAACAGTAAAACACATACTGTGCTGCTGCGGGGTGCTGGACCGCAAAAGACAGGCAATTTTTGGGCAGTCATCGGGCGACCAGAACAATATTGCTCCCACCCAGCACAGAAATTGTACAAACTTGTACAAGGTACGAAAGTACTAGATTGGGTACAATAATATAAAACCACATAGGTAAGATACAATGGGCCAACCGGATACAATAGCCAGACGGACCTAAATAGGGGTAGAAGTAGTAAATAGTGAGTAGACCTGACAGAGTCAGGGGAGCCTCACAGTAAACCTTGAGCTTTCAAACTCATCACCTCTCCGTAATGGATTTTCTCCATCTCTGCAAAAAAAGTCTAGGGCCAGGCAATACTTACGGAATTACAATACCAAAGGTTTTTGCAATACGAAAAAGTTAATAACATTGGCTTGTAGCTTTAGGTTTATTCATAACATTTATCTTTGGGTGGCTCTTTTGATAATAAAACTTATATCAATAGTAAAATGTTATGGCAATAGTTTAGGCAAAAATATTGCTATTTAATAATAATTTATAATTTCATTCATCTATCTTTAATATTTTTAAAGCTAAAATCAAAAATATCATGTTTAAGATTATTGGTATACAATAATTTCTATTACTACATTTCCCTCAACAATAAATTAAACTTGTGTATTTATTAACGCTATTAACTTGCTGGGAGGAAAATAAACAAATAATAAAAACATCTACTTAAAAATATTTTTACACATACGTAATTAACAAAAGTATCTTTATTGATTAAAAATTTTCGTTTACAGATACTTTATATCTGTAGCATCTTCCTGCATTAACTACCGCCCACGATGTTATATATTATTAAAATCATAACACAACTTTGTTCAATATAAAAATAATCAATATGACACCAATTTTACTTTGCTGTCTATTCGAATTTGACAAAGAGGGACAGGTTCATGTTTGGTTGTATCAGGACAGAAATTTTTTTTATTACTCATGCGGAATAAGAAGTATCTTAAAAAAACGCTGTTGCGGTTGTAAAATAGCTGTTTGCCCATTTGAGTGCGACAAGTTTACTTGCCGCACGCTTACGTCATTTGAGTGTTACTTGGTGCACGCAAATTATACTTAGCACACGCAAACTATCCTTGTCGCACGCAAATTTGAACCACCAACCTTTCGGTAACAGCCGAACGCGCAACTGTCAAGTTGACATTACAAAGTTTATATTTTTATTTCAGTTAATATTTTTAGTCTGGACCCCTGTTTTATGCTCGCTTTAATTTCGCATTCGCAATAAAACATAGTATGTGCAACCCGTGCGATGTTGTCGATTGCTCACTTCGCTTGTGCGTTCAACTTCGCTCACGTGAGCAATCGCCAACTTATCGCACTAGTTGCAAAATATACTAATATTTATATAATATGTTTAAAATCATTTTAGGGTAATTTTTCAATTAATTTAAATAAAATAATATTAGTTTAAATCTTCTAATAAGCAAAAGAAAACTCAAGTAAAAATGAAGAGTCCTTTCCTAATTTAACTATTAAATTATTTACTTTATTTTATAAAATTAATATATAATATTAACCGCACAATGCTGTTTTTTTCCAAAGTTTGTGGATGCATTAGGGTGTTATTTTTCTGAAATCGATAGGTTCTAAGTTAATAAAACCAAATACGTTAATCCTTACTCTTCCTAAGCAAGGGCATGTGTTGAGCTGTTTCATCTTTCACGCAGCAAAACCGACGGTTAGTTCGGACCTATCATTCTGAGGTGGTATCTTAGACGACAATGTCCTGTAAGCAGTCCCTTCACAATTCGCATGTCGTTCATACCCCATTCCAGGATCTGCTTGGTTGTATTTTCTGAGGGTTTAAGTGAAAACGCCTCTAAATGTGCCAACCCTGATAAATCAGACCTAGTCCAAAATATGGTTTTGGCAGCACTTGTGATCACTAGTTCTGGTTTTATGAAAGCAGATTCGGCTCTCTTTTTTGCGAAGATGTCGATTTTCTCATTGCCTTCCACGCCCTGGAGTTCAAACACCCACAACAAAGCCATTCTATAGTTTGCAGGCACTCTAATGATTCGACACAGCTCCATACAATCTAAGGCCTCTCGTCCTCGAAGCAACTGGTTTCTAATGAAACTGTTTTAATACCGTAGTAACAAACCAGTTGGGTACTAGGTCCGCACTGCGACTATTAGAAGGGAGAGGGATTGTGGACCCGCTTTTTGAAAAGTTGCAGGTTATAGTTTTCTGGAAAAACTGATTTTGGAAGTCTGTTCCATTCCGTAGCAGCACCGTAAAAGAAGGACTCTTGATGGAGATTGTTCCTTGTAGTGTCAATCTTGAGAGTAAATGGGTGAGACTGATCAGCGTGCAGAGTTCTTCGGCAGAATGTGGCCAGTGGTGATATAAGAGTTTTTATTTCTCTGAAGCATCTGCCATGGAAACATCTGTAGAGTAATGCCTGGTCTGCAACACTTCTACTGTGTTGTAGTGGGTGAAGGGTATCTGTGAGAGTTAAGCTTCTTATCAACCTAATGGCCCTTTTCTAAATGAAATTTAGAAGACAAAGAGAATGCCTTGGTACTTAACCCCAAATGTGCGAGCAATACTCCAGTAGAGGTCGGATTTGAGCTTTGTACGTCGTCAACAGTTGATCAGGAGTAACATAATTTTTAGATTTCCACAAAAAATTTAGCCTCTGGCTTGCTGACTTTGCGATGTTAGCAACATGGTCATACCAAGACATATTATTAGATACCGTGACTCCCAAAATCGAGATGAGGGACTTGATTTAAGGGTATTTCCGGACATTGTGATGAAATGATTTGAGGAATTCACTTTCTTGGAATACGTGGCGCTTTGTGCTTTGCACTATTGATAGAGTCAACCTGTTACTGCCTGAGTCTATTTGTATCATTCACCGAAAGTGATCGATAGGATGTGAAAGTTGAGACAAGTGTGCTGTCGTCTGCGAAACTGTAAATGGGGTTCGTGGTGGTTTTCGAGGTCGTTGATATGTAAAAAAAATAGGGTGGGGGACAGGATGGAACACTGGGGGACCCCAGCATTGGTTTTTAACGCATCAGAAGAAATACCGTCAACTGCCACATGTAAGGAGCGATCTTGCATGAAGCTCATGAGCCATTGGCGCAATTTGGTTGGGAGACCCTAGGCAGATAATTTGCTGAATAATGCCTGTTGCCAAACGCGGTCAAAGGCTTTAGATATATCCAATGCTTTTGCACGGGATTCACCAAACTTCTCAATAGGGTTTGTCTAGAGCTAAGCGACATAAGCCATCAAATATCCAGTAAACCGAAGGTGTCGAAATCTATATTATCTGTCATAAATTATCTTAAATTTCTCCAGATATTTGATGACTTCTTTGTTAATCGCTTTTTTCTTAACTTTGGATATGACTAAGAACAATGCAATAGGGCGATCATTCGCAGGAGATATGGACGCAGAAGAAGGCGATTCTGGGTTCATCCCTACTTAGAGAGAAATTTAAACTGTAGATTATTCCATGCCGCTTCTGTTATGTCTTTTCTGGAGTATTGCGATAATTTATAATTGTACAAACAAAGAAATTTGTCCACTTCCTGGACAAATTTTACGTTCAAAACTTTGTTCATTCATATTTTTGTGTGAAATATCCAAACAAAATATCCATCGGCGACCGACAGTGCTAGTGTCTTGGCGACTAATCACTTGCAAGTACGCTACCGATCCCTGACTGGTACATCCGTATACAAGATACAATTTGAATCAACACGCAATGACTCACAGGAAACTGGCAAGTGACGAAAGTATTAAAACAGTCAGAAACCAGTTGCTCCGTGGACGAGAGGCCCTAGAGTTAATCGTTTTGTTTTTTTTTTCTTATTGTAGACAATCTATATTAAATTCATTTTACCATATCAGTAGGTATCATTTCAAAATCTTTCTTTTTCTATTTTGTAAAACATTTTTTCTTTAAATATAAAAGCTTTTTAATAATTGCTTGAATTGATAAGATTGCCATTATAAAATCGGCCTGTTACAATTTATTATATAACAATGAAAATTTTAAAAAGGGGAAAAGTACTTCAGGTTAACATGGAATTCTAAAACTTTTATTATCCCTTCCTAATTATTATATACTATTCTTGACCAATATGAAGGTATTTAGCCGCATATTGTTGCGGATTATCAAGTAACTCTTGCTGTGATTAAGACAAAAAATTTATTGAGATAATATTACGTTTGATGTTATAAACACCTTAAATTCTTTTGAACTTTCACTGCTTTTCTCGGGATTTTTAAAACAATAAATTTGTCTAACTAATACCTATTGTATTACTCAGAAAATTTATGAAACGGTACCTATATTTGTAAAAAAAAATGTCTAGCAGAGATAAAGAAATGGAAACGGAATGTACGCCACCAGAAATAAGAAACTTGCTAATAGTACAATGGGCCAATTATAACCAGAGATAACAAAGGAAACGTATGAATTGTCAAGCACTGGTTGTACACTCCCTTCTGATATAGCAGACGTAACAAATCTCTTAAGCTTTTATGTACCAAAAAAATCAACGCATCTTTCGCTAATTGTTTAAATATTACAATTAATATGTTTACTGATGAGAAAAACTACGTACATATAGTGAAAAAAACCTAATTTTGTTATGTATTAGAAGATTATTATTATGTTCGTTGTATTTCCTATTATAATTATTTTCTAACTAGCATTTTTTTTTAATTTCTGAAATCATGTTAAAGGAAGTATCTACAGCGCATTAAAGAACTCAGAAAGACTCAATTTTATTTAGATAATTTGTTGAATTACTTATCGCTATCAAGAAAATGGAAATTTACGTGTCTGGCCTTCTATAGTCTAAGTTTATTGCCTTGTATTTTGTAATTCCGTTATCATAAAAATAATATAAAATTTAGATAAAGACAAAAATACTTTATGACAAGTAGGCAGGGTCGGTTCTCAGTATCAGTTAAAGCGTGTGAGTGATCGTTTGTAAGCGTATAACGAGAAATAAATTGACAACGATATTACTTCATTCAATTTAAAAATCAATTGATATTTATTTAATATATTTACGTTATCACCACTCATAATGTATCGCTACGAGCCCACTAAATAGTGCGTAATATTCATAAAATTTGATAGAATAAACAAATTAGGTCGTTTGTACGATCGGCTTTTAAAATTTCATTAGAGTATATTTTTTTAAATTTAAAACCATCATTTATATAGAATAATAAATACCGTATCAAAAAAGTGATACGTAAATAATATGTGAAACCACAAATCGTTTACAGGATAGCAACAAACAAGTAAAATAACAAATTGTATATTGACGCTAAAGCTAAAGGTTAAAGATACTTCACTACCTGAAGCGTTTAGGTAAATATCCGAATAGGTAAGATACATGTAACATAAACTTCTTGTAGTCTTAAACACATTGCCAAAAAAAGGATATTAATACAAAGTTTATTGCAGCATGGAAAATATATATCTGTAAAAAGGAAAAATACTGGCTAAAGACATAGCTTAAGTCGGTGGCCATAAAGGAGCACCGAAACTCGCACTGCACTTAGTATTGTATCATAGAATCCGTATGTGAAGCAAATTTTATTATAAAGATAAATGCGCTTGGCCAAAACGCCACACCGCCCCTTTCCTTGCACCTAGCCTGGTACCAGAGCATCGCAATCCGAAATCGAGTTAAGTATTTTTCGACCCTCGCACGGCAATGTTTTGTGCGAAGCAGGGTTTATACTATGTAGTCCAAGAAACGAGGAAGCGGCCCAATGTTATATGTGCAAAAATTAATACCAAAAAAAAAAAAAATATGAGCGTCTAGGAAATTAAAATTTAGGGTGAGTTTCTATTTCATGCGAATCGATCCTGATTACCAAACAACCTAAAAAATTGGCAAAGTTGCAAAAGGCAGTTTTTTGTTAATAACTAAAAAACTACAGCTACGATCGAAAAAAATCAAATCAGGAAATTGTACGTATTAAAAAGATCTATCTATTACATATATAATTATTTTTCGATATCATTGATACTTTTCGAGTTATATTGGAAAAACCGTGAAAAATCGTGTTTTCTATGACTCGTTAACTATAACGTATTTAAACTTGTTACTTACTGTTAAGTGTAGCCTATGGCAAGCCAAAAAAGTGTTTTTTTGAAAAATTGATAAATATTGATTATTTTTTAAGATATGTGAAGTTTTCTCCAAAAAGATGCTCCCTTAATTTAGCTAGTTCTTTTCGGGGGATGATGCTACAGTAACGATTTAGAGCTTATTTTTTTCTGTAAGAGTTTTAATTTCATGTTAATAAAAAAGTCATTTGATTCTTTTGATTTTAAGGGTCAAAAAATGCCTCTAAAAAAATTGCAATATTTTTTAACATGTTTTTTTTTAAATAAATTTCTTAATATTGCTTCTATAGAAATGACTTTCATGAAAATGGATTTCTGGCATCATTTAACGCATTTTTAAAAAAAATGAGTTCTTACGATCATTGGAAGCCGAGATAATTTTGTTATTTCAAAAAAATCTGGAATAAAGTGCGAATAGAGAAATCACGAACAAACTTCAACAGGATGAGAAAGATACTCTGCGCAAGTGATCTAAATTTGAACCTAAGAGTAAGACTGGCAAGATATTATATTTTGTTGACGTTACTCTACGGTATGGAAGCTTGGACGCTGAACGCGGCAACCATTAAGAAACTGGGATCATTTGAATTGTAGGTGTATATATAAAAGAATCCTGAAGATATTATAGACGGAAAATGTAACAAACAACGAAGTCATGAGGTAAATAGACAAAGGAATGGAAATTATAGAAACCATTAAAACCAGAAAACAAATGAGGAGGTACTGGGAAGAATAAGAAAGGAAAAGGAAATATTTTTCTTCTTCTTCTTCCTTTTATAGACTAGGACTTAGTCCTGTTGCCAGTTCTAATCTTCCATGGAGGACGATTTCCAACTTTCAAACCACCTTTTTGGTGGTCTCCCTCGTGGTCGCTTTCCGGCTGGTCTTTCATTCTTACATATTTTGGCTAGCCTATTCTCGTCCATTCGTTGAACATGGTCATGCCATCCTTTCTTTCTCTTCTTCATCCATTTTACTACGTCTTCGATCTTACATTTTTTTCTGATTTCTGCGTTTCTCTTTCTGTCTCGTAGTGTTACTCCTGCAATTGACCGCAATATTCTCATCTCTGTTACTCGCATTTTGTGTTTGGTGGCTTTGGTTTCAGTTTGCGTTTCATTTGCATAGGTTAATATCGGTCTTATCATTGCCTTATAAATTCTTGTTTTATTTTCGATGTTCATGAATCTGTTCCTCCAAACCATTGTTCTCAATGCTCCCGCCACCTGTACTGCTTTTGTGGTCTGTGTTTGTGTTTCCATTTTTAGATCCCGGTTACTAGATATGTTTACTCCTAGATAGTTGAAGCTCATTATTTGTTCAATGATCTTTCCTTCTATTTCCAGCTTGCATCTTGTTGGTTCCCTTGCTATTACCATGCTTTTCGTTTTATTGGTGGAGATTTCCATGTTAAATTTCTTTGTAGTTATGTTAAAGTGGTGTAATAATTTTTGTAAATTATCTTCATTGTTGGCGATTAGAATTGCATCATCGGCGTAGCAGATTATATTAATGTTTTTATTTCCCATTTTGTAACCTTCCCTTCTTGTTATGGTTACAATTATCTGATCCATTGTCAGATTAAACAGTAGAGGGCTAAGCGAATCTCCTTGTCTTATACCGGCTTTGATGTTTATAGATTTTGTGGTTCCTTTGTCCGTTATTATTCTGGTAGTATTGTTGGTGTTTATGTCGTTGATTACATTTATTATTTGTGAGGGGATTTTATTATTTGTCATTATTTTTAGTATATCCGTTTTTCTAATTTTATCAAATGCTTTGGTTAGGTCTACAAAGCACAGATACATTGGATTGTCATATTCTATGGCTTTTTCGCTCAATTGTCCAATCATAAATATTGCGTCCGTTGTGCTTCTATTTTTTCTAAATCCTTGCTGTTCTTCCTGTATGGGAATTTGTTGTTCTATACGGTTTCTTAGAATAGATGTTAATACTTTTAGTGTTGTATTGAGTAATGTAATTCCTCGATAGTTGTCTGGTGTTTTCCTATCTCCTTTCTTGAAGGAAATATTAAACACAATTAAAATAAGGAAGCTGCAATATCTGGGCCAAGTGATGAGGAGAGAGAAATATGTATTGTTGCAGAGTATTATGCAGGGAAAGATACAGTGAAAAATAAGCAGAGGAAGAAGACGCATTTCCTGGTTAAATAATCTGAGAAAATGGTTGTAGTTCCATTGAGTTGTTTAGAGCTGCAACATTAAAAGTGAGAATAGATATGATAACAGCCAACCTTCTAAGAGCAGATGGCACTTGAAGAAGAAGGACACTACAGCCATTTCACAAAAATTAATTTACGATAAAACTGTAAATTTTTCGACCCAGTATGTGCCATGTAAGGAGTTATTCACTATAAATTACCCACCGTTACTTATCGTTATTGTAAAAGTTTTACCAATAAGTTATGTCTGACAGTTTTAGTCTTTACTCAATGGAAATTCATATTTATATGAATTATAAACTGAAACAAATTTTTGTTTTAAAACTTTACTAATTAAAAAACTTTATTAATTAAAAATTATACTTTCTTAATTAAAATACCGTAAAAATTGATTCCGCGACATATTATAACCTACTACTTTGAGTATTCCTGTTATTGACATTAAGAAAGAGCGAAAACTACTGCCTTTCGTAACATTCAGAATAAATTTAAAACAACATTCAGGGATACAATGAATAAGTTTAATAATGGTAAAGCACATGGGAAGAAATTTAAGTTCAGTTGTTTATTTATTAATAAATTTCTTAACTTCCATTGATTCTAAATTTGATCATTTTGATAATTTCTTGGAAGAATGCAATATGTTTAAATTATTATAAAAATTATGGTTTTCTAAATTAAGAAGTACTGCATTGTCTTTTTTACTTGATGGTATTATGTGTTCTTTAATTCTTTTTAAAAAAGACCTGCTTGTTTGACCTATATTTTTGGACATGAAACATAATTTAATTTTTAAACTCCCGATTTCGTATTTTTTATTTTTAGTTATTTTTTATAAACTTTGATGTTATTTGTTTTAAAAGTTATTTTTGTGTTCTGTTTCTTTACAATTAATTTCAAGGTATTTTTATTAATAAAATAAAAATTTGTTAAACACAAATTTGATTTAATTTATAATTCACATACAAAATTTGTGATCATAACTGAATTCTGTTAAAATGCTATTAAAAGTACAGCAAAGTACTGTTTTTAGGAGATACAAAAAAAACATTATTTTTTTTAATGTTTGGAATAATACTTTTTTCCTAACCAAACACTGTTTTTGAGTTACTAAACGTCGAATATAGTTACCTACTGTAAATATACAAGAACAAACATTATTAAAGTAATCTAAGAAAATGACAACTATTGTGTTTGATAGGTGATTTTATTTTTATAAAATTAATAAACGGTTTACAAAAACAGAAATATTTTTATACAGAATCACTAATTAAATGTGGATACATGATGAAGCAACTCCGCATAGTGCCTTACCCGACGTCCGAGATGATTTGAATAATGAATTCTCAATACGGATAGATAATAAAGAAACTATTTGGCCACCTAACAATCTGGATTTGGGTTGGGATAACAATATAGGTATATTTACAGGCAGTTGGAAATTAGTTTTATTTATTATTTCGCTATATAAGAAGGAGATTTGATCAATGTTTTAATGACACTTCAAGTATATATGATTTGTATCCCCTATGGTGTTGCATGTTACACAATTAGGTGAGTTTATAACACCGATTTTAAATGACCATGATTAATCTTCAGACGTAAAATGATCGCAGACTTGTGTTTGTTGTAATCCCAACAATTAATATGTGGAATATTATTTGGTAACGTTGGGTGTATATTGAAATATTGGCTGTTTATATTTTTTGTATACTCATCATATTGTTTTTTCCATTTCGTTCTGATCACTTTCCGAAAAGCCTTAAAAATATCTTGTCAGTTTAGCATTGATATTCTCACCCCTGAGTTACAGGCTTTCTTTGCTATACTGTCCACTAATTCATTCCACGTAATACAAGAATAAGCTTTAGTCCAAACGAATGAAATTGGCGGGCTTGTTGAATGTAATTCAAATATTAATGTTTTAATTAAACATAATAACACATTATTGAAATGTATTATGGCAGGGCTGCAGAGAGCCTGTAGAACTGATCAGGAATCAGACAATATTACTACGTTTGGAGGTTTATTTAAGATACACCATTCTAAAGCTTTTAATATAGCTGTTGCTTCCGCTGTAAAAACAGAACATAAATATGCAATTTTGTATGTCTCTGAATATTTATTGTTTAAAACAAGAAATGCACATCCTGTATTGGTATTATTTTTTGAGCCATCTGTAAAAATGATAGTTGAATTCTCTTCCAAGTTACAAAGTATGGATTTAAAAATTATGCTAGACAAGGAGGGTGTGCCTAAATATGTTGGTAATATGATGGTGGGTTTGGATATAAAACTATTATAGCTCATATCATATAAAGGATATTTTTTATATTCTTGGATTTGTTTTTTTATGTAAAACAGTATCAATAAAAGCATCTGCCAGTGGTGGTGAGTTTTTCTTTCCCCAATATTTATTTGTAAAATTTTCCACCGTTACCTATTTTCTATAATTATTTAAACTTTTTTTCCTCGCTGTAAACTAATTTATTTCATTAAAGAAAAGTCACTAATCAAACACAATAGTTTTCATTTTTTAAATAAGTTTAGTAATGTTAATTTTTACTTATTTACAGTGTAAGATATTCGTTGTTTTATACTTTAATTAATTCCATCTGTATTTTGACAGGCCGTACAGGCCGGTACAGCAGACAAAGCCCGGTCCAGCCTTCAGCATTTCAAGCGTAATCCTGTCATACCCTGCAGCCTTAACCAATTTCATACGCTTCCATAATCTCTTAAATACTAATTTTACTTTCATTGCAACTTTTACTCATGTTCTCGAATGGGGCCTGAGCTTGTGTATAATTTTTCTCAAAATAAACTTTCGAAGTACTCCCTTCATATCTTTAGATCGCATTCCTGTCCTCTTGCAATACTACCATATTGGTTTTTGATTTTTTCCAATTGTAAAGTCGTATTTTTTCCTCTGACAGTGTTTATGGACTTCCAAAAGCATTTAATGTTGTTCCAGAAGTCATCAGATAACCTTTTAACAAATTCTTCATCATTTTGCTTCTTTGTTGCCACAAACTCTTTTGCCACATCCTTTAACCTCTATACTCATTCCTTGCCTTGTTTACATTTTCAATCTTCACCTTTTGCGTTCTTTGATATGCTTTTGTTGCCAGCCAGTCCAACCAAACTTTTTTCTTCTCTGACACTGCTTTTCCTTGCTTGAATGGGTTTCATATTTCTTAAACCTCACTTGCTTTATCTAAATTATCAAATTTTTTGATCAATTTGCCGACTAACTTCCCTTTTACTCCTATTTCTAGCAAATTCTTAAATTTTATACGCTCTAGTACACTAATTGGTGCCTGCACACGGTGCCTGCACACGGTGCCGTCACCGCTTTAAGAGACCTCTTATTCGACTCATTACCAGAAAGTGGTCTGTATCAATGCTGGCACCCCAGTATGCCAGATTGTCCATCATTTTTTTTCTCAATTTTTCATTCAAAATTACGAAACCATCATACTTCTCTGGAATCCTTCTTGTCTTGTGTGCCAGTGTATCTTTTTATGATTAAACTTTGTGTATGTTACCACAAGATTACACTTTAAACATACTTCTAGCTTCCGTTTTTATTTACTCTGTCATCACCGTTCATTTTCAGAACACTATCATATCTGTTTCATAGTACCATGTATAAATTGTTAATTATTGTATAATTGTTTTAATGGATTGATAATTGTATATTTGTTGATATTAGTCACATAACAGGATGAAGTGAAAAATAAATTGTATTTACTACTGCTACAAAACTTAAAATGAAGTATTTTTTTTACAAATTAGGAAGTGAATAAATGAATTTCTTAAACTGGCGTGCTATGTCTGTTTTTTACGTTATAAGGAATACATTGTACAATTGCAAGAAGCTTCGCTTGTTTGGAAGTGCTTGTTTTGCAGTGTTGAAAATATATCATTAAAAAAAAAGTACTCTTACATGCTTGCCTTTAATGACGTTCGTAAATAAACGAATAAATTTTTAAAAGGTTTTTTAGTTGCCTCAAATGTTCGTTACTCAGTTGTCGAGAGTAATAAATTCATGACTTTCTAAAATGTACCAAACAATAAAAAGAAAAGGGTCGTAACGAACCGATTGGAGCCATTTTACAACAAAAGAAATATGAATAAAAAATAAATCATTACATTGACTATTCTACATAACAATAAATATTTGAACAAATACTTTTAAGACTTCGACAATTTGCTCTTTTTTTGACTACTTTGCCTAAGTAACCTAAAATGGGATTACTTTATAAAATAAAAGATTTATGACAATTAATAAGCAACACCCAAAATTTTTTCTAAAACTTTGACACCATAAGATACTAACAATATCGTGCAAAAAAGTTCGATTGTGTAACAGATTTAACACTAAATCTAATTCTATACATAAACATAACAAGGTGATGAATTAGGCACATTCGAAAATGAGAGCACATAGATTTGCAAAATATTGACTACACATGGACAATAATAAATACAAACAAAACACGAATCACTACAGTAAACATCAAACTTACTTTTACTCTGGGTTTATCCAGATAAGCGTACGAATGCTGAAACAGGATAGAATTTATATTATCGTCGCAAATAATTCGTTTATTTATTTTTAAATTAATTAAAAGTAGCACATGTTATAACCTTTTTTATAACATCAACCGAATAATCATGAAACTTGCGAAATTTTTTTCCTAAGCGAGTAAAACATCTCTTAAAATACATTTAGCCACTTATACAATTATATTTCACACTTTATTTGTTTTTACAAAAAATTTCCGCTTAAAATGCATTTAAATCAAATAATTTCAAACAGATACAACATAAAAATTGCCAAATTACTGCCGTAAAAATATGAATAATCTCAAGTATACCGTAAATATTTTTTAATTTGCAAATGTCTGTTACAAAACATAAATAACATACAAATGTAAGTAAACCAGGCCTTGAATTGATGTAATCAAGTATTTCATTCGGTTTTTATTTGCAAAATCCCGACCAAGATACCATGCGAACAATTTTACTCGAATTTCAATTCAAATTTTTATAACAGGATGTTTTTTTTATGTACCAATTTCATTTTGAGCGTTTCGCGGAAACAGTAAATTAGTTAGTAAATATTTAAGTTGACGCATTTAACATCAGATTGGATTAGAATAAGTTACATAATGTTGATAGATAATTTTTTTTAAGATACTACGTTCAAGGTGGACAAATATTAAAACTATTGTTGTAGAATAGATGGTAATGATACACCGGAAATGAAGATCAAACGTGGAGTAAGGCAATCGCTCTTGCTCTTTAATGTATACTCTAAAAAAATATTTAGGGAAGCACTAACTGATATACAAGCTGGAATTATTATAAATGGCAAAATCATAATCAACCTTCGCTATGCAAACGATACTGTACTGTTGGCCTCCTGTCAGGAAGATTTACGACGGATACTGGATGCAGTGATTGAAAAATGCGCAATGGCCGGACTCAGATTAAATGCAAAAAATACCAAAGTATTAGTAATTAGCAAGCTACCTAATATCATAGCTAACATAACAGCTGGGGGTAAACTATTGAAGCAAGTAAACCAAATAAAATATCTAGGCAGCATAATAACTAACAGCGCGGATAGTCAAACTGAAGTGAAATCAAGGATTGAGCAGGCTCGAGCAGCATTTAAAAACATGAGTAGGGTGTTGTGCTGTAGAGATCTAAAGTTAACTCTAAGAATCCGACTTCTCAGATGTTATGTCTTCTTCACCCTGCTGTACGGTATGGAAGCCTGGACTATAAGCAAGTACGAAAAAAGACGACTTGAAGCCTTTAATATTAGTTTCATGGACGGAAAAAGTATCCAACTTGGTAATACTCCAACGACTGAATAAATCCACCGAAATTCATATCACCATCAAAAGAAGGAAACTGCAATATTTCGGGCATGTTATGAGAGGCGAAAAATACTGATTACTGCAGAACATCATGCAGGGAAAAATTTATGGTAAAAGACAGCTGGGCCGCAGAAAGGCATCATGGCTCAAGAATCTACGTGACTGGTATAAACTCAACTTAAGCTCTCTGTTCAGACTTGCCGTCGACAGAGTAAGGATAGCCTTGTTGGTGACCAACGTTTTAGAAGGACATGGTACTTAAGAAGAAGAATTGTTGTAACTGTAACTATTCCTTATTAATATTATGACAAACAATTATATTTAAATTTATATAACTTAATAATTTTATGTAATGGAGAACAATACACACAGAAGGCAACACATTGTTTATTGTCCTTAATAACTGAAATAGTTAAAACTTTTTTTTAATAATAAAAACAAATTTAATTATACATTATTTGGAAAACGTTGGAAAGGTATCAATGCCAAAAACGTTAACGTGAATTACCCACTGGTAACAGTACATTTTAACTTTTAGCACCGAGCTGAAAAAAAAATTACAGATGCTTGTCAATTAGTAATGCCACAGTTTCGACCCACTTAAATTGGATACTTGTCTAATGCCATCTCTGCCAAAACACAAATAAACTGGCCAAGCATCTGCATTAATCAATCCATCGTGGATCTTTTCTTTGGATATTATTCTTTAACAATAGCGACTGACAATCCTTTGGTTTATTTATTGTATGTCTTCTGGTTCCAATTTGAGCCCTTTAAAGTACGAAATCAGTGATCTTACGTTACAATTTCTAAGATTTTTATAGATAGGAGTTGCTGTACCGAACGATCTTACAATTTTTTTATGATGTTTCGCATTCTATTGGAAGATGATGCGCATATTTTTGTCCTTATCGCATAATCTGCAGGATTCATTTTCTACCTTGCCCGTCTTATTTAGATGTTTAATGACTGGATGGTAAGCTGTAGTGATTCCAACTAACAGTTTTCTTTGCATATACTTTCATAAACTATACTGTGAGGAGATGCCATCAGTAATATAGTAATATTTGCCCCTAACCAGTATGCATTGCATTCATACGTACATACATACATATAGTCATGCCTTTTTTCCGTAGGGGTAGGCTAAGACCACTCCCTTCCACTTGCTATGGTTTTAACAACCATCTTTCGCTTCTTCTACTTTCAATAGTGCTTTCATACATGCTCGTCGGTTGTTGGTACTCTTGACCTAGCCTTTTTTTAAAACAATGTTGATCTGATCAAGATATGTTCGCCGACCTCTACCGACTTGCCCATTCACACTCGCTTTATAAATCTGTTTCGTCCTTCATCCATCTTCTCTACTTGTCCAAACTATACAAGCATTCCTTTATATATCTTTGGAACAACATTTTCTTTCACACGACAGCGTTCACTTATCTCTCTATTCTTCACTTTATCTAATCGAGTCACTCTGGCTATACTTCTCAGACTACTCATCTCCGCAGCACTAATCTTATTTTCATACTTCTTCTGCCAAACCCAATATTAACTACCATACATAAGTGTAGGGACCAGCACTCCTCTACGCACATCCAGACGTGCCTTTTTTGACACGTTCTGGCTGCTTAATGAATGACCTCCAAAGGCTCTTGGACATAGTTGGAATGCACGACCGACTTATGGGAATTAATATCAACATAAAAAAGACAAAATTCCTAGTAATCACCCGCAAATTGGATGAGTTCCTGAATGCGAAACTCTTATACGATAGACATAGAACGAGTAAAAAATTTTAACTATCTGGGGACTTGCTTATGTAAAGACTGGTGTTTAGACGTAGAAATCAAAGGCCGGGTAGAAAAAGCGAGAGCTCATTCCTGAGATTTAATAACGTCTTTACGAACTCTAACTTTGACCTCAATCTCAGAACAAGATTCACAAAATGTTACGTATGGTCCGTACTGTTGTATGGTATGAAAGGCTAGACATTGAAGGTTAGCACAATGAATAGACTGGAAGCGAAATGCGGATCTATCGAAGAATCTTAAAATTCCCATGGACAGCAAGGAAAACCAACGGAAAAATTTTGAGGACGATAGGAAGAGAACGCGAATTGCTGGGCACGATAAAACGCAGGAAAACAGCGTACCTGAGACATGTTTTACGCAACAAAAGATACCATTTGCTCCAACTATTAATAAAAGAAAAAATAGAGGTTCGTGGCTCCGAAATATCAAACATTGAACAGGAATAGGAACAAAAAAAAAATAAATTCACAACATCAGAGGTAGGGAAAAATGGTCAGAAGTGATCGCAAACATCCATTAATTGATAGCAGCGGAAGAAGAAAAGGAGTAACCTTCAACTTCCCATGCTGATGTCCCAAACTTAGCAATGATCCGCCTCCGTTCCAGAAACCCACCGCTCCGACTATCCCAACAACTAACAGCTGACAATTTTAACGTAACCACCGAATGGTATGATTCCTGGAACGAAAAAGTGCCACCCGAGATACGCGCTCTTATCGACCCAGTTAAAAATCCCAACGGCTCTAAACTCCCACGACATACCTAAAAGAGCCTCAACCGGATTATGCCCAGGGCATGGAGTATGTGCACACAGTCTACATAAATGGAGGAAAGAACGAAATTCAAGCTGCGAATGTGGCGCCCCAGACCTGTCCATTCGCTATATAGTCGAGAAATGCAAATTAAGGGCATATCATGGAGAACCAGCAGATTTTTTTAGCGCTACAACCTAGCCTTAAATGGACAACCACACTAAATCTTAAAATATGACAGTATCTGCATACGATATTATCATTATTATTTTAGTTTGTGTTTGAATGTTTGTAAAATTTTATATATATTCTGCATCTACTATTATTATCTATCTATGTACCATGTGAAATGCCATACGCTAAATAAATAAATAAAAAACCATAGTGTGTGGATTATTCCTATTCTTCCAACTCTCAACTTGTTTGTACCCATATTAACATCAATATAATCATCTATGGTAATTACTTTTATTTAATAATGTTTTTTTTTTAATTTTTGTTAGTTGTTTACCACGAAAAATTTATGTTTACCAAATGGAAAATATATAACCTTATTTTAAATTATTACTTCTAAAACCTAGAAGATGTATTTTAGTATGACACAAAATAATTAAAACAACAATAGCACTAATATAAACAAGACGACTTTCAAATCGCAAATCTCCATTAATTTAATTATTTCAATGAACGAATAAGCCTGCATAATAACCACAGCATTATTGTCCATAATTATTTACTGTTGACTGTCTATTATTAAATTAAAAACATTAAATTTGAGTTTAATATAAAAAAATATATTTATTTCCATCACAAATTTGTGCAATAAATTTTAAATAAATATTGAAAAAAAAGTAAGAGATTAATGTTTGTTGCTGTATTATTGTTAAGCTAAACTATTTTATCATGCATGAAAACAGACGATTGATTAGTCAATAAACGCTTTTAGTTGGTGACCAGATCAGCATTGTGAAACAAATTTAAACATTTACATTGTTAATTGCCTGTAACAATATCAATGAATATTAAGTATGTTAAGTATATATATTAACATAAAAACAACCAGATATGAAAGCAGTTATGTCACGATTGAAAACATTCAAAACTTGCTTAAAAATTAGACCATAATTAGGTTAGGTTAGGTTAGGTATCATGTGATTGGGGCGTCGTAGCCCCTCCACCGTGACCCTTAGTAGGTCTATTGTGGCTCAGCACTAGAGGCTACAGTTCACCGCACAATCCAGCCCTTCTTACGAAGTTCATGGTTGTATAGGGTAAGATTTTCTTAAAATCGGTAGGTTCTAGGTTCGTGCAACCAAATATGTTGAACCTTATTCTTTCCAGGCCGGGGCATGAACATAGTATATGTTCTGCAGTTTTGTCTTTCACGCAGCAAAACCGACAGTCCATTTGTTATTTCAGACCTATCTTTCTGAGGTGGTATCTTAGACGACAGCAGTGTCCTGTAAGTAGTCCCGTTAAAATACGCAGGTCATTTCTGCTCCATTCTAGGATTTGCTTAGTTGTGTTTATCGAGGGTTTAGGTAGAAACGCCTTCGAGTGAGTTGACCCTGGTATATCGGACCAGTACGTGAGTATTTTCATCTCCATCCAGTCCGAAATAATTGTTTTGGCGAAACTTGTGGTGACTCCAACAACCGGTTCTTGTCCAGTGAACGCGGATTCGGCCCCCTGTTTCGCAAGAGTGTCGTCTTTTTCGTTTCCCTCCACCCCCCGGTGCCCAGGTACCCACAGTAGGGTCACCCTGTTGTGCGCACTAAGGTACTCAAGGAATTCAATGCAGTTCCAGTTCCAAGTTTGGAATGTATCTAGTTGGAGCTCAGTGCTTTTAAAGCAGCCTGGCTGCCTGATATTATACTTTTGTCTGTTGGTCAACTCTCTTGCACACAATTTGATAGCGAAGACTTCAGCCTGATAGATTGTAGCATACCTGCCAAGACTGGCAGATATTACAATCTTTGGTTTTCTGCTGAAAACACCGGCCCCAACTTCATCAGGGGTTTTTGAGCCATCTGTGTACATTACGTATTCAAGCTCTGGAAAGAGGATTTCTTCCCTCACCCATTCATCTCTCTTCGGAAAGAAGACTTTGAACGACTTTTCAACGTGTATTTTTGTGGCTAGCAAGTCAGGAACTATCCCGAGAATTTGGTGGTTTTTTGTTTCACTCGGTATCCCGGAGTGATCCCCGAGTTGCTCTCCATTAATTTGCCTTTCCAAAGACAGGAATCTGTAGGAGACTATCATGGCCGCCATCTCAAAGAGAATATCTAGAGGAGGACGATGTAGGAGGTGTTCCATCATTGCCATTGGTGTGCTGGACATAGCTCCAGTTATGGTCAGGCATGCCATCCGCAGAAGGCCAGCAAGCTTTGCTCTAGCTGTCTGTTTTAACATTTTAGTCCACCAGACTACTGAACCATACGTGACCATTGATATTATCATTGTTTGATAAATCCAGTAAATATGTTTTGGGGTTCATTCCCCAAGATTTGCCACATACTCTTCTAAAATTCCAGAGAGAAAACCTGGCTTTGTTTATTGTTTTTTCCAAGTGGTCGTTCTAGGTGAGTCTTTTATCCAGAACTACACCCAGTTAATTTACTTCCCTCTCGCCCCATTTGTACACTGTGTTGAAGATGTTTGAGATCGGTTCTTCAAATTTCCCTCTAACTATGATAACCAGATCATCTGCATAGCATTGAAAATCTACTCCCTGCATGGAAAGCTCGCTAAGCAGAGAGTCGACTAGGAGTGACCACATTAGGGGGGAAAGTACCCCACCTTGTGGACACCCCTTCGCCATCCTGAACCTAACCGACTCTTCACGCAGTGATGATATTACATATCGGTTTTTAATCATGCTTTTGATCCAGGTACAGATTTTACTGTCGATCCCTCTAACCCTAATTGATGTATAGAGACCATAATTAAATGCACAATACATTTAATACTTAAGTTTGAAGACGAGAGTCCACAGCAAACATAAATTCATAGATTAACTCATAGATTTTAATAAAAATTAAAAAAGCATGGGAAAACTTGGAAAAATGACAATTTGTTACACTGAAGAAAATTCACCATCATTATAAGAACACATATAACAACAATATATCTAGAAATATTTTAAAAAAACATTGGCAATATTGGTTATCACATATTTTTGGTGAAAAATAAGAAAAAACATATTTAGACGAACATTTTTATGAAAGCGATATTAAAATGGTCCACAGAACTTAAGAACTAGAAGGCCAATGTAAGGCTGAAAAATCCCTAAGATTCGATACTATCAGTATGCTTCGTACACATGTGAGATGCGCATAGGATTTAGTTTATATTACTTACTGATGATTACCAGCTGTACAAAATCATAAAGAACTTTACAACAGAATTTGCAGAGTAACTAATATTAATCTAATTGGCTAACAACGTGATTGATTATGAAAGTTCTGATTTTTCACATCGGAATTATACGAATTTCAGGTATACAATTCCCATTTGATGTTATTATTGACCCTAGATACCACCTTGTGTGGTTGTGGAGCACCTTCTTGTTCTCGGTTCAAAATCATCATCATCAAAATCAAAAGTGTTTACGAGTTATGAAATGTAAATAGTTGTAAAAGTCGAATATCTAAGTAAATATCTATGTGATTTATAAAAGTAAAATTTATTGTGCAAAAGTATAAAAATAAAAATTGTTTTGCTACTGTATCGAGAGTTTTAAAATCACCGAACCCAAGAAAGAACTGAATTTCGTAACAATATGCTATAGAGCTGTTATTATAAATAATCTAGGAAGACACATAGTATAGATATATTTTATTTTGAAGGGGAATTAAATTTAAATTTGATTGTTAATATTGGAAATTTTGGTATTTTGAAATTTACCCTACTATATTAATTATAAAAAAAAAATATGGTGTGGTTGCAATACATTTTGTCAAAGTTGTCTTTGAATCGGGTTATTAATAAATTTTGTAATTAAAAACAGAAATAATTCATATTTAAACAATATGTTGGCATGGTCAACAAAATTGCTTTGTATATGATACCATTCGATAGATAGCACTATTTTTTGGTATGATTGAAATCAAACTCACAGCCACCTAGGTACCGGAAAGGGCAAAACAACGTTTGCCGGGACAGCTAATTATTATTTTTTTATTAATAAAAAAAAATGTTTAATATTTATTTGATAAACTGTACGGAAAAATGTAAAATTAAATTTTGTACTTTTACTACAAAATAATTAACAAATGCGCATTTGGTTGTGAGTCAACGTAATGGACTAAATGTAAAACAAAATTAAATCTGATTCCTTTTAAAAAATAGATAAAAAATTTAATAAAATTCATATTATAGGTTATATAGTTATAAAACCAATTTGATAATATCGATATATTTTATTAAGAAAATAAAAAATCTCTGACACATTTTATTGTGTTATTTAATGTTTTTTGTTAACCAATAAATTAATAATTAATGAAGTGAAGAGTTAAATAAAATCTAAAGCTGTATCTGTAAAATTAAAATTTATTTAACTACCTTAAAGATTGATAAGGAAAATCTTAAATTAAATCTTAACTAATGTGACTCCTACACAAAAATATTTATTTCATGGTTATTTTTGAAGAACACATTAAAGATATGATGTGATCGTTTTGATCAGACAAAAACACATTATTATCTTTCCGTGATGGTTAAAATTTCCAGAATTAAAAATGACTTGATTAAAATAAATGTAGTAAAATTACTGATTATATTATACTGACCTATACCAACTTGTTGACCTCTACTTAATATGTTGTCCAGTTACTATTCGATTCATTAATAACTATATAAACGTCTACAAACACCGGCAGGTATTTTTAATAGAACCAAATCTAGTATTGATATTACAGGGTGGCCAACCGAAAACGAAACAGAGCCATTTGCAGGAACCTCGTCAACATTTTAGAAAACGCTCAGACTCTTCAATTTTTGATTAAGGAAGCACACTTTTTTTCGGTATTTTTGACTTCAATACTTTTAACCGCAAGCGAGGGTAAAAATTAGCCAAAAATTTTTAAATGGCATTGGTGGTCGAACAAGATGTCTTTTGAAAGCTCTGATAATTCTCGTTACAATAGTCTTGAAATTTTATATTTTCTAAAAATTCTTAAAAAATTACATGTTAAAATTCCAACTATTTTAGTTGCTTACTCACTACTTAATTGATTAATATATTTTTTTAATTATCTATAGAATCGCAACATTTCATGCTATTGAATTGACCATGAGCGAAAGTTGTAAAGGGATTCTTCTTCTTATTTTAAGACAATATCTTGTTTTTTCAAAGCTGTAGCCTAAGTTGTGACTCCGATGTCCAGCTTTCGAACCATCGTTTGGGGGGTCTTCCTGGAGGTCGAAGGCTGGTTGGTTTCTTTTATTTTGCAATTTTGGATAGTCGATTATTATCCATTTTGTCGACGTGGTCTCTCCATGTTTGTCTTGTTATTCTGAACCATCTTACAATGCCTGAAATGTTACATTGGGCTCTGATATTGCTGCTTCTCACTCTGTCTCTACACGATTTGCCTGTAATTGAGGCTAGCAACCTACCTAGGGTAGAAAACCAAAACTTTCACACACAAAGAGAGTAAAGGGATTTTTTCTCTTTAAAATCTTCTGCAGCAAATTTACAATCTATGAACTATTTCGCCAGTATAAAATTGTAGTGGATTTTTGCTTAAAAATCATGGTTTTTTTCATTTTTCTCCTAAATTTTTCAGCAAAATTGTATAAAAGCGTTTTTGTAGAGAATTTTCTACAAAAAAGTCTCCTAAACCAAAACCGTAGAACTAACAGTTACCGAAATAAATTCAATTAATTATAAGAAAACTATAAATATCACTATTTTATCGAGATATTTGTACTTTTTAATGAAAATAAGAGTATATTTAAAGAAAAAAAAATTATACTAATATACAAGTGCAGACAGGCAAGAACACTCATAGGGAAATTTATCCAAAAGGGCCTAGCCAGAAGCATTACTACGTCGCTGAGTAGGAAGGATGCCAGACTAACAGTACGAATACTACCCGGTCGTGATACCCTTAGATATCAGATGCACAACCTGGGGCTTACCGATAGCCCTAATTGTGGATGGCGTGTAGAAAAGGAAACCAGTCATATATCCTTGGCCAATGCCCGGCATACGCCGGACTAAGGCTGACTGTGCTGGGCTCAGCTTTACTTGGGCCCGAGTAATTAAGGCAATTATTATTGATTAACGACCTGCTTCTGTTTTGGAGAAATACGAGTACAGCGCTAATGGCTATCACGGGGAGACACAATGAAAATTGTCTGAGTGCAGTTGGCTGGTTTCGGAAGGAACCGCCCCCCAGCTTATTATTATATTCTCATATTTGACAATTCCTTTATTCATATTTCCAGAAATTCGACAAAAAAAATAATTTGACAATAAATTTTATCATATCACAAATTTATCGATAATTATAATAAAATAGACGCGATTGAAATGCACTCCAAATGCCTTTGTTTGACCGTTATTAATATCATTATTGTTTTTATTATTAAGATTAATTTTATTGGTGCAACAAAAATATGAGACGAACTTTTATAAAAAAAGTACCAAAATCTAGATAAAATAGTGATATTTACAGTTTTTTTCTACTATTAGTTCTACGGTTTTGGTTTATGGGACTTTTTTGTAGGAAATTAAATTCCCTACAAAATATTTTCAATACAATTTTGCTTTTGTAAATTAGCTGTAGGACCTTTTAGAGAGATGGAACACTCTACATTTTTTGCCCATGGTCATTTGAATAGTATGAAATATCGTAATGCTGTAGATAATTAAAAAAATTAATTTTATGGGTTAATTAAATGAGAACATTTCAAATTCATTTAGCGAGTACTTAAAATTAAAATTAAGAGCTCTCATTTGGTGGGAATATTTTTTGTATATGTTTGGAGTAATATTTCGTCAATGAAGTGAAAAAAAATAGTCGTCTAAAACGAAGCACCCCAGCGGATAGTCTTTAAATTCAGTGGCAAAAAACACACCCAATAATCGACATATGTTCTTCGAAAGTTCTTCTTCTTCTTCCATCTCTATTTAAGGCGAGTCGCCTGTTCTTACTTCGTTACCATGCCTGATAAGGTGTCAAATTGTCACTTTATCTTTTTATAGGTCTGCCTATGCTTCTGTGACCTAATGGTGATTTGTCACGTGCTATTTTTACGATTCTTGTGTTGTCCATCCGGTTGGTTCCATTCATTTTTTCTACCCAGTAACCAGCGATTCATATCCTCGAAAGTTATGATGTAATATTAAAGTATATAGAATTTTTAAACAGAATCAAAAAGAAAAAATATATCATTTGTATCGATGAAACTTATTTGCATAGTTCTTGTTCTTTAACGAATGTTAAATATATATTTTATTCAACTTCACAATATCTGAATATTGGCAAAGTGGCGCTGCTGTCGTGATGAAGTTGGGATTTCCTAAGTAAACCTTGCATTAGTAACTTATCTCTAACAATCATAATATGCTCGTGATTAATGTACTTTTTTTATAAAAAGGTCAAACATCATTTATATAATTTATCATATAATGCTGCTACAATGTAAAAAAAGTCCTGTGATCGTTTACTTAGTATTTGACCTTACCAAACCTACCATCATTTGATTTGAAGAATTTTTAAAGAGACATGTCAACGGTCCCTATCATATTCTCAAAGTCAGCAGATATGCAGTGCCGATTCATACCGAATTGGGTGCCAGTGGCGTAAATATTATGTAATAGTTACCAAATACTTGTGGCAGAAAATGTATTAAAATTAAAATCTTTGTTTATTTTTATACAGATTTAAAAAATAATTATTCGGTTGTGATTATACGTAGTAATTTTTTGGCACATTTTTAACAATAGTTTCAAGTAATTCTGACTTACGCTGCATTTCAGCTGGAAGAAGCTAAGAAAGATTTTTGTTGGTAAGCTTTTTTGTTGCGACGATTGCAAATTTTTGCGAGGAAACTCAACGTTGGAGTTTCTTATTGCATATTTAATTTTGGTTAATATGGAATTGGAGTGGATAATTTGCATATTAATTATGTATTTCGTACAGTACCTACATAATCACATGCACGTTTTAAAATAAACAATTACATAAAGCAGAAATGACCACATTTACAAATTTTAATCTACGAGTTCACCGGATGTGTAAGATAATTAGGTTGGCAAAGTATTGTAACACTGTTTTTTAATAAATTGATAAAGAATTTTACGGTAGATATATATAATTATTGCTGTGATGAAATTTTATAAACGTATAAAGGAGAATATTTATCTCGAAAACAAAATATTTAAATAATTACAGTAATTTTTTCAAGGCAACAATTTTTAAGAGAAAAGGCACAATAAAAAATATTGCAAAAAGTTTCAACAAAAATTTCTTAATTGTTATTAAATAGCAAAAACTTCTGAATAAATATATGCATTTAAAAAAAGGTGGAAGTTGATTGATTAATTTTTAAATTTCAGTATCCTTTTTTTTAAAGAAATATATTAAAAATTAAAATCATTTTTCATATTTCTTCTTTAATTTGCCTTTTAAATTTTAAAATGATTAGTAAGAGAAATGGTGATTAATTTGTTTACACTATTATTAGGCATCTCCATGGTAAGTAAAAGAGGTTTTTGCATTGGTGTTAATTACAACTGATTTAATTGGAAAGTAAAATAAAATACTAAATTGCTTCTCCTTTTTCAGTTCCAATGAATTTTTCTTACTACCTCGATCGAAAGTACGTGGTTTCGGTTCCGATTTTACGGCAGAAATTCTAACTTTCATGCATTGGTCAAGCTATACTCGCTCGTGCCGGGGTAGGCATCAATATCTTTCAATGCAGACTTGCAATTGTTTTTGTACTTTCGACCGGGTAGCAAGAAAAATAGTATACACCACATGGGCAGATAGTTAAAAGCCCTGAACTGCGCGTCATCATGCGCTGTGGAGAAATTTTAACTTACTGCCCTAGTAGTGTAATATACTACTTTATTGACTCATAGATTTGGCGGGGTTTAAAACCAATTTTTATTAGACGTACAAAGAAGTGGATCGGCAACGGCACGGCACATGAACAGAAAATATTGTTTCGAAAGAAAAACGCGTGCAAAGGCCACCCCACTTGCCAAATAGTGTGATTTAACCCCGTAAAATCCATAAGAATCGAAGATAAAGATGTTTTGCCAAGCTGGTGCCTAACCTGGTACCAAACACTTGCTTGTACGAAAGTGATAATCAGTCTTAATTGACAATAGGCGCGCAAACATTCGGCAAGCGACAACATTTGCACGCGTTGTTTTTCCCAAACAATATTTGCCAAAATTTACCATGCATCACACACACAGACACACACACGCACACACACACACACTTTTACTTTCATAAGCGCTCTCATACATGCTCGTTGGTTGTTGGTGCCCTTGACTTGGTTTTTCTTCAAAACAAAGTCGATACGATCAAGATACGTTCGCCTAGGTCGTCCTTTACCGATTTGTCTATTTACAATCGCCTTACAAATCTGTTTCATCAATCTTCTTTTATTTATCCTCTCTACGTGTCCAAACCATCTAAATATTCATTTATCTATCTTTGTAACCACATCTCTCACACCACAACGTTTTCTTATCTCACTATTTTTCACTTTGTCCATCAGAGTTACTCCGGCTATACTTCTCAGCAGCATCTCCGCAGCATTGATCTTTTTTTCATGCTTTTGCCAAACCCAACATTTACTACCATATATACTTAAGTGTAGCGACCAGCACTCCTCTATGCACAGCCAGTCGTGCTTTTTTTGACACGTTCTGGCTGCTTATAAAGCTATGCAATGCCCCATTCATTTGTTTTCCTGTTAACACACTTCGTTCAATGTTATAGTCGTTTTTTCCATCTATCGTAAACTTTAAACCCAAGTATACAAACTCATTCACTTGTTCCACATTTTCTCCTTAAATCAGCACCTCGCAGTTTGTCATGATTTCTTCTTTTTTAAAAACTATTATTACTTTCGTCTTGCTTACATTTACTCTAATCCCTTCGATTTTTAGGGCATCATGCATAACATTTACCATCGCCTGCAAACCCAATTGGTTTTATGCATTGGTGTAAAGTTAATTACGACTAATTTAATTTTAAAAATAAAATACATCCTTTTTAAAATTAAATTACCGTTGAATGCTTTTACGGCTAAAATCAATGAAAGAAAATCAAGTGTAATTTCCATGTAAGCCACAAAGAATTAGTTACATTTCTAGCATCGATTAAATGTTAAATTACCGTGTTTACTTTACCAGATTAAGTTTCTCTCCCGGCACCGTTTAGATGAGTTACCTTGCTTGATCGGGACTTATTTAATTCGCTGTTATATTTGTCTAAATAATTGGAATCAAGGCAAGGCTTCACCAGTCTTTTGAAACGGGAATTTTTCCGTTACTGGATATTTATTGGAATTTAATTAGTTTACCTTTAATAAAACTTTTCCGAAGCCAACCCAGGCATTAGTGTAAGATTTAAAGCCAGAATTTATTTGTGGAAGGGAGACGTGATACATTTGTTTTATATTTTGCAATTTAGGAACGATAATCTGTCTTCGTCTAAGGCAAAGAATAAGCTGACTGCCTTACCAAAGAAGGGGCAAATATAAAATTTTCCGGCCCAGAACCTCTGAGTTATAACCTGAAAAAGATGGGCAAAACAGAGAGTGATAGTTGCTGCTACTGCGAAAACTTCGCTGAAACTGCAGAACATTTGTTTTGCGAATGCCCAGCGCTTTTCTGCAAGAGGCTTAAGTTTCTGGAAGGGGCCTTTCTAAAGCACTTCGATGTCAGAAACTTAGCCCACAGGAAACTGATAAACTTTGCACGAAGTCTTGGAATCCCGGGCCTCGAAAAGATTAAGGGTTATGCACCGATAGGTCGAAATGCTTGAGAGGCAGCATAGCCTTCAAGACCCCCCCTACAATCTACAATCTACAATCTGTCTTCTTCTAAAATGATTTTACGACACAAATAACATTTTATGTTGGCATTTTGATGATATGTCAAATCTATTTTAACCGGAGGATTATCGCAAACTTTTTATTCGGACTGACTCTGAAAGAAGCAGGGTCGTTTGTTTATACTCGCTTCCTGAAGAAAAATAGTAGTAGCTATATTCAAAATTCAACTGTGTTAGTTGGCAAATTAGGTTAGGTTAGACATCATGTGAGTGGGGCGTAGGTCGCCCCTCCACTGCGACCCTTAATGGGTCCATTGTGGCTCACCCCTAGTGGTTACAGTTCACCGTACAATTCAGTTAACACGAAGTTCATGGTTGCAGGGAATGAGATTTTCTTGAAATCAGTAGGTACTAAGTTGGTAAAACCAAATATGTTGAACCTTATTCTTTTTAAGCAGTGACATGAACATAGAATGTGTCTACGCAGCAAAACCGACAATCCGTTTGTTATTTCAGACCTATCCTTCCGAGGTGGTAACTTAGACGATAGTGTCCTGTAAGCAGTCTCGTTAGAATTCGCAGGTCATTCCTACTCCATTCCAGGATATGTTTGGTTGTGTTTCTCGATGCTTTAAGTAAAAATCCCTTCGGATAAGCCAACCCTGGTATATCGGACCAGTTAGTGACTCTTTTCCTCTCCACCAGCTACCATTCTGGACAACAGTAACATTTTGGACACAATTATCAGTACCCTTTTAGACCCAATGACCATTTTGGAATACAAACATTTTTTGGGCATTAATTAATCATTTTTGGTTATTTGGTATTTGGATATTAGAATATTTGAAACTTATTGGACATAAAAGACCCAAGCTAAAGAACTTACTATTTATTAAGTGCTTAAATATTAACATTTCCTCGTATGGGATAATTTTTTTTAAAATTATTTCTAGCTATATATTTTTATTCTTTTTTTTATTTCATTAAATCTATAAATTATTTTAAAATATTCTTTTATTTCATACTAAAGTGGAAATTTTTTGCAGAATATAGGATTACAATGCATTTGAACGGTATGCACTCTAGCCTGTTGTTCAGCACAAAATATAACAGATAGTCACGATGGATAATCAAGTATTCAACTAGACCACTTCACACTTGTACCTAATTTTTCTAATTAGTTAGAGCGGCTAGTTGATCGTGACAGTAAAAATAGGAGGAATCCTGTAAGGATTGGTATAAGCAAAGTTGTGAAGCAGTTCACATACCTTGGTTCCACACTGCACAGCTCTGGCAGCTGTGAACCTGAGATTCGAAGACGTTTTCAGTTGTGGAAGGATAAAAAATCAAAAATGAAGATGAATAAATGAAAATCGAGCTGATAAAAGCATTGGTGTTTCCTGTCTTCTCCTACGGTTCAGAGACATGGGTGATACGTGCTGCTGACAGAAGACGCATAAACGCCTTTGAAATAAAGTGTATACCTTAGACGGCTAAAAGGACCAATATTAATAGTATTATTAATCCAATAAGGACTGAAGTCTAGTAAGACCTATAAGTACAGATACAAAAACATGAATTAAATTAAAGTATCTTAAGAACACAAAATAATATCTTAAATACTTGCGAATTAAGAACCTGACAAGACCATAAAACAACTGTACAATAAACATTAAACAAATTATTCCTGTAAAACATATCCAATTTGTTTTTAAAAATGTTAACACTCTCAGCATTTACTATATCTTGTGGTAGGCTGTTCCTTGGTGAAATATTCTATTAAAAATATTTTTCTAGAACTGCATTTGAATGTTCCCATTTTTAATTTGTAGCGGTGCCTTTTTAGTCGGTCATTATTATTAAGCACATCTTTCAGATTTCCGTAATTATATTTAACAATTCTAAATGTTAAAATAATATATCAATCTTAAATGAAATTCGCCCACAACAGCGACTGTCTTCTCCGACATATGGCCGGATCTTGAAATTTTTTGGCCACATAAATAGAAATGATAATGTGTGGAAGCTAGTAATCTAAGGAAGATAAACAGGGCATCGTAGACGCGGAAGTACGCCAACCAGATGTACCGATATGATTTTCAAGCTCACGAACATGAGGCTGGAAACTACAACGAGCGAAAAGAACAACTGGCAAGGATGGCGACATATTGTACACAGAGTCATCCATAACATGGACGAAGAGTAACGTCTCATAATCATTACACGTCGGTCACGATGTTAGACTAAGAAGAGAGAACGGCTACGCGTGTCTGAGTTATCAAGAAAGAGACTACGATGTTTCATGGCATGCGAGGAATTATTTGCTTCAATAAATGAAACAAATAATTTTTCTTCTAAAAATAAGGATTTAGTTTATATTTACCATAACAGCTTTGAAAATAAAATAATTATAGTCCAGTCATTTGGTAGTTTTACCAGAAAAGGTTTTCGGATCTTTTAAAAATTGGCGATTTTATAGATTTCGACATTTCATCGATCTTTTTTTATTTCCCACAATTATTAACACATCCACATTTCTCAAACTTTTGAATAATTTGAAAAATGAAGAACTAAAACGGAATTGGCCTCTTTTTAAAGGCAACAATAAACAAATCCATTGTTTCTTCAATCAAGTGCCCCCAAAATACCACTTTGTATCTTTTCTTCCTATGTGTACAGAAAAAGAATGTTATATGGTATATGCAAATAATATGAAATACTAAGGTTTTACGATAACTAATAGTGTGTTGGAAAATAGTCGTTGATCGTCCTGTATATGATGACAAATGCGGCGAGGCGAGAGATGTCAGAATAATCAATAATCATTGTCATTATGTTCATTATATTCTTTTACCATTAAATTGATTATTAACCATTCATTTTGACTTTAAAGATATCTACTACAAGTGCGATCTATGTTGCGATACCGTCAATTAAAACGTCAAATAATGAAACTATTGATCAGTGCAAGTAATAGTAATCCGCTATGTTGTTCTTTACTTTTAGTCCAGTCAAAATAGACTAAAATAAGTCATAACTTAGCCAAAATTCGCATAGAGCTGAAAATTGACAGAGAAGTTAAATACATCATTATAAATAAAATGTTAAAAATCCCTTTCGACCCTACTTCTGCAAAAAAAATTTATTCAAGGTCAAACGTACAAAATTATGTTTTTTTTTATTTTTCTCGAAAACGGTAAGTTTTTTCGTGAAATAGAACACACAAAAGTTGTAGATCATACAATTCTCTACAAAAATGATCCAGTCACTTTTCTCTTACGACTTATCATTCATAAGATATCGCGGTTTTAATAATTAGAAAATTTATATTTTACATTATATGCACTAAAATGCATACATGTCATCGGACGTTCAATATAAATGAAAATAAGAAACTATTGGTTTGTGTTACACAAAAAAACTGCTTAAACTATTTTTTGTAAATTCAAGACGGTAGTAAGAATGTAGTAAGAATTGTGGCTGTCAAAAAGTGAAATTATGCATCAATGCATCAATTGTCAGGGTCAGACTTGCTCCAATATTGCAACAAATACAACTGATGAAAATATTTATGATACAATTGATGCATCCCTTTTCTTAGAACAGCGAACAGATATTCTGCAAGAAGAAGAAAATGAAGACGAAGAAATAATTGTCGAAGTAGAATTAGACAATTATCTAATATAATATCATTTTGAAGAAAACAACCTATTCCACTTAGCAATATTACCATTCTTTCAATCAATAGGATACGATCTGATCAAACTTTCTTTATTACAAAAGATCGTGAAGCATACCTACAGGAAAAACCACGTTAAAAAATGCGCCAAGTACATTACCTCATTGGTGGTGCGGAAATCTGTGCATACTGTGTAAAATATGAATTTTCTAATTAATAAAACCGCGATATCTCACGAACGGTGAGTCGTAAGAAAAAAGTGACTGGACCATTTTTGTAGAGAATTGTATGATCTACAACTTTTGTTTAACCTATTTTCACAATAAAACCTACCGTTTCCGAGAAAAATGAAATAACATTAATTTTGTACGTTTGACCTCGAATAATTTTTTTTGCAGTATTAGGATTAAAAGGGATTTTTGACATTTTAATTATAATGATGTATTTAACGTCTCTGCCAATTTTCAGCTTTATGCTAATTTTGGATAAGTCAAATGTCTATTTTGACTGGACTATTTCTGAAACATTATCAGCGAGAACACTGTACAGCAAAACTTTTTTGTTTGGTCTTAAATCTATTGTCATCATAACTTGAAATAACTTTATTTTTTGTAATCGGCGTTACACTTGGGTAGATTAAATTCAAGGTTTTGCATTGATTTTAGCCATAGTATTAAAAAACATAAATATTATGTATTTTTGAATTTATGACATGTTGTCAATACCTATGGAATATTATTAGTGCATATAATATGGAAAACTATTCCAAAGAAAACATTTTAAATCTAGTTAAATACTAGATAATCCATCGCAACTATCTGTTATCTATAGTGCTGGTCAACAGGCTGGAGTGCATATCGTTTAAATGTATTGTAACGGATTGCAGCCGATAAATATGTCCTTGTCGTATTATCTGGCCAAGGCGGTGTATCGTTCACACAAAGACACATATTTCTTATGCAGCATCAAAACGCTCCACATTTTAGCGAATGATTTATAGCCGCGGGCATCCGATATATTTAGAAAGGTCGAACAATTTTGGACGATGTCCAGAGAGACATCGTTCTATCGGGTAAATTTCGAGAAATATTGTTTAGATTTATTTAAGAAGATTTCGTGGTGGTGGTTTTAGTTTAAAGTTAATTATAAATAGAAAGATTGTATAGAGTTTGTGAATATCTAAGTGATTTGTCAAGTAAGAATTTTATTGTATAAAAAGATTAGAATAAATTGTTTAGTTTTGTACTAAGTTTTTAAAATCATCAAACCCAAGCAACAGTATTGTAATCCATGTAGGTATTCAGCATTTTTTGTTTTACACATCTGTATATCTAAAACATTTGTACAAGCAAAGTTTTTTTTTAGTATACACAAATGCGTATCTAATTTGTTTTAGTATTAAAGTATTAGTAAAATACTTGGCGCTCACCTCAAAGTTAATTTTGTTTAGATTTGAATTGAGAATATAATAGAATATTTCGAAAATTGATTTAGTCTATTCCTAAGTTGAGTTAGTCCCGAAATCAAGATCTCAAGATCTCAAGATCTCTCTCAGAGAGAAACAATTATTTACAATTTTTTTCATGCATTTAACAACATTCTTTAAACATAATGAATTTATAATTTTGTAACAGCCATCTTTTCAGTTTTTATATGGTAAGACTTTATCCCTAACTTTCTAGGTTTACACCACTCTCTCTCTCTCTCTCTATGTAGCTTACAACCCGGGGTGGGTCTTCGTTGACACTACAATTTGCCGCTTTCCTACCGGGTTCTCTTCCCACAGTTTTACAACACGTTGGTCTTGTCTCTTTACATGTCCGGTCACTATCAATCTCTCTGCCTTTATTATTTTTACTATATCCGGTTGGCTATATAGTTCTTGGACTTCCCTGTTAGTTCTAATTCTATATTGTTGTGTGGCGTTGTCCTTGATTGGTCCATATATCCTTTTAAGAATTCTTCGTTCTGCAATTTTTAGTCGGTTCTCATTTTGTTTTGTTATCGTCCATGTTTCACATACATAATGTCATTATAGGTCTTATAATTGCATGATAAATTGTTACTTTCGTACGGCAGGTTACAGTTTTCGATTTTATTATTTTTTGTAGTGCAAAACAGCAGCGATTCTGTTGTTAATCTCTTGTGTTATATTGTTATCTGAGGTGATTGTAGCACCAAAATATTTAAACTCATGGACCGTTGTTTGAGACCACCGTTGATTGGAAAGAAGGTTGACAATTTTCCTTCAAGTCTTACTGCATTTGTAGATCCCTCTACACAAGCTTTTGTGAGACTGATCAACTTTTTCGGTACGCCCAGTTCTGCCATGGCTTTCCACAATTCCACTCTTAGGATTTTATTAAAATTTATCTTGAATGTCATATGTACAATAAACATTAAAGGTTAAGTGACATAACGAATTGCTTGGTGTCGACGTTTACAGTTTTTTAAATTAGTGTCGTTACTCTGAGTACAAAAAATTAATACAAGATTTTTCTGGATATGGCAACATTGGTCAAAATGTTTAGCAAATTACCTTTTTATTTAAACGTTAAACAGACGACATTCAATAAACGATGTCAGTGACTTCCACACAATACAAAGTTTATTAACAGAATTTAAAATCGGGTTCTGTGTTGTAAAGCAATTATCGCAATTGGCTAATAAATCATATTGTAATCAAAATAATGTGATTTTTTTAATAAATGGTTAATTTAGCAATTATTATACAATGCTCAAATATAATTCTTTGGTGTGAAACGTGCACAAAACAACTATGCCACATTTTTTTTAAACCGAAAATATTCAAAAAAATGATTATTTTTAAAAAAATTAACATTTAACATCATTGGATGCAAAAAAAACATATTTACACAATTTACACAATTATTAGAGTAATTAAAATTTAAAAACATAAAATACAACCACCGAAAACATTAAAAAAACATGCTTACCGTTTTCACGTGCAACTTTGATTTCTTCATGCTGGCTGCGCGTAATTTCACAGGACAGTACCGTTTCTACCATTGTTTCAGAGACCACCAAATAGTTGTGGCTCTGAAAAAAAGTACCAATGTACCAAGTACAAATACAACTTGAAGCAACAAATAATTTCGTACATAAAGTTGTTGCCAACATGTTTAGCAAATTTAAGTTTTGCAGCTTTTAAAGGAGCAAATTTTTAAAATTTCACTTTAGACCATCTAACGCATTATTCTAATTTAAAATCTTTTTTGGTACAGTTCTGCTTCCGTATGTTAGCGTCCGTAAAACTCAAAAAATAGTCTATAGATAGACTTGTAATTTTTAAAAAACGTTGCATTTTAATAAAGAAGTGTTTTGATATACTTTTATTCCGAAATGAAAGATTCTAAGCCTTTTGCGAGGTTAAGATAAAAAAATATTGAAAAGGATAAAAACTTATTTATTATGCTAAACACTCATAAAAAATTATATTCAAAGAATTTGAAATATTAAAAAGATATTTGACAAATGACTATACAGGGTGATTGATTAGTATGACAAAGCTCAGTAGCTCTGTTATCATAAAAAATAGCAAAAAAAATTGTAGGCAGCTTTAAGCTTCACATTTCAAATATAGTTACAATGATACAGGGTGTTCCATAACGCGGTGCCAGATCAAAGTTATGTTTTTTTTAATTAAACGCCCTGTATTTTACCTTAAAATTAAAATCCGCTTTACTTCTTCATTACAACAATATAAGGTTATAGTGTGTTATACAGGGATGTGTTGCTTCGCCATGGCATACTTATACATAGACGATTATTTAAAAGATTTAAAAGAGAGTGCGTATGGATTTAAAATGAATGATTTGATCGTCAAATGCCTTATTTACGCTGTTATCGCCGTCAGCGTTATCTGAAGAGGAGTTGCAGGCGATGGTTAATGTTATGCATGATGCCCTGAAATCAAACGGATGAAAATAAATGTAAGCAAAACGAAAGTAATGGTTTTTAAAAGAGAAAAAAGCATGACAAACTGTGAAGTTTCGATTGAGGGAGAAAGAGTGGAACAAGTAAATGAAATTGTGTACTTGGTTTCAAAGTTTACGAGAGATGGAAAGTATGAAAGTGACATTGAGCGAAGGGTGTTGGCAGAAAAACAGATAAATGGGGCACTGCATAACTTTATCAACAGCCAGAAAGTGTCAAAAAAGGCACGTCTGGCTGTGCATAGAGGTGTGTTGGTTCCTACACTTACGTATGGTAGTGAATGTTGGGTTTGGCACAAGAAGCATAAAAATAGGATTATTGCTGCAGAGATGAATAGTTCCAGAAGTATAGCCAGAGTGACTCGGTTGAATAAAGTAAAAAAAAGTGAGATAAGAGAACGCTGTGGTGTAAAAGAAGATGTGGTTACAAAAATAGATAAAGGAATGCTTGGATGGTTTGGACACGTAAAAAGGATAGATGAAGAAAGATTTACGAAACAAATTTATAAGGCGAGTGTGAATGGACAAGTCGGTAGAGGTCAACCTCTGCGAACATGTCTCGATCAGATAAACATTGTTTTGAAAAAAGGCCAGGTCAAGAGTACCAACAACCGACGAGCATGCATGAGAGCTCTGATGAAAGTAGAGGAAGCAAAAGATATGTGTAAAAACCGTAGCAAATGGAAGAAAATGGTCTCTGCCTACCCCTACAGGAAAAAGGCGTGACTATATGTATGTATGTTATACAGGGTATTTAAAAAGCTATAACCAATTCTATGTAAAAATATTAACAAGTTCAACGACCAGTAAAAAGGAGTATGAGAATAATTATCTATTAAAGCCAAAGTTTTTTAATGATTGTCAAAGTTTATAAACACGAACGAATTTCCGAATATTTATTAAATCGAATACAGTGTAACTCGAAACTTGAGTACATTATTTTCTCAGTAATTTCAAATAATTCACTCTGTATTTTATATCACTGTCGAACACTACTGTTACCATACTTCTTTTTTTTTATTGACCATTCCCTAAGTTATTAGTTGTTGAGATATTTCCTATTTTCTATGCAAATTATTAATTAGGTTGCTAAACTTATCAATAATTATTAGTTGGCCATGATTGATTTGTAAAAAAAATAATAATTACTGTTTAGTAGCTTAATAGCAATAGTTTAATAACAAGTACAGAAAAAAATGATTAGAAATAAGTTTTAAAAAACTTACACTCGGGGAGAAGTAAGAAACTAACACGGAAATTTTTTTTCGGATAAAAAAGGTAAGTTTTCATACCTTAAATATTTACTCATGGCAGAATATACGTACAGTGCAACAGAAGTAGTAGCGTGGCGGGCGACTAGCGTCTAAAATAACAAATATTCGGCTGAATATACTTTACATTCGTACACTTCTTCCTCCGATTGTACTTAAGACTCACGATTACTGAAAATTTTGTCGTCGCCGATCGTATTGTTATTCGAATGTTTTCGTTGTTCGCAGATTTTGTGATCTTTCGCCTGCCAAGCTACGTCTGTTGCACTGTAACACGCAGTATTTTCTTAGAACAAAATTTTAGTTATACGCAACGCAAAATTCAGATTTTATACAGAAATAATTCTTACACGTTGAGCCCCAACCAAAATCGATGAAATTTTCCCCTGGCCCAATAATTTTTGGTCCTATTTTAGTCTCCATATGGGGTGTAATTTCAAGGAAATATATTGAAAAAATTCATTTGAAATAAAAAGTGCGAAAAAATCATGTTTTTTGTGTGCGCTCTGGGCCCAAGGGAAAGTTTATCGATACAACGGTCCCCAGGGCCCAGAGCGGACCTTTGGACCTCACACAAAAAATTAGAATTTATTTGCACTTTTCATTCGAAATAAATCTTTTCATTTGTTTTCTTTGAAATTACACCCTACTTGCAGTATGAAACTTGCAAAATAATTTTTTTTTCGCTTTTTTATCTTTTGAACCCATGCTTTTATATAAAAGCATAAAAAAAAGTATACGATGCGTATTGAAAAATTATATTTCATATAAAAAATTACAATTTTATTATTATATGAGTCAAATATATAATTAAAATTCTGTTTTTAAAATGTTGTTATTTTTTTTATACCCAAATATAAAAAAAAATTTTTATGAAAATATGTACAGGTAATGTAAACATGGCACATATTAAATGTTATAATCCAAGCTTATTTGAATAATGTCGAAAATACCTAACCAAAATATGAAAGTAAGCTTTTTGGGATGGAGTAGAAAATCAGGGAAAAAAATCAAACGGCCCAAATGTAAGGTAATGTTTCAAGGACAAAGGGCGGTCCAACCCAAGTGTAAAACCCAAGAAAATGCAGTTCCTTGGGCTTTGGAAAAGGTTTCAAATAAATTACGTCGTGCGGTCCATAGGCCCGCTCTGGGTTGTGAGGAAAGTTCAGTATCTTCCCATTTTAGGCAAACTTCCCCTACTTGAAATTTGTTATCAAATTGGGCGATTTTTGTGAAAAAATAAATAAATTTGCATAAGGTAAACAAGCATCTATAAATTAAATAAAAATGGGTTCAATTTTCCAAAAAAAACTAAAGTTTAAATTATTAGTGCTTAAAATGTATATTAAAATGGTAATAGAAACAAAAAAATTAAATCGTTTACTAATATCGCATAATAAAAATACTAGTTTTAAAATTAATTGCTAGTATCTACAAAACATGTATTTTCTTTGATTACCTGATTAGTTTTTTTATCTAATGAATTTTTGGTATTTTTCATTTCTACGCGTATCTTTTGCCTCGTTTAATGAGGGTTATAATTTTATTCAAATAAGTCTTACCTTTAATATTACGTTATTTTAATAAACCTAATTTGAATCTTAAACATGAATTTAAAGTATCACCTTGCCCAACATTAATGAGAGATTTATTCCAAAAAGGCAAAGCAAGGTTATTACAAAAAGATAAGGAAATTTACTGCTAAAATATTAGAAGGTTTAGTGACATTTTATATAAAACGAGTAATTGGTTTTAATCGGTATTTTATTTTAAACCACACAGAATGTCGAGGAAATTTTTTTTTAAGTGGGTAAGACCATTTTAACCTCTTGGGTTATAAAACTATAAATTAGTCTTTATGATGTAAACACATTTTTAATCCGAGATTAAATTTATTTCTTTGTTTATTCATAATGTCATACATACATATAGTCACGCCTTTTTCCCGCTACGGTTCTTACACAGATCTTTTGCTTCCTCTACTTTCATCAGTGCTTACATACATGCTCGTCGGTTGTTGGTACTCTTGACCTGGCCTTTCTTCAAAACAATGTTGATCTGATCGAAAAATGTTCGCCGAGGTCGACCTCTACCGACTTGCCCATTCACACTCGCCCTATAAATTTGTTTCGTAAATCTTCCTTCACTTCATTCTTTCTACGTGTCCAACCTATCTAAGCATTCCTTTATCTATCTTTGTAACTACATCTTCTTTTACACCACATCGTCACTCTGGCTATACTTCTCAGACTACTCATCTCCACAGCATTAATCCTATTTTCATGCTTCTTTTGCCAAATCCAACATTCACTACCATAAATAAGTGTAGGAACCAACACTTCTCTATGCACAGCTAGACGTGCCTTTTTGACACTTTCTGGGTGTTCATAAAGCTATGCAGTGACCCATTCATTGGTCGACACATAAATTTATCCTTTTTTATTATTATTTTAAAGGTTGTAAAAATATATTTTTAACTTAAATAATGTAAATTTTTAATAGCACCGAAAAATATTTAAATTTAAAACATTTAATTTATTAGTTTACGCTATTAATTATTAACTATGTTAGTTTATTAAAATATTAAAAAATCTATCTATGCAGTATCTGCATAGCTAAGAAACATGCTAATTGTACAAAGTTTAAACAATTAGAAAACAAGAAAAATTTACCTGTTGACCACATGATATAAGAAATTAACGTTTTGATTATTTAGACAGATTTATGTAATAAGCATAAACCAAAAGCCACTTGAAATATCACTATTTCAGGCAGCACAGTTTTAGGTAACACGCGATTTTAATAAATGTTCATCACTTTTTTCTGTAACCGCACTTTCTATAAAACGAGCAATAGGTACTTAAATTTTTGCTTATTTAACAAATTATAATGTATCTGTTAAAATATTTAATAATTGGATTTTTATTTGTTGTGTATTATTTTTTTTACATCAGATGTTTCCACTTCTTTGCTGTATCGATTCCAAACAACTATCTTTAAGTAACATTAAACCCCCTCTACCATTAAAACAATATATATTACGCTGAAAAAATTAAGCAATGATAACGACAGTATCATTTATATCATTCAACGAAAAACCTAAAATTTATTTACAGCAGCTCAACTAATGCCAAGAGTTTAAATTGTTCATAAAAAATAATTTCAATGAGATTTTAGGATTCGAGATGAATGTAACATTTACACTATCGTAAGGTCGAAATGGAGGTGGGCCGGTCATGTAGCACGACAAACAGATCAGAGATGGACGAAAAAACTTCTGGAATGGAAGCCATGGTCAGACAAACGAAACCCCGGAAGACCACCCACCAGATGGACAGATGATTTAAAAAAGATCAACACCAACTGAATTGCAGCGGCACAGGACCGAGAAACTTGGAAAAAACTTGAGGAGGCCTATGTCCGACAGCGGACGCAAATTGCTGGAGAATGATGATGAAGGTCAATGATTGCAGATTTTAACGAATGAATCAAACATAATTACATTCAACAGTCCAACAGGTACCAAAGAATGTCAGTATCAGCTAAGCACAAAAACACTATCTCTTACAAAATAGCAGCAGTCCTCAGTGTGATTGTATTACTTTTCAAACAACATAAAACAAAAATAATTAAACTAGGAATAAAAAATGATACCTACTTCCAAACACATCTTTTTTTTTTATGAAAATATTCGCAAAAAGGGTAAACCTATCGTGTGGGCCGCGGACTGCGACTATTAGAAGGGGAAGGGATTATAGAAAGGAAATTATTGTGGACACGCTTTTTAAAAAGTTGCAGGTCATAGTTTACTGAAATAACTGATTTTGGAAGCTTATTCCATTCCGTAGCAGCCCTGCAAAAGAAGGATTCTTGATGAAGATTGGTCCTTGTAGTGTCAAGCTTGAGAGTAAATGTGTGAGACTGATCAGCGTGTCGAGTTCTTCGGCCGAATGTGGCAAATGGTGGTACAAGAGTTTTTATTTCTCTGGAGCATCTGCCATGGAAATATCTGTAGAGCAATGACTGGTCTGCAACACTTCTTCTGTGTTGTAGTGGGTAAAGGGTATCTGTGAGAGTTAAGCTTCTTATCAACCTAATGGCCCTTTTCTAAATGAAATTTAGAAGACAAAGATAATGCCTTGGTGCTTAACCCCAAATGTGCGAGCAATACTCCAGTAGAGGTCGGATTTGAGCCTTGTACGTCGTCAACAGTTGATCAGGAGTAAAAAACTTTTTGGCTTTCCACAGAAAACCTAGCCTCTGGCTTGCCGACTTGGCGGTGTTAGCAACATGGTCATGCCAAGACATATTATTGGACACCGTAACTTCCAAAATCGAGATTGAGGGACTTGGTTTAGGGGTATTTCTGGACATTAAGATGGAATGATTTGAGGAATTAATCTAATCTACTGGATCTTTGCCTATATTTAATCTAACAGTCCCAGAAACACTACCTGGCACTGATGTTAAATAAAAGTATTATAGTCCAGTTACCTTAGCATAAGACCTATTCAAGAGGCGCACCCTCTGGCCAATTTTTTTATGGGTTGTTTTGACCTACAAGAATATAGTCCTGAGTTTTCGGCCATTGTTGCGGTAAATTTTAGGAAAAAATTATTAAAAATTAAAAAATGGATATTTTGAGATAATTTTTTTGGAACGCGTCCTATCGAAAAGAAGTTTCCAATAAAATGTGTTTATCATAACGCTCTCTGTAAAAAAGTCCTGAAAAAAAGTAATAACATTGTTAATTAAGCGGTTAATTTTTTTTTGGTTCTATTGTTATTGTAATCTGATCAAATAATGCGATCAATGAACAATTTATATTTGACCTAACTTACTACTAAAAATCTTAAAACTAAGGGTCTTACTCATCAGAAGTCCTTAGGTTCTAAATCAGATCTTACACTAATACGATTGTGTACAACCGCACTTTGCTCTGCTTTTACACTGGCACTTTATTTAACTAGCTCGTAAGGCATCGTCCTCTTGAGTCTTCTTGTCTGGATTGTGTTGTCGAGGAGCTGGATGGCCTCGACGTTCACATGGTCTAGAAGTCGTTGTTCATGACTCTTGGCGTATTTACTGATAGTCTGTTCTACTGTGTCCATTTCAAGGTCCTTAAGTAGGTCAGTGTTGCGGAAATACCAGGGTGCATCTACAATGCCCCGTAAAGTTTTGTTTTGGAATATCTGTATGATTTAAATATTACTCTTGCTGGCACATCCCCAGAGTTGGATGCCATACGTCCGTACAGGTTTCAGGATTTGCTTGTAGATTGCTTGCTTCGCAGACTATTGTTAAACTATACCTCGCAGATCGATAAATCTTGCACGATTCTCTTGAGGTTTGGCTCCTTTACATCATGTACAAGTTGTAAACCGATATGTTGATAAACACCCGATTGCGATTGCAAAGACGAAATGTAGAATTTTTATTTTCATTTGCCATTAACCGCTTAATTAACAATGTAAGCACTTTTTAGGACCTTTTTTTATAGGACGTTATGATGAACATATTTTATTGGACACATTTTTAATAATTTTTTATTGCTAAAATGAGGAACTCGAATTTTGCAAAAATTGCCAAAAACTCAGGACTATATTCTTGTATGTCCAAATATCCTATACAAAAATTGGCCAGAGGGTGCGCCTCTTGAATAGAACTTCGTAAAATATGGCCCAAGGAGACTGGACTATTAAAATTTTTCAACTGTTTCTCTCATACATTAAAATATGTAAAAGAAATGTTCATTAAATTATTTTAACATGGTATCAATGGGGTAAAACAAAACTTTTGAATCTATGAGTAGTTTGTTTAATTACTTTTTATTAAATATTGATTTTATTTAATACTAATAAATGGAATATAAATCCGTAATTAGATTAATCCTTTGCAAGTGGCAATTTATGAGTGGGATTAAAAGGAAACCAGATACCCCATAATTAATTTAATATCAGGCCAGGCAAATATTAAATACCGTTGCAATTATTACCTTATGCTGTTTTATACCAAAAGGGAATCTAGTTACATTTTAGTACAAAGAAATGTTTACATGAAACATAGATAAATTTTTACGAGTTTTTTCATAATGTATATGTTACGGTAAAAGTAGATATTGCGCAAATGTACACATTTTCCGGTAAATGTGCACATTTGCCTCCTCGTTTGGGTATTGTGCATTCAACTAACATTTACAATTTCAAAGAAGGAAAATGTACATTGAATTCACAATGACCATGTCGTTTTGGTAAATGTGAGCATACAAAATACGAAATCGTAAGTGCTAGTAATGTGGTGCGCATGCGCACTTGTAGTGGTACACGAACCAAATTTAAGATAAGATAAAGATGGAAATTTTGAGTTAAATTCTGTTTTAAACGAAAAGAAAATTTTAATTGATAATGCTCGAAAGAAAGCAAGGGAAAATTTATAAAATCAAGCTATCAAAATGTGTAATCTTTCTAAAGAAAAATTTCCTGCTGCTGTAATTGGTGACAATGTTAGAGTTTCCATTCCAGACGTTGATCGTGGTAAAACGGATCCAAAACATTTGATTTGCGTTGTTTCGTCTAGAGATGACGATAAAAATTTATATAAATTAGGAACTAAACAGGGAGTTTTAAAACAACCTTATTCTAGGCATGAATTCGCCATTTGCAAACAAAAGTTTTTATCATATGAAGATGCTCCTCAAGATGTTGAGAAATCGGTGAAAGAAATTATAGGAATGCAGTCCCTTACAGTTGGACAAGGTTTTAAAAGATTTATCTGTAAAGGAACATGTTCCTCAAAAAAAATGCAGCGGTAAAAATGCTGGAATATTATGTAATTCCAAGTGCCACAATAGCAATTCTTGCTCAAATAAATAAAACTTTTTTCATTATGAAATTTCTATATACACATTATATAATATGCAAAGAAAAGTATGTGTTTTGTTTGTCATTTTCATTTTTTAATTAAAATAATTTTCGTTATTAAAGCATTTTGTATTAAGTATGTTTATTTAAATAAATATTTTTTTACTGCAACATTTTTAGTTTATTTTTATTCCAACTTTTCTTAAAACATAAAAGAAAGAGTATACATTTACCAAAATGTGAAGGCAAGAGTACTCATTTGCCGGGAAATGTACATATACATTATATTCAGTTCATATATACCCAAGTTTTTGGGAAATTTACACATTTTACGGTAAAAGTGTACATTTCCCAAGAGTGTACAATTGTACATTTACCATAACATATACATAAACAATAAATCCATAATACATGTATTAACCATATTAGCCATATTATCAAGGACTTTTTCAGGATCTACTTTGTAGTCGAAATGTATTTAGAGTACGGCAAATGCGCTCAGTCTTTCGTCCATCATAACAAGAACCTCTTGATTCGTTTTAAAGTCAAGAAAGATCTTTCTAGGCTTGCAGTCGTAATTGGCTAGAATTGTAAGATATTTAATATGTAACCATCAAATTTTTCGAACACCTCCAGAACCTCGTGGTTTTTTATTCCAGCATTGTAACTCGTTTGCACAACTTGTACCATTTGTACACCACAATCAATATTATTTACCATTTTTTTTAAATATACTTTTTTGCAATGTGCTAGATTTTTAAAATTTTACAGAATTGCGGGGGGAGGAGCTTTAGCTCCTTTGACTGGTGTTTTTGTGATGTTAAACAAATGCGATGCCAACTCATACAAATGATAAATGGCTATTTTGGCAACTATTATACGAACTAACTTTTGTTTGGATGGTTATTGATAAAAATTGAATATTTTGCAAAATAATTTTAATTCACTTTTATTTTATCTTATCTTTGGATTGTTCAAATTAGAAAACCAATATTTACTGCAAGTCTTGTTTCCTGGTATTTCATGAAATTTCATAAAAATATTTTTCTTGTTCCTCAAGCCAGAAGAACGAGTTTTCTGGCCGCATTTCAATCCAGAAAGAACGACTTTTGTCTTCTTCTTCCCCCTTCTTTAATTTAGGCAAATTGCTTGTTTTTCTTCGTATCCTCTGCCGTTTAATTATTAGAGAGGTTGTCGCTCCATCTCTTGCGGGGTCTTCCAATGCTTCGGGCGACTTGTCTCTGGTTATTTTGACCATTCTGTCGTCATTCATCCAATCTATGTGTTCGTTCCACTCTCTTTTTCTTCCCAGTATCCATTTATTTACGATGTCAATTTTAGATGTTTTTCTAATGTCATCGCTTCTTTTCCTGTCAAAAAGTGTTATTTCAGCGATCCTGCGCACCATTTTCATTTCAGTTTTTTCTAATATTCTCTTTGTGTTCGATGTATCTGGTCTAGTTTCCGCTGTGTGTGTTAATATAGGTCGGATGACCGCCTTGTAGATTCGGGTTTTGGTCTCGATTCCGATATATTTGTTTCAGAGGATTGTATCGTTCAGGTAAGCTGAGGTTTGTGCTGCTTTTGCCGCTTGGTTTCTTACCTCCGGCTCGATGTCACCGTACCCTGATATTTCTATGCCTAAGTATTTAAATTTCATATCCTGCTGAATTATTTTATCCTCCACAACCAGTTTGCATCTGATAGGTGTTTTTAAAGTGGTCATGCATTTCGTTTGTGCTGCAGATATCTTCATTTTTAGACTTTTTGCCATTGTGCTGAATTTGAATAGTAACCTCTGTAGGTCATCTTCGTTTGGTGCAATCAATTTGCCATTGTGCTGAATTTGAATATTAACCTCTGTAGGTCATCTTCGTTTGCTGCAATCAAAACAGCATCATCAACTTTTGTAACCTGCTTAACTTTCGCGGGCTGTTTGAAATACAGCGCGCTCTCACAAGAGTGGGCAACTTTGCAGGATTTGTACGACGGCAGTCTACAGCGCTTGTGTATTCATTCAACTAAACGTTATTTTACATCCGAATAAAATCATAAAATCTCACAGCTACATTGTTAGTAAAAATAAAAAGATGTAATAAATAGAAAAAAAAAGATTAATTGATTAAAAATGGAGTGCAATACACTTGGCGAGATAGCCTGAATCAAGTGAGATATCATACGCTATTATAGTAATTGTAATATTAATTATTTAACTACACTTTCGGCTTGGGAAGTAAGAACAATAGTATACAACCCACAATTTTAGATTCCCTGACGTATGTGATATGCCTCGGTTTTTATATCACATCCGCCACAGAAAATCCAATTTTCTGGGCTACGGTCGTAATACATACATACATATAGTCACGCCTTTTTTTCGTAGGGGTACGCTACGGTTTTTACACACACCTTTTGCTTTTTCTACTTTCGTTAGTGCTCGTCGATTGCTGGCACGCTTGACCTGGCCTTTCTTTAAAACAGTTTCAATCTGATCGAGATATGTTCGCCGAGGTCGACCTCTACTGACTTGCCCATTCACACTCGCCTTATAAATCTGTTTCGTCAATCTTCCTTTATCCATCCTCTATACGTGTTCAAATCATCTAAGCATTCCTTTATCTATCTTTGTAACCACATCTTCTTTCACATTACAGCGTTCCCTTATTTCACCTGGTCTTGTTCGTCTAGGGTGAATAATATTTCAATGGGAAGATAAATATTTTAAGTAGGATTTTAATAAATTTCTAAGAGCACTCAAATATCTTCGATTCGTACGTCACAATATTCGGCATAACTCCTTTTTCCTCTAAGTACTTATTCTAATATATCCGTCGCGGCTCGACTAATATTAATAAGCGTCTTCCAACTAATGACAATTAAAGACAAAAAAAATAACTTCTTACTTTTTTTTTCCAGTCATAAAAGTGATTGTCGTCCTCCTCCTACCTAACGTTATTCCAAATACTTCATTAGTAAAGTAGTACAGGGATATACTTTAATTCGCCAAAAAGTTAAATCAAAATAACAATACTGTTTATTGTTACTTTATTTATAGTAAACAATACAATTATCATACATCATCCAAAAGACAAAAAACAAAAACATTGCTAAGTAGATTAAATAATGTCAGATATATTTTGATACTGCAGATCTCTGTTGTAAAGAAGTTTTAACATTATTTATTATCCTCTCAGAGAAAATTAAAATTGTTAATGCTTGTAATGATGTAGTAGCAAATAAAAAATGTATCATTTTGCATTACGAATGCAATGATCTTTTTATTATTTAAATATTTTAGGTGAAAAATTATTAATCTGTCGAACCAAAAAAATTGATTATTGTTTAGACATATTGAACAAATATAATGAAATGGTTTTGTCCATATTAACACAACCTGAACTTAATATTTTTGCCACAAAACATTATTTTAAAATAAAAAGTAAAAATAACTTCGTTGGCGTGTGAACGCGTTGGCATTAGCGAAAATCTGAAAGAATTGAACGATTTTATATTGATGGTGATGATGATAATGATGATGTGTCTGGAATGACTAAATCCACTGTATGTATACGTTTTTGCCATTTAAATTTATCAACAACTATTTTAGTTTATTAAAATAGATTGTGAATGTTGGTTATACAGGGTGTTTCAAAAAAGGGGTACCCTGTCTCTAGGATAGGTATAAGAGGCGTTCTTCATTTGCCACAGTCAGCGTCCACGTTTCACATCCGTACATCACAACTGGTCTAATTATTGTTTTGTTAATGTTTATTTTTGTACGTCCTGATGTTTGCTTTGATTTTAGTAGATTATGAGTTGTATAAAGGCATTTGTTTTCGGCTTGTATTCTACAGTTAACTTCTTTTGTCCCATCAGTGACTTCTGATAATTTGTTCCAAGATATTTGATATATTGATATTTGAATACCGTTCACCACGACCCAAATAGGACATTTTCCCATGTTTCACGATATTTATGAGTTGCCTTTCAGTACCTGCTCTTCTGAGTACTGCCTGCGAAGCATCTACATTTCCAAAGCTATGCGATTTATTGATCTTACTTTAACAAACCACGTTTTAGCGCCATACAGTAGCACGTACCAATCGTCACTACTCTACGCTTTATTATCTAAATTAAAATAAGACACTTTGATTTGATTTTAATTAAAATACAAAATGGCGTATGGCATGTTAGTACGTACTTTTGATGAACGCGATTTAACGTAATGTTAAAATTAATTGGGATCGTTTGTTGGAGCAACGTTTTTACAAATTAATCGGATTTAGTATCCTACACACTCTAGCAACGTGAACCGTTAAATAACTGGATGCGTTTTAAAACTCGAAAAGCTTAATTTTAGTTTTTTTTTAAATTCGTCGGACTGGTTTTTAATTAAAATAAATTAAATGAATAATTAACGAAGAATGATCATTTATTTATGCAACATTTATAGTAACAGAAAACTTCATTATTGAAAAGTTGTAGGGATTTTTATTGTCTTCTATTATTGATTAGCATGTAAATTTATTTTATTACTCGTTTACCTTATGGTTTCCACGAAAATAAAATTCATGTTATGTTCAAAAAACATCGTGAAAACCACGGGACAATAGATAGGAATTAGTGTTCATTTTGAGCTTTTGGAGACTGTACGCCTCGGGAAAAAGTTTCGCCGACAATGAGTTCCAAAGCATAGCAGTTTGTTAGAAGAATAAAATAACATCATTTCTTATATTAAGCGACAATCAGTTTGAATTCCAATCATCAAAAAGCACACATGACGCCATCTTTACCTTTCTAAATAACCTTTACCTCAATCTAAACGATCGAGAGGTAGAAGGAAAAACCTCCGCCGGCAATAAATTCCAAATCATAGCAATCTGTTAAAAGAATAGAATAACATCATTTCTTAATAAACACGATATATTAAGCGACAATCACTTTGGTTTCCAATCATCAAAAAGGACACATGACGCCATCTTTACCTTTCTGGAGGTTCTCAATTTTACTGTATTTTTTTTTGTTCGTTACCTCAGAACTTTTGACTGGGTGAACCGATTTTAATGATATTTTTTATTTGAAATCTGGTGCTTTCCATGTGGTCCCATTTCAATTTGGTCCAGTTCTGATAAAGGCATACATGAGAAAATCATATAAGTCTTTGAAGTCAGTTTTTTTTACGTTTTTGCGTACAAATTGTATGGTATAAAAAAGCTTAGATATCAAAAATAAACCTAACTCTCACATCTGACAGGATGAACAGAAATAATTTGATTGTCCCTTTGTCTTTTAAAGTCGATCTTTTAAAACATTTAAACAAATTAAAAGTATGAATGTTACATGAAAGGAGTTAAAAGAGAAATAGGTAGATATAAAACTTTTTAACATCAAGACTCTGATAGATTTTAAATACACACAACCAAACTTTAATAGAATCACCCAGTATTTACGAGAAATATTTTTTTTGTAAAAAGATAATATGCAAACAAAAGATTAATCTGTTTACTGACAAAAACAGTTGAGTTTATAAAACTTTTTATAAAAAATTTTTGTACCTACATATTTCTGTTCAGTTGTAAAATCGTAGTCAAGATGAAAAATTGATTTTTTTGCGATTTTTGATAAATGCCTCCGGTTGGATTACCTGAATTAGAACAAAGGATAACAATTATACTTTGGTAGAGCATAAAATGTTACAAAAAGAGGTTGCGAGAATCGTGGGAGTTGACCGAGAAGTTTTTTAAAAAAATACTCAAATACTTAAACTTTTTAGAAATGGGCACCTTAAGATATAAGCCACAACGAATTCGCGGCAAAGTTATCAGAACACATCAAGACCGATTTGTAACTCAAATAGCAAGAAAAAAACAGCACTGTATCCCATCAAGAACTTCAGAGGCAACGTTTGCAAGCTTTGGAGAAACTTTATATTATTCAACAAGACAGTTAAGATTTCCTGAACTATCAAAACGGAAAAAAATAGACCTTTCGAATCATTAAAACTAGACGATGTATGATTGGTAAAATGTCTTATTTTCGGATGAAATCAGAGTTGGTCTTCGGTTAGACGACCAGCGAGTTGGGAGTTTTGAGAGGATGCAGGAGACAAACTAGTCCCAAAGCTACTTGACCTGTCCCCAAATATAAATGTTGATTTGTTACCCTATTCTTATAAAACCCCAATAGAGCCCTTAATGAGAACCTGCAGAGACGATCTGGTAGAAATTCTTATTTGTGCACCTCCACAAAAAAGCAGATTTTTCAACATTTTTTTAAAAATGGAAGGAATGAAAGTCTAGTTATTCACCTGACCTAAATCCATACATACTTTTAGTCACGCCTTTTACCCGTAGGGGAAGGCAGAGATCACTTCCTTCCACTTGCTACGGTTCTTACACACATCTTTTGTTAAACTTATTTCATCAGTGCTCTCATACATGCTCTTTGGTTGTTGCTACTCTTGACCTGGCCTTTCTTCAAAACAATAGAACATTTATATAATACTATAAAAAGAAAGGAAAAGAGGTGATGAAAACGATTAAGAGAAGGAAACTGGAATATCTCGGACATATAATGAGAAATGACAACAAATACAAACTCTTAAAATCCATCCTCCAAGGAAAAGTGTTTGGAAAGAGAGGGCCCGGAAGAAGAAGGATATCATGGATCATGAACCTAAGGACATGGTATTCAAAAACAACCACAGAACTGTTTAAAGCAGCAGTCAACAAGGTCATCATAGCCAGGATGGTCGCCAATATTCGAAACGAATAGGCACTAAAAGAAGATAGAAAGAAAGATGTAAGCCACGAGTAATGAATGTTAATTTATAATTTAATAGAAACATGTCCTTTCTTGAGGATAGAGGTGGAAATTTTAAATGTGAAATTAACAAAGAGTGATTTTTTTCTTTATAAATTATTGAAACTTTATTTGAGTAAGAAAACGACCATTATGATTCTCTTTGGTATTGTAAGTTCTGTCTAAATATTTATGATTTTTTTTGTAACATAATCAATTTAAATAATTTAATATTCATTTTTCAATAACTTATTTTTATCTTAAAAGTGTTCGAACACGAGATAATATTTAGTACCGTATAAGTTTGAGTGTATGTATATTCCCATAGTTTTTTTGTATTTAAATAAACATAAAGATATAAAAAAGATAAGGTTATTTAAACTAAAAGGAACCTTAGTCATTATTTTTTTTTAATATACGGTAAAACAGTAGTTTAGCCAGGTTTGATCTTTAATTAAGAAATGCTCGTGTTTTCTATGTTTAATGTTTATATTCTATAATGACAAAGATAGATAAAGAAATGCTTAAATAGTTGGACACGTAAAAAGAATGGATAAAGAAAGATAAACGAAACAAATGTATAAGGCGAGTGTGAATGGACAACTCGGTAGAGGTCGACCTCAGCGAACATATCTCGATCAGATCAACATTATTTTAAAGAAAGGCCAGGTTAAGAGTACCAACAACCGACGAGCATGCATGAGAGCCCCGATGAAAGTAGAGGAAGCAAAAGATGTGTGTAAAAACCGTAGCAAGTGAAAGGCGTGACTATATGTATGTATCTATAATGAATAGTCCGAATACAGACTAAAACTAAACTCTAAAAAGACTAAAGTAATGATTATCAGTAAAAACAACAACATAAACGCTCAATTTACGGTTAACGATGCACCATTGGAAAGAGTAGAGAAACTATGCTACCTGGGCTGCAATATCAGTGATAAATGGGAACATAGTTATGAAATAAGAACTCGCATTAAAAAAGCCAGACGCGCTTTTAACCGCCTTAAGAACGTCCTTTGTAACCTCTCTCTTAATATTAATATACGCATAAGAATTCTCAGATGCTACGTCTTTAGTGTTCTCCTTGACGGAGTAGAAAGCTGGAGTCTTACCGAGGCTGCCCCCAAACGCTTAGAAGCATTCGAAATATGGTGCTACCGACGCATGCTGCGAGTCTCATACACATACCATACAATTAACATCACGTTTCTCAAGAGACTCAGAAAAGACAAGGAAATTATTACTACCGTAAAGAACAGAAAACTGGCCTACTTTGGCCACATTATACGTAATGATAAGTATCGACTTCTACAATTAATCCTACAAGCAAGATTAAGTGCAAGTAAGGTCCTGGGCGCAGGCTTATATCCTGGCTGGCAAATCTTAGAAAATGGACTGGCCTAACATCAACTGACTTATTCCGAGCTGCAGTAAATAGCATAAGATGGGCCAACGTGGTCGCCAACATCATAAGAAGATAGGCACCTTTGGAAGAAGAAGAATAAATTGTTGATATATTTACCGTGCCAGATCTAAATATGGCATCAAAATTAATAAAAATTGCTAGTATACGGATTTATTGTAATGTATATATGAAACCATTTCAGTATAACGATCGAAAATTCCTTTATAAATTAGTTATATCTTGCAAGCAACTCCCGGCCGATCCGGCCCCTCTAGAAATTTAAATAGCCATTTGATATAAGAACGTGAGCCCCGAAACTACACCGCTGATTATTTCTTTCGATCATTCGGCTGGCATGATCAAGCATGTAAGAGGAACTTTGAGAACCAACTGGGGAAGGAAAAGTAACCAACTTTTTAAGTGGAGAGCCGCCAAAGTCGGACGATATAGATATTCGAACTCAGTCACGAGCGCACTGAATAATTCAGATTAACATATTTATTATTATCTATGAATTTTTGGTATTATTTACCATGCCAAAATTTGAAGGGAATGTCTAAAGGCAAATTATTTGTTATTAAATTGATTTATGCTATATAATCTGTAACTATTTATGTTAGCCTTGTATCTTTGAAAATCATTCAGCCGAAAATTATCACCTAGTGCTCATTCAATTAGCATATGTGTCACATATGAATAATTCTTTCGGTTGTGCTTTTACCAGATATGTGGCAATTGAATTTTAGCGTAATAAACTGGTAATATAATTAAATTTGCTAGAGTACATGTCGATTTCTGTTGATGCGTAAGCTATTCTAATTTCGACAAAATATAATCATTTTCCATTTTCCGACCGCATCCTGAATCCGTCGATTGAGGAACGATATAATTCAAGTTATTTGATTGTACTACGAGTAACGGCAAAAACACACTAATTAAACGATTGCTAACATTTCAATTTAGCATGTTCCAGCTAGATATATAAATACCAAATATATAATTATTTAATTAAATATATTTAAGATTAAGGAACTTTAAAATTCTAGGTGTAACATAAATAGTTATTTTTTTTAAATTCCTAAAATTGTACATAATTAGTTCGCAATTGTTTTATTTTTTGGTGATATTTTAAAAATATTCGATTTTGATAATGCATGTAAATAAATGTGAAAAATAATTTTTTATTGGAAATTAGCATGGGCTTATCGCTCTAAACGTAAGGTAAAATAAATAATCTTTGCCCAAAATTATTACTTTTAACGAAATTTGGTCAAGCAAAAATGTGTTAATTATTTCCTTTTTCAACCCATGCTGTTAAGCCTTAATCCCAAACAAATTGTTTTTATTTAAATTAAAAAAGTAATTAACAATTTTTTTCATGTAGTTAAAAAATACGAATGCCAATGTCGTAAACAATCCGGATTTTTCGGATTATTTGCTTCTATTTTAAAACTTGTTGCAGCTCGTTCAACAAATTAAAAAAAACTGTATGAAAACAAACAAACATGGAAAAAATTAAAAGACAGCTGGAAATTTTATACTAAACTGAGGTTTTGCAGTCGATAGACAGGACAAGTTTATTTAAATCATCAATCTTCTTCTTCTAGGTGCCATGACCGTTTAACGATCGTTGGCGATCATTCTGGCTATCATGTTGGCAATCATTATTTTGTTGGTAGCCGCTCGGAAAAGTTGTATAGTGGTGAGACCAAACCACTGTCTGAGATTTTTGAGCCAGGAAGTACTTCGTCTCTTACAATTAATCTTACCCCGTATTATAAGATGTAGAATGTCATACTTTTCTGGGTGTCTCATGATATGTCCGAAATATTCAAGTTTTCGTTGTTTTACAATATTGACCACTTCTGTGTATCTTTATGCATTCTTCAAAGCACCTTCTCGTTTGTGATTTTTTCCACACATCTTATTCTTAGCATTCTCCTGTACAACCACATCTCGAAAGCTTGTAGACGTTTGAGCGTGGCTTCTGTTAGTGTCCAGCTCTCGACTCCGTACAAAAGAACTGGAAAGACATATGCGTGACTGGCAAAAAGTTTTTTTATGCGAATAAATGTTGCCCGGGCACACTCAATACGTATTTTGATTTCAACTGATGGATCCCAGTCCTCGTTTATCCTGCAACCAAGGTAGCTTGCACTTGAGACTCTGTCTAATTGTGTTTCGTTGACGTAGACACTAGCAACTTGATTATGAATTCCTTTGCTTATTAGCATGTATTTGGTTTTTGCCGTGTTTATTTTCAAACCAAATACTTCGCAAGCTTCAGTTACCCTATTAATAAGTCTCTGTAGGTCATCGATGAACTGCGCGAGTATTACAGTGTCATCCGCGTATCTTATGTTGTTGAGAATTTGTCCATTTATCACAACTCCCAAATCCGTGTCTCCTAGGGCCTGCCCAAATAACTCTTCAGCGTACAAATTAAAAAGGAGTGGAGACAATATACATCCCTGTCTCACACCTTTCTTCACTTCAACATCTTCCGTCAAAAGACCGTTAATTCTGACTTTGGCAGACTGGTGCCAATATAAATTACCTATCAAGCGGATATCTTTGTCATTAATACCAGTTGTTTTGAGTATCTCAATAAGTTTGTCATGTCGCACTTTGTCAAAGCCTTTTTTAAAATACACCAGGCACACGAACACGTCAGAGTCAATGTCTCGGCAGCGCTGTATCAGTACTTAAACTCCAAAGAGCGCTTCACGCGTTCCCAATCTTGATCGAAAGCCAAACTGAGTTCTGCCGATGCTCGCTTCTAATTTTTGATATATTCTCGAGTGAATAATACGCAAGAATATTTTAAGAAGGTGGCTCATCAAGCTGATGGTACGGTAGTCACTACATTTTGTAGCTTTGTTTTTCTTAGGGATTGTAACAAAAGTTGAAAAGTTATTCGGTTGGAATAATGCCCGTATTGTATATTGTGTTTAAGAGTTTTGTTATCGTTGTTATTCCCATATCGCCTAGCAATTTTACCATCTCACTTCGCAGTCCATCAGGGCCCGGTGCCATTCTTAGTGCTTTTTCTACTTCTTTTTTGCTGATGGGTGGACCAGTGACCACTTCATCTATTCCATGCTCTTGATTTCTGTTGTCGTCAAATAGTTCCGAAACATATTGTATCCATATTTCTAGTATCAGGTTTTGATCTGTAATAAGTTTACCGTTTTCATCTTTTAAGTTTCCAACAATAACATTTTGCTTTTTCCCTGAAATTTCCTTGAGTTTTTTATGTAAGTAGGTTAAATGAGTCGTGATTTTTATCGTATGACTCGATCTCTGCACATTGTTTGCTGTGCCACTCTGCCTTTGCCTTTGTTTTTCTCCTAATTTCTGACTGTATTTTTCGGTACTCCAGTTCGTTTCGGTTCTTGAAACTTCTCCGCTTGTCCATAAGGGTCAATATTTCTTCGGTCATCCATGTTTGTTTCTTTTTGTCTTTCTGCTCTGTGAATGTAGATTGTTGAGCTTCTAGCGTGATGTTTTTTAGTCTGGTCCATTGTTCTTCGACATCTGTACCTTGGTTGTCTTGTTCTCCGAGTTCTCCGTCGTATATTGGCGAAATGAGCTATAAGAACAAGTTTTCAAAACCTCGCATTTTTTTTGCTGCCCACTTCACATGAAATGCCCCCAAATCTAATTATTTATCAACTAACTAACTCCGCGGACCAGTACGCGTTTATGGTACCATTGAGCGTTCCCCAAGTTTTTAGAAAAACACGTGCGCGAAGCTTCTCCACAATTATCGCGTATTTGCTAACATCGATCATATACGTCGAACGGATAATTTATTAGGCAGGTCTGGCCTTAAAGATGTTGTCACAATTTGTAAGTAACAATATTTCATCATTTAAATATAATAATTAATTATAATTATTTTCATGTGTGTATTTTTTCGAATAAGTGGTGGACCTTTTTTTTTCGTTTCAAATTTAAATAGAAGTTCCAATTAATAAATTTTTATACATTTGTCTAGACACATCATTTTTATAATTTACCAAACAGACACGATTCTGTAAACTTTCACACAAACATAAACCGTAAACGTTGAAAGTTCTGGTTTTTTCTAATTTTCATATTCCTGACTCCGTAGCCTAATGTTTGTTTTATAACTAAAATGTCTCGATTCACTACTGGACAAGGAGCAAATAACTTTGTTTACTCGAGTAATTCGTAAAATGTTGCGAATGAAAAGATAGCACCATTTATTTGTATACTCATTTAATATTACTTCTTGAATAAATAATACCGTGTGCAGTACAGACAATATAAAAAATAAATGCAAAACGGGAATAATTATTTAAATTAACTTCCCAGTGGAAGTTATAGTAATGGGTCCGATTTTGCGAATCCCGAATTTTGACATATATCCACATTTCAAGGTACCCAGAGTCGAACACAATAGTTTTTAAGTGAACGTCTGTGTGTGAATGTACGTATGTGCGTATGTGCGTTCGGAATTATTTTTCGTCTCGATTATCTCGAGAACAAAAAATGATATCGACGTGGGACCAATTGCATTCGACGCATAATTACGCAATTTAAAACTGATTAGATTTTCAGCTAAATCCTCCTGGATTGCTTTATCTCTCATTGTTTGCATAACTCCGCTTATCCATGTAATTGCTGGCCTTTCACGTTTTCTTTAACTTTCTGGTATGTACTATAAAGCACGCTTGGGCCACCTATTTTTGTTCAAGCTTTGCACGTGCCCATACCATATTAACTATCGAGTTTCTATTCTTTCTGAGGTTCTATGAATTCTATTTGTTCTTCACCTAATTTCATTATTTAGAATGTGCTCTCTCCTTGATATGCGGCAGGCTCTTCTTAGGTAGTCCATCTCCACACAATCTATCTTTCTTTTTGTCTTTTCTGTCATTTGCCAGCATTCTGCCCCAGTGCTGGATCACGATAATATTTCAAGCTACTGGATAGAATTCACGTTTTAAATTACTGTTGAGGGCGCTGCGAAACGTGAACAAATATGGAGGAGTCTGTTTTAGTTTTCTCTTCAAGTTACTTTCCTTGTAAATTATTGTAAAATCAGGCTAAAGTAGAAACATAGTTTTTATAGCGGGGTGTAAATGGGAATGACAGATTGATTCAATTTAATTTCAGGTTATTCCAAATATTATTGAAATATATATGAGCCATTTGATAAAGATTTTGCAAACCCATTGATGGAAATAAAAACTTTTATGTTGCACGTCATATGCGAAACTAAAAAAAATGTTTGAGTATTCATTTTTGTTGTAACAATACACAGACATAGAACAAGCAATAATTATGTGTCACAAATTCAAAAAATAGAATAATAAATATTTAAATATTTACTATTGTGATATAGCTCCATTTAATTAAAATATAAAAAAACTTTAGATTAGTAAGGCTTTTGACCATGCCTTTTTTGACATAAAAAGAGTAAAATCCTTTCGTTTTTTTTCTAGAGAAACATTTGTAAACAGCAGTTAGAATTGTGTAATGTATTTTTTTCCTCCCTACTGTGCAGAAAGCGTCACTTTCGGCCCGCTACGCAAAACGAAGTTGCCGCTTTCCGCCTACAGTAGGGAGAAAAATAGTATACACACCACGGGCATTCAAGCCAACAAACATGTGCTCTGAGACATTTCTTACTTTACTTTACTTTAGATATGTAATATACTATTGCTAGTACTTTGTTCATTTATATTTATTTTAGTTTTTTAGCCCAAAATTTAAAAGATATCAGATACCTTACTAACTTGAGATATTCAAGAATATTTCAACAGCAACCTTTTTTTTCTGCAATTCGTTAGCAAGGACAATCTGTCTGACTTTAAACTTAAGGTCAATTAATAGTTTTTTAAGTGCACACACATACCTTCAGTTACTTTCCAACGTATACGGGATATTTAGGAATTCTTTTTCTGCAGTTTGCAACCAACTAACAAGAAAAACGGGGCATAATTTTTTACCAAATTATGTACTATAAAAATTAGCTTATTAAATTATCCGTCAGTGCCGTCCAGACTTATGAAAACGCGAAAAACACCTTGCCACTCCAGAAACCTAAGACTTCGAAATGGAAAAATGACCTCTAGATAATGGAACTCACGTCCGTAGGAAGTTTTTTATTTTTTTCTTTACTATAAACCCTTCAAGACCCCAATTGAAACATATTAACATCTACAGTACGTTTATGTTCTCAAACATCGCCTTCGTGGATTTTTCACTAAAAGAAAACGCCCCGACGACAACTACGAAAGATTGTTATTTGTTAATATATTTTCTACGTATGTTGAATATTTTTTAATTTTTTTTTAAACAGTAACGAGAAATAATCGGTTGAGACGTGAATACATTTTAATTGATCAACAATACCAGCTTATTTTCACAATCAATTACTTTAAAAACAAAAAACAAATAAGAAAAAAGTACATTTTATACGTTACACACATTAGACGTTCAAAAACAAAGTCACACAAGGTTAAACAACGATTACTACAATTTAACTTACATAGTTATGGCACTGATAAAAATTAGTCTATTTAAAAAACAAAATAAAAATAGAAGAAATCAAATAGTAATTTATATGATTTAGATTAGTTAAAAGGTCACGGTCATTGACATTTTAATCAGGAATTAATAGAATTAATAGAAAATGTTTTGTACGCAAAATTATACGAGGCATATTTTTAAGTAGGTTAGGTATCGTGTGAGTGGGGCGTGGTCACCCCTCCACCGCGACCACTAGTAGGTCTTTTGTGGCTTACCCCTAGAGGTCACAGTTCACCGCACAATCCAGCCCTTCTCACGAAGTTCATAGTTGTATAGGGTGAGATTTTTTTAAAATCGGTAGGTTCTAGGTTGGTGTATCCAAATATGTTAAACCTTATTCTTCACAGGCCGGGGCATGAACATAGTATATGTTCAGCAGTTTCGTCTTCCTCGCAGCAGAACCGACAGTCCGTTTGTTGGTTCAGACCTAACTTTCTGAGGAGGTATCTTAGACGACAGTGTCCTGTAAGCAGTTCTGTTAGAATACGCAGGTCATTTCTGCTCCATTCTAGGATCTGCTTAGTTGTGTTTCTCGAGGGTTGAAACGGTAGAAACGCCTTCGAGTAGGTTAACCCCGGTATGTCGGACCAGTACGTGAGTATTTTCCTCTCCGCCTAGTCCGAAATAATTGTTTTGGCGGCACTTGTGGTGACTCCAAAAGATTCGGCTCCCTGTTTTGCAAGGGTGTCGGCTTTTTCGTTTCCCTCCACCCTTGGTGCTCAGGTACCGATACAAGTTTAGAATTTATCTTGTTGGAGCTCAGTGCTTTTAAGCAGCCTGGCTGTCTGATATTATACTTATGTTTTTGTTTGCTAGAGGTCTGTTGGTCAACTCTCTTGCACACAATTCGATAGCGAATACTTCAGCCTGAAAGATTGTAGCATACCTGCCAAGACTGGTAGATATTTCAATCTTTGGTTTCCTGCTGAAAACACCGGCCCCCAACTCCATCTGGGGTTTTTGAGCCATCTGTGTACATTACGTATTCAGTCTCTGGGAAGAGGATTTCTCCCCTCACCCTTTTGTCTCTCTTCGGAAAGGGGACTTAAAACGACTTTTTAAAGTACCGTTTCAAGGTATTAAAAAAACTAGGAAATTTTTGCAACCCTTTTATTTTTACATAAAAGCCTGTACTTTAATCGACTTTTCTAAATAATTGCCAATATATTAAGGTATCTATCACATGGAACAACAAGCTTTTGTATCCCGTCGTTATAGAAGTCTGCCGCCTGATTTGATAGCCACGCTATCGTCGTCATTATGGCGTTGACCTCCGATATGCTTCTTCAAATTTAGAAGCAGATGATAGTCTCTGCGTGCTAGATCTGGGCTGTATAGAGAAGGATCAAATTGTTCCCAGTCACAAGATTCGCCCAATCCGTTCCTCGATATGAATTTTGTTGCTGCCATCTTTAAACGCTCTAACCCACTTTCTTATCATTCCATTTCTCATGATTTTTTTCATAAAGAGATCTGACGTTGAATGTCAGCTGCTTTTACACCTTTAGCACTTTACTTTTCGTGTCCGGTTCAGACCCTCATTTTCCAATAATTCGCGGCCGCGATGGCCTTGTCATTTCCAAGAAACAAGTCCTCCATCCTGTATTTGGTAAATTCATTAGTGGCAATATCTGTTTCATTTAATAATTAATAATAAAGTATGACAAGACTCCAGTTTAAGCTGCCTAACTCAATACAATTTTTAAAAATATTTCACTCTTTATAAAAAAAGTAAATTAAAATAAAACGTTTCTAGTCACTTGAAATGTACATAATTAAAGCATCAATCGGTAGGTTGTTGACTTCTAAAATAAAATATAGATATATCTCACGCAATGAAAATTAATAGAATAAAATTAAACTTGTCCCACACGTGCGTCGCCAAAGGAAAGCAGTATTTTAAATCAAATAAGTTATTTTGATACTTATTTTAATTGTTGAATTGGTAAAACCTTGATTGCAGAAAATATAATGTTAATAGTTTACGTTTCAAGCTGAAACTGAGACAATTATGCAATGTGCACATACAACGATGTCCATAGGGGGAGGGGGGCGGTAGGTGCATCAAAAAATGCGCAGATAGCTAGGCGTTAGTAGCTTCAACTCGCGACATACACAGAAAAGTACGCGAACTTCCACGAAAATTTATACAAAACACATCCTCCATCAAGGACGAAAACGGTAATGTTCTTTGGAAAGACAAAGATAAACTACAACGATAGAAACAATATTGCGAAGTACTATATAAAGAGAAAGCAGGCGATAATAATCAGGAGCAGAGACGCTCGAAACGCATTTCTCTTACCATATTACCATCTTGGTTTTTTCCAGTTGCGAGTTCGTATTTTTACCTCTGGTTGTTCTTATGGACGACTTCCAGAAGAATTTAATGTTGCCAGATAACCTTCTATTAAATTCATCTTTATCCTTCTCCTTCTTTCGTGCCACAACTTCTTCTGCCACACCTTTCAACCTTTTGTATTCTTGCCTTGTTTACATCTTCAATCGTTGCCTTTTGCAATGGTAAAAAATGTAGACGATTTCCAACGTTTTGCCTAGATTGCATTGGACTGACACCAGCCCCTAGCTATGAAGCATTCTCTATTGTTCCAAAATTACGTACATACATACATATGGTCACACCTTTTTCCCCTAGGGAAAGGCAGAGACCACTTCCTTTCACTTCCACTGCGGTTCTTACACATACCTTTCGCTTTTTCTACTTTCATGAGTGCTCTTATACATGCTCGTCGGTTGTTGGTACTCTTGACCTGGCCTTTCTTCAAAACAATGTTGATCCGATCAAGATATGTTCGCCGAAGTCGACCTCTACCGACTTGTCTATTCACAATCGCCTTGTAAATTTGTTTCGTTAATCTTGCTTCATCCATCCTTTTTACGTGTCCAAACCATCTAAATATTTCCTTATCTATCTTTGTAACCACATCTTTTACACCACAGCGTTCTCTTATCTCACTATTTTTTTACATTATCCAACCGAGTCACTCTGGCTATCTTCGTAGCATTAATCCTATTTTCATGTTTTTTCTGCTAAACCCAACATTCACTACCATACTGATAAGTGTAGAAACCAACCTTTATGCACAGCCAGACGTGCCTTTTTTGACACTTTCTGACTGTTCATAAATGCAGTGCCCCATTCATTTGTTTTCCTGCTAACACCCTTCGGTCAATGTCACTGTCATACTTTCTATCTCTCGTAAACTTTGAATCCAAGTATACAAACTCATTAACTTGTTCGACTTGTTCGACGAGTGCCAATGAAGTTCATTTTCTTAAAATTGCGAACCGTCACAAAATATTTTTAAATAAGCATTTTACGAAGTGGTTATTTCTGATATAAACATTTATAACTCCGTCAACACATATTTCTCCTCACTCACGTGTCTTTTTTAACCTTCAGAATTATAGAATTTACAGAACTAATCAAATAAACATTTCCTTTACCTTCAGTTGAAAAATCTGTTTTTCTAAAATTGATTGATTCTTTTTAACTACTAAATAAATAATGTAGATTTTCAAATATAATTTAATATAAATAATCCTGCTCATGATTCATTAACAATAATTATCGTTTAGTGTTGTGCAATAATTTAACTAGTTAAATATTTTACATTACGGAATATGTAGAGTGTGTTCCAACGGAAACTTGACCACCCCAAAAACTCACTACGACGAATTTTCATACAAAATTTATATCCAAAAATGCAATCCCCTGCAGCCCTGTATTAACCACTAATTTTTTTTAAATAGCAAGTGTGGTCGATTGACACATCATCAGGTAACTTAATTCTCTACACAACATTGTAATTTTTTGTTTAATTTTTAAAATAACTTTGAAGATATTTTGGATTTAATTAATTTATTTAAAGAATACACAGCTTGTTGTTGCCCTGGATATTTTTACAGATTTCTATAGGTAATTTTAAGTACACGGTTTACAAATATGTTCATAAAAATACTGAATTGGCTCTTGTTTTTATGATTATGGTGTATTTATAATATTAAAAATAATAAACAATTTACGCCGGCTCCGGACCCTAGTGGAACCAAGAAGCCAGTTAGTCAGATTGCCAATTGCCGAAGCAAAACATTTATTAAAACTAATCCTTGAACAAGAACGTATTGCTTAGTGGAATCTAGGTGACATAGGTGCCGATACCAAAGGCACAACCGCAAGATTGTAATGTAATGTAATGTACGCTGGCCCCCCTTTGGTTTTTGGTTAAAATTCGCTTTCTGTACATTTATTTCGCGAATACATACATAACGTGCAAGTGATTTCCCGCACTAATTTGTTATCATTATTTAACAAGATTGTAGGACGCACGACGCGCGTTTGGATAAGATACTAATGTGAAGATGCGTAGGAGACGTTAATGGTTTTATACAAAATAAACCGTGGAAATATTCAGCTTTACAGTCTACAAAATATCTTATCTTGCACGATGAAGACCCTCCTCGGCCTATTTATGTGGTTAGTATGCCCTCAGAAACTATGATGGTTAGTTGCCAAACTCGCAGCATTCAATACAATCTACAAGTGGTAGTAAATATGAAGGTGAAACATCAGCTCCATAGTTATTTCTTTAAATAAGCTCAGCGATTTAATACGAAATCTAAAACTAAAAGACTAAAATAAAAAATTTATTGGAACCAAAAGTAACAATTAGAACATACAGAAAAAGAAAATTGAAATATTACCATTTTTTAGCGAAAATGAAGAACTTGTCTTTTGTAATAATATCGGAAAATTACTTTAAGACATAGGTTCAAAAAATACAATCTACTTATTGACGACTCTTCATTGAAAGCTGCAAAAACAGTTTAAAATGCGTTGTATTTGGGTATGGAGAAGTTGAAAACTGGAATATTCGATGGCCCTTAAATTCGGACATTAATAAAAGATACAAACTTCATTAAAATTATGACTAATTCTGAAAGTGAAGCTTGGAGAGAATTTGTGTTGGTTATAGAACATTTCTATGGTAACCATAAAGCACCAAATTATAGAGAAATTATGCAAAAGATGTTGGTAACCATTAAGATTTTAGGAGCAAATATGAGCGCACTTTTTATACAGTCACCTGAATATATTTCCTAATAATATACGAAATTACAGTGAGAAGCAGGAATAAGGCTTCCACCAAGATCTAAAAGTGATGGAGGACAGGTATCAGGTAGATGGAACCGTCACATTATGGCAGATTACTGCTGGTCTTTACAAATAGATTCTCCCAAAAATATTAAAAAAGAAAAGCTTATAAAATGTATTTCTCTAATTTGTACCATTGTTTTTGCTGATTTTTTCTCTCTTTTTACATCTATGTAAATTGAATCATTAAATTAAATTAAATATGAAATAAAGATTTAAAGAAAACCATGGTGGGAGATCTGGTAATCTGGCAGGCAACTCTATTAGACCCCTTCTGCCAATTTGACGACCTGGTAAGTGTTGGTTCAAAAACAGTCTTACACATCTATCATAATGTGGGGGTGCCCCGTCCTGTTGGAAAATTAGTTCGTCCTCTAAAAGATTATTAATATTTACTGGGTCAATAACGTCTTCTAACAAATTCAAAAAGTCATTCCATTGAGATTTCCGTCAATAAATAATGGTTCAATAATGTGATTCCCAAAAATGTCAACCAATACATTTCATTTCTCAGGTATTTGTGTATAGGTCTACACGAATAAATGAGGATTACTCTCACTCCAATAACAAAAGTTATGTCTATTAATAGACCGTTTAACATAAAAGTATACTCGTCGGAAAAACACGTATTGTACTATCGATGTGGGTTGTTCTTATTAATTCACTAAATTCTTCACAAAATTGAAGCCGACGATCAGGATCATCTTCGTTTAATTCATGCAGTAATCTTATTTTATAATGGTGACATTTATGGGATTTTACAATTCGTTCAACACTAGATGCTGATACACCAGATGCTCGAGATATTTGTCTGATAGGCTGTCGATTATTCATTTGTAAATGATCCAATACCGCCACTTTAACTGCTTTATTTCGCACTGGACGTTCTACTTTGTGCTTTCTGTTTTTAACCTCACCTCTGGCTTTAAACTTATCGATTATATCTTCTAGCCGTAGAATTAACCATTTTCGTAAGCGTTGATAATAATCTGCCTGATTAATCAGACGTTGATTATTCTCAAATCAAATGTAACTAGATTTGGCACTTAAGAAGCTAATTAGCATTTAAAAGAATACCATATCAAAGAGTGATATTTTTACAAAAACAATGTATTTTTAATCCTTTGGCAGGATGATAACGATTTGCAGGTAGATTGTATCATTGTATGGAGGTCAGCGGAGGTATGAATTTTGTATGAAAACTCGTCCCCCTTCCAATAAAATTTGACGTGTTTTTTTAAATTTTGAAGAAACTCTTAGCTTGTGAGTTTCTGAGGGAGTCATGTTTTCATTGGAACACCCTGGAAACTTATTTTCGTAAAATAAAATTAAGTGATTTACTATTAAATTTTATAAAATATGTAACTTTATGCAATCGTATGTTTTTTCAACAAGAATTTCCTGGTTAAACTATCATTAACTTGAAACCAAACAAGCAACGAACAGTCATGCTTTTTACAAACTAAAAAAATGCTGCTTTCGGCAACAAAATTATACAATAGTTACAATAACAAAAGCCGATGATCTCTGATTGAAGATATTGTAACAAGACCACATTTGTATGATAACCTATAAATTTTTATAATTCTATTAACAATATAAACTTGTTCACATATTTTATAATTGTAGGTATATTTTGTAGTTACGAAAAATAATAACATATTTAAAAGCTGAAGGATGGCAAAATAGGTAAGTTAGTTTTCCAACGCGGTCAAACATTTTGAGAAATTTTGAGGTATAGCCCAGGTGAGCCGTATTAGTTACGCATGTTGGTCAGAAAATGCCTAAGATCAACCTAGGTAGTGACAACAGAAGGATTAAGATATTAAGCACTCCATCACGAATAAATACAAGAAATTTTTGAAAAATAAGGAATACCCAAAAACGAGATTTCTGATTCACCTTGAACGTTCGTAGAAAAATTTATAAAAAGCATAGATTCCATCCCTATAAGATTCGCCTTATGCAGAAGCTTAATGAAGAAGAGCCATATCTCAGTATTACATTTTTTGTGAAGATAGTTGAAAAAATTCGGAACAATGCCATTTTTTTTATATCTCACATGTTTTTCCGAGAAACGCGCAAAGACAAACATAATTGCAAATATTGCAATGGTTCGAATCCTACAATAATGAAAAGGCAGCATTCACATCATCAAAAAAGTTGAATGTATGGTTTAAGATTTTGGAAAATAATATTTTTGGTCCATTTTTCCTAGTTAAAACCTTACGGGAGAACCTTAATTTAATTTGCTTAAAAATTTTATCTACCCTTGAATTGTGAAAGTAATTGCAAACGACAATCAGATTCCAGAGATTGAAGTGTTTTTTAACAGGATGGCGCACCGCTATACTATGCAGCGTCTGTACGTGACTTTTTAAATCAAAATTTTCTTGAACACTGAATTTATAGAAGGGGTACCATTAAAGATAGCCCAGATAGCCAGATTTAAAACTATTAGCCTTTTTTGTAGGGATATTTGAATAGGGTTATTTAAAAAACGAATCATATCCCTATAGAAAACCGAATAGTATAGAAACATTGTTGAAATAACCCTGGAAATGGTTTAGAATGTTCGAGAGAATGTTATTTTATTATTGTATAAAAGTTAATGGGTTGCAATTAACGTTGATTTAAGAATTTTTAGAATATTTTAAGTGTTTATTTGTCTATTTTTACTGTATATAATTTCAGATACTTACAGCAAAAATCTGTATCAGTCCTCTGGCAAAACAACAAGGGATTAAACCAGAAATAGACGACAACAGTTTTAACTAACTTGAAAGAGCGAAAACTGGAAAAATTAAACGTTTGTGGTAAGGATTTTAATTCTTTAAATATTTTATAATATCCCAACGAGACAATATTTATATTTTTGATGTGTAAAATCTTTGCTCTCGCTTTCTTGCATGTGTAACATCTTTCCCCTCGCTTACTCGCAATTTGTGGGAGTGATTTTGTGAAATGTGTAACATTAAAAGTAGCAGGAATTCGGGAAAACACGCGCTATTTGATTTGACGAATGAGCGCGCGGTTAGAGTTGGCCGTCAGATAGACTTCAACCAATTGTCCGAGAGTTTGTTGTATGCGTAAACTATACAAATAAATATTTACTGTTGATAATAAGTCTCCATAAAGTGCAGATCATTGATAAAAAATGTAAGCCAGTAATAATAAATAATTATTCGAATAAAATATTTCAGTATTTAGCTTTTTTAAATTTTGAGGTTGGTTTCTGTCACTGTCAGTGTCAGTTAAATAAAATACAATTTTCATTACAAAGAATTATTGTTTGTTATGAAAAATCATTTCAAATAATACCTGACTCATTTTTTTCAGAATATAATTTTAAAATTGCCTATTACTACGGTGAGATGTCAAATGTTACACGTCATATGCGACTACTGTAAGTTTTTTATTTTTTATTGTTATTTATATATTTAATAACGTCACTTTTTTCTTAACAATCAATTTACCTCAAATTTTGTTTACTTTACTTCTATTAACACTTTTTAAAAATACTTCAATTGCATCAAAACACAGGAAAATCATTAATAAGTTCCGATATATAAATTTGGCTATTTGGTAACGAATAATTTTTTATAATTCTCATTTGAAAGAGGAAATTTGAACAATCTATTAATGTAGCAATGATAAGCTGCCATTTTTTGTTGATAAGGGTGATGTGATTTAGCATGTATGGTATAGTTGGAGTTTCTATAAACGTTAAAATCTAGTCTATTATTTTTTTTGCTAATTAAAATCCAAAAAATTAAATCCAAAAAGTTGATGCTATTTTCATTTTCTAATTCAATAGTAAATTTTATGTTGGGATGTAATTTATTAATTTTATATAAAATGTTTAAACCTTCATTTACTCCCCCCTGATAAAAACCAAACAATCATCTACATACCTGAACCAATATTTCAGGACAAACTTTAAATAATTTTGATTCTAAATGATCCGTAAATAAATCTGCTGAGAATGGTATCAGGTTGTCTGTAAAAATTATTATTAAACTGTAAAAAGTCTTGATCTAAGCATAATTTCAATATAGTGAGTATGTCTCGTTTTTCTTGGGAATCACAAATGAATTTTCACATAATTCACTTTTCAGAATTCTCTACTGATGATAACAATGTTGCCGAAAACGTTTAAAATTTGATTTCAAAGATTTGTGTACTATAAGTCTTTTGGCAGTTTGTCATATTCATTAAATATTACAAAGTACATACAACTTTTTTCTGGATATAATTTATTGTCCCTCCTGACCCAAAGTGTAGGATTCTTTTTTATATAGAAGTTTTACCCACCAGCATATTTTTATTACTTTCGTACATCTATTAACAATGTTACCCACGAAAACACCGACTGTTAAAAAAAATATGTTGGATTATAAAGTTAGCAATGTCTTATTTAATAACAAATCGGAAGGCTTTTTGCTAATTTGGGACGAGACAAACGCGTGGTTTGAATTCAAAGTAAAAAAAGGAAAAATAATTTGGGTGTTAGGGTTTTATTTAATCCCGCAATATTGTTTCTTTTTCTCTACCACTCTGATTAACCAAAAAAAAGAAGGAGGAAAGTATTTTAGTAATACCATCTATAAAATATACAATGTGGAACAGCCACATGAAATTTAATTATCCTGCATATTTATAAAAAGAATTCAGAAGCACGTCAATTTTAGATTTTAGATAAAATTACATCCTGCAATGAAAAATGTTATTCCATTAAACTCGAGTGACATTTATAAATTTTTTAAATGGAATGTAGAGGCTGGTGATACATACATACATATAGTCGCGCATTTTTCCCGTAGCGGTAGGCAGAGACCACTTTCTTAGTGTATCTAATGTCCTTTAATTCAGTCAACTCACTGAGGGACTTCTACGTACATGAGTTTTGCAGAGTTATCGGAATAAATAATTCTTCTGGTAACGGTTATTTTTAATTTATGCCTAAAGTTTTTTTTTACTGAAAATAGTCGCAAAAAGGATATACCTATCGTGTAGGCACTGCGACTATTAGAAGGGGGAGAGATTATAGAAAGGAGATGATTATGAACCTGCTTTTTAAAAAGCTGCATGTCATAGTTCTCTGGAAAAACTGATTTTAGAAGCTTGTTCCATTCTGTCGCAGCCCTGTAAAAGAAGGATTCTTGATAGAGAGAGCGTGCCGAGTTCTTCGGCCGAATGTGGCCAGTGGTGGTACAAGAGTTTTTATTTCTCTAAAGCATCTGCCATGGAAATATCTGTAGAATAATGTCTAGTCTGCAACTCTTCTTCGATGTTCATCATAAAATGAGCGATATTTTTTTTAATTGGTTAATAACACTTGAGCGATATTTATTCTAAACAAGCGCTATTTTATCGGTCAAAAACTCAAGCGTGGACGACCAAAGAAGGCCAACAAGGCCCTTTTGCAGGATTAATTTAATATTGTCGCACACATTTTCGTCGCATTCTTTCATTTTATTCACATTTTTTTCTTTTATTTGCATTTTTTTATCATGATTGTGTGCTTAACCTAAACTATGATTAACCTTTGAAATAATGCAATTTTATATCGCTCATACTATTAACGAAGATATCTCCCATTCTATTTAAAATAACGCTCGTTTAAATAAGTGGATATTTTTTCTATATTTTTAATGCCAATAGGTTTTCTGATAAATACATTTTCGGTATTTACGTTACGCCATTGGTAACCAAACGGAGTCCGCGTTTTTAGAGAAAAGTGGGGACATTTAAAGTATCCCTTTCATTAGAAATTTATCTATAAATCCTTAATGGAGCAAGAGCCGGCGACCACCAGACCTTCCCTATTTTATAAAAGCTAAAAGTTTCTTTGTGCATGCGATCAACACTGGTAAGAACGATCAGGGTCTAAGGAGTTTGGATTGTGGTTACTTGGGCAGGTAACAGGTAGTAAAGGTGTATGAAATAGTACCACAATTTTCTTAAAGGATAAACTTCATTATTTTTAATATTTTCTTCGGAATAACATCACACATTGCGCTATCCATTGCCGGACACTTAGCACAGTTGCAACCCCCTGCCAGATACCCCTTAATTTAAAAAAAATATAAATATATTATGTTATAATATAAAAGCTGAATTTTATTTATGATACTTGGGGACCTATAAAAAAATTTATCATAGTAGCCAGACAGTTTTAATAGTTTTGACGTCTTGCTAGACACAATAGCTGTTCTAGTGGGTGCGCGTGAGATAGGAAGTTAAGTCTATTGCGATCGTTAAATAAATTCAATCAAAAAATAGTTTTATTACATTCATAGCCATCTTCTATAAAGTAAAAGGGACATTATTGAAAATTCTGTAGTTAAAGACTGTAAATGAAATGGTTCAGATATCAACGGCGTTGTTAGAGAGCTATTGTATATAGTAACACTGGCTAATTTTTGTTTTTCATTGTTTTTATTAGAATTTACAGGTTCAGAAGTCCTGTAAATGTCTTATATCATTCCCGGTGATCACCATTATCTGTATACTTATCTGGCAAAATAATTTCTTTATATTTTAGGTTGTGTTTTTTTTACTTTCAAAACAGTTCGACATTTTTTCATCGTTTCCTCCGAGAATAATATTATTTTACCATCACTTTTATTACAAACACAACAAATTAATTTATTTCCCATGATAACACTTAACTACACTTTTATTTTAAAAACTGCATAAATATCAACAATAAAACGTAGTATGCACGCATAATAGTTCGATACATCATATAAATGACAGATTATGCGCAGTAAAAGATCGCACTAGACTAAACTCACTCTCTTACTCGCATCCACTAGAACAGTTATTGCCTCGCGCTCGCACCTATAGCAGACTTTTAATGTGTCTGGCAAGATGTAAAAACTATTAAAACTGTCCGGCTGCTATGATAACATTTTTTTATAGGTCCCCAAGTATCATAGGACTACATTTAAACATCCCCAAAACGAAACTTATGGTTTTCTCGAAGGTGCAAACACAAGCTGCCCTCCGTATACATAACAAAATCGTTGAGCAGGTATCATCCTTCAGATATCTAGTGGCACTAGTGTGTAGTAGTTGCGATTCGACGAAGGAGGTACCATCAAGAATCGAACAGGCCAGGAGGACGTTTATCGACATAAAGAACTTCTTTATTAGGCGTGACCTAGACTAAGGTCTTAGAATTCGAATGCTACCCTGCTACCTATTCTCCATCCTATTGTACGGCTGTGAAAGCTGGATCCCCAACCCCTCGATAGAAAAACGCATTGAAGGTTTCGAAATGTATCTCTATAGGAGAATATTGCGCATAGCCTGGACCGAAAGAGTAAGAAACGCCGAAGTTCTCAATAGAATGCAGAAAAACAAGGAGCTGATGCTAACAATCAAAGAGCGCAAACTAAGGTATATTGGACATATAATGGGAGGAGACAGATATGAAATACGGTTGATCATCGAGGGAAAGATTCAGGGGAAAAGGTCAATAGGAAGAAGACAGAATTCCTGGCTGAAGGACCTACGCCGATGGATCAGTAAAACATCATCCGAAATCTTCAGAGCAGCTGTGTCACGAGTAATTATTGCCAGTTGGATCGCCAACCTTCGAAGGGAGACGACGCAATGAGAAGAAGAAGTATCATATATAAAATTCAGCTTTTATACTTTAACGTAAGTATAATCAGAGACATGAGTGAAAGTTGCAATTAAAGTGAAATTAGTACGACAGAAATTGTGGAAGCGTTGAACAGTATGAAATTGGTAACGCTGCTAGGTACGACAGGATAACAGTTGAAATGCTGAAGGCTGGACAAAGCGTGGTAGCTAGTCGGCTGTACTACCTTTTTAACCTTTGTTGGAGGAGGAGGTTCGCAGCAGGACTGTTAGAACTACCGAGGTATTAGTTTACTCAGCATAGTCGGCAAACTGTATGCAAAAATATTAATTAAAAGAGTAACGAATGAAACTGAGAAGATGATATGGGATGTGCAAGCAGAATTTAGAAGAGGTAGGAGATGTATGGATCAGGTCTTTTCATTACGAGGTATAGTCGAAAAATTCTTTGCTAGAAGTCAGAAGGTCTATTGCGCTTCTATAGACTTTGAAAAGGCCTATGACAGAGTGGTGAGGAATAAATTGTGGTCAACATTGTCTATCTATGAGGTGAGCGGTAGTTTAATACGAGCACTGAAATCACTTTACGAGGATTGCACTGCTTGTGTAAGGATAAACAGAGCTTGCACGGACTGGTTTAACATCGAAAAAGGTGTGAGACAGGGATGTGTGGCTTCGCCATGGCTGTTTAACTTATACATATACTTGATTAAGGGAGAAAGAGTGAAACAAGTAAATGAATTTGTGTACTTGAGATCAAAGTTTACTAGAGATGGAAAGTATGACAGTGACATTGAGCGAAGAGTGTTGGCAGAAAAATAAATGAATGGGGCACTACATAGCTTTATAAACAACCAAAAAATGTCAAAAAGGGCACGTCTGGCTGTGCATAAAGGTGTGTTGGTTCCTACACTTATGTATGGTAGTTAATGTTGAGTTTGGTAGAAGAAGCATAAAAATAGGATTAATGCTGCGGAGATGAGTACTCTGAGTGTAAGAACCACAGCAAGTGGAAGGAGGTGATCTCTGCCTACCACTATGGTAAAAATGAATGACTATATGTATGTAAGTATAATTATATATTTTTTTAATTAAAGGGTGTCTGGCAGGGGGTTGCAACTGTGCTAAGTGTCCGGCAATGGATGTTATTCCGAAGAAAATATACTTAAAAAAATTGAAGTTTATGCTCTGAGGAAATTTTTATACACTTTTACTACCTGTTACCAAACTCCAAACTCCTTAGTCCCTGATCGTTCTTAACGAAGATCTGGCAGTCGTGGGCTCTTGAGCTATAATAAGTAACAAGCAAAGGTTAAAACACTTACAATAACGAACTCGAGTTGTGGTTTTTAAAATTAACAAAAAAACTACTATAACTTTTTATTTGTTTATAATTTTTCGAATTTTACTGTTTGATCGTTAATCACAATGGCGATTTACGTATATCTAATAATTTAAACCAGAGATAAAGATGGAAATGTAATACATATACAAATTTTTTAGCAATTGTTTATGCAGACAAGGTTATATTCATCAAATAAAATTACGTCAACATCAAACACGGATTTTGTTTTGTTTATTATTTTGGTTACTCAAAACAATATATATATAAAAAAAAATACATACACGATAAATATCATCAGTAACCAGTTGTTTATGACAGTTGCCAATTCTTGTTGCTGACGATGGTAGTAAATAGGTAATTTCATTAAGTGACTTTTTTAATGGAATTCAAGTTCAAATTCGAAACAGGTAACTATCCTTCCAAACTTTAAGAATGCTTGCCAGGCTTGTTCAATGCGACACTTTACTTCGTTATCCGATGTCCAGTTTTCGTATGGCCAGGTGCTTAAGAGGTACTTAAATTTCTCCATTCTTTTCATTGGCATTGCGTTAAAATTTATGCTGGAGTATTCAAATGCATTTAGATTTCCGGAGATAATCATGAATTTTGTTTTTTTGGAAATAAAACATACATTTTTAGTTACCTGCGCGAACAAGAAAGGATAATCCATTTTATGTGGCAACATTTTACCAATGCGTGCTAACGATGGGTAAAAGAAACTTTTTAGTGTCAGTACTATTTAAACAACAAACAAAAAATTTACTAGTACGCGGAAGAGCTAACCGTTTTATGATTAAAAGGTTCAAACACTGATAAGAATTAATCATTGTTTTTTTACATTTAATATATTTCTTTACGATTATCTTTTGGCCCAATTTTAACAAAAAACAAACAAAAATTATTAATCAACTTTAAAAAAATTTAAGCACTTGCAACATAGGTATCCAAATTTTATTTCTTCTTTCATGGTGTAAATTATATTTAATTAATAGATTACATTTTTCCCATTTCAATAACAACTAATTAATGAAAATACTTTTATACAACCTAACCCAACCTATTTTGATAATAATTAGTGAAACTACTTTTAATCACATTTATTGTTAAACACTTTATATATATTTGCAAATTTATAGAAAACTATAATATTATTAAAGTAAACTATAAACATTTTTCGACAGCGTGAATAGATGTAAAAAATGTATAACTGATTTTTAAAAAACCAACTAATTTCGCTGTATGTCACCTATATTATAGGTTCATGTGGGTCGATTATGTATCAAAAAACAACTACTCCTCTGGCTATTTGCCGCAACAGGCATCTGATACATAATTGTGTATAATACCCCATTTCGGGTAACAATATGCAGATGCTTGTTAAGTAAAAGAAGGAATCATTAGATTTATCCATCCGATGTAACCACCTATGGACAGGTTTCGGGGCGTTTTGCCCCTCATTAGCATGGGGCAGGTCTATCTCGACTGGACACACTAACAGCTTCGACTCTTACCAAGTATACATGAAGTGCTACGCGAAAAGCGCCAGTCACGACATCTATACTTTTTAACAAGCACCACCCGGTGAATAGCTTCTGCGAAGAACTATTGTAATCTGCAAAAATTTTAGAAAACTATAATATTATTATAGTAAACATTTTTCGACAGCGTAAATAGATGTAAAAAATGTATAGCTGATTTTTAAAAAAGGAATAAATCTAATAGTTTCTTTTTTTACTTAACAAGCATCTGCATATTGTTACCCGAAATGGGGTATTATACACGATTATGTATCAGATGTAATTCAATGCCTGTCGCGGCATATAGCCAGAGGAGTAGTTGTTTTTTGATACATAATCGACCTATATGAACCTATAATATAGGTGACAGACAGCCAAATTAGCTGGTATTTTAAAAATCAGTTATACATTTTTTACATATATTATATATATATATATATATATATATATATATATATATATATATATATATATATATATATATATATATATATATATTACGAATAGCTTAAAATTGTCAAAAAAAAACCCAAATTTCTCAAACAGGAAAACGCAGTAAACAACTAAATATCCTAAATAAACTTTTAGCAGATTCTACAGACTTTAAAAAATTCTGAGCTATACTAAAATACGTGTACCCATGAAAAACATGGTGATAATTAATTACTAAAAAAAATTACAGCCAATTAATTTAATCATTTTTATTGTTTAAATTTTACCCATGTTCTAAAAGCATTGGACCCACGAAAATAATCCATCGCCAAATTTTGTGTTGATGCATAAGTAGGAAGAAAAAAGTTATTGGGTACTCAAATATGTACAGTTTACAATTGGCTATTAAAAATCATGGAAGAGAACAAAGGTTGGGAGTCACTAGTGTAGATGTTGAATTGCTAAATATTGTTTATTTTTTTAATTGTGTACGACAATCTCTGTACACGGGAAATTATCTGTTGTTTATTTTAATTTGAATAAATAAATATATAAAAGACAATATAAAACACACAAGTAGTCGATGGCGCCAGCTATCACAGTTTTATATTGAAAACAGGATGATAATTTTTACCGCAAAGTCAAAGAAATAATTAAGACTGATAAACGCAATAAATTTATAAGTTATCAGAAAATACACAATCAAGTTAATCATATGAAAGTACCTTTGGGTTCATATTAGCAGTGATATTTCACTAGTGGCACTAGAATATAGTAACAAGATCTACTCAAAAGGCGATGTTTATAATCCAAAAAATTAAGACGAAGTCATTTCTTGTTTAATAATGTATGTGCGGAATAAACCTTAATTTGAACCAAAATATGGTGACTTTTAAGTAATAAGGAATATGCAAGTGGTTCAAATAGTGGTATGAATTATGCCTCTATCAAATTTTTTCGATTATAATTGTTTTAGAGCAAAAATTAATTTTTAAAAAGTGCAAAAATAATGTGGAAAATTCAAACATTTGAAAAGCGACATCATTGGACAAAGCGAATGTGACGTAAAAGTCTGTATCACCAAATGTCAATAACATCGAGTATCGTAAAAGAACTTACGATGAGGTAGCTTACTTATTTAATGGTACACATCCAAATGGCAATCGAATTACCAAAAATGCAATTTAGAGGATTGTAAAACTTTTTGAAGTGGGTTTAACTAAAAATCGCCCTAAAACTGGCCGACCAAAGACCGTAACTAATAATGAAAAATCCTTGGACGTTATGCAAAAATCATTACACATCCATTCGGAAAACTGCAATAGAACATGATGTTAGAGAGGGATCCGTCTATAACATTATTTAAAAGAAGTTTCATCCTTATAAAGTAATGATAATGCAAAAATTATCTGAAGATGATTATGACCGCAGAATGGAGTTTTGTGAAACTATAATGCAAAAGGTAGATGCAGGCCCTCATTTTACAAGTAAGATAGTATTTTCCAATGAAGTCACGTTTATGTTACATAAATGCTACAGTTAATCGCCACAACTGAAGATATTGGAGTAATACTAATGCTAGATGGATGCGGGAACATAAAACACACAGGTCTTTAAAAGTTAATGTTTGGGCAGATATTATTGGCACCACTGTTATTGGACCATTCTTTGTAAAATGCAATTTGAACGGACCAAAGTATTTAGATTTGTTAAGAAATCAAATAGTTCCTTCAATAAGAAATGCAATTGGTAACATTTTTAATGACATTTGATTTTAGCAGGTTGGTGCATCACCACACTTTGATGTTGCTGCTCCAAATTACTTAAATGAAGTTCTCCAAGACAGGTGGATTGTAAGAAGGGCCACAATTAAGTGGCCAGCCAAATGTCCCGATATATCGCCTTTAAACTATTTTCTCTAGAGATATCTAAAAAACGTTGTGTACAAGACAAAACCTGATAATCGAGATGAAAGGAGATATAAAATACTGATAACAGCCTGTCAAATAACAAATCAACAATTGCGTAATACCATAAAAGCTTTTTATAATAGTCTTGGATGTTGTCAAAAATAAGAAGGAAGACAATTTGAACATCTAATTAAATGAGATTAATAAATTATTTGTTCCTGTTAATTAGTTTGGTAATAATAACGTTCCTGTAAATTATTTTTCTCAATAACTGTAAAATAAATAAGGTTAGAATTATGCGGTCTAACGGTTGTATTTGTAATTTAATATATTATGAAAAAATTATGTCAATAAGTTAATTTGGAGTAACGGTGCACCCTGTATACTTCTTATCGACTTATGCAGATGACCTGAATTATTTGAAAAAACTTTTAGTCGACATTTTTTTTGTAAACCTAACAGAAATTGAAGTATTAGCAAGTTACGTTACTTTATGTACACACTGTATAAGTTATTGCAAATTATGTAGGTGGACCGTTATAAAAAATTTATTTAGCATAAATTATTAAAAACCGACATTTAAATGTGCATTCTAAAAACTAGTAATATTATTTTTTTGTTCCTTGACACTTTTAATGGGAAGGTTTAAACATTTATGTAATATGTTGCAAATATATTGTTACGAAACTTGGGTCCGTTTATTAAAAACACAATTATTCACAAAAAATACTCTGACAACAAATACAGTTTAAACTTCTGCTGTTTACCAGTCTTTGCTGGTTTGCTACAATCTTTCAGGAAGTCTTCGCTATCGAATCGTGTGCAAGAGAGCTGACTAACAAACCTCTAGCAAACAAAAACATAAGTATAATATCAGACAGCCAGGCTGCTTTAAAAGCAATGAGCTCCAACAAGATAAACTCTAAACTTGTATGAAATTCCATCGAATCCTTAAAGTACCTTGGTGCGAACAACATGGTGACCCTACTGTGGGTACCTGGCACCAAGGGGTGGGGGTAAAACAGGGGGCCGAATCTGCGTTCACTGGACCAGAACTGGTTTTGGGAGTCACCACAAGTGCCGCCAAAACAATTATTTCGGACTGGAGGAGAGGAAAATACTCACGTACTGGTCCGATATACCAGGGTTAACTCACTAGAAGGCGTTTCTACCTAAACCCTCGAGAAACACAACTAAGCTAATCCTAGAATGGAGCAGAAATGACCTGCGAATTCTACGGAACTGCTTACAGGACACTGTCGTCTAAGATACCACCTCGGAAGGATAGGTCTGAATCAACGAACGGACTGTCGGTTTTGCTGCGTGGAAGACCAGTTGAACAGAAATCAGGAATAGTGTGCTGGACCAGTTTCGTAAGTGTGTTCCATTTGCTAATTTATTAAAAAACGCAGCTAATTATGAAACAAGGGTAGGTTAGAAATTAGGTGATAACTGCTTTAAAAAACATTTTATTATAACTTTATTGTATTTTTCAGAATGAAGTTGTTACGCTCACAGTAGATTCTTTATGGACAGATATTGTCACAATGGAGTTGTTACGCTCACATTCGATTTTTTTTATGGACAGATATTGTCACAATGGAGTTGTTACGCACACATTCGATATTTTATGGACAGCTATTGTCACAATGGAGTTGTTACGCTCACATTCGATTTTTTATGGACAGATATTGTAACAATGGAGTTGTTACGCTCACATCCGATTTTTTATTTGACGGATATTGTCACAATGGAGTTGTTACGCTCACGTTATTTGTAGGTATAATATATTCCTTTCGGAGCAGATAATACTATTTTCTGCAGCGATAGGTCTGAGGACAGACCTCAATGCAGGATGGCCGAGTATAAGATATATTTGGATCCACCTTGTGTGCAAGGAGAGCTTATAGTGTAAACAAGCACGGTCTGGAGATCAGGTACCTAAAAGAGGAAGACAAGAAGGAGTGCGGGATACGGCAGGTAGTGAGGCAGTTAAGGAAGTTAATAGAAGATTTCCTTAGACTAACTACGCGTTTTATTTAGAGAGTCCCCAAACCTTAACACTTCACTTAAAATTAATTTTCTTTTTTAAAACTATTTTATTTTATAGCTTTATTCTACAACTCCCATAAAACACTTTTTCTGTTGAGGTAGAATAACTTTTTTTGTCATTTAACTAGGCACATCCAACAAAAGTCCTGTTTTTAGTGACCACATAAATGTTAAAAACGTCGGTTAATGCTTTCTAAACAATTTAAAGACTTCAGAACTCTCGTAGTGATTGTGATTGTTATATTTCGTTTGGTTTTGTGTTGTTTTTACGACAGTGCTAACTACAAACAGAAATAAACTTACATGAAATATTTACCAACAATGCTAATCACCTATTTGTTCTTTAATTGTTTAAACCATTTTAAGGTTAAATAAATCTATATAAAATATTACAATTAAAAGTCCCACATGAACTATTAATTTTATAGATAACGATTTTTCATAAAAAGGTTGCGGTATGAAAATGAAACTATTATATTATTATAAAGGGATATGTTACCCTAACATATTTATTTTCAAATTTTTTAATGTTTTATAAAAAAATTTATTTATTTTATTAATAAATCTTGACTAAGTTGCATCATATCGTTCAGGCTAAAGTTTCGCTATGGAATTGTGTGCAAGAGATCTGACTAACAGACCTCTAGTAAAAGACAACATAAATATCACTTTAGACAGCAAGGCTTTTAAAGCACTATGCTTAAACAAGACAAGCTTGCATGAAACTGGAGTGCAAACAACAGAGTAGCTATATTTTGGGTGCCTGGACACCAGGGATACCAGAATCTGTTTTATAAGACCAGAACCACTCTTTAAAGTGATCGCAAATGCCGTCAAAACCAGTTTTTTGGACTGTGCGGACAATATGACTCACGCACGTTCTGATTTACCAGAGTTGACACATTTGAAGGCGTTTTTACCCAAACCCACAGGAAACTCAACCAAGCAGATCCTAGAATATAGTAGGAACTACCTGCCAATTCTGACGGGACTGCTTACATGATACCACTTTGAAGAGATGGGTCTAAATTAACAAAACGGACTGTAGGTTTTGCTGAGTGGAAGACAAAACAGCTGCACACATACTATGTTCATCCCCTTGCTTAGGAAGAATAAGGTTTTACACATTTGGTTGCACCGATTCTAAGGAAAATCTCACCTCATACAACCATGAACCATGAACGTGAGAAGAATTGAATTGTGCGGTAAACTGTAAACCGCTAGGGGTGAGTTACAATAGACCCACCAAGGGTAGCAGTGGAGGAGTGACCTTACTACGCTCCACTCGCATCTTACCTAACCTAAGCGACATTATCTTTTAACAACAAAGATTTGTATTTTAAAACTGTAAAAATAACTTTAATAACATCAACATGTGCCAAAAAAAACCTAGATATAACTATAGATGCCAGAATAACGTACTGAGGAGCATGCCTCTTGATACTTTTCAAGCAGCAACCTTTACAGCGACTTGGATATGGATACTGTTAATGAAACCATCAAGATATGGCAGGGAGCCATAAACAGCGACTCCTTCAACACACCAATGTCGAAGCAACCTAGCTACTGGACAAAGTGGGTATGAACATAAGACTGAAGAGGACTAAGCCTTTCCAAGCCAGTTTAGTGTATAGTAATTATTTAAAACCAGAAAAAAAGCAAAGTTCAAAGTTTACGCCAGACAGAAACTATGACTGTGATAACGAGCAAAGGATGTTGGCAAGGAAACAAATTAATGGGGCGCTACATACCGTTATAAGCAGCCAGAACCTGTCAAAAAAAGCAAGACTGGCTGTCCATAAAGGAGTGCTAAAAATCATACATGCCTGCTTATACGAGGATAGTTCACGAATTGTTGTCCCTAACATAGTTGGCGTTGAATAACAAAGGCAAATAAAGTGTACGGCAAAAGCTTATTGTATGACATTAGTGTGTGCCAATTAGCATCAGCGCATTAGTTCGTGTATGTTAAATATTATTTTTTTTTCCATTGAGGTGTACGTGATTTTATAAAAATGAACAAATTGAGATAAGAAGTGCGATATAGTACCTCTGTAAAAGAGGGTCATTACAGCAAGAAATTTATAAGGACATGGTAGAAATATTTTGTGACTCTGCCACTTCGTATCAGGTAATCAAAAACTGGTCACGAGATTTCAAACTGGGAAGAGAGTCCCGTCAACATGCACCAGGTGCAGGAGTCCCAAAAACTGTGGCGACCAAAGAAAATGTAAATTTAGTCCATGACATGGTATTAAATGACAAAAGAATTACAGTCAAGGCTATAGCAGAGACATGTAGGTTTTCTGTTGAAAGCGTTGAAAAAATTTTCGTCAGAAATTGGGTCTCAAAAAACGCCAGGTTGCAAAAAATTGCGAAAATGTCTTACGGTCGACGAAACATGGGTTCATTACTTTGATCTAGAATCCAAAAAACAAAGCAAGGAATGGTGGCATAGGAGTTCCCCTTCCCCTTGAAAATTTCGTGTTGGTAAGTTCATGGCTACAGTTTTTTGGGATTTTGCAGGTGTCATTTTCGTGAATTATTTACCGCGTGGCTGCACCATAACAGGTGAGCCATCAGCTGGTAAGATCATGGCTACAGTTTTTTGGGATTTTGTAGGTGTTATTTTCGTGGATTATTTACCTCGTGGACGCAACATAACAGGTGAATATTATGCGCATTTAATATCAAAAGTACGTAAAGCGATCAGAGAAAAGAGAAAAGGAAAATTGAGTTGAGGTGTGCTTTTTCACCAGGACAACGCTCCGGCCCACAAAAGTTGTGTTGAAGTGGCTGTCATTCACAATGCGGGATTTGAAATGTTTAAACAACCCCCTTATTCTATAGATTTGGACACCAGCGACTACCATCTATTCCCAAAATTAAAAGAATATCTTCGTGAAATTCGCTTTGCTGATGATAACGAAGAGATGCCGGCGGTAGATGAATGGCTGAAGACTCACAGTCTCGAGTTTTTTTCAAAAGGGTTTGAAACACTTTAACACCGATATACCAAGTGTATAAACGTTGCAGGTGACTATGTTGAAAAATAAATTAATTTCATTCTTCTGATGTGTTTTCTTCTTTGTTAGAGGCAACAATTCGTAAACTATCCTCGTACAACAAATGTGAAGAAATAGTAAGCGACTCTTAATTTATATTCAGAAATGGGTTTGGAACGCGAGAAGCTTTATTTAGTCTTCAAGTCTTGATACAGCGATGCAGGGACGTCTGTGTGGATGTAAACGCATGTTTCTTAGATTACGAGAAACCATTCGATAAGGTTCAGCACAATAAACTTAATGATATACTTAGCATTATAGGCTTGGAGAAACGTAACATCAAAATAATAACTAATCTATATTGGCAGCAAAATGTACAAATACAGGTAGATGGCGAACTTTTAGAAGAGATTCAAATTATGAGAGGGGTGCGACAGTGTTGCGTACTGTCACCGCTACTCTTCAATATATACTCGGAAAAAATCTTTCAAAAGGCCTTGTACGAAAAACCTCATGATGTAGTTTTGAATGAAGGGGTTTTAAACAATCTACGCTACGGAGATGACACGGTACTTCTGGCAACTAGCTCGGAAGATTTCAAAAACTTCTTCATGCAGTTGCAAAAAGCAGCAATAAAGTGGGTCTAAAACTCAACATAAAGAAAACCAAATGGCTTACAATAAGTAAACTAGGAGTGCCCCCTGCGACGGACAGATTATAGAGCGCGTTTCGACATACAAATACTTAGGTGCCGGATAGAACAGGTTCAAGCGGCATTTATGCGAATGAAAGCCGTTTTATGCTGCCGTGATATTAATATTCCCTTTTACGCTACGAAATTCTTCGGTGTTATGTTTCTAGCATACTATATGAAGACGAATCGTGGACACTTACGGATGCCATGAGTAAAAATGTTGAGTCTTTTAAAATGTGGACATACCTTCGGAAGTTCCGTATATCTTGGGTTGATAGGGTACGAAATACTGAAGCTGGACGCCATAATAAACAAACTGAGGTCGTTTTTACTATTAAGAAGTGCAAGCTGGAGAACTTTGGACATATTGGATACATGAAAAATACCATCTATTGCAATTAATAATAGAGTGCAAAATTTATGGCAAGAGAGGTCCGGGCTGCCGTAAAACGTCCTGGCTCAGAAACCTCCGACAATTGTACGGAATCAGCACAACGTCACTATTCAGAAAAGCAGTAGATAAAGTTAAGATAGCGATGATGATAGCCAACGTTCGTGGAGGACTTGGCACTTTAAAAAGAAGAATACACATATGTATGGTAGTAAATTTTGGGTTTGGCAGAAGCATGAAAATAAGATCAATGCTGCGGAGATAAGTAGTCTAAGAAATATAGCTGGATAGGGTAAGGAATAGTGTAATAAGAGAACGCTGTGGTGTAAAATAACATGTAGTAACAACCAGACCAGATCGAAATTGTTTTGAAAAAATGCCAGTTCAAGAGTACCAGCAACCGAGGAGCATATATGAAAGCGCTAATGAAAGGAGAAGAAGAAAAAGACGTTTATAAGAACCATAGCAACTATAGAAGTGGTCTCTGCAGACCCCTACGGGAAAAATACGTGACTATACTTTCCCGGCAGTCTGCTGTGGGACCAGGAACAAATTCCGCTTTCAATGGGATCGACATCACGACCTAAAAAGGAGGACTGGTGAACTGTAACCTTTAGGGGTGAGCCACAATAGACCTACGAAAGGTCGCAGTGGAGGAGCGACCTACTCCGTACTCACATGATACATAACCTAACCTTCCTACATATATGTATGTATACTTTACAATTTTTAATCTCCATTAAACAAAAAGTCACAAAAAATTTTTAATGAAATTTTAAAACTGTTACAATGAAAAAACTTATTCTATAAATAATTTTTTTTTAATAATAATCAGTAAATATTATATATCATATTTAATTAAAATGCGTTCATCAATCATAGCCCAGTTTTTTATCACGACAATGGCTAAATTATATCAACAAGATGTAAGGAATCTTTCATCATTTAAGTAATTGATGGTTTTAATTTTTGAAAATGTTTTAAAAATATTTGACAACTTGTTGTTTATAAAAAAATTTCCTGATAAAAATTTAGTTTCCTAAGATATATTAATATCGTTAAAAATCAATGATTATGTTTTAATACTAATAGCTCCAAATTTAAAATATTTTTAATTGTTAGTATATTTACACTACTTTTTTACATTGGTTTCTAGACATTATTATTATTCCTCTATTATTATTTTAGTTTTCTGATTTATTAAATACACACATGCAAATAATATAGTAGTATTAATTTATATTTAAATATTATTAAGTTGGTCTATTAAAAAAAATGTATTTTTAACTCAAATTGTGAGTTATTGTTTTTTTGTTTTATTTACCACAATAACGATTAACTACATTATTTAAAATAACATGTTTTGTTATTGTTCCATATATTATCGGTTTCAAACACTGAAGAAAATGTGTTGGTATTGATTTGAGTTCAAAATAAATCACATGAATTTTTAATTTTTTAAACAGGGAGAGACACCATTTAAACCACGAACAAATGCTGTGGGCTATTACCATGCTAGAAAATGGTGCTTGACCAATAAATGTAATGCAATTATTTAGCACATCTCCAAGCATTGTCAACATCGGAAGTTGATCACCGCCCTGCAAAGAATAGGTATAGACGATAAGGACATTTAAATAATCATCAATTTGTACTGGCTTTTGTTAGGCCCGACCCTATATTTTAATAATAGTAATAGTTAATACCTAGGTTTTTTTGTAATAGTAAAAACTTCTGGCACGTTATTTTATGTTTAATGTTAGTATGTCTGAATGAGTTTTAAAATTTTTAAATTTTAACCACTAAAAAGCATATTTTTGACCCCTAATTTAGAATTTAATAAAATTTGAGACGTTGACAACAAAATAATAGTTTTTTCTTTAACAAACCAATCCAAATCCCAACTAACAGTTACTAACAGTTAACAACAGTTAACTGTTATTGGATCACAAAATTCATCAAATATTAAATATTCTTGTCAAAAATATACATGGATCTTAATAAATTCTACATTGCATTTTAGACTACTTTAAAAGGCTTTTAAAATTTCTGTTACGATTAAGCTAAGAGATTAACGAGATAAAGCGTATCCAAGTTTTATGCCTACAAATTCAGTAAAAACAGGATAAATCACAAGAAAGTGTTACCTGAATTATCGAAAATTATGCTTTTTAACACGCTTATATTAGTTTCACCTGTATCTTGTTTGCTTGTATGTATTTTTGTAACTGACTCTTTGGCCTCGATTTTGCGGTTGCTGAAGGGTTGTTTTTGGGTCAAAAATTATTTCATCCTATTGAGTGTATTGAGTACGTGTAGAATGATTTATTTCCATAAAAAAATCTCGAGCATCGTATTTTTTCAAAAAAAAATTATTTTGGAGGGTTGTTGGCTCACAAATTATTTTACCCCATAGAGTGTATTGAGTAGGTGTAGAAAGATCTATTTTTATAAAAAATCACCAAAAATACTAAAAATGAAAAAAAAACCGTTGCTAGAAAAATCGTTGCTGCTTTCACACCCGTATATATTTTAATGTGTCATTCTTGCGCAGGGGTCATGTTAATCTATTCTGTATCGTTTCAATTTTAATACAAAAAAAAACACTACAAAAAAACACCACAAAAAATTATAAAAAACTAAAAACATTTGCCTTCTTTTTTGGGGTAATGTAATTAAGCGAGAGAAAGAATGAAAGAAGAAACGAACATATACGGTAATTTATGTATAGTAGGTAGCATGATTTCGTAGAAAAATATCTTATTAAAACAGGAAGTAACAATAATTAGCAAATAACGTACACATAAGAATAAGTTATAATATGTAATGTATAGGTATAATCTTGAAACCAGATTTATAAGTTTTTATAAAATTAATTTTTACCTGGGCCTATAGAAACAATATTCAAAAAAATGTTTTTAACATATAAAAACCATGTACCATTTATTACCTAATAAATACTTTTTTTCCTACTTCTCTGTATATTAGGTTTCTCGGTACCTGCTTAGCAAAAATTTAAAAGTAGGTACTTACCTTTCTTTACATTTACAAATATCTGTTTAATGATAGATATGAAAGAATCTCCGCATTCCGGAACTTATCGAACGGACATACAGATAAAAAAATTACTGTAAAAAGCGAGGTAAAAAGCGAAAATACAAAAAATATAAAGAGTTCAGAATAACTTTTTATTATTTTTGTAGGTAAATAAAAAATCAAGTTTAAACGTAAATAAGTAATTGGTGTTTTTTTTATCGTAAATCGTTATAAACAACGACTACAGTTAGGTACATTAAAACAAGTAGAATAATCATTTTGCAATCAACAAGGGTACAAAATTATCCTTTTACTCCAAAAACATATTATCTAGGAATATTTTGGTTGCATTAAATAATTCTTTTGACAAAATTTTAAAAGATAAAAATATTTTATAGTAGAAATTTAAAATATTTTTTTTACCCAAGGTACAATGCTTTTGATATTGCTTGTATGTACGCTGTACATACAATATACAATGCAATGTTGTGTAAACATCTATTTAAGCTTTTTAACATTTTTGTCCTATCAATGAATAACGTATAAGTACAAAAACAGAATTGTTGTAACACCGACAAAAAAAGAATGCAAAGAAGCAAGAAAAAATACATAACCTCAAATTAGTTAAATAAGAATTTATAGTTAAAAATGTTTGCCATGAATAAATATTAACTTAAAAATAATTTATAACCTAAAGATTATTGCTTAAAGATGTTTTAATCATAAATTTTTATTTTAAAATCAAATAAAATTAAAAGTTTCAACATTCGCACAAGTTTAAAACTTTTTAAAACTTCACTCACTAACAAATTTCTGACATAAACCTTTGCTATTACTAATTCATATCGCTAAAGTAAACTAATAAAATTATTAATGTACTCACCTAGGCATGCGACAAAAACTTCAAAATTTACCTCAAAACAAACTCATGCACAACTTTTGTACCAAAACACGACGCGATTTCGAGCAAACTGACTTCATCGTACACGATCGACTTTGCAGTAGCTCAGTCGGACGTTCTCGGGTAAATTTGTTGCTTTACACGTGATACCTGTGTAGAGATGGAACAGTCGTAACAGTCGTTTATACAATTATGGCTACTTAGTTAACAAAAATAATTTTTTGAAGGGAGAAGTTTGTATATTATGTTAGATGCAAGTCAGAGATTTCCTATTGAAGATTATAAAAATGATTATTATTTCCTTTAATTAAAATAAGCTTATGAATGCAAAAACATTTTATTGGTAAATCTCTAAAATTATGTATGTAGTTGAAACTCATCACAATGGTTTTTCACTGGTAGATAAAATGATTTTAATAAATGTTACATTATTATTGTTTGTTTAAATTACTCCTAGATATCGTAAGCTGTAATAATATAATTAAGTAGGTATATTAAAAAAAATATTTCCTACAAAATATTTTATTACTTTATGTTATTGTTACAGCATTAAATTTATAAATGAAATACTGTTATACAAAGTAACGATTTTTGTACCCCATATAAATAATTGGATCTTCAAATCAGGAGTATAAAAACATATTTGTTTTTTAAGCGTTTACAATTTTGTTATTGTTAAAAATTTTGTTATTGATAAATTAAAACTTATAAGTCAATACTGAAATTTTTTATGACCCTCGGATCAATTTTAGAACAACAATCTTATAAATTGTATAACTTTAAAATCCTCCATTATAGCATTATGCTGAAATAACTAAAGATTAATTAGTAACCATCTCTATTATAGTCGCAAATACCCTAAAGAGATCGAATGGACGGTGTTGTGTTTCATTGAATGTCACTGAAAATTTGTGGTTTAACGACCTTTTCTGAAACATCGACAATGTCCACACATATTGCTTAATTCACATTCAAGTCGACTGCGGAACTTTAAAATAAGCAATAAAATCACTATGGACTTACATTCTTATTTAAGTTAGTTTTTGATAAGCTTAAGGGAAGGATTTGTGTTTGTTTCTGTTTTCTTTTACTTGGATTTTATGGATGTGTTTTATCAGCAACTAGTTGTATGAATGGTGGTGAAATGGATATAACTCGTAGGTTTGTGTAATTACTATTGTCGTTTTATTTGTCTGCTAATGTCAGGTACTTTTTATACTTAGTAAACCTATTTGACCTTCGTAGGTAGGTACATAGCATCATACATTTGTTAAACATATATAATCGAGTTGGAATTGTGAATTACCTATTCAACAAAATTATATGCAACGCTATAGGTTTGGTTTTATTTATTACATTTAATAACAAAGCATCATTATTTCATTTATTCATTTTAAGTATTTTTTTCGTTGCTATGGTTATTAAATGTTATTTATTTTTACCTGAAAATTTAGCACTTAACAGTGGCGTAGCGTGGCGGTGGCAGTGGGGGCGGTAAAATTTCGCAATAAATAATAATAAAATCTTGTAATCTGAATTATTTTCATATTTGTGTCGCACACACAATTTGTAGCAGTATTATTTTAGTTCTGATTGGAAGTTGATTTGTGTTTTATATTATATTCGCTCCTATCTAGCCCGTGACCTCGCTCGCAATGACTGTGATCTTCATTTGTAAAAATATGCTTTATGAATTATTATTGAGACAAAAAAGAAAAATGGAAATGAAAAAATTATTGCTCTTTATTTTACCAATACGAGTTTATTAACAACCATGAATGAAGTTATACTGTATTATACAATACAGGTATAAATATAATAAATTCAGAAAAAAAAATTGTTGTTAACAGTATACTTATTTTATTAGTAATTAGTTATTGTTTTTTTATTAATTTACAGTATTTTAAAATATTATCTTACCGTTATCCAATTATAGCCAGTCGAAATAAAAGCAATCAAAGTCCTAAATTACTTACAAAATATTTTAACAAACTTCCAAATCACAATTAACTAAGTTGAAACTTTTGTCAAGTCCTTGACATTTAATAAAAGCCCAGCCCTCTATAAATAAAGGTGTCTCATTAAAATCAGATCCCCACATTTAAACTAAATGCATCGCCACCTATCGGCATAGTTAGGAAAACTGCTGCTATCGTTATAGTTCACCCCGTTGAGCTGGTCCCCCTCCCCCTCCCACTTAGCCAAGATAAAAAACAAATAGCTCACAATTCTGAGCTATTAACGAGCTTTTTTGTTCCTGAAGTCAAAAAATTTGAGCTGTACTGGGCACAAATTTAAAACTTTTTGTGGTGGGGCTGAGTCAAAGTTGACTACAGTTTTCTTTAGTATCGGAGAGATGTGGGGTGGTTTTTTGTGTAAGGGTTGTAATTTTATAATAGAAATGCACGTTTTTTTATGAGTTTATTATTGACATTTTTACGCTAAATTTGCAATAAAATGTTTTCTTTACTTTCATCGATTAGGGGTTGTTTTGGGATTTAGGGAATGAGCTCAAAAATCGAAATCATATAAATTTAAAGCTCATAATTAGCTTCCAATTATATCATACAAAGTTTGTTCTATATATTTATTTTTAAGTACAGTTATCTTTTGTATCAAAAAAATGAAGGGTTGTTTTTATGATTGCATTGTGCGCGTTTTAATAGTTTGGTATTGACATTTATACGCTACATTGGCAATTAAATATATTTTAATTTTTTAAATGTTTCTTTGCTTCCATCGATTAAGAGTGGTTTGGGGATTAAGGTGATAAGCTCAAATATCGAAATTATAATAATTTCAAAGCTTATAATTTGCTACCAATTCTACCATAAAACGGTATTTAATTTATTTATTTTTTAGTACAGTTTCTCTTGTATCGGAGGGATGTGGGGTAGTTTTTTGTGTCGGGGTTGTAGTTTTATAATTGAAATTCGCCTGTTTAAAGAGTTTGTAACTGACATTTATACGTTACATTTGCAATACCATGTATTTTAAATTTTTTAACGTTATTTTCTGCATTTTCATCGATAAGGGGTAGTTTTTGTATTAAAGGGATGAGCTAAAAAATAAAAATTATATTTTTTTCAAAGCTCATAATTAGCACCCGATTCTATTGTAACGATTTATTAAATATTTTAATTTTTAAGTGGTGGTGGTGCCAAGTACAACATGCTCAAAACTTTTGACTTGTAGAACATAAAAGCTCATAATTGTACGTTACTGGTTTTTTATTTCTGCTAAGGGAGGGGGGGCAGCTTATCAGGGGTCAAAAATTCAAACAACCACACAATATGAATGCATGTACTTAAAATACATGTTTACTTTACATTGGTTGAAAGTAGTTGTAAAAAAAAATATGGTCTTTTTGTTATATCTCCAGCTTTTGTCATCGTCGCGAGATAAAGTATAAACCAGTTTTTAAGTCTATTATTCATAACATTGCAAACGCAAATCAGTAGTTTTTGCGTGATGCTTTAACAAACAAACAGACACACTTTTGTTACAGTTTTATAATAATAGAAATAAATTAATTTTTTTAATTTTTTCGACTACTACTACTACTCCCAGTGCCATTTGAAGCCTAGAAGGCTCTCCGGTTTTTTTCTTTTATTAAAGTGACCTGTTCTTCTCTTTAGTGATGTTAATTTGAATCATATCTTTTCTAATCTGATCTTTCCATCTTAGTTTGTGACCATGATACAAATAACACAAGGTATGATCGATAGCCGTCTCAAACTCGTCCTCCGCGCGCATGACGTCATGCGGAGAGTTAAATTTGAATTTTTATAATGATTGTTCATGGAACTCGCATAATTTAATGATTTTTCGTTGTTGTCTCAAATGGAAATAACTATTACAGCTTGATTACTCCTTATGAATAACTTGGAAAATGAATTTAAAAATTCATTTTTAAGGCATATGAAAAGAGATACATGATGTCTAACGTTTATATACAATATTAAAAACAACTTACTACCTATGTATCTGTCTAAGTTTTTAATAAAAAGAGCTCCTGCAAATACATATATTATTTTCAGGATTAAACTTATTGAAAATGTCTTCCAATTTCATTATCTTGTACATAAATGCTTCAGATGGTTTCGATAAACCTCTTTCTGATAAATGATCTACCCATGGCTGAGGTGGAGGCAGTGGGTTCTTCTTTCTTTATCATATAGATAGGAAAGCGAAAAAACATGATCATTTTATCAAAATTCTTGGACTGGTTATCTGAACTGCATCCAACCATTGCACAACGCATTTTACTTCCAGTAAAACTCAGTTTTTATTTAAAAATTAGTTTAATCCACGACAAACTTCAACTAACACTATACAAACACATCTGATATTTACTCTCCGCGTGACGTAGCAATATGGCCACTGAGGCTCACCTGCGCAATATCATATCTTGTTTTCTTTGTATCATGGTTTGTGACGACCTGTTCTTCGTGCTTTCTTGATAAAGTTTCCACCATTTCTTCTAATATACGTCCCGTCCGTCTCATTCTACGACTTCTGATATTAGCAACAATACATGGCTTATTGAATAAATCTCTGATTTGCTGTTTTTTTTTAATTTTCAAAATTTCGTTCTTATATACTGATCCAAACACCTTAGAATCTTATTTTTGAAAGTCACTAGTTTCTTCTCTGATGCTTTGGATAAGCAAATCGTAATTTTGGTTTGTTTGATAGATAGGTAGCAATTTATAAAAACTGGAAACTGACATTGATAAAATTTTGATATTTTCTATTAAGTATTGTGTTTTATATTCAGACTTTGATCCCACTTATTTCTTTTTATATTTTTGGAACAATAAATAACATAGACATTTTACACAAAAGGTTATTAATGCAACTGTCATTTTTGTTACCAACACAACCTTTACATAGTGAAAAAAAGACATTGTTACCAACTGTATAAAAGACATTACCACAAACTTGTTTTTAAAAACTGGTTCCAATCTCACTTCATCAAATTTAGCTTCCTGTGTTTTTTAATAGTAACTTATTTTTACCCTCCCTTACGAGCAAAACTAGGATAATTGTGAACAGGACAATGCCCTGAATTGCAAAAAATTAAGTTTTTTTATTACACACAAGGTCAAAAGTCTTGAACCCCTTATATATCAAATGATTCGATTAAACCCAGTTATTTTTCTTACTGTGGTAAACAATTTCATGTATTTAGAATGTTTTTACAAAATATTGGCAGTGATAGCATATTCAGCCCAGTGACTAGTGTATTTTTTTGTTTCATTTTTGTGATTGTAATAAAAGGTCGTGAAATTTCTGCGTTTAATCGGATAAGAATAACTGCTTTTCATGATGCAGGAAACTCTAATCATCAGATATCGGAAATCTTGAGCATTCCTAGATCATCTATTGTGCGAATAGTACACATATATTAACAATTTGATACGGTGAAAAACAGACCACGTAGTGGACGTTATGAAGTGTCTAGCGAAAAAGAGTATTATTATTAGGTGCAACTTGCCCGCAGGCACTGCACAGCTTCAGCTTTAGCTCTTATTAACCACTTTTAGGGTACGTTTCGCCATGTTATATCGACACCTACAGTTCTAAGACGACTTCATCGTGCAAGTTTACGTGCTAGAAGACCATTACGGGTCCCCACTCTACTTCCAAGACATCGTGTAGCCCGTCTCCAGTGGGCACGAGAACATAGTGGTTGGCTTTTGCAGCAGTGAAGGTGGGTGTTATTTATATACGAAACCAGAATTGGACTGGTGAGTGATAACAATCGGCAAAGAGTCTATAGAGAACCAGGTCGTCAACAGCGACTTGATTTTCAACGCGAAGTTGCTCCCTATCAAGGAGGTACCGTAATGTTTTGGGGGGGAAAATTTTAAATCGCCATACCCCATTAATTCGCATTCCACAGTATATGACCAGCCAAATTTACGTCGAACAAGTAATTACGCCCATTATCTACCCCATACGTAACGGATTAGGTGAAAATTTTGTGTTTATGGACGACAACTCCCAACCGCATTGCGCAAGAAGTATTCAGGAAACACCTGTAGCAGGACATATCAGTAGATTGAATTGACAAGCCAATTCACCTGATATGAATCCCATTGAAAACATGTGGGATTACATTGCTAGAGCCATTCACGATCGAATCAACTCACCTCAGACTGCAGATGAGTTAGTCGTAGCAGCTGCAGACGTGGAGGAGGTAATACCGAATATTAGTCAGTGTACAACATGTTTAATTACTCTTTTGATTTAATAAATTTTGTATACAAATTCACACATTTGTTAGTTTTTAATTTGCCAAGTATCCCAGTTTATGGAATATCTTCTTTTTCTTCTTAGTCGCTATCTCGTATTCGAGAATCGTGCTTTCAAGAGTTGCTTTCCACAATATGTCTCCATTTCTCTCTATTTTCTGCCATCCTGAATGTGCAGGCTAGACTTTGTCCCATGATGTTAGTGATAAGGTCTGTATATCTAGAGGGGGACCTACCTCGGGGTCTTTTTCCGGCAACCATGCCCTCAACGATTAGTTTTTCAAGGCCGTTTTCTCGTACTACGTGACCAAAAAATTTAGCGATGTTTTCAGCTGCTATTGTTCTTAGTCTCTTTTTTGGTTTTATTTGTTGAAGTATTGATTCATTGGTTCTTTTTTGTGTCCACGAGATTTTCAGCATTCTACGCCAACAGAACATTTCCAGGGCGTCAATTTTCCTTTTTGTCCGTTACTTTGAGCGACCAGCATTCTGACCCATAGAGAAAGATTGAGAAGACCAGGCTCCTGACCAGTCTCATTTTTGTTGCCAAAGAGATTTCATGACTTTTCCATATGTTTGTTAGTTTAGTCATAGCTTCCTTTGCTATGGAGCTTCTCCTTTTGATCTCTTCACTGGCTCCGCCCTCCTTGGAAATGAGTGAACCTAGATAAATGAAAGTGTTAACTGTGTCGATGTTATTTATTTTTTTTATTTCTGGTCTATTGTTGTTAGCTCGGTCAACTATCATAATTTTGGTTTTCTTTTTCCAATTCTTAAACCAATCTACTTGGTGAAATGCTCTATTCGCCTGATCAGGTCGCATAGTTCCTCCTCTGATGCCGCAATTGCTGTAGTGTCATCAGCGTAGCGAAGTTTCTTGATATTTTTGCCGCCCAGTGTTATTCCTCCAGTCCAGTCTTCCAGAGCTCTCCTCAAGACCCATTTGCCATAGATGTTGAACAAGAGAGGACTCAGTATGCATCCTTGCCTGACACCCTTCTCTACCTGGAATGAGTCTGTCTGCTCGTTTTCCACTCTTACGTACGTTCTGTTATTTTCATAGAGACTCTTGATGGAATATGGAATATACTCCTTTTACAAAAAACAGATTCGAGAAACAATATGCTTTTATAAATATATTTTGTTTTTCTGACAAAACATTTCTTTAACAAGGCTGAGTGGGGGTCCAAGACTTTTGACGTTGCGTGTATTTTTAGCATAAAATCAATAATTTTTTAGTGTTCGCCGTGTACCTACGTAGGGATATGAAAAGTTTTTACTTTAGCTTTAATAATTATCAATCTTTTGAAACGTTTTATGCAGCAATTAAAAAAATAATATTCTCCGACCTTTTAAAAACATTCCGTTTTTAAAAATATTTGTACTGAATTAATTTACAGAAACTTTAGTACTTTTCGTCTAATGTAATCATAGTATTTAAAAATAAAATAACACAACTTGTTATAAACAAAATTAACGAACAATATTTTAAACAATAATAACCATGAATCGAAATTATATTACACAGATTGTAATAAAATACTGATTTTGTATTTTTACAAATTCTTATCAGGGGAATAAAAAAGAATTTAACAGCATCTGCAAAATTGTTATTAATAACAAAAAAAATATATAAATAAATAATTAAATGTTTTTTTAGTTAATGTTAATGTCATACAATTTAAATATTAAAAAAGTGTAAAATTTAAATGTTTTTTTTCTCTCCATTTGGTTGTTTGCCACTTATAAATTTTTTGTAGACTATTACAAAAAGAATGCATTTAAATTCATTTGTAAATAAACAACTGTGTAACATTAATTAAAATCAATTTTGTTTTGTTCTTCAACTATTAAAAGGTTTTAATACCATTAAGAATTCTTGGAATAAAATTTAATCAATAACAAAAATATTTCTGCTGCTAATCGGCATATTTAAAAATATAAAACTGATATGGATATATTATTTTTATTACACATTTCTCACTTAATATATATGCCTACATAATTTATATTTGTAATAATCGAGTAATACACCACAGTTATCTTTTAGTTTAGCAACAAAAATGTGTAGTAACATAAAGATTTTTAAAGCGGCTGCGAGGAAAGAAATCGAGAATAAAATAGCACTAATTTCACTTGAAGAAAGACAGAGGCAGTCGCAAGTTGTCAGGGAAAAAGTACGTAACTAACATTAGAAAACTATTTCTTATTATTTAAAGTAATTTATTATGTTCTAAAATTTTTTTAACCGAAATGATAACGAAACGTATCGCTAATGACATTGAAATTATTTGTTTAAACCGCCACTCTACTATTTTGTTGCTGTTGTTTATCTTAAAATTAATGCTGTGACGAATACGTATATTTCAGAAACATTTTAGTTTTTGTATAAATTGGTAAACTCTTTTGATAATCATTGCATTAACTCTGATTTATGGGTAGTAAAAAAACATTTTAAACTAAAGCATATAAAGCTCATATAATATAAATGTGCATGCACGTCATAGAGCGAGTATGAGCTCACATTTGAACAACGTTGCCAGACTTTGACAATAGTACGGACATTGAGGAAATAATAAGGTAATGTTGTTAATCATAATAAACATTCTTCTTCTTAGTCATATCTTCATTGCTGAAGAGTTGTGACCATGAAGACAGGAACGGTGATGCGATCAAAGAATAATTAAAGCAAATGTTAGACCTCATTCCACAAATTCTGTAATAGTGTTGGACAATGTGAGTTATCGCTCCAGAAAAGTTAACAAAGTACCAACTAGTTCATGAAGAAAAGTGGACATTATTCAGTTGCTTGGACAGCAAAGCATAATATTTGACAATAGTACGGTGAAAATGGCCATAGTGTCATTAAATAACGCTCGCTTCACGGAGTATGTAGTTGAGAAAATTGCACAGAATCAAAATGTTGCTATTCTTTGTCTGCTATCACTGCGAACTAAATCCCATTAAACTCGTTTGGGCCCAAGTAAAAAATTTTGTATTACGACGTTTAAAATGAAAGATTAAAATCTTTAAAAAATATCGATTCCAAAAAATGGCGTGTGTTGAGCATGTAAATGTGAAAACTAGACCATTTTATTGACCTTACTATAGATCTAATAGTCATATTACTGGAACACGACCAAAGATGGACAGATTTTTCTGACGACGGTAATGATATACCATAACTGCATACATTTACTTACACAAAAACGCAATTCTTTACCTTTTTGTAATAAAATGTTATAGTAATATTAATGCTTATTGTATACAGGGTGTTTTAAAATAAGGTGACCCTGTCTCTAGGATAGGGAGAAAACTGAAAAATAATTGGGGTTTGCTTAGCAAAAAATTTTCGTAGCGCCATCCGTATTCAAAATAAAGAGCTTTGAAGAAAAAAAATGTATACAGATTTATTACGATTTTGCCGAAACTACTGAAAACATTATAAAAATTTCTAGTGAACTTGAACATCATTTAATTTTACACCAAAAAGGTACTCTTGGTAAAACTCGATACTGTGTACCGTTTTCGGAATATTTTGATTTGTAAATTATGAAGTAATAACCAAATTTTTTCTTTAACGCCCTTTATCTTGAATACGGATGGCGTTACGAACATTTTTTATCAAGCAAACCCCAATTATTTTTTAGCTTTCTACCTATCCTAGAGACGGAGTCACGTTTTTTGAAACGCCCTCTCGTAAGTATAATTAGAAATACATAAATAAAAATACGTTTCAGAAGTTTTTTCTTTTATTTAAATACCTGTTTTTGTAGTAAATAGAGAGATATTGCAATAACGCCGAGCAGTATTAAAGGCGACTTTATTTTAATAGTGAATCGTTAGATATTGTTTTCCTATTTGATACAAGAAATAGTTGAGGCTGTAATTCTGGGTGAAGGAGAAGAAATTGAATGGGTAATTCTCAATAATATATTAATCGATCGTGATGAAGCTGATGGTGCTGCAGCTGGCAACTTTGATATTAACAATTATTCAGATGAAGATACAAAGTTGCACTTCAGATTCTCAAGAATCAATCCTTATTTGAAATAAAGCTTCTACATTATATTTTTCTCTTACCGAATTTTAGTGATGTTATCCTTGTTAGCCCACAATTCTAATAAAAGTTGCAAATGTTGTTTCAACGTTTTTATTTTCTTTCCAAAGGAATGTTTCCATATACCCTTGAATTATCTCCCATCATGCGGGGTTTCTTAGTGAGTTGTGGACAATTATCTCCCTGAGTAAAAAAATATCATCATCATAACTGAATCTCAGTCTCTTGGATTTTTCTCTCTCCATACTTCTTTTCGATTTGCCAAAAAACTTCTACAATTTCAACTCTTCAACAGACCACTTTCGAAAATTTCAGATTTGTAATATCCACCGATCAAGCCCGATCTAGTCCGAAATGAAAATAAAGGAACATTAACCTAACTTTATCTTTGCCTTTAATAAAGTTGTCCTTACTCTAGATTCACACTGCGCCTGCGTACATGTCAAAATAACGTCGACTTTATTAGTGCCTGACCTTATTGGGTGCTGCAATATCTCTCTAATATGACGAGTATTTTAACATAAAATAGTATTGTAAAATTTTTGTAGTAATACCCAAAGGTTAGGTTAGGTACAAAATGACCCCTTTGTTGTTAAAACCTTTTGTTTACGGTGATGTAAAATTATTGGGAGAGGCTCACTTAGTGTATCCACAATGGAGGTGAACACTTGAGTGATATAATTTTTAAAACCCATTGATTTAAAACGTCATTATGTACGCTTATTAACGAATTAAGTTTTTTTTTACATCTTGATTAGTTTAGTTTTTATTTTTGTTCCAAATCTTGGAACTCTTGCCCTATCCAATAAAAACAAGGTGATCAGGTAAATTATAACTCATTATAACAGCTATTGCAGACCATTTAGAAATCATAAAAATTTGTTGGGCATATTTCAATCATGACTGGTTTTTAGTCTTTCAAAGCAAACCAAACATTTTTTTTATTATCATCAACCAAATCATGATTTACGTTGATTTGATTAGGATAGGGAGGTTTTTGCGAACTTTCTTTCAAAAGCTGAGTGGCAACTTGTTCTTTGAACTCTCGTTAAAGACTGACATCTCACCAGTATTCTCGATCTAAAGTGAGCTGTTTGCAAACTATTTATAATGGTTCTGGAGAAAGCTTGAGCTCCATTTATTTGCAATAGTTGCATTTTAAACTTATGTGTCGTTATTGTAGTCCCTTCATACAGCTAATTGCAAAAAACAATCTTTATAATGGGTTGTAGATCTTGTGCGAACTGTGTGTATTTTAGATACATTTCCAGTTTAAATATAACAGGTAATCAAGAGCGAAACTCCGCATTACGATGTACCAAATACTTACGCTACGTCTGTTTGTCGAGCGCCATTTAATAGAACACCAATAGCTCTGAGCATTTATTCGAGGTTTAAATAGTGTATTTTCATATTTTATTTGAAAATTCATGTGATTTACTTTGAACTCTAATTAATTCGTACACATTTCTCACGAAAAAATATAGAACAATAACAAACATATTTTTTTGTAAATGTTGTTTTTTGTTAAACTTTTTTTTACTAAAGTAAAAACATCAGAAAATATAGTGACATACAATGTGGGTTAAAAATACAACATATTTAAGTATTTAAATTAATATATTTTAATTATTTCCATCTGTTTTTCACAAATTCACTACCTAATGATTGTACATTTAAGTTTACTCTTTAATTTCATTAGACGTGATAACTACACCAAAGAATGTTTGATATACCTGCAAATTAAGATTACTCTTTTGTTAAACGGCACCGTGAATCTCGCCATGTGAAAATTAACTACCGTGGCGTGTTGGTTGATGCCATTAATGAATGCTATGTGTGTTCGGAACACCAGCATTTACTATGTGAGATAAGTGGACTTAATTCTCACTAACATATAACTATTGTTTACTGAGAGACTGCAATTATTATTAATAGTTTTAACAAGATAGGGAGTCTGTAATGCAAACATTTTACATTATTTTAAATGAATGAAAATGATCAATATTCTGAAGGGTGTAGGGTGACGAAAAAAATTAAAGAACAATCTAGTTGGTATTTAATTCTATTGGTTTAAAGAAAACATTTTCTTAATACCAGCAAATGACTTATACATAACACAAAACTAACAATTATTATTAAATATGTAGATTTGTAAATGGTAAAAAGAAAAATCAATCTAAAGACACTGTTCACAAATGACTGTTTCAGTTAGAAACTTTAGGTGTCTGGAGCTGTTCAGTGTAAGGATGCATAAATACAGTCTTCTTTACTGGTATTCTAATAGACAGTCAGGAAAAAAAATTTGATTTTTCAATTGGATTTGAGGGGATGTATAGATCAGCTCACGGATCTATACCGTCGTATTTATTTTGAATATATCAAACTAACAAAAAAACTATAATTACTAGCCACGTAAGGGCACCAAGTGATTTTAGAAATAAAATCACTAAAATTAATCGACCCCACAAATCCAATCGTATTATTTTAATTTAGTACCATAAAACGAGATAATTAATCGACGTATTTTGGCTTCAAGGCTGTGCAAACTTCGTTTTTATTTCTCAGAAATAATAAAAAAAACCTAAAGTATACATACAGGTTTATTAAAATTAAGATTGCTGGGAGAGATACAAAATATAAAAAAATATGAATTTAAAATGTCAACAGTAACAGTAATATCAAAATGAAAAGATTCCCTCAATGAATGTCTTCTATAGGAGGATATCCAATTTTGTCCTTCCATGAAAACGTATGCATCGTAGTTTCCAAGGAAAATCAACCAATTTTCAATTTTCATCATAAAGGAAATGCTGTATTCTGAATTTTATTGAATATTATCAATCTCAAGTGTTGTACAGTGTATTTAACACCAGTCGACGAAGAAGATCTCCGTTGATAACCGGTAACCATAAAATAACCAACAAAAAACCAGCTAACAGGGAATAGAAAAAGCCATGGAAGCCATCGGCAGCAGCGGAAAACATCCGACAAAAAAAAGACAACTGGTATCCGACAGAAAAAAAAACCGACATCAGACAGGAGAAATAGGTCGATTACATTCATATTGTACATGTAAAAACTTTAAATAAGTACATAATAAAAATGCACCCGACCGTTTTAATTTTTTTTTTAATTTTAGTTATTTAGTTTGGAGCCATTTAAAAATTCAAAAAATGTGTCCATTTATCTAAGTCTTGATACAGAAATTAACACAGAACCAATTGTGAGAAAAATTTTTCAAGATGGCAAACACTGTTTTGTTCCAAGGTAATCAAAATTATAATTTAAAATTTATTTAATATGTTTTTTTACAATCAACGTTTTAATAATAACAACGCATGTTGTGGTAAAAAGCCCTTTTGTTATTAAGGGTTCGTAATAATTAATCCAAATTTTTGTCTGCTCTTTGAAACTATTATTAACTTTAGTCGTGTTAATTTTAAATTACATTCCATGATGCAGATGCCAAGTAACGTAAATGTATTAGTAGATTTAAGTTTGTTAATGTTTTTCAAGAGATAAAGGTTAGAAGAGAAAGAAAAAATCTAGTCTAGAAATAACTTTTAAAATCTAAAAGGTGTATTTTTAAACTACTGCTCTAGGTGGGAAGCAATTGGTGATTTAATAGTCAGGAAAGGTACTTCTTCTGCTGCCTATCAACTACTGGATGCTGATGATCACATTGTTGACACTACTGGATATTAGATACAATATTTCATATACATTTCGACAACTTGCCATTTAGACCAATTCATCAATAGTTCATGATTTTTGCTTTATACAAATGCCTCGTCTACCTTTAATGATGGACTGCAGTAATTCATTCTTCGTACTCCGCACGACGTGGCCAAAATAGTCATTTTACGACGTTTATGACTCTGTATGTCCAAGGAATCTTCAACAAACATCTGTAACCCCACATTTCAAATGCATTTAGCTCATTCATCGTTACGACTTTTAATGTCCAAACCTCTACACCGTATATAAGAGCACCGACCAAACGTAGCATTTTAAGAATTGTAATCGTAGTTTGGTGTTTAGGCCAAGGTTGCACAGCACCTGCTTGTATTTGAAAAAGTAGGAAAAGGTAACTTGAACTACAGCTAAATTTAAACTACAATCTGTGTTCGGGATGCCAAGTAGCGAGGCTGTCTTTGTAGGTGTTCGTTTGTTAATGAGTTTTAAAAAGTGAAGGTTAGAAGGGGAAAATCTAAAATCTAAAAGGTTTATTTTTAAACTACTGCTCTGGATGTGATGTCTAGAGCATTACCTAGGACCAATGAAGACAATTTTTAATCAGATCTTGGGTAAATAACCTTGCTTTTGTTTTATTAACCATACATGTTGATAAAGTTAGAAAGTTGATTAGATAAATAGCTTTTCTTTGGATAAAACTCACTATAGTTACATGTTAAAGTTAAAGTAAATAGCCTCACCCTGGATGGAATTCACTAGAGATAATGGTTTAAAAGTGCTACATATTAAATATTCTTTCAGTCTGGCACTCATATAATTTATTTAACCTTTATTATTATTTAAGTGTTATTTTCTACCTGTAATTAAAAACTATTTATGATAAAACTCCTAGACGACCAAAGTATTGATAAGTTAACTAAAATATTCAATAAAACAAATATTACTGGAAAGATTCTCACGGAATGACTCAAATCTACCTTCATTGCTATACCAAAGAAATCCACTTCAAGACGATGCAATGACTATCGTACCATAAGCCTCATGAGTCATCTTCTTAAAACCTTCTTAAAAATTCTACATATGAGATTATACTCAAAATGTGAAGAGTATATGGGTAACACTCAATTTGGAGTCCGAAAGGCAACAGGAACAAGAGAGTCCTATTTCAGAGATGCAGAGATATGGACTGTGACATACATGCATGCTTTGGAGAATATCAGAAAGCTTTTGATAGAGTAAAACATAACAAGTTAATAGAAGTGTTGAAGAAGATAGGTATTGACAACAATGACCTCCGAATAATAAAAAATCTCTACTGGAATCAAACAGCACAAGTTAAAAACAAAGGTCAGATGACTGATGAAATAAAAATTCAACGGGGCGTGCGACAAGGGTGTGTGTTGTTACCACTTTTATTTAACATATATTCAGAAGATATATTTAATAATGCGCTGTGTAATTCATCAGCAGGAATTATTATAAATGGTAAACGAATCAACAACATCCGATTCGCGGATGATACAGTAATATTCGCCGACAAACTAGAGGACCTACAAAATATGATGAGCCAGCTCCCAATGCAGTCAGGAATATGGAATAGATATAAATATGAATAAAACCAAATACATAGTGATAAGCAAAAATCCACCACCACCCAGACAGCTTATTATAAATAATACAGTTATTGAAAAGGTAGAAACTACAACATATTTGGGAACTACAATCAACGAGAGTTGGGATCATTCTCTCGAAATACGTTGTCGAATAGAGAGGGCTCGTGCTGCATTCCTTAAAATGTCAAAATTGTTTAAATGCCATTTTCTGAACTTAACAACTAAAATACGACTTCTCCGATGCTATGTGACATTTTAAACAAGGAAATGGAGATAATGAGTACAGTCAAAAGTCGGAAATTGGAATACATAGGACACATCATGAGAAACAGCAAAAGATAAGGTCTGTTGCAGCTTATCCTACAGGGAAAGGTGCTTGGAAAGAGGGGACCAGACATTGATTGCCAATTTACAACAGCCTGGAATTATAATTGTTTTAGATAATGCTTCGTACTATTCCAGGCAGTTGTCACGTCTTTTAGTTCTCTAAAGAGTACTCTGCCAGTGGTCTCTCTACTGGCAAATTATGCCCGAGCTCAGCCGTAGAGGGTAGAAGAAAAAATATAAAAGTGAGCCGCGCCACCGACTTAAACGGTACAAGCCGGAAACCCCTAGGTCTTGTAGGCACTAGCAGAGCCACACGATAAACAACAACAATTATGGTGAACTAGATAAATAAAACTATATTTACAATTCCTGCGATATATTAATTAAGTAAAAATGATGTTCTGATTTTTTTACAACAAATTCTGTATTTTTGTAAAGTGGATTAAACGAATTTAATTCACTTTTCTTAAAATAATATTTAAATTAATTATAACAATCTTTTAGACAATAATAAAAACCTAATGATGTACAAAAGAGAATTAAAAAAAAAACGTTCACAATATTTAAAATTTCAAAGATAATTGGTTTTGTATAGAATTCTTGATGGCAAAAGATTAAAAAAAAATACAAAATAAATGGACTTGCAACAAAAATAATAATTTGAAACCATCACAATAATTACATAATGTATATTCGGTAATGTATACCTTCAGATTCAACTTGGAGCAGGTACAAATTTAATGAAAATAATTTGTTACTTTTAAACTATTGAAAACACTTAGATCAAGCACACAATAACTGATAAGTTGATAAAATTAAACTCAATACTATGTAACCAATTAAAACTTCATTGAGACGTCACTGTTACATCGATGATCCAAGAAACAGAAACACCAAGTAGTATTATCATAATAATTTCTGCTAAAAACACCAAGCAAGTCTTTATAACACTGAAATTTATCGTCGATATGGATGATGGTTATGGAACAGCACGTGCTAATCAACAATGGCTTCCCTCAAATAAATCCCACATGTGGTTATTTTAACTCGCCACCAAAAATATCAACAACGAAGGTAAGATAGAATGGTCAAGTAATAAATCAAATGATTTTTCTTCAAAATCCAATTAAGATGGCCCCAAATACAGCCAGATATGAAGATAAAACCGTAGAGGTTTTGCACACTTGTTAATATCACACGACGATACTAAAATCCTCACTACCGACTCCCAAGACTGACACCAAGCGACTCTCAACTACTCACTCCCAGGCCGGATATCAGAAAATGACACGGGACACGCGTCAGCCAACCTTCGCAAATCTATGTTCCCAACTCATAATCGCGCTCGTCCGTGTTGATAGCCAGCCCATCCACACAGAAAAGCAAACCAAACAATAATATAGCTGACAACACACGACAATCGAGGCCAAAAATCAAGGCGAAATCTAATAACAAAGACCCCCACTCCATCTCCACCGATTAACAAAAATGTCACAGCCATTAATAATTAAATCCTAACACTACTAGGTATGCAACACTATTTACAACGAGTGATAAATTCAAATTACAACAAAATACGGTAAGCGAAACTATTTACGAGCACCTCTATCAGAGACACAATTAATAATGGAACTGTAGAAGGAAAAAAATAGGCACGTGACACAGTTCATTAAGGTTTCCAATAAAAGATTTACAACAGTAGAACTTTTTTATGGATAATGACTTCTACTTTCAGGAATCATAGTATACAAAGGTTAACCATTTAAAAGAGCTCAATATAAAGGATTTAAAAAAAAAGTATGCTGCAGATAAAATTGCTAAAAAATAAATCCATATTGTCTTAGACTCCACATTTTTACCTCTTTAATCCGATTAACTTAAATAAAATATTTTTTTAAAATTTGATGCAAAAGTTGTTGAGCTAATTAAATATCAGTAATAAGGACTGGCAAAGGATAATTGAATAGATAATTAAAGTAGAAGAAAAATATATGAGAATTGAACACTTTTATATGAATGAAGGGAACAAATTTATTAAAAACGTATACTCTGTTTGATATTGAGAGAGTAATAAATACTAATCATGTCTACAAAACGTTGACAGTGCGGTCAAAATAAGTTTCTATAAGCATTAACATTGCAAGTTGGACCCTTGAGTTTTTTTTGCCTGTCTAGCCTTATAATCCATTTAAACTTTAAATTTAAATTTAGTTATTAGTGAAATATACATTTTTACACAAACTTGTTTTTATAAACATGTTTTACTAATCATTTTCATGGACATTGAAAATGGAAAAATCTGATGAACTGCTGTCTGTCTCTAAATTAATACCAAGTGACTCGACTGTCGTTTTAACTAAACTCCCACTTAACTTAAAATTATTCCCACTTTTCCTGTTCTTCCTTAATAACATTGTTATTTTAGCAATCTTTCAGTCCTCCTTAAATGGTAAAGAGCGTTATTTAAAATAATTACAAATCCCCTTGGAATTTCCTCTATCATTTGTTTAAAGTATTCCTCAGAAACATTAACATTTATATTTTCGTATAACCTTCGTTTAGCCATGTCCTGTCCCAATAGTAGGTACACTTTCCTATTTTGATTGCTGTATACTCGTAAAATAAAATAAACTTAATTAGTACATTATAATGTGTAAAATTTATAAATAGTACGATTTGGGCCAAGATGCAGACAGCATAGACATGCATAGAACGGCCTCTCGACAGTTATTTATTACTCTCTATCAATACCAAATAAAATGTAAACTATGACAATGAAGAGGAAAATATTCAAAAAGAAATAACTGAGGAATATAATGAGGAACGAATAATTAAGGATTTATAGGTAAAAGAAAGTGGCAAAAAAATATTGCAAGTGTGTGTGAAGTTCAAAGAAAATGACAGTGAAAGAATTGCAATTATTTTGAATTTTATGAGAATTTAATTTTGTTTATTTAAACAGGATACCTACTTATTTATTTTTACAATTGGACCAATTTTTATTGACCAAAACCCAACGGGAGAATTGTTCCTACAATTATTAGAAAATGAAATTGATCCACTTATTATGCAGTCACTAGAAAGACAAGTTAATGAACAGGGAAATATGGTGCTAGATGAACAGAATATGTACGTTTAACAGGACGGAGCTACACCACATTACGCATTTGATTGCAAGACAATGGCTAGACGAACGATTTTCAAGACATTGGATGGCAGAGGGGGTTTTATAAAATGGCTGGCAAGATCTCCAGATCTAACACCACTTGACTTTTTTCTGTAAGGCTATTCAAATAAATTAGTTTACAAAATTTCTTCCGAAGACATTGAAGAAGTAAAGCTTAGAAGAATGTAGACGAATTACTAGCGAATATTTGCAAAAAGTTCAAAAAGAATTTGAAAATAAGTTATATTATTGCCTACAAAATAACGAAGCACACTTTGAACAGTTACTGTAAATACATTTAAGTAGCTGTTTGTAATTAACTTTATTTTTGTTTCTGTTGTAACTTAGCTATGTTTAATGTTATTTGCAAAATAAATCGATGGAATAAATTGTTGTTTATATGGCTGGTTTGCATTTTTCTTGGGTTTTCATTTAATGTATCACAAGGTATTGGTTGCTATTTGACATTTTAAAGACGGGGTGGGAATGTTAAAGGGGTGCCACTTGTAAACAGCAGAATAACATTTTAAAACCTCCCCCTTGATTTAAAATTTGACGTGATTTTTGTTTTTTTTTTACATTTAGGCAAAATCAAAAGTTATTTGGGCTGGCTGGTTTTGAAATATATATAGCATATCGATTCTCATACGAGTTTGGTTGGGTCTAAATACATATTTTATCTTTTACTTGATTTGTTTTCTTTAAAAAAAATGTTTATGCGAGGAGCGAGAGCTGATCGTTTGTGCAAAGGTTGAGGCTAAGGCCCCAATACATTCACTACAAATATGATATATGTAACATGTTAGAAAACCAGTTAATTTGTATAAATTAATCTGTTGTTTTTTACGTTTTGTGCTAAACGATAAATAGGCAAATAAATATATTGTTCTTGTAGATATAACAAAAAAGTAATGGAAATGGTAGAATTATATTCCATGGAAGACTGGTCCAATTTACCACTTACCAAATGGCAAATCAAGCAACCTTCTTTTCATGAAGACAGAAAAAATGCCTTAGACACAGGTGCTTTATTTATTTTAACTCTACCCTATTAATGATTTAAAATTGGGAAAACATAATAATAATTTTTAGTTCTAGTATAAGTTACCAAGAAATGTACTATTAATTCTAAAAGAACAATATATGAGCACTATTAATTGATTTATAACTTTTATTTTTGTAGATGTTTTGTAACAACTTTGACTCTAACAGCTACTATTGGTTGCCTATCTTGTAGAAGTATATTACATTTTGCGCATTGTTAAATAACTTCTTTTAAATTCTTAAAAAAATTTTCCTCTTGGTGTATTTTAAATATCCCAATATTAACAAAAATGTATACTAAAATTAACAATTTGATGGTCCACAACTAATGAAGGTAAAAATTTTTAATTATTTTTTTTTGTTAGGTTTGGATTTGATAATTCTACCTGGTGTAGCATTTACCAAAAATGGTGAAAGACTTGGGCATGGAGGTGGTTATTATGATAGATTTTTAAAAACCATCTGCGAGAAGCAGGATGTACCTCCGACATTAATAGGAATTGGATTTAATGAACAAGTTCTTGACAATTTACCCACAGAGGAGACTGATTTTAAACTCGATATGATTTTACAAGCTGACTGAGTTTTTTTTTTATTATTATTTTGTTAAATTTGTTGACTTTACCAAACAACGTAATAAATTGTATTATTAAACGCAGGCATATTTCATTAAAAATTGTTAATAGTGACTATTGAAAGAGAAAAAAGTTTTCCTTGAAATGTTCAAGTAGATTTAGTATTTTAAATACAGCACTACTTTGTTTTTCACCTAGTGGTGATGTATTTATTAAACTACTTGTGCTTTGTAATTTTTATTTGTTTAAACTAAAATAAAAGTTATTTTTTTTTAAAAAATGTTATCACAACTGACATCCTGATAAAGCAATCAACTCCTTCGGACACTGTACTTGATAAAAAGATACTGGTGGGTTTCCGGAACCTTCCATAAATTCAAATCTAAATTTACAACCAGGCTGTAAATCTGGTGGCATATCATTGCATTGACTTTCTTGAGTTACTGCATTAGTTGGATCCCCCCAACCCCAATCTGGGGTATTCCATTGCGCAGCGCAACCTTTGTTAAAAATACCAACACCACCTGAAACAGAATAAATTATTTGCAAATAATTAATTTATAAATTTAACTTAGTTAATAAACTTAAATTACAGTTCTTGCAAGTCAAAATTTAACATTAACATGTTTATCTAACACGATTGTTTTTCTAAATCTAAATAAATTTGTTATTATAATCAACTTTAAATTTTTTTCGATAGCAGATATTCTATCATAATGTCAAGCACCTATAAAGATAAATTTTATTTTAAGTATAATGGCTAAACAATCTAATTTAATATAATATGTATTACTTGTGAGATACATTGTGTTTTCATCTGATGGCCAAGTCAATCTATTTATTTTAAACATAAAAGATTTTTAATATTGATATGGTCACTATAAGTTGTTGTTAGGTTAGCTAATTACGTAATAACTTAAGACAGAAGGACCCTTAAGTAGGGACTGAATAAATTAACCGACTTGGTTTACATGGATCTCACAACTTTTTACGGTAGAAGAACTGAGTCGCGAGACTTGGTGTTCTTTACAAGTTATGTTTTTGATGGCATATTTTCTTACCTCCAGGTATAGCAATATCGAACTGGTTAACTTTCAAATCACTTCCAGTGTTAGTAATTTGAACTAACATTTGCTTTCCTGGTATTTGATCTTGAAATGTGAGTAACATACAGGCGCAACACAAATTTGTATCTGCTCCTCCAGTAAAAGATGCAGCAGCAAAACCATAAGCTAACGTAGAATTGACAACATAGCCGTGTTGGTTACTACACATAAACGAAGTACCTCCAACACATCCTGAATTCGCATGTATATCAATAAGAGTTACGCCGTTTTGTTCGCATGATGCAACTGGTACATTTGTAGGTGTTTTAATATTTTCCACCCAAGCGCATGATGGCTTGCAGCAATCCCAGTATCTCGTAGTTACACCTGTCCCACTTAAACCACCTTCCACAGGAATAATTGTGGGAGTTGATTCAGCAAGAGATGCACTAACTGTAAAAAATACGAATTGATAAATCTGGCTTAGGTTTACGTAAACAATGGTGCTCTGATAGGTATTTAGAATACTTTTAAATTGATTAGAGACCATTTGATATTTACACTTGACTGGTATGAACAAGAAAAAAGAAGCACTTGCAAGTATTTTAATGAAAAAGAGTGAATTCTATTTTAGAAAGCATTGTTAAAATAAAAAAATTTATATTTAGAAGCCAAATATATTAAAATAATGCAGAATCCATTGTCAAGAACACTGAGTCTAATTAAAAACACAACCAACACCTTTTAAATTTAATCTATCAAAAATAATATAAAAGTATTTTAGATATTTTGCATGAATTTATCATACACAAATTTTGTATATAAATAATTTTAATCCTATTGGGGTTAAAAACAAAATACCTACGGCATCCCAAAATGGTTAAAACACTTATAATTAATATCATGCTTAAACGAGTAGCTAAATAGAAAATAAACTGAACAATAAATGTAATACCTAAATATTTTATAATATTTTGATAGCACACCTTTAGTACCAAAATTTCAAGTACGTTCAGTATTGACTTAAAATATTGATTAATTTTATCAGTTACTAACCGAAAAATAGGGTATTTCGTATTTATCTGCAAGAGCGGCTAGTTAACATCAATTAAAGTGTATTTAAAATTTCTTATTTATTTAAAAGCAGTTAAATATTAAGGTATCTATAATTATAGAGTTAAATATTGGTTGTTGTGGGTTCAAAATTTACGAGAGATGGAAAGTATGACAGTGACATTGAGCGAATGGTGTTGGCAGGAAAACAAATTAATGGGGCACTGTACCTATAGCTTTATGACAGACAGAAAATGTCAAAAAAGGCACGTCTGGCTGTGCATAGAGGAATGTTGGTTGCTACATTTATGTATGGTAGTGAATGTTGGGTTTGGCAGAAAAAGCATGAAAATGGAAGAATAGTGAGATAAGGGAACGCTGTGGTATAAAAGAAGATGTGGTTACAAAGATAGATAAAGGAATGCTTAGATGGTCTGGATACGTAGAAAGAATGGATGAAGAAAGATTGACAAAACAAATTTATACAGCGAGTGTGAATGGACAAGTCGGTAGAGGTCGACCTTGGCGAACATATCTCGATCAGATCAACATTGTGTTGAAGAAAGTCCAAGTCAAGTGTACCAATAACCGACGAGCACTGATAAAAGTAGAGGAAGCAAAAGATGTGTGTAAGAACCGTAGCGGAAGTGGTCTCTGCCTACCCCCACAGAAAAAAGGCGTGACTATATGTATGTAACAAGGATTTATAAATTCTAGACATATGCAACATATACGTTAACACGTCGTTATTTTGAGTTTGCTTCTGCTCCATCCATAATATTATTTTTTCATATTTTTTGTCACAAGAATTAAATTTCATTTTTAATTTCCGTCGACATTTTTAATACGTACAATAGCATCATTAAAGTTTGTAATTAAATGAAGTGTGAAATAACATGAACCTATCGACACGATGAAATGTACCAAAATTATATAGAACGCCTTTTAATGGTTATGTTTACGATGTTTAGATAATCTTTAGCTGATCGTTCGAAATCAATGGTGAAAAGACAAAAAGGGACATCCTACCATCACTTGGATGCACTCAGCCTATGTTTACATAAAAACGTCACTTATCACGGAGAACGATATATAAGTCGGTGACAAGGGGAGACAGCATTCATTGATGATTTGATAATTATTAAAGGTGAAATCTTACATGCACTTATACCATAAAAATAGTTTGACACAATACATAATCGCCTTTAAAGCATTAGACACGTAAAAGGCCTGATTATGCATTAATGTCATAATATACTATTATTATCTTTGAATAAAAACACCACACATAACTTGGATTTACTATAAATTTATTTGTACAATTTATAACTTTATTGTAATACTTACTCACCGACTCTTTTATCGTTCTCCTAAAAAGGTTTTGGTCACTCGACAGAATTGATTGTAAACTGCCACTATGCCATCTTTTCGCCATTAACACTGCTTCTACAAGACCCAAAAACAATTTCTTTAACAGCCCTTCCATTCTCAAAATATATTCTTTCGAGTTTTGAGATAAAAGACTTATTTACCTACTAAGAGTATTTTCTCTAACCTGTTTTAGATTTTTTTATAAAATACATAACGCTAAAAATGAGTTTATTCCATACATATGGACCGCAGTGTATGTCGATTTTTGTGGATACTTTGACAACTAACTAATATAAATTTTGTATTCACAGATTTTAAATAATTTTTAATAATAAAAGTCATATTTTTTTAAATAAGTACCATCTAATATTAAAAAGTAATAGTAATGTTTTTTGCTAGCATTACTAACGCACACTAATTAATATAAAATTTATAAATAAATTTTATCCAATTAAGATAAAATTGGATTTAATATTACACAAGTATATGTAACGCTGACCTCGAAGGAAGCAAATCCGGATCTGTAAATAACATAAATTATTCATAAATAACCAGTACAATCTTCCCATTTTCAAAATCCAATTAGTAAACAACAAGATTAAACTAAGTTAATATTAACACTTCAGTTTTATATTGATATGAAAAGAGTAAAGATGCAGTCGGTTTTTATCTCGTTATTAATGTTATTAACATGTGTGTACAGTGCGCGAATATTATGTGTATTTCAAATGCCGGCAGTTAGCCATCAAAGAGTTTTTCAACCAATTTGGAGAGAATTATCTTTAAGAGGGCACGAAGTCACCGTAGTAACTCCGAAACCACTTAAAGATCCTACTTTGATTAATTTAACTGAGATCGATGTTAGCGCAACTAATAGCGAGATTATCAAAAGGCACGGCTTTCAATTTTATATGAATAAGGAATATACGGTGCATACAAAAATTCAAAAGATTTTTGCCATGCATTACGAGTTCGCTGAAGCTATTTTGAAAAACGAACAATTTATAAGAATTTATAATGGCACAAACGAAAAATTCGACCTTGTTATAGCTCAAACGTATATATCACCTATACTTTATAGCTTAGCGGCAAAGTTTAAAGCTCCACTAATCGGTTTATCCTCCATGGGAGGGTACGTAGGTATGTAATAAAGGTAAAATATTTCAAAAACTACAAATTATTTCAAAAATAATTATTGAAGACGGGTTTAAATTACTGACGACATAATTCAATGTTTTTTTTAACGTTGTCACTGGCAACATACCATTTTTATATGGTAAACAATCCACAAATGTGATGCCTACATGCACTGTACTGTGTAGCGGAATTTCAAAGATTTCTATACAACTTATTTTATTTGACCCTGTCGGCTGCTCTACACTTTAGGGAGGGTCGTAAATAAGGAAAAATGGTTGAATATCTTTATTTTAAGAAAATACACAAATGTTCATAAAAATTTGGGCGCCAGGCATTGTATTCAGGGTAAAATACAAAAACCTTGGATCTATGCAAATATTTTAACAATAAAACTATTTGTTACTAATTTTTAAGTATAATTCAATGAAATATTTACAAAGTCAATGCATTAACAAACATCTCCAAAACCGTTTATTTTAATTAAATTAAAGAAGTCAGTTTGTCAAAATCATACAAAAGTTATAAATGAGGTAGATTTAAAAAAAAACTACTAGATAAATTATTATAACATTTAATTTACTAGAAAATAAAAGGTGATAAATTTAATGATGATTTACCAGTCTGTTAGACAAAAGAATTATTACTTTAGCAAGTGACCGATCTTACATTAAATTTGACTTAACGTCTACAATATTAACATTCGTTACTTATTGTAGAGTATAATCTTTCCTGGTATTTGGCTGACCTTTCTCAGACTAACAATCCTTTATAAATTGGATATCAATAATCTTCTGATCTCTTAATAATCTTAAAATTTGGTTCACACCTAAAAATATAAATATCCAACCGAGATTAATTAAATAGATCCTAATATTCATCAAAATATGTCATTTTTAAGTTAGGATGATGTAAATTTCTAAGGATTTCTTCAAAATAAATGTTGAGAACATCTCAGACATTTTAAAGGATAAAAAAACAATTCCAAAGTATCTTAAACTTCACTGTGAAAACATCAGAAAGCAATCATAATTTTCTTCATACAGTTGTACTTTAATATCTCTTTATCAAAATATCAAAACGTAATATCTTCATTCACAAGAAATTTACTTATCTTCTTACACACTTTAAAAAAGAACCCAGAAACGCTATCAAAAACTAACGTCTTCTCTCCAGGAAACCAACGACGAAAGAGAACCAGAACCTGTCCTTTTATCCCTTCCCATCAAAATTCTATTTATTGACAGATCTGGACTACTAGGTTAATGGTTGTTGCCAGATCTAATTAAATGTATTTAATTTCGCAACATAATATATTAGAATTCTCATAAATTGAATTCTATGATATTCCTAATAACTTTTTCAATATAATTTACCTCTCTTATACCTTGTCACAATGCTGAATAACTTTATTTATGCAAAAAAAATATAAAACGATTTAATTAGTTATATGAAAATAAGCCAAAATAATCTTAGTTCTGAAATGACAACCATGTAGTATCTACAATACCTATTTTCATAGAACATATTTAGCTGTCAATATTCAACTAATCAACCAATTAATGAGCTTTAACTGGGACTATCGGTAATGCATGGCATTCATTATAATAAGTCATTGAAAGTAGAATGTTCGAGAATAAATAAAATTTAATATCTAGGTCGAACGATTGGGTCATTAGTTTCAATGCGAGCGCGAGAAGTTCCAATTTGAAAGCAAAGTTGACGATACAGTAATACAGGGTGTTTTAAAAAAAGGTGACTCCATCTTTAGGATAGGTAGAAAACTAAAAAATAATTGGTGTTAGCTTAGTAAAAAATTTTCGTAACGCCATCCGTATTCAAGATAAAGGGCGTTGAAGAAAAAAAATTGGTTATTACTTTATAATTTTGAAATCAAAATATTTTGAAAACGGTACACAGTATCGAGTTTTACCAGGAGTACCTTTTTGGTATAAAATTACATGATATTTAAGTTCACTTAAAATTTTGATAAATTAATCTAACCTTAAAAAAGCTATTTTAAATACTACTTGGTACGAACCGTGTAACTAGCGACCTCTATGAGAGTCAGATATAAAAACAAATTCATGGGATGTATCAGCTTCTAAAACATATTAGTATAAAATTGCATTACAATGTTTCCAGTAGTTTACAAGCAGAATTGTAGAGTCCTGAGATCAGACAGTTAGTCTGTTAGAGAGCCCGAGTTAGCAAGAATTGCAACATAGAGGCTTTACTGCATTTTTAATTTTCATCCCCAATACCACATTTATATCAGTCGATCTTTTGAGCCAAAATCCTCGGGATCAAAGATAGCCGATAAAGCTCAAGAAAAGTAACGCAGTGTAGATAACTTTAGAGTCCTAAGAGAGTTAAAATTTATCAAATAATCCGCCACTCTAAATTGGCATCTTTTAGAGTAAACATCATGTTAAAAATTAATTTTTAAAATTTTTTAGGACACAAATGATTGTCTTTTTAACACTGAAAGTATGAAACTACACAAATAAACTTATATCAACAAATATACTTGTTTTACTTGAACTTTTTTAAATAAAATTGTTAGTATTAACAATAAAAATTTAATCTTTTTTACGTTAATATTAATTACTAAAGTAACATTCTATTTCGGATTGTTTTATGATTATGAGTTTTTAAATTAAATGTTTTGACGAATAATCTTTAGTTAAAGAACACAATAATATAACTTTAAATTTTTATTTAGGAAGCCATTTCGCAATGGGCAATCCAAATCCTCCATCGTTGTACTCAGAAATGTTCTTGCACTATAATGGTAAATTGACTTTTTATGAAAGACTAAAAAGCAGCTTGTATTATTTATTTGCAAGATTTTACCGTACATTCATCATTTTACCAAGAGCAGACGAATTGGCCAAAAAGTATTTAGGTAACAATTTACCTTACATCGAAGAGATTGAAAGAAATATGAGTTTGTTACTATTAACTACAAATCCATTTTTATACACTCCAAGACCAACTGTACCCACTGTTATTAGTTTAGAATTTATTCACGATAGAGCAGTAGAACCGTTACCACAGGTAAGTACTATGTACCTATGAATTGTAATTGATGTTTGTATAACTGTTTGAATAATTGTTTTTTAATTGTTTAAGTATAATTGACTCTCGTATTTTAAAAACAACCTAAGTCACATTTTGACAGTATTTAGGAGGTAAGAAAAACGATTTGTAAATTTATCTGAACATACATATAGTCACGCCTTTTTCCCGTAGGGGTAGGCAAAGACCACATCCTTTCACTTCGGCTACGGTTCTTATACACATCTTTTGCTTCTTCTACTTTCATCAGTGCTCTCATACATGCTCGTCGGTTGTTGGTACCCTTGACCTGGTCTTTCTTCAAAACAATGTTGATCTGATCAAGATATGTTTGCCGAGATCGACTTCTACCAACTTGTCCATTCACACTCGCCTTATAAATTTGTTTCGTCAATCTTCCTTTATCCATCCTTTCTACGTGTCCAAACCATCTAAGCATTTCTTTATCTATCTTGGTAACCACATCTTCTTTTACACCACAGCGTTCTCTTATCTCACTATTCTTTACTTTATTCAACCGAGTCACTCCGGCTATATTTCTCAGCTAATCTTCGCAGCATTAATATTATTTTTATGCTTCTTCTGCCAAACCCAACATTTACCACCATACATAAGTGTAAGAACCAACACACCTCTATTCACAGACAGACGTGCCTTTTTATACTTTCTGGCTGATCATAAAGCTATGAAGTGCCCCATTTATTTGTTTTCCTTTTAACACCCTTTGCTCAATGTCACTGTCATACTTTCCATCTCTCGTTAACTTTGAACCCAAGTATACAAACTCATTTACTTGTTCCACTCCTTCTCCCTTAATCAGAACTTTACAGTTTGTCATGTTTTCTTTTCATTCAAAAACCATTACTTTCGTTTCGCAAACATTTAATTTCATCCCTTTAATTTTCAGGACATCATGCATAACATTAACCATCGCCTGCAACTCCTCTTCAGATGACGCTAATATGATTTAATCATAGGCGTAAAGAACCTTTTTAGTAAAACTGGAGTTTGAGGCCAAAAGTTTACCATTAAAGTAAGAATTTATCAGAAACAAAAACATAATAAATATTTACGAAATTAAAAAAGAAATAGAAAAAATGGACTTGGTTTGTTTCTGAAATGAAACACAGGTTTCAAAATAAAACTTTTTTTAGTATCCAACTATTTTAATAATTTTTTCTTAGTTTTTGATGTTCGAATAATATTTTTCACCCATTTAAGCAAAGGTTTCGAATTTTCTTTTTTGTCTTGTAATATTGGAATTAGATTGCCATTAGAATTGGCATTTTACCTGGAACATTTCTTGATTTTGGAAGACAAACATTAAAAGCATTCCATATCCTATTATTAATGTATTTACTAGCCCGAATACAGCCCGGAATATCAGCGCTCTAAACATAATGGTGCAATTTGGAAATCTAGAACTGAATCCGCTTATCTCTTGTTAACTATTCTGTCTCGGGTGCAGCTCTTTTACATTTAGTCCAATATATTTTTTAACATAATCAAATAGAAAGCTGCAAACTTTATTGAGACTCTTTCGTGCTTTCGCTCCGTGGTAAATATAAAGAACGGATTTTCTTGACTTAATATTGCTGATGCAAAAAATATTAACGGTAAGCTGAGACAGATAAAATAGGTCTTGTACTGGCATTACTGGTAGTTGAAGGTTCTGCATAAAATCAAATGCGATTGCTTCTACGTCATCTCTTTGTTTGTATTCCTGAGCCTGATCGTGTAGGGCAGTGTAAAAATGTTTACTTTGTTGGCAGTGTACGGATTTTTTGACAACCGCTACTTCTTTGCTGCTTACCAAGACTAGTGCTTTTTATTTTTAAATCAAGCTCTTCGCACACATTGCATGATGTATCAATTTGTGACCTACCAAAATGTAGGTTGAAATTCTCGTAGGAATAATTATTTTTGTACCTAGAATACGAAATGATACTCTTGCGTTTAAAAATGGGTTATTTTGCCGAGCTTCAGCGAATACCTCAGTATAAAATATGAAGTTCATCGCCAAAGTAGATGCATATTTTATTTTAATTAAACTTGGTTTAAAGTCCGATCCTGGACTTGCTGTAGGCTAAATTCTTGATGTTTTCAAAATTGTGACACAGGAAATATTATTTGTAACTTCAGCTTTACCTACTAAACTTTTTTTATATGTTTTATATATTTTTTTATAATTATGTGTGAAACATCGTTAAGGGAGAATTAATTACCGAATTAAGTTTTATATACAGGGTGATTCATTAAGAATGGGCAATCTCTGAACTGGAAATACTACACATCAAAATATGGCGATTGTTGCAGATTTACGAGATACAGGGTATTTAAATTTAAGCAGCATCGTCTTAAAAATTGGCAACTTTATGTTTTTTGGCATGAAAATTACGATTTTTTTGCTGAATTTAGCACTATTTATACAGAGCGTTAGTTACACCCTGTTACTTAGGCAAATTACAACATATCTTATTTGCCTAATGAGTTATGGCTAAAATGACTAGAAAATCTAAAAGGACTTCTAGGTGGCCAAACAAATTCGCTGCCACGACCAATCCACAAGTGAGGAAAATGTTTATTCAGGTATTGCCGTACTGGCAGAGAAAAATGTGGCGGCGCCCCGTCTTGCATAAACTACATGTTCCGCCTTATGGTTAGTGGTACATCTTCTAGTAGTGTGTTTAACTGTTGTTCAAGAAAGTTTTAATAGAGGGGCCCGTTCAGATTAGAAAGAAGTTCAAAAGGACCAATAAAAAAACCAGATATCACACCACACCAAATATTTACCTTGAATTCATGCTGAAAATGTCGTTCTATTAGAGCATGTGGATTTTTGGAGTCCCACAAATGATTGTTTTTTCAATAAAAAACACCTTGTCTAGTAAACGTCGCCTCATCGGTAAAAAGCAGGTAATTAAGAAAATCCTGGTTTTTGTTTTGTTTATCTAGCATAAATTGAGCAGACTGTAGGCGAACTGGTAAATCTTGAGGTAGCAAATTTTAGACAGGAGTATAGTGATATGGACGGAGATTATTTTTCTTTAAAATTCTCCAGATGGACGATTGGCTTATTCCTGTTGCCACACTTAACCGACGAGTCCTGAGATCTGAATTTTCCGAAATACGAACTAAAACCTCTTCTTCATCATCGACGTTGATATTTTTTGGAACACCATTTAAGCTTTTATGACGAAAACACCCTGTTTCGCCTAAGCGTGTATAAATAAGTCTGAACAGTTTGTGATTGGGTTGTCTTCGATTTGGGTTTGATTCTAAATACCTTCCGGCTGCACCAAGTCCACTATAATTTGACTGAGCAAAAACACAAATCATATCACGCATTTCACTGTTGGAAAATTCATTATGTCGTGGCATTTTCTTATTTTACTACAAATAATACACTCTTAGTTAGTGACAGTAAAAATTTCAAATATTTCTTTACACGAAAACCTGATAAGTTCTGACACAAGCCTACTTAAAAAAAAGTCAATGTAATAACGGTGGCTTAGGAGTCTTTATGCTGAATGTTTAAAATGCAAATAACTCAAGAACTGATAGAGTTACATGAAATAAACAGGAGTACCTTTTTTATTCAAAATTAAACTGCCTTTTAGATATTCTAGTCATTTTAGCCATAACTCATTAGGCAAATAAGATATGTTGTAATTTACCCAAGTATCAGGGTGTAACTAATGCCCTGTATGAATAGTGCTAAATTTAGCATAAAAATCGTAATTTTCCTACCAAAAATCATAAATTTGCCAATTTTCAAGACGATGCTGCTTAAAATCACAAAATTATTAAGAAATTTCAAATTAAAATTCCAACTTTAAATACCCTGTATCTCGCAAACCTGCAACATTTGTATAAGACATGTTAAGCTCAATCGCCATATTTTGGTGTGTAGTATCTCCAGTTCAGAGATTGTTCATTCTTATTGAATCACCCTGTACAAGTAGGTTCAGAATAATAGCAAATGGCTGTACCATTTATTTAGTGTTGCCAGGTCTAAATCTTATTATTGACCATATCAAACCTTTGTGGTTTATTGTTTAATGTTATTTTTGTAAATAATTTGGACTAAACAAAGTCTCCCAAAATTAACGTTTTTTTAATTAATTAAGCATCGATATTCGTCTCGTATAAAATGTAATGAAAAGAAATGGATATCGATAAACTTTATTGATACAAAATTTACAATAAAGTCTTGCACGTTACGTACCGACTTGTATAAATTTTTTTTATACGCTACTGGTTCTGTTCCTTACGTTGTAAAGAATCACTATCGAAAATTTCTGTGCATGTGCATAGGTTAATTTATGATGATCCTGACCAGATGTCTCACATACTTTCCCTTAAATAACGTCCATGGGTTTCTTGGCACCATAAATAATCGTTTCTTAGTCAAACGTAATAAATTTATAAGCTTTTTTAAGTGTGAAAAATAAGGGTCTTAATGAATACAGTGCCCAACTATTTTACTCGAAAAAATCTTTTCAGAATAGGAACAAAAGAAATAAGAAATAATTACAAAATCTAACTTACCCAACAATAAAAAAGTATCTAAATATAAACTAAAAAGTTGTTTTTTAGTAATTCTCAAAATATCCTATTTTTCTTTCGGGGAGAATCATTTATTTTTCTTTTTAGTTGTGATTTTCATACTAACTTTGATACTGACATTTTTGCCCTTTATTTACTTTCCAGGATCTTAAGAAATTTCTTGACGAGTCAACGGAGGGTGTAATCTATTTCAGCTTAGGATCAAACGTTCAAAGTGTAAACATTCCGGAGAGGGTAAGGGATACTTTGAGTGCCGCATTTTCCGAGTTGCCTTATAACATTTTATGGAAATTTGAATCGGATTCGTTACCAAATCAACCAAAAAATGTAATTATCAGAAAGTGGTTACCACAAAAAGATGTGTTGGGTAAGATTAAAAATGCCATAAATAAAAATAATATTTTTTGTCGGATTTGCTTTCTTGAATATTTTCTTTGATGCAGTATAAACATTTTTCTGGATTTTGGGGTAAGAATATTATATTCTTGCACGCTAAATCGTTAAAAAATAAAGCTTATTCTTAAACGATTTTTGGTGCCATTTAGTTTTCAAGTCTTAGTGCCCTCAACTCTTCAATATCTTTTAATTTCTTTCTTTTAGGATTATTTATATTCGTTTCAGCAAACATTGTCAAATAAATGAGTCAAGCGGTTCAATCAAACTATATTTTATTGAAAATATTATTAACCTTTAAGACAAAACTACTTAACATTAATATACCAAAGCAATTATAACCTTTTATTGTAATGATCGCATTGTTCTCAGCGTTGATTAATATTTTGGGTAGATTTTTCAAACAAAAATTATTAATGTGTTCTTCACTCCCTTCCAAATCTGCAGCGTGCATATTACAAAATGGTCCTACATCTTCACTAGCCGATAATAAAATTGCCTCTTTAATTTTTTTTTGATGAAAGCTTTTACGTAACTCTCTGCTGTAGATGACTTTTTTCAACCTCCATATCGTTTAAACGTAATTAAATCACCTCCATTATTTGCTAAATGCAATTCTGGTGAACGTTGAAAGCAATGCCCAGTATACTTTTCAGCATCTTTCAGCTCAAGAAATTGGGCAATAATTTTAGGCATTTCCGCTATCTTATTAATGCCAATTGTCTGCACTATACAACGTCCATTTTGGTAGATTGTAGATTGTAAGGGGGCTCGTGAAAGCCACGCAGCCTCTCGAGCACCTCGACCTATCAGATCTTTTGTGCATAACCCTTAATCTATTCGAGGCCCGGGATTCTGAGACTTAGAGCAATGTTTATCAGTTTTCTGAGGGCTAAGTTTCTGACATTGTTGGCTGATTGTATTAATAGTGCTCGTCATCGTTCTTAATTCGTCCTCAAAATCTTCCATCTCTTCTATTTGACTTATCTGTTGTTCTAGTTTTTCTGTGATTTGTTCCCTTATTTCTTTTATCTTCAGCTTATTTAAATCCTGCTTGTATCTTCTTGCTCCCGTTCTAATTTTCTTCAGTTTAAGGTTAAAATGTGCGACCAGCGGATTATGATCCGATCCGATGTCTGCTCCTGGATAGCATTTAATAGATTTGCAGCTATTTCGATATCTTCTGTTGATCATAATATAATAAATTTGGTTTCTTATCACGTGTTCTGAGCTATCACCAGGTGCCTTTCAAGTATACAACCGTCTTGGAGGAAGTTTAAAGAGTGTATTTAATATTACAAACTGATGTTCTTTTACAAACATATTTAAGCGTTCACCTCGTTCATTTCGTATTCCGAGACCGCAAGGTTCGACTAGTTCATTGCTGTTCCCTTTGCCGATCTTGGCATTAAAATTTCCCAATAAGACTATTATTTCTTCTTTTTGTATGGTGCTTAACAGATTAAAGAGATTGTCATAGAATTCCTCAATCTCTTCTCTTTTGTCAGCAGTTTAAAGCTAGTAAATAAAATCCTCCTTCTGTTAGTTAGTTCGTAACTATGTGTAATAATAATAATAAACTGGGGGAGGTTCCTTCTAAATCTCGGGCTCAAGAAAAGCTAAGTCCAGTAAAGTCAGTCTTAGTCTGGCATACGCCGGGTATTGTCCAAGAATTTAGAGACTGGTTTCCACCTCCACAAGTAGGGCTGCAGCTAGCCCCAAATTGTGCATGTGGTATTGAAGGGTACCATGAGTGGTTTGTATGCTGCTAGTCTGGCATTCGTCCTACTCAGTGACGTAATGTTTCCGGCTAGGATCTCTCAAAAAATCCCCTATGAGGACCCTTGCGTTTTTACACTTGTCTCTGGTTTTGGTTTTCCAGTACATTAAGTTTTGGTTCCTGCCTAGTTAAAAGGGAATCCCTAAGGCCGGCTCTGGGCCGATGAACTTAGTCTTAGATCCAGCTTTCGCCAAATTATTATCCCTCTCGTTGCCCTTGATTCCCGAGGGACCAAAAACCCAGACAAGAGTGACCTTGTTGTCTTTCTCCAATGCCTTTAGGGTATGTTTGCAATCCAGAGTCAATTTGATGCACCTACCGTTACCTCCTATGGAAGTGCCACATGTGCACATAGCACAATTGGTACAGTTTCAGCTTGAAAAACTATATTATATACGTCTAGACTAAGTGTAACCAACTGACATATTTTCCGAGAAAAATCCCCAAGTAACAACGACCACAAAAAATTTAAAAAAAAAATGCTAAATAAAAGCCAAAATCTAGAAAATAGTTTAAAACACACATTGCAGAAGACTATTTTCGCACTGATTCGTTTTTTCAAATTCACCAAATTTCGAAATCGTGCGAGAATATATGGCCTTCTTTACGTAACTTGTATTTTAATATACCTACTATACCAAAGTATACTATTTATATCATTTTTGGTTACAAAATCATTTGATTATGATACTACTGGACCATAATTTTAAGACAATTATAATCATGTGTGGTATTTATTGATTTAATTTTCAGCACATCCGAACGTGAAAGTGTTTTTGTCACAGTGTGGTCTACAATCTACAGAAGAAGCAGTTTCGCGAGCTGTGCCCTTAGTAGCTCTACCTTTTATTGCTGATCAAGAAATGAACGCAAAACGATTAGCAGAATTGAAGGTTGCAATTACTTTAGATTTTGTAACATTCACCAAAGACGAATTAAAGGACTCCATAACGGAAGTTGCAAAAAATCCAAAGTAAGGAGGTACTTTAGTGCAATATTGAAAAATGACAATACTTTAATTTAGAAATAATATAATAGCAGGGGAGCCGACCATGCTAAATGAGGATTTACTCAAGCGTCGTAGGGACGTAGGGATTTTAAAGTTAGGTGGTAGAAAGAAAAGTGATATTACGTACACCTTTTCACCGGTGGGTGGAGCGTCTACAGATTTTCAAAAATTTAAAAAAAAATAGTCACATGAAAATATTCGAGCGAGTTAGATATTAATAGTGTATATGCCCCACGTAACTTTGATATTGCAGGTATGTTAATCTCTACCGGTTTGCATGATGGGGGTGGCTGTACGGAAGGGTTCAAAACGGGAAACAAAAAAAATTTATTTAAGCGCATCAGCTATTCAGAGGGGATGTTAAGTGAACCCGAAAGAAGCTCCCAATCAAAAGATTGACGATTCGGATATGACGCAAGCTCGTGGCGGCTTTTTGAAAATGCAAAGAAAATCGCAATTTTGAAATACTCGAGCGCGTCGGATTATTATACAGGCGACTCAGCTTGATGTTCTAGTAGAGCTGATCCATAATTTGACGATTATGTGGAGGGATTTTCTTAATCTGACGAATTGAAAAAAAAAGTTAAATCTCCAAATGTGACAAATAAAATACCTACACGGAAAATAGCATGCCAACTGCTTTGTAAAAAGCCCTCTCGATATGTAAGGCCCCCAAGTAAATATAAAGTGTTGTCGAATTTTGGGGATTCTTGAGCTTAAATACAATACTTATTCGAGCGTGATCTGGAGGAAGTTTGACATTCACTTACTCATACATACATTGACTCAATTCTAGAGTATTTAAAACAGTCGAATTATTGGTGGGAGAATCGTTTGTTGGTGTAAGATAAAAAAAATTTTGGACTGGTGAATCGTCAATCAAAATCTTACTTTGATATCCTACCAACATTGGAACATCTGATATACCATTCCTATGCAGTATGAGTTTGATTGAGTTTCGAGAGTTGGAATCGTTGATTTGTTTCTTCGAATGGCAAACATGAGTTTGTCAAGACCTACCCTGTGCTGATGGCAACACCCCGAAAAACGGTCCATAGGTGGTCACTTTGAATGGATGAAACATGCGAAAGTTATACATTATACAAACAATTTCATATCCTTTATAGGTTTATCTTATTCGTCGTTAGGCTTCTCTCTGTGTCACTCTTCCACCGTTAAGGCAGTTTTCTAAAGATCCAAATCTTCGCTCTCAATCCAATGTGGTCCAAAATGATTTTCCAGGAGTTTCTTTACATTGGTAGGTTTTGCAGGCTTTGGTGCAAGACCTAAAGCAATTCATCATAAAACTAAAACAAGCTACTACTAGAATAAGGCAAGGATATTTTGGCATGGTATGGATTTTATTTTTGTAAAAATTGAAGTAAATGATTTACAATGGATATTATTTTTTTTTTTTTTTATGTTCTGGTTCCCACGAAAAGGGATATCCTGTAATGTTCAGAGAACATCGTGGGAACCAAGGGAAAGAAGGTAGGAGTTGGTGTTCTTCTTAAATTTCTGGAGGTTGTATGCCTCGGGGAACACCTCCCTAGGCAATGAGTTCCAAAGCCTCGCAATTCGTTGGATGAATGAGTCTTTAGAAAGTGATGTTCTGCAGGTCTCCAAAGTGACCACGAAGGGGTGTGAAGACTGAACTTGACGGGTTAATCTTGAAGAGACTGCCAAAGGAGGAAGGATTGTTGATATTTCAGAAGAGCATCGCCCATGAAAATATCTATAAAATAGAGACAAATCGCCAACTTTTCTACGGTGTTCCAGACAAGTGAGCGAGTTTGTAAGCGAGGCATCACCGACGAGACGAATTGCCCTTTTTTGGACAGAATCCAGTAGCTTCAGGATATGTTTAGGTGCTGCACTCCAAATATGGGAACAGTACTCCAGTACAGGTCGGATCTGCGCCTTATAGATCATAAGCAGCTGACTGGAGGTGAAATAGCTCTTGGCACGAAACAAAAAACCAAGTTTTTGGGATGCACTTTTCGCAATGGACCTCACGTGATTTTCGTATAAACGGAATAATAATTTTATTGACTGAAAAATGTCATAAATAAAAACTACCTGACAACTACAAATATCAACAATATGGATATACTTATAAAATCTGATATAAATATATTTAAACTTCCAAGTTTTACCTGCAACACACCCCTTAAAACTTAAATCGATTTATCCATGTTTAAGTTACTCCTTGTAGGGTTCGAAGGTACTGGAATCTTATTTTGGGTAGAGGTTTTTTTTTCTTTTCAGCTGATACACCCATCGATTATTGATAATATTTTCATTTGTTGGTAATGAAACTAACTTCCACGTCTTATTTAAAAGTAAGTAAGTCTTCGTCCTTTGCTCTCTGCCAGTTTTCAGTCATTTGTGAATGTGTAGCTTCCGCATAATTATTCGGTATTAAACAATCAGATACTAGTGACATAGCCATGAAATAGTTCACATACTTGGATGGTACATTAATCGATCTTTCAATTGATAACCTATTTGTCTGTTATCAGTATCTTTTCTCATATGCGATTCATTACACATCGTCGGCGCCAGTTAGATGTTGTCAAAAAGGGCACGTCTGGCTGTGAATAGAGGTGTGTTGTTGGTCTTATGTATGGTGATGAATGTTGTGTTTGGCAGAAGAAGCATGAAAACAGTATTCATGTTGCGGAGATGAGTAGTCTGAGAAGTATAGCCGAAGCGGATAAAGTTGGATAAAGTAAAGAATAGTGAGATAAGAGAACGCTTTGGTGTAAAATAAAATGTGGTTACAAAGATAGATAAAAGAATACCTAGATGGTTTGGACACGTAGAAAGGATGGATGAAGGAAGATTGACGAAAAAAATTTGTAAGGCGAGTGTGTACGGACAAGTCGGTAGAGGTCAAACTCGGCGAACTTATCTCGATCAGATAAACATTATTTTTAAGAAAGGCCAGGTCAAGAGTTCCAACAACCGACGAGCATGTATGAGAGCACTGATGAAAGTAGAGGAAGCAAAAGATGTGTGTAAGAACCGTAGCGGAAGTGAAAGGAAGTGGTCTCTGCCTACCCCTAAGGGAAAAATGCGAGACTATATGTATGTATAGATTCACCTACCTTTAACTTTTTACAGGACTTATCAAATTCTACTATAATTTTAATTGATATTGATGAAGGCTACCCTTTTGTTTACAGTCTGTGAATTTAGTCCGAGACGAAGCAATAGTTTGCCTTAATAAATACAAGTAGCTGGGGCAAATCCGTACTTTAAACAATTTTTTTGGAATTTTCTAAAGCGGCACAGGAATCACTGATTTTGAGAATTATATCTTTAATATCTGCAAAATTATCGGCATAAAAAATTGCTGTGTACAACCACGTACTCCATCTGGTATTTTAAGGTTTTTGAGGCAATTAAACAGTCGTTTCTTGTAAAATTGGACTCTTAAAGGGGCTTTTAAAAATATTTTTTTGACATTACTAATTAATTCGTTAACAACGGAAAATCGATTTTTTATATCTTTTGCTTCACGATTTAGACCGTAAGCTAAACAGGTTGTGTGAATAATGTTACAATGTTACCATGTAAGGTGCTGCGCCTGGTAACATAAGTAAAAGGTACTCTCTAAGGGTATATTATGTTTACAATATTTTTGTAAAAATAATTTTAAATTAACATTATTTAACTTTTTCAATGGTACATTAGTCAAAATTAATGCCTCACATAAGTCCGTATTAAATTCTTCTTGATCCGATTTCTTCTTATTTGTTGTTAAACTTTGAAGGATGGATTGCCGGGAACAATTGGTTTGCTTTAATTTTTCACATTTTGCAATATGTGAAGGAGTTTTAGTGTGCTGATCCACCAAGTATTTTCTCTCGGAAGACACCTGCAACAAAAATTTTGAAAAAAAAATAACTAGCCATTTTAAAAATTTGAAAAAAAAACATCCCATATATTATCATTTTCTTGCACACCCTAAATCTTAATTTAAAATAACAATAATCAAACTAAAATTTTATTAATTTACCATTTTACTGCAGGCTCGACAAAATATTTTGTCGCCATCCATCGTTAGTTCTGGGTATGGTTTAATCTATGAAACAGCTTTGTTACACTTACTCATTTTATGTGCACTGTATAATATTTAGATGACACCAGCACTGTTAGATACGTGGTTGTGACAGTACCAGCAGCCAATTTATGATAAAATTTATTTTGAAAACTGAGTGAGAAAATAAATAATCTGAGGTAATTACGATACCGACAAACCACCCGCACCCCATTGACAATGATTCAATGAATAAGATAATCAAATTTGGGAATTTCCCAAACAAGGTCGCATTTGGAAAAGCAGATGGGAGAGATGGGTAACTGTGGCAAATAATTTTGTGGGTGGTTGATATGTATTACCAGAAAAAAAAGTAATAATAATAATAACAATAATTGAAATATGCAAGAATATGCACAAATATGCAATATATGTAATTACTTATTATCGTTAATTAACTCTAATCAATGTAATGCGTCCACATAATTAACTATATTTATATATATGCAAAAAATAAAGTATATGTGCTTTGCATATAATCTGCCCTCTTCTCATCTGTATGTAAATGTAATATTTAATATTATCGATTACATATTTATTTTTATTTAATTTATTTAGGTACAGAGAAAATATGAAGAATTTGCGTCAAATGTGGACTGACCATCCTTTACCTTCTTTAGAACGAGCAATGTGGTGGATAGAATATGTTATCAGATATAACGGTACAAGACATTTACGAAGTCCTACAGCTGATGTTGGATGGGTTGAATATTTTTTACTGGATGTAATTTTAGTAATTATTATAGTATTAATGGCTGTGGTATACTTAATAGGTATATTTGCTAAATTCTTTATAAAAACAAAAAATTTTAAAAAGTTAGCAAAGAAAAATAAATAAATAAATTGTTTAAAAAATATCTATTTTTTATTATTTGGTTTGAAACGAAACCTCCAGAGCGAGGCTTCCACTAGTTTTTTTTAAAAATCAAATGCAAGGTTGCTTATCTTTTCTTTATTTCTTGGGTCTCATCACAAAAACTGCAAAACAACCTTTTTAATATTTCTGTTGCAGCCAATACTCGGCGACTATAACTTTTAATTAGAATTTGTTTGTTGGAAGTCATGTTTGACCTCGATTTTTTTAAATTTAATTATATAAGCAAGTACTTTTTTATTTTCCGTACAGAAGTTCTTATCTTTCGGTCTATTCATTTTACATTTGTATGTTAATTAAAAAAATACAAGATCAACAAAAAACACCCTTCACTAACTACTACGAAACTAAACTATTACAATCTAGTCATTGGATAACCTTCTTTGTTATCATCAAGTAGGCTTGTTCAGCAATTGTCGTGTTTTATATTAGTTCCTATCCCATTCCTTCCAATTTTGCCTCTTGGGTTGACTTTCAATGGAAATTAATTAATTTCTATAGTTGAATCCCACAATTGTAAAGATTGACTCATATTGTAAAGCGATTTTATGGGCCAATCAAATTAGACGTTTACCCTGTACCAAAAAGTTGTTGTTAATAGTTGTTGAGTTTTTGAATACCGGCAAAAAGTAAGTGGGTTCTAACAAAAACTGTTTAATCTTTTACAAATTTACAAAAACGTTCTTCTTTTACTCACTCTCCAAAGACTATACGTTCAAGTAATTTCATAAAAATTAAGAAAATCTCTATCTTAATATATTTTTTGATAACTAATTTATTTGTTTATAACGTACTTTCCGAATAGGTCTTATTTTGTTGAAATTTTTTGGTTATTTTGACTGGTTTATTTTTAAACAGTTCACATTTATTCTAAGCAATTAACATTGTCAGCGTGTATAATTCAACTTGAAGGTATCTGTATGGATATAGTTATATCTTTCTCTAACAGTAGATAATAGACGAGATCAACAATGACGTCGCAAATTAAAGCTAAGTTATTGGTAACATCGCCATTTAACAGGTAGTTTTTGTCTTGGATTTTATCGCTAAGAAAGTTTCATAGATGTGCTGAAAGGGTTTCGTAAAGCAGAGACCGGAATTTTGTTGTATTATTTGGGGAAGGCGTTTAGTTTTTATTGTATATTTTTACGTGCAGTACTTATCGTCGAGACTCATAATTTTAAAGTTTGTAATAAACACTGTTTCTATTTCTTCGTTAATCTTCGATATAATTAGAAGTTTCAATTGAAGTAATTTAGCTTCAATTAAATTTGGTGAAAAATTATAAATATGAGAGAGAATTTTTTTTACTGAAAATAGTCGCAAAAAGGGTAGACTTAACGTGTGGGCCGCGGACGGCCCGCACTGCGACTATTGGAAGGGCAAGCGATTATAGAAAGGAAATGATTGTGGACCCGCTTTTTGAAAAGTTGCAGGTCATAGTTCTCTGAGAAAAACTGATTTTGGAAGCTTGTTCCATTCCGTAGCAGCCCTGTAAAAGAAGGATTCTTGATGAAGATTGGTCCTTGTAGTATCAATCTTGAGAGTATATGGGTGAGACTGATCAGCGTGCCGAGTTCTTCGGCCGAATGTGGCCAATGGTGGTACAAGAGTTTTCATTTTTCTGGAGCATCTGCCATGGAAATATTCATCAGGAGTAAAAATAGTAATAGTCAACCAGATATAAAAAAAACGTCACACCCGAAGCAAAAAACCATAATCATAAATGTGTTTAAAGGAGCCAGAGAACAAAATATGAATGTTAGTGAGGTAGTTAGTTACATTATGTAGTATTTTTAAAAAAGTTTTCAAAGCAGATTGGCTTGCTAAGAAAAATATTAAATTCAATAAACCAATTTTGAAAATCGAATTACTAAACTTAGCACAATGTGATAAGATAAATATATCAAATGCCACCCTACCACTGTGAGTTAAATCCATTAGAAATGTTATGGGCATAAATAAAACATGGAGTAACAAGGAACAATGTAATGACGTAAAAAATCTACTAAGTAGTGCCGTCAACAAAGTTACCTCACAGTCGTGGATAAAATTTATTGAAAGAAGAGCAGAATATGTGGAATCTTGATAATTGCATTGATTACCATCGCACCCGTAGTTGTGGATATATGCGAAGATACTACTAATAAATCTGAAGAAGACATAGCCGACTCAAATTTTAATTAAGTTAACTTGTATCTACTAATATTTTTTTTGTATATAATAGAAAGAAGTATTCAATTATGTTTAACTATTTATTACTATTATATTATACATTTGAATGTACTAAACTTAAAACTAACATTAATAATTGGAAGACATAATATGTAACATGTTTTTCGTATTAAACTTATTCTATAATTATTATTATTACCGGTTTTCCTTATCTTGAGCATCTTTAAAATAAGAAAAGAATTTTTGTGACATCTAATTCGTTCTAAAATGCTGAAGATTATTTTTAATAATACTAACCACACGCCTATGACTCGTTGATTTCCTTTTTCCCTGGACCCGCAAAGGTCTACGTCACTCTATACATTTGTGGTATCCTACTTATATTAATAATATTAATGATCATTTCGTAATATAGTATTATTCTTTTTAGTCCTTTATTTTTCGTCGAATATCCTGGCTTAGAAATCTGCGAAAATGGTTTAATGTCACGTCATCCGACTTGTTTAAGGCCGCAGCCTCAGAATAGCAATGATGATAGCCAACCTCCGTAATGGAGACGGTACATGAAGAAGAAGAAGAATTTTTCGTCGTGATTAATATATGTTTTTATTACGTTTTTTCTTCATCGTAACTGGGTGGAATATTATTAATGCCATCTATGAGTCTTTTATGAAAACTTGTTTTACCGATCTTACATGTCTTTTTTTTCTTTCGAAATTCTGAGGAAGCAATATCTTTAATTAACTCTTGGATTGTTGTTGCAAGTATTAGAAAAATAAGTTAATTACGAGGTGTTTATCTGCGATATAGAAATATAACCAAATAACGAAGATAACAACGACCAACTGACGGTTTTTACAAAACAACATAACTTCATATCAAATATTTCCATCGCATCCGCAATATCCGCAGTGGTTAACTATTTAATTATCGGACTAACATATTATTTTATTAATATAAAATGTAAATCTTGTCTTGTATTTGATATCGACAAGATGCAATTGGTAATTAATTTGTTGTTGTTTAGTTACGTTAACGGTGCGCGTATACTGGGCGTTTTTCAAATGCCAGCCGTAAGCCATCAAGGAGTGTTTCAGCCCATCTGGAGGGAGTTGTCTCTGCGGGGACACGAAGTTGTCGTTGTAACTCCAAGGCCCCTCAATAATACTACTTTGGTTAATTTAACGGAAATAGATGTTAGTGAGGCAAATAATGAAATAATTAAGAGGCGTGGTTTTCAGTTTTTTATGAATAAAGAATATGCTGTACATACCAAAATACCAAAGATTTTCGAGATGCATTTTGAGTTCGCCGAAGCTATGTTCCAAAATAAACATTTTATAAACATTTACAATAACTCTAATGAAAAATTTGATGCCGTTATAGCACAAACGTACATATCACCGGTACTTTACAGTTTGGCAGCAAAATTTAAAGCACCTTTAATAGGCGTTTCATCCATGGGAGGATACATAGGTGAGCTTTAACTTCACATTTCATTTAATATACGCTTCAGCCAAAACTGTACATCGCAGACAAATGATGTTTCTGTGCGGTAGCTTCCCATCGTGCACCATGGTGGTTGCGCGTCGATAGGTTTAAGGGTGTGGAAAATAGGGGGGCTGAAAGTGGTTGACGAAAATGTGTGACTCCAATATGAAAGTTCCAGTTTTCTATAAAAAATTTCATAAGTTTAAAGAAAATTCTACAATATCCTGTAATATCCTTAATTTCTCACACACATTTTTCGTTATCAACCTTATTTTTCACCCGAACACCCTACTTTTTAACTCTATTCTTTTTAAATTAATAACTCATTGTTGAACTTTTTTTTTTAATCAATAATCAATATATCTATATAAAAGGAAACCTGACAAGTTCTAAAATGATCTGGAATTATGAAATGTTTAAAAAGGTACTAAAATACTCTAGAATGGCCGAGAATACATTTAAATGTACTTAAATGATATACTGTATGCTATTTTCTGACCGTAATATTTGTAAAATTTGTAATTTCTTGTTTTTTTTTGTTCCAAATCTGTATATATATATATATATATATATATATATATATATACATATATATATATATATATATATATATATATATATATATATATATATATATATATATATATATATATATATATATATATATATATGTGAGATTTGTAACTGCTGCATGTACCTGTACCTATTTTTAAAATGGGTATATATGGGTCGATTATATATCAGAAAACAAAATACTCCTTTGGCCATATGCCTGCGACAGGCATTAAATTACATCTGATATATAATCGTGTATACTACCCCAGCACTGAAAGCAAGATATACAGGTGCTTGTTAAGTAAAAGAAAGGATTATTAAATTTATCTGTTCGAAGATACCACCTATAAACCGATTTCGGGATGAATTGCCCCTCGTCAGCATAGGTTTCCTCAGGTTTCCTCAAACATTCACAGCTCCGATGTTTTTAAGCACATAAATTTAATAGCCCTTTTTCTTACTTAACAAGCAACTGTATATCTTGCTTGTTAAGCAACTGTCGGAACTTTAAAATACTTTTTATAATTTACTGCAATAGTATTACAGTTTTCTATAATTTTTGCACATTATATTATTCTCCGTTTTTGGAAGTTATTTACCGGTTGGTGCTTGTTAAAAAGTACAGATGTCGTGACTAGCGATTTTTGCGTGGTTCTTCATGTGTACTTGCTAGGAGTCGGAGCTGTGAATGTGCCTATTTTAAAAATGGGTACATTCAGCAGTTACAAATCTTACACCTATTTACGCTGTCGGAGCTATAAAAGTATTTTAAAATCCGACAGCGAAAATTAGGTGTGAGAATTATAACTGCTGTATTTACCTACATATTTTTAATATTTACGCATAAGTGGGTCGATTATATATCAGAAAAAAAATACTCCTCTGGCTATATGCCTACGACAGGCATTGAATTACATCTGATATATAACCTTGCATACTACCCTATCACAGGAAGCAAGATATTCAGGTGCTTGTTACGTAAGAGAAAGGGCTATTAATTTTATTTTCTCGAAGAAACCACCTGTAGACCGGTTTCGGAGTAAATTGCTCCTTATCAGTACAGGGCAGGTTTTCTCGAACAAATACATTCACTCCCAGTCTTCTATTAAGTACATATGAAGGACCACGCAAAAGCGCTAGTCGCGACATCTGTACTGAACAAGCACCTGTATATCTTGCTTCCTGTGATGGGGTAGTATCATCATCATCATCATCATCAATCAGCCTGTCGCATCCACTGCAGGATATAGGCCTCCCTCATTTCTGCCCACTCTCTTCTGTCTTGAGCGCTCTGCATCCAGTTTGTAGTCATTCTTCTGATATCGTCCGTCCATCGCGTGGGAGGTCTTCCCCTGTTTCTCTTGTCAGCCCTTGGTCTCCACTCGAGCAGCCTTTTTGTCCATCGTCCACATGTCATGCGGGCCACATGTCCAGCCCAGTTCCATTTGAGTTTTGCCACCTGATAGATAACATCCGTGACTCCTGTTCTCGCCCTTAGGTCTTCATTTCTTATATGGTCACGGAGTGACACACCAAGCATTGATCTTTCCATCCTACGCTGGGCTACTCTAAGCTTCTTAGCGTATGTGGCTGTCAGAGTCAAAGTTTCGGCTCCGTAGGTCATAACCGGTAGAACGCACTGATTATAGGCCTTTCGCTTCAGACACATTGGGAGATTGCTCTTAAACACTTCCCTCATTTTGCCAAATGCAGCCCAAGAGAGCGTAGTATACACGGTTATATATATAAGATGTAATTCAATGCCTGTCGTAGGCATATAGCCAGAGGAGTATTTTGTTTTCTGATATATAATCGACCCACTTATACCTATATATTGAAAATATGTAGGTAAATACAGCAGTTATAATTCTCTCACATATATATATATATATATATATATAAATATATATATATATATATATATAAATATATATATATATATATATATATATATATATATGAAAATGAAAAAATGTTTGTATGTCCTTTAAAAACTCACAAACGGCTGGACCGATTGAGATGAAATTTTCAGAAGTTGTTTTATACATACTAGGGGTAGTTTTAGTGAAAAAACTTTTGTGTAGGAAATGGTAATGGTACCTTCCATACAATGCAAATAAAATATTCGTACCTAAACTCCTGTCATTTCAAATTTTTTATTCGTAAATATTGAAGCTGTCAAAAATTTATGTATTTGAGTTATTTCAATTTAAGCAAAAACATTTGTTATCGAAAATCTTTGTGAAATTAAAAATCTTTGTGATACATGCTGATACCACGAATTCCAATGATTTCAATAGATTTGCCATTTAATATCAAGCGATTACAGTTTCCAATGCGTCTGGCTTTCGCTATAATCATCAACAAGGCTCAAGGCCAATCTCCAAGTGTTACTGGTTTGATCTTACAAAGTTCCTGTTTTTCGCACGGACAATTATATGTTGCCTGATCCAGAGTTGGAACACCAAAAAATCTTTACGTGTTCACCTACAAAAGAAACTATTAATATTGTTCAGCTGGCATTTAAATAAAACATTTGTTAAATAAATCAAATTCCAATAGGGATTGGGCATCCCAGAAAAAATAAAATAAAATAATGGGGTGTAGCAGCGTACACCGGGTTTTGCTAGTAAAATATAAAATGAAAGTCTATTATTGAATGTTATTAAAATTGTAGCTATTAAAAATAATAAATAAAGTTACTTTTATAAAACAAAACAAGATTAAAACAACCAGCATGTTGCTGCCTTAGTCGATAATTTAAAAATGTAAATTTAGGTGCCTATTGGTGTTATTAAAAAGCAGTTAAATGGAAAAACTATGAAATCAGTTTAACCGTTGTATAGTCATAGTATTGTATGCATATAAGGTGATTCGGAAAGATGTAAATTTTTTATTATTGTTTTTAATTTATTAAATTGGTACAAATTTTGGACAAATTTTGAATGTCACTTCGGTTATTCATTGAGTTTTGATCTTTTTTAATATGAAGCATTTCAAGTACCATTCTTATGTGGTAGTCACTTTCGGAAGCAAGGATTTGCACGTTGTTGTTGTTGAATTGATGGAGTTCTTTTTTGCCCTAGTTAAACATTCTCTAGCAGAACTCCATCAATTTAACGACAACAAAATGCAAGTCCTTCCGAGAAAAAAACCAAGAAATAACAAACCCTAAAATAACATAAATCAGTTTAAAACGTTCACAAACAATTAAAAGTAATCAAATATAATCAATATTATTCTACGATGTTTGATAAAAATCTATAACGATAAAAATGATCTGTAATATTTTAGAATGCTCTAGAAGATTGGAGAGAAATTTGGAATGATTTAAAATATATTAAAATAATATGGAATTTTCAAAAATGTCCCAAAATACTTTATGATGTTGGACAGTAATCTAAAATATTCTAAAAAGTTTATTAACGATTTAGATCGATCTCTTAACTATAAGAATAATTTAGAATCTGGCGAGTTATAAAACATGTATAAAATTTTAAACTTCCAAAATTATAATAGCAATTTATTTAAAATAACTGTATAAGATATAAATAAATGTGGAACAGTTGTGTTTGCATTTAGTTTTTCAATAAAATTACTGCTTAAACAAAAAAAAAATTATGTGTGTTGCTCTAATATCGAACTTTTTTAAACAACACCAAATTTGAGCAATAATTTTCATATTTTTGGTAAGTACTGAGTTCTATATTCATTATAAATTAAAAAAAAATACCTTTTTATTATTTAGGCCAAAAAAAAATACAAACGTGTATCTTTTTACTTATTTATATATTGTAAAATTTTCTTAACTGTTATCTACAATATTTTTGAAAAGTTTAGTTTAAAAACAAATAACACATTTATTTATGGAATGGTGTGATAATCACTTGTTGTCAAGTCTACATGGATAAAATGTGTTCAGAATGTTATCTGGTTTAATAACTGTTTGTTAATATCTAATTAGTTTGCATATTATGTTACATCAGGTAATATTAGATTTATTTTATCCAGATAATATTGGATAAAGCAAGTCAATTGGTAAATTATATCATTAATCTAACTAATTACGTAAAAAATATACAAAAAAATGAAACAAAAAAGTAAATAGTAACATAAGAATTTATTACATAAATCAGACTGCTAATAGCCCAGTATAGGAGGCTTTCAGTTTACATTAATTGCGGCAATAGATTTTTTTGAGATCGTTTGATATGGTGTGAGCATAGATTAATTTAATCTATGGTGTGAGTATGTCAAATCTAAGTTTGCGACTTTGAAAGTGGGGGGAAGGGCAAATTTTGGTGACCGAAAAACCTCGAAATTTTCTGACTTTTTCCAGTTTTTCGCTTATAATTCGAAAACGGTCCGGTCCATAATTTGTAAACTACCGTACTATAGTAATAGTAGTAAAAAAAATATGCAAAATGATCCAGTAGGATTAGTAGGAGCAGTAGTATAAATTAAAGGTTTTTCCCATTAAAAAAAAAATTTAAAATTGGAAAATTTCGTGCTTTTAAGCTCACTGATTAAAGCTCAACTGCTTTTAGGGAAGAAGAGGTATTGATAAAATTTGATGTTGAAAAGTTACAGCTCAATAAAAACGGGAAAAACACAGCTGTACCGTTTTTGGCAAAGTTGGAAAAAATTGCTGATTTTTAAATCACGGTAAAACATCGAACTACGGAACCGATTTTGCATATTTTTTTTTATCGACACGAAATATTGTCCTCTTTAATTTAATATAGATTCAAGTTTTCTGAAGTGGGCCACCAAAAATCAGCATACCGAATTTTTAATTTTTTTTGGCGATAATTATTTTTACATGTGTCAAATGTAATCTAAAATTTTTTTAATTTTTTTTTATTTTTACAAAAGTTATAAACAAATTAGTTTTAAGGCTACTTTTTTTTTAAATAGCGACTATTCAGCGAGTTTTTAATAAAACTTTACCAAAATTTTATGGTAAGTACAACATAAGCAAAAGAATATAATAGTTTAATCAACGATTAAAACAATGTAATTTATTTATCAAAAATTTAATTTTGCAATAAACAATTTGATATTCAAGCAACTTTTGCATGAGGTAAAACAATATTTTCTTTATTTTAAAGCTTTAACATTGAGCTACTGATAACTGCAAAAAAAATTTGGTAATATTCATTAGAAACAAAGTTATGAATTTTCGAACATCGTATTTTTCTACTCTTACGATTACGGAATAAATAAAACTTATATACGCGTATATTATTTATTATTTGCAAACTTTTAATGCAATACTACAGGTATAGTCAGAAAAAAATTTACATTCTAAACTGTTTATAGAGAATGGTTTGAAGCAATGATATTGCCGAGTTCCTTTTATAGTTTTAGCACTAGAAACACGTGATGCTAATTATTTTTTATGTTTTTTATATTCGTCCAAGGAACTAAAATCAAAGTTAATTGTTTTGAAAAAATCACGAGCCCATTCATAAATTTTTTTGTCGTTACGATCGCCTTATTTTGTAAGCTCGCACGGTACGCGCTCCTCTTCACGCATCCACCAATACCATCACAGGCGCTTTTTCCGTGTGCCGTAGCAAAGAAGTGCCACTCAGCTTTGACGTCAAAATATTTTTCGTGATATTATAAATTTAATCGATTTTTATACTGTGATCCTCGCGCCATCAGAGAAGTAAACATTTTTTTTTACGTATTTGGCGTTAAATTTCGATTTTAAAATTTTTATCATTTTCGAATTATAAAGATGAACTCCAATGGCATCGTGATTTTCATATTCGGAAAAAACTACGTAATTTAATATTTTTTTAAAATAAATAACATAAACGCGTAACGTAGCTTGATCCTTACTTATGCCAGTGCGAAGGATGTAACCCAGTTTGTCTGCAGTCCTCGATTCGCATTTGATTATCAAGGTAAGCATTTGTTTGCTCGATTCGCATTTTTTTATCGAGGTAGGCATTTGTTTGTAGACGCGTGGCATATTTAAAATTTTAGATATTTTTCAAATGATTCGAAAAGTATATTAAAAATTGTTAAAAACTTTAAAAACTTAGCTAATAATAAATAATATACGCGTATGTTCATAAGTTTTATTTATTCCGTAATCGTAAGAGTAGAAAAATACATATCATAGTAGACGAAAGCTCGCCAGCGAGACACGAGCACGCGCGGCGCGGCTGTAGTGCCTACGCGACGATGTTCGAATATTCATGACTTTGTTTCTTATGAATATTACCAAATTTTTTTTGCAGATATCAGAAGCTTAATGTTTAAGCTTTTAAATAAAAAAAATATTGTTTTATCTAATGCAGAAGTTATGCGCGCCGGCGCCGACCCACGAGGAATCATGGGCGTGGTAAGCTGTAGAAAATGCTCTGAGGTGTGGGCAGCTTCACCGCCGGAACCTCTATTGCCTGCTGACTTTCTAGCTCATGGATGGCGTCGTTTTACTGCGTAGCTGTTAAATCCTTCAAAAACTCAGTAAACGCTAGCTCAATCTTTTATTTACTACTATAGGCTAACGGGTTTACTGCCTTTTTTCGCCGTGAATCGGTGTTTTCACACTAAACAAAACACTTGTCATCGATAATATATTGTTAATTTTAATACATGGAGCTTACAGTTTAAAGCTTCCCGTACAATAGTCTTTAAATTTCTTCATAATACTTTGAAAAAAATTCCATGTTAAAATTCCAATTATTTTAGTTACTTCCTTAATTGATTAAATGTTCAAACTGATGACCGCCCGCTTCCATACAATAATAAAAATTTTGTTCAAAACGTTCTCGCACATTCCAAAGAAGTAATTCGACGGAACTCGTCAACGATTTTTTGACGCAAATCTTCTAACGACGCTGGTTGTGTTTTATAGATTTTACTTTTCAGATGTCCCCACAAAAAGAAATCGAGGGGCGATAAATCTGGCGATTGTGGAGGCCATTCAATGCTGCCTCTTCGCCCAATCTAATGCCGTGGAAAACGTTGGTCTAAATACTGACGAACAATCGCTGCATAATGCAGAGGAAACTAATAATGAATTTCGTCAACTGTGAATTATTTTTAAATAGTATTCGGAATGTGCGTGAACGTCTTAAACAAAATATTTATTATTGTATGAAAGCAGGCGGTCATCGGTTTGATCATTTAATCAATTAAGTAGTAAGTAAGCAACCAAAATAATTAAAATGTTAACACGTAATTTTTTTAAAAGTATTGGTAGGAAATGTTAAATTTAACTATTGTAAAGAGAATTGTCAGAGCTTTCAAAAGACATCTTTTTCGACCCTCAATGCCATTTAAAATTTTTGGGGTAATTCTTACCCTCGCTGGTGGTTGAAAGTAGAAAGTAGTGGAAATACCCTTCAAGCAATAATCGACGGGTCTGAGCGTTTTTCTAAAATGTTGAAGAGGTTCCTGTAAATGGCTCTGTTTCGTTTTCGGCTGGCCACCCTGTATTAACCGTAACAAACTTTATTTAACAAAAGGTTTGCTATTTAAAAACTGATTAAAACGTTAAAATTATTTTTCTTAATTAATTATTTATAATAATTGAATTTAAAGGAATGTTTATTTTCACAGGTAGCCACTTCGCCATGGGTAATCCTAACCCTCCGTCATTATATTCTGAAATGTTTTTACATTACAACGGCAAACTTACGTTTTACGAAAGACTAAAGAGTTCTTTGTATTACTTGTACGTAAGGTTTTACCGTACTTTTGTTATTTTACCAAAATCAGATGCGTTAGCAAGAAAATACTTGGGCAACGACCTACCGTATATGGAGGATATTGAAAAGAACATGAGTCTATTGTTGCTAACTATGAATAATTTTTTGTACGCTGCTAGGCCAATGATACCCACAATCATCAGCATAGAGAGTATTCACCTTAAGCCAGTGGAACCATTGCCACAAGTAAGTACAAGTATGAAGTTGTTTTTCCGTCTACATTTTAAAAAACGTTTACTAATTATTTATAATCAACGCCGATATCAGCATTCTATCACTTCAAAAAAACTGTTGCTAGTTGCATGTATCAGCTGACTTTGAATCTTTTGACTACGTCGATTGAATTTTGGGTAAATATTTGGAAGTGGGGTACGCCATATTTTCTTTCATAAAACATCGAAAAATTAAAATTTTTAAATATTTTTTTTCTAAATTGGTCTATTTCACATCTAATCTAGTCAGTTAGCATAAGACCTATTCAAGTGGCGCACCCTCTGACCAATTTTTTTCTAGGTTGTTTGGACCTACAAGAATATAGTCCTAAGTTATCGGCTATTGCCGGGGTATATTTTAGCAATAAAAAATTATTAAAAATTAAAAAATGGATATTTTTGAGATAATTTTTTTGGAACGCGTCCTATCGAAAAAGGTTCCAATAAAATATGTTTATCATAACGTCCTCTGTAAAAAAGGTTTTAAAAAAAAAGTGGTAATATTGTTAATCAAGCGATTAATGGCAATGAAAATTCTACATTTCATTTTTGCAACCGCAATCGGATGTTTATCAACATATCGGTTTAAAACTCGTACATTATGTACAGGATTAAACCCCAAGAGAGTCGTGCAAGATTTATTAATCTGCGAAATATAGATCTGCGATCCTCGAAAAATCTTTGCCCTTCAATGGAATTTTCCAACGAAGGCCCTCAGTGTGGAAAAAATCATCGAGTAGCTTCGTATCATCATGCACAAGCGATTTGGGAAAAAAAGTTGTTAAAAATAGATACTGTTTTTCGGCAATTTAAAATTTTTGCTTATAAACAATTAACAATTCCGACCAAAGTTGCAAAGATATCCGAAAAATTCTTGGACCATCTAACACGTTTTTGGAAAACGAACAATTTAAAAAAAAATTGCAATATTTTGATTACCACCCGAGATATGAATGTGGTTACGTTTGTTCTATTTTCTATTGTTGTAATAAAGATTTTTGCAAAATTCCAGTTCCTCAGCAATCCCTACGCATCCGGCCATGAAATTCAATCAAATTATTTTCTTTGTGTCAAGTTTTCGTTGAAAACTGTAAATTGACTTCTTCTAAGTTCTATTTTAAGTTGAATCAGTCTGTAGAATCAAAAACCCAGCTCAAAGATAGAGTCATATTTTTTTACGTTCTTAACAAGTGCAGCAATATGTATCTTTTTGTAATAGTTAAATATAAGTAACAAATTGGCTCCCTACTTTGGGGCAATTTTCAAGGGGTAACAGAGAATATTATTGTTTTGGGTAAATAAATAGGTACGAAATCTGACACTAAATATGTAGGACTCGTTGCTAAAGACACACTGACAATTAAAATGTAACTTACACTACATATTATTCTTTAAAAAGTCAACTTTCGAACAGGACTTGCGTAGTTTTGCTTAGTTTTAACGTTCAAGTGAAGCAATAAATAGAGACCCTGTACAAGCATTGCGTTGAAAATGCCAAGTAGCAGCGCGTCAGATTAAAATTTCTATCCAGTTAAGTTCAATAAAAAACCACTCAAATGCCAACAAATGTTGGAGAGAATTGCATGTCCCGTTTAACAATTTTTTTTTTCGCACAAGAGGTTTTTGGAGGGCCGGAAATCATCGATGGAAGACGATGAACGTGAGTGACGATAAACAAATAATAAATATTGTTAATTACAAAGACTAACATTTTTTACTATATATCTATCGATGCATAAATATTGTTGAGTTTGGTTAGTATAAACTAACCTCATTTAAGTATAACAATTTAAGTTCTGATTACATTTGATAAAAATTTATTGATACGCTGATATGCTAAATGATATCAAATTTGTATTCACCAAGGTTATGAACCATAATCTGTGTTACAGATTATTAGACAAACATATACGTATTAGCCTAGTCGTCTGTCATCTGTATTTATTTGATAATTGAACATTTATTAAGCCAAGTGCATTGCATAAGATTAATAAAAAAGTAGAGAAAAACAAGGATTTACGTAAAGGCTGTTACTATATCACTATAAAATAATGTTATTAGCAGTATTCTAAACATTAAAACTATTTATTTATCGAAAGTGTAGCATTTGTCAAGGGGTAGTGTAATTGTAGTTATAATGCTTAGATAGTTTGGATACTTAGAGAGAATAGATAAAAGAAGATTGACAAAATAGATTTATAAGGCGAGTGTAAATGGACAAGTCTGTAGAGGTCGATCTAGGCGAACGTATATCGATCAGATCTCGAAAGGCCAGGTCAATAGTACCAGCAACCGACGAGTATGTATAAAAGCGCTGATGAAAGTAGAAGAAGCAAAAGACGTGTGCAAGAACAGTAGCAAGTGAAAATAAGTAGTCTCTGCCAACCATTACGGGAAAAATGGGTGACTATATGTATGTTTTATTTTCTTCTTTTTAGTCTAACGTCGAGAACGACGTGTAGTGATCACAAGTTAATGTCAGGTGTTATTACTCAGAACTCTTCTTACAGTCTCTTGCCATCTCCCACGGTCAGCAGCTGTTCTAATGGCTTCCACTAGTGGACGCTCGGTTACTTTTGATACAATGTCTGTCCATATAGATAGGGAGCGTCCGCGTTTCCTCTTGCCAATGGGTTGGCCCTGGAAATCAGTCTCTCGATATTGTCGTGACGAGTTATATGTCCGAAGAAGTTCAGTATTCGCGCTGATGTTAAAATACTGAGATGGTTTAATGGTTCAATCTCGTTCAGCACTGACACATTGGTGCGAGGTGCCGTCCACGGTATTCTTAGCATTCTTCGCCATACCCACATTTCAAGGGCGTCGACCTTCATAACCCATGTCTCGGAAGCATACCAGAAAATGAAGAACACTATGGCATGGACCAGTGATTTTTTGGTATTGATGAATATATATATATATATATATATATATATATATATATATATATATATATATATATATATATATATATATATATATATTGGAACAGTTGTAGGGCTTTTTACTGGACACTGGTTTTTGAGAAAACATCTGCACAATATAGGCGTGTTTAACACAGAACCTATAAGCAGATTATGTAATGAGGAGGAGGAAACAGCCACTTATATTATCTTCGAATGTGAAGCCACCGCCCAATGGAGGTACTACCTGGGTTGTATACAAGACCAAGGAAGTGATCCACCTGGGACAATAGCAGTACATGAGCCTAACCTAACCTAACCTAACCTTAACAGGAGAATTAAAAAAATGGGACTAAACTAAGGAGCTGGAAAGGTACAAAAAGCAGACAATGCTGAAGTACCTGGGGAAAAATAAGACCTCTTCCACAACTCCTATTTACTCATTCATTAATTCATTCATGTACTCTTTTCACTCATAAATTCTAAACCCGAGCATGATTTTACAAAATTTCGTCCGTATCGAGCGCTAGGATCGATTCATGTGTCCCTACCATATGTTCCGCTCCCTACCAAGTTCTGCCTAGAAGGGCAGGGTTGGCGAAACAATAAATACCGATTGGTTTTTGTAAAAAAATTTAATTCAAGTAAAATGTCGAGTAGGCATTGACATTAATAAAACTCTTTATCTAAATGCAGAATCCACCGTATTTGTATTTGTATGGTTTTATTTTTATTTAGATTTACCAAAAACTAATTGATTATATAAATGAAAAACTATTTGATTTAAAGTTTTTTACTACCAATTCTTATCTTTTTTGCAGGACTTGAAAACATTTCTTGATGAATCTACAGAGGGCGTTATTTATTACAGTTTAGGATCAAACGTTCAAAGTGTAGATACTCCAAACAAAATAAGAGACGTACTGTTAGCAGCATTTGCGGAACTACCCTATAAAGTTTTGTGGAAATACGAATCAGATTTTCTACCAAATCAACCAAAAAATGTTATTATTAGAAAATGGCTTCCTCAAAACGATATATTAGGTAAATATAACATTGGTTGGTGCGTTTAGTTAATTAATAATAAATATCAAATGTAATACCACTAAAAAATCTTTTAGCACATCCCAATATTAAAGTTTTCTTATCACAATGTGGACTTCAATCTCTTGAAGAAGCAGTTTCACGAGCTGTACCCATTGTAGCTTTGCCTTTCATAGCTGATCAAGAGATGAATGCTAAACGGTTAACAGAACTAGGAGTTGCTATTAATTTAGATTATTTAACATTTGATAAGAAACAAGTAAAAGATGCTATTATGGAAATTGCCGATAATCCAAAGTACGTACAATTTTTATTTATTTACAAACAAATTTCAAAATTTCAAAACAAATTTGCTTGTTTTTCTTCGTATCCTCTGCCGTTCAATTGTTAGAAAGGTTGTCGCTCCATCTCTTGCGGGGTCTTCCAACGCTTCGGCGCTCTAAGGGCGACTTGTCTCTAGTTATTTTGACCATTCTGTCGTCATTCATCCGATCTATTTGTTCGTTCCACTTTTTTTTTGTTCCCAGTATCCATTCACTTACATTGTCTATTTTACATGTTCTTCTAATGTACTCGCTTCTCTCCCTGTCAAAAAGTGTTTTTCCAGCGATCCTGCTCATTTTCATTTCGGTGGTTTCGAATATTCTCTTTTTGTTCGATGTATCTGGTCTAGTTTGCGCTGAGTATCTTAATATAAGTTCGGATGACCACCTTGTAGATTCGAGATTTGGTCTCGATTCCGATATATTTGTTTCGGAGAATTGTATCGTTCAGGTTTGCCGTTTGGTTTCTTACCTTGATGTCACCGTACCCTGATATTTTTTGAGGTGGTCATGCATTTCGTCTTTATTTTTAGACTTTTTCTCGTTGAGCTGAATTTGAATAGTAATCTCTGGAGGTCATCTTCGTTTTATGCAATCAGAACAGCATCTTGGGCATAGCATAGGATTTTGACGTCTTTGTTCCCCATTTTATACCCTTTCAGGTTACGAGTGCTTTTTATTATTTCGTCCACAACGATGTTGAACAAGAAGGGGCTAAGGGAATCTCCCTGTCGAATACCACTATTTACAGGAATTTCTTCGGTAGTTGTGTCATTAATTTTGGCTTGTTTTATGTTTCTTTAGTAAATATTTTCAATGGTTTTTATGATGCTGTATGGGATTTACTTGTTGTATAGAAGGTGTACCAAGTCCTTCAGTTGTATTCGGTCAAATGCTTTCTCCAGAACTATACAACACATGAAGGCTGGTTTGTTATACTCGATGGATTTTACAGTTATTTGTCGCAGGACAAATACCGCATCTGTACAAGATCTTTCTGATCTGAATCCTTGTTGTTCATCGCCCAATGTGGTGAGTTCATTTATTTTATTTGTTCTTCTTCTTTTTTAAACAGTAAGATTGTGGTACTTAGGCGCCATTCGTCCGGAATTTTTTGATGTAAAAGGATTTTGCGAATTATGGCTGTTAGCTGCTGTTTGAGGCTTCTCCCGCCGTATTTAAGAAGTTCATTTGGAATACCGTCTGGGCCTGGACTTTTTCTGTTCTTAAGTTTCATTAATGCCGTTTCTATATCCAAAAAATTTTAAACATTTAAAAGCATTGGTAATGTTATTATTCGTAATATTTTTAGGTACAAAAAAAATATGGAACATCTGCGCAAAATGTGGACTGACCATCCATTAACTTCTTTGGAGCGAGCAATGTGGTGGATAGAATATGTGATCAGGTATAAAGGTACGAGTCACCTAAGAAGTCCCACAGCCGACATAGGATGGATTCAGTATTTATTATTGGATGTTATTTTAGTAGTTTTTGTGAGTTTTGTAATATTTTTTTATCTGGTAGTGAATATTGTAAAATTAATGATGAAAAAACTAATTTTAAAAAATGATGTTAAAAAGAAAAATAAGTAAAGTTTTAGCGCTTTTGATTCCATCAGAAAAACAATTTAATTTAGCCTATTAATTTTTTTAACACTTACAATTTTTAAATCAAACTTTATTAAAAAAAAATGTTTAAACTACACGTAAATCTTTTGTAGAAATAATATTCATATAGTTTCTTAATAGTAAGCAATTATAGACAAGTGGTACATATTTAAATAATTTTTTTTAAATTATTTGGTATATTTAGCTTTTATGTACGTAGGTAAAAGGCAGAGTAAGATACAAATATATTTAAAAAAATTAAACCAAATACTATTTTACAAGATAAAAGATATTTTTTTCAACAGATTAGATAGTATTATTGATCTTTATAATAAGGCATATTTTTAAAAAAAAAATTTTTTTTAAGAAATTGTGATTTGGGATAAGTTCTTACTGCACAATTGTTAGGAATACCACAAGACAAGACAAAATACGGATCATATAATTCTTGTCTAGTTTTGCAAGTTTAGAAATTTCCTTTGTATTGTTTCACTTGGCGAGAGAAATCTCGCCCTCTTATTTGGTTGAACATAGCCGAAAGAAAAAATCTTGTTTTGTCTTGTGTCTTTTTGCACAGATTAATGTTTTTTTTTAATTACTTTGGATAAATAAAGTTTTTAAATTTGCCATATATTATTTTTTTGAACATTCATGGTGTATTTATAGTTTTCTTTATAAGATTAGTACCAAGGTACTTGAGTTATTGGTGTTTAGTTCCATAAGCGGCCAACTAATTTTTTTCCCGAAATTAATATATAAATGTAAAGAAAGATGTGGATATATATGTACGTATAATTGTATACGGGTGGCCAATCGAAAACGAAACAGAGCCATTTGCAGGAACCTCGTCAACATTTTAAAACTCCACTTCTTTCAACCCCAAGCGAGGGTAAGAATTACCCCAAAATTTTTAATGGCGTTAGGGGTCGAATAAGATGTTCTTAAAAAGCTCTTACAATTCTCTATACAAAAGTCTTTAAATTTTAAAATTCTGCCCATTACTTATTGAGAAATTAGATTTTAAATATGAAACTTATCTGCAAACAATCACGAACGGTAAAAATGTCATTCATTCGAGTTAAGTACGCCAATGGTATAAATTTAGTACCTATTTTTTGGTTCGCATGGCTTTGGGGCGGTTTATTATCACTTCTAAATAACACAAATGGATACGATCAGAAAATTGCTAATCCGAACCTGAATACAGTACACGTCAAAGGAGTGAATGATCGTCTAGTAACGTATTTCAAGTGTTGGTTGGTACTTTATTTAACGTAGTTTTAAAAATTGAATACTATGGTATATTCCATTGCGTAAAGGGTAAATATTATTTCGCTTTACTTTATAAACAATAAATGTGCTAGTAAAACAGCTCAACTATTTAATGCACAACGTCAAGATCGACATGTCAGTAGAAAGTACGTACTAGAGTTGGTAAAAAAATTTCAAAAGATAGGAAATGTAGCTATAAAAAAACGAGAAATAGAAAAGCTTGTAGTTAATGAAGCTAGTGAAGTTGCAGTTTTGGGACATGTTCATCTTGATCCTACGTTAAGTACGAAGCAGCTGGCATCTGTGTCTGGGATCAATCGAACTAGCATCCAAGCCATTTTGAAGAAGAATAAATGCCATCCACATAAAATACGTTTAATCCATGAACTTAATGATGATGATTATGACCGCCGTATGCAGTTTTGCGAAATAATGAGTGCGCGAGCAGGGAACGATCCACAGCTCCCTTTTAATATCTGTTTTTCCAATAAATGCAGTATTTTTCTTGTACGGGACGCTAAATCGGCAATTGCCGCTATTGGTCCGATTCAAGACCAAGAGTTTTTCACGAGGTACATACACAGCAACCGGATAAATTAAATGTATGGACTGGCATTTGCGGTGACCGACTGGTGGGTCCTTTTTTTCTACCAGGCAATTTGACTGGCGAAATGTATTTGCAATTACTGGAGGACGCTATGACCATGTCTTGACTGATATGTATTTGAAAATAATCCACAGTATGACGAAGATCATTTTTATTTTCAACAGGACGGTTCTCCTCCGCATTATACGGCGATTGTTCGTCAGTATTTGGTCCAACGTTTTCCACGGCTTTGGATTAGGGGAAAAGGCAGCATTGAATGGCTTCCCCGATCGCCAGATTAATCGCCTTCGATATTTTTTTGTGGGAACATCTGAAAAGTAAAATATATAAAACACAAACAGCATCGTAGGAAGATTTGCGTCAAAGAATCGTTGACGAGTGCCGGCGAATTACTTCGGAAATTCTTCGGAATGTGCGTGAACTTTTTAAACAAAATTTTTATTAATGTATGGAAGCGGGCGTTCATCAGTTTAAACATTTAATCAATTAAGTAGTAAGCAAGCAACTAAAATAATTGGAATTTTAAAAGGTAATTTTTTTCAAATTATTGTGAGGAAATGTAAAATTTTAAAACTATTGTAAAAAAAATTGTTAGAGCTTTTAAAAGACATCTTATTCGACCTCCAATGCCAATTAAAATTTTTGGGGTTGCTTGGGGTTGAAAGTAGTGGAGTCAAAAATACCGAAATACCTTTAAATACCTTTAATTAAAAATCGATGAGTCTGAGCGTTTTTCTAAAATGTTTATGTTTATGCCAATCAAATTCCATCACCAGTTATGCAGAAATAAATTTTCTTTTTCAAATTATTTTTATGAGTGTAGTTTCATCAGAAAAAAATTTTCCGCAAAAACATTGGATTACTGTTATTTAACTAGTCTTTTAAATCGTCGTCCAGATGTTCCTGAAATAAATTAACTTTTTAGGGATGCCACTTTTTTCAACATTTAAAGTATAATAGGGAATATGCATACGCTTTATAATATTAAAAAAAATTTAACGCCAAAAAACTAATTTAAAGTATTTAAAAAAATAGCCAACTAGCACGGCAATCTAAACGCCTGCTATTTTGGCGCGCTTGGTGTGACGTAATAGTATACGACAACAAACAAACAAGTGGAAAGGCTAGGTTGAAGATGATTAAAGAAGTATGATGAAAATAAATATAAATAATAAGTAATTACCTTAACGTGTTCACTATTTCAACAGACGTGAAATCGGGATTTGTGTTAAAAATGTGGTCATCATAAACACATGGAAAATTATTCAATTGCGCCTTTACAAAACTGCTTTTATTCATTTTCTAAAGTTTTTCGAGTTATTTCTTACGAAACAAATGAAATTTTACTTTTAAATGTACAATAAAATCGTAATAAAATTGACTGAATCACAAACACTTCTAAGCAAATACGAAATACCTAACCTAACTACTCCGGCTCACTCGATACTTCTATTTGAATCACATGCATATTCCTTATTGATATCATTGGTTACATAATACTACTTGCGTCAAGTGGTATGAAAAATGACTACAAACGCTAGTAGGCCATCCAGTCCCTTATTTTCTGGTATTTCTTTTCTACTACTTTTATGACTACATTTTCTAGAGAAATATAGCGAATTACACACGCATACACATACTTGGTCCTGATAAAATCTGGGGTACCACAAGGCAGCGTTCTTGTGCCAATTTTATATCTGCTTAACACAGCCTACCTTCCTACAATAGGCGTCACCACCCTAGCTACTTTTGCAAACGATACAGTGATCCCTGTTATAAAAATACTGTCACTACTTCTAGATGTCTACAACACCAAACTGACAAAGTGGATAAATGGATAAAGATCTGGCGCATTAAAGCTAATACCTCCAAATCTGTTCATGTAACATTAACCCTTAAGCGAGATACTTGTCCTCCGGTTAACATGAACAATTGTCCAAAAAGATGTGACATACCTTTGTATCTATTTAGACAGGCGCCTAACCTTGGTTAAACACACATGTCAAAAGAGATTACAACTTAGCCTGATCTACAAAAAAATGTACTGGCTGATGTGTCGCTCATCCCAACTATCTCTTATGAACAAAGTGCTGGTATATAAAACCATAATAGTCATATATAATAAAAATCTGGAATCAGCTATGTTAAATGTAATTATGTCGACAATAAGTAATCTGTCATCATATTATTATCTAGAAGCGGTATCAGTGGATTCCACATCTCTATGTTATCATTTATGTGGCCATATTAAATTCTTATTGTATTAAAAAAGACAGATCGTATTTATTTTCCAGTCCATTGTCCTTAAAAACAAACTTTTAGGTAGGTTTTGTATGGGATTTGTTTCTTTGATTTTTTTTACCAAAGCAAGAGTGATTTTTTGTTTGTTAATTGGGCAGATAATAAATGGGATTTAATTTAAAAGCGTGGCAAAATAGTTGGGTTAGACCTCATCGCATGATTTCTAGTAAAAGTATTTTTAAATACTCCATTCTTGTAATCGTTACAAAAATTTTATTTTGTTATGTAATGAAATGAAATTTCCAAAAATCATATATAATTATTCCAGTGTTTTAATACACTTCCTTCAAATTAAACTCACGAATCCACTTTAATAAATTAATCAAAACTTTTACCCATTCTATTTGAAGAGTAAAAGTATTTTTATAAATAGGGGTATATAATGTTAAGTTACAAAAAAATTCAAGTACTTTATTTGTTACTATGAACTATAAAATGAACAGCCTATTAATTGTTTATGCAGCAGTGGGTGAGCAATAACTTTTTGTTAATATTCAAATTTGGATAATATATATATATATATATATATATATATATATATATATATATATCATACATAATTTAAATCAACCAATATATTTACCTACTAGCGTTTAATTTGTTAATATTTGGTGATTATTCCAAACACAGATATAATTTTAGTTTGTTTAGTTTATTAGGTAATAAATATTTAGGTAGGTACTTAAACTAATGTTACTGAATGTAACTGGTAAAATAAAAAAAATATATTGTTTGTAAAAAAGTACTATTTAAAATACGAATTTTGTCTTAAGTAGTAAAGATATAAAAATTTAACAAAAAATTTTAACTAAAATTATAAAACTGTATTTTTAGCATCGGCATTTCCAAGCTTATTGGCCCAGGAAGATTTCATTATACCCTTTTCTTTGTTAAATCATGGGTTTTCCAATAATGTAAATATTTATGACGGAGATTCTATTTTTCAAAGGAGTGCCCAACTTGCACATATTGCTCGATCTTCAGCTATTAATGCAAAAAATGCTGTTTATAATCAGCATTCTGCTGGCAATTACGCAGACTTTGGAGCAAAGACTAGTCTTGCAAATGTAGCCGTTGAGGTAAATATTAAAAAAAGTGATATGACGAACAAAAGACTTGAAACCATTACAGTATACAAAATTCAAATTATAAATAAAATTACTCAAAGGTGTGCAAATATTTTATGCATACTAAATAAATTTGTTACTATAGCGTTAAATTAAAATAAATAACTTTTTTAAATTAATTATTATAATTGAAATAAATATTTCAAAAGATAGTTGGATAGAAGATACAAATGTAAAAAACATGTGTTAAGTAACTTAAAATCTTCAACTAATACACTTCTATATCTTACTGTTAGCATCTAATATTTCCATTTTCTAAAATAAGTTTTATTTAAAAAATATGCTAGGCATAGAGGAGATCTGGTCAGTACACTTATGTATGGTAGTGAATGGGTTTGGCAGGAAAGCATGAAAGTAAGATCAATCAATGCTATGGAGATGAGTAGTTAAAGGAGTATAGCTGGAGTGACTCTAATGGATTAGTAAAGAATAGGGTGATAAGGGAACACTGTGGTGAAAAAGAATATGTGGTAACAAAGATAGATAAATAAATATTTAGATGGTTTGGATACGTATAGAGAATGGATGAAAAAATTTGACCAAACATATTTATAAGGCGAGTCTGAATGGACAAGTTTGTAGAGGTAGACCTCGGCGAACGTATCTCGATCAGATCGAAATTGTTTTAAAGGCCAGCCAAGAGTATCAGCAATTGACGATCATGTATGAAAACGCTGATAAAAGTAAAAGAACGAAAGACTTGTGTAAGAACAGTAGTAAGTGGAAATAAGTGGTCTCTGTCAAGCGAAAGGCATGTATAAGAAGTACTTACTTCTACGGGAAAGACGTGACTATATTATGTACCTACTAGAGGTGACCCGTGAGAATACTTTGCACCGATAGCGGTCAGTTACGTAATATAATAAAGTAAAAATACATAAATGGAAATATTTATTAATTTTAATTATTTTATTTGGCAAAATGGTAACGAAACCAGTCTTATATTAAAATTATTTTCCTAGATGGTACTCGCGACTTAGTCTGCGTAAGATTAGTACTTCGTGTAGCTCATTTTCTTCTCCAAGGAATTCATTCATTCATTTTTATACCAAAATTTAATACTCATTCGTGTGCTTACATAACTCGTCCTACGCATTTTTTTATACCTTACCTTATATATTAATGATAATGTCCCATTTATATAGTAAATAACTAAAATCTATATTTTTTCAAAATAACATAAAACACACTTGACACTAACAAAGAAACTTAAAACTGACCGGTGTCAATTTAATATAGTTTATTGCCAATTTAAAATTGACTAATGCCAGTTAGAAATTTATGTGGCTAATTTGATTTAAACTAATGTCATTTTGATTCTGATTTCTGCCAATATCCATACATACATACTCACAAATTTCGCGTTTATAATAGAAGTAGGTTCACACCATATTTTTATAAATTATAGCCTATGTGTTATTCTGATGTATAAGCTACATTATTGTAAGTTTCATTAAAATCCATTTAGTAGTTTTTGCGTGAAAGAGTAACAAACATTCATACATACATACTCACAAACTTTCGCGTTTATAATAGTAGTAGGAGGAATAGGGAGTAACTTTACGTCAAGCAAAAATGGTCAATTCTATGGTATTTCGGATGATTTAGTTTGAATTTTTTTTTGTAAAATCTTTAAATAAAATTAAAATTCGTTTTAGGCTTCCAAGACAGCCCAAGCTGCACTAACAGGAAAACAGGCGATATTCTCAAATCTAAAACAACAAATACATTCGACACAAAATCAACTTAAAGAAGAAATCGTTCAGTTTCACAAATCTTCTTCGGCAGCACAAACTGCTAACGAAGCTGCTCACAAAGCTCAAGCTCAACTTCATTCTCTTCGGGTCGCTATTACTGAAGCGGAAGGTGCTGCACATGATTCAACTGCAGCTGCAGCTAAAGCAGCCGAGGCCGAAGCCAATCAGAAGGAGATGGTATTCGATACTAAGAGCAAGTTGGAGTTATTGGTTTATCGGTTAAAAACCGTGGGTGGACATCTAAGGGACATTCAAATTGCCGCCATCAAAGCTAACAAAGCTGCTAAACTGGCAAGCACTAATGCGGTTAACGCCGCTGGATATGGAAAACAAATTGGTTTTGGTTATGATTACAAACAATAACAGTTGATGAAAAAAAATATTAAGTTCTATTTTTTATCAGAAGCGGTATCAGTGAATGCCACTTCTCTGTCATATTTCATATGGTTACATCAAATTCTTACTGTTTTGAAAAAGACGAAGTGTATGCATAAATAAATGTTACTTATTATATATTTTATTGGTCTTTAAAATCAGTGATATTAACTTTATGTGACCCTTACAGTAAAACTTGGAATAACTCTTTTGGGTGTTTCACAATGTTTTAAATATAACAAGTTTATGAAACAGATGCAAATATCAAGTAAACCTATTATTTTAATTTTGAAACTCTTGAACATTGTCTCTCTTTATATATTTTTTTTATAAAACTGATCCGTTTTATGGGATTTGTTACAGGAAACTAGTAAAAATGGATTGTTATAAAAAAAAATTGAAATAAGCACAATGATGAATATCAGCCAAAAAAAATTAATGGGTACATTGACTTATATATACAGTGTTTTCATTTCAAAAGCAGCCAGTCCAAATAACTTTTGATTTAGCGTAATTGTAAGAAAAACAAAAAACATGTCAAATTTTAAATCAAGGGGAAGGTTTAAAAATGTTATTCTGCTGTTTCCAAGTGGCATTTTTTTAACATCTCCCAACCCTTTTTTAAAATGTCAGATATCAACCTCTACCTTGTGATACATCAAATGAAAACCTTAGAAAAATTTAAATCAGCCACATAAACAAAAATTTATTCGATCGATTTATTTTGCTGATAACAACAAATTTTTTGAAATAACATGAGATCATAAAAAAATGACCTACGCCACTGTGAGATAGGTAAAAGTCCAATTAGGGATCAATTATTTTCTTATTTGTTTTAAAATATTAAAAGTATATTTAGTTAATTATTTGTGACGTTAAATTAGCCATTATTTGTAGCGGTAGCATCTTGAGTTACCCATTTTAAAATGATGTATTCTCTGCAAGAACGAATAGAAATAATATATATTTACGGTTATCAAAAAAAGTGCGCTCGAGGAACAGCTCGAGTTATTAATGAAACGCATCCTGATAAAAATAGGTATAGGCCACCAGAAAGTATCAAAGCTTACAAATATTTTTTGCAAAATTACATGCCATAGAGACATGTGTCCAGGAGTGCATCGAAAGAAACACCCGAAGGGCAGAAATCTATATTTTATCAGATAGCCAAGCAGCACTAAAAGCTCTAAAGTCATACACTTGTGAGTCTAAGCTGACTTGGGACTGTAAACAGTCCCTGAGACAACTGGCAGCAAACAATCAGGTTACTCTGATGTGGGTTCCAGGTCACAAAGAAGTTAAAGGCAACGAACAAGCAGATTGCCTTGCCAAAGAAGGGGCAAATAAAAAATTTTCTGGCCCAGATCCCTTCTGTGGACTTTCCAAAGCCCACTTAAAAGAAGAGATTCGACAATGGGAAACAGATAAAATGAAATCTCACTGGCATGAAGTGCCAGGACAAAGGCAAGCGAAAAGACTAGTAAATCTTTCACCAAGGAAAGCTAAACAGCTTCTCGAGTTGGACAAGAAACACTTGAAACTGGTGACGGGACTCCTCACTGGACAATGCCCTCTAAGGTACCACCTGAAAAATATGGGCAAAACAGAAAGTGATAGTTGCCGCTACTGCGAGAACTTCGCTGAAACTGCAGAACATTTGCTTTGCGAATGCCCAGCGCTTTTCTGCAAGGGGCTTAAGTTTCTGGGACGGGCCTTCCTAAAGCCCCCCCTTGAATAGATTAAGGGTTATGCACAAAAGATCTGATAGGTCGAAGTGCTTGAGAGGCAGCATGGCCTTTACGACCCATCCCTACAATCTACAAATATTTCTGTTGGTTTCAAACATAAACTGTTAAATTGCATAAAGTTTTTTCATCATCAGCTTAGTGAAGACGACTATGATCGCAGAATTGAATTTTGTTAAATAATGTCCCATATAATACAAGAAGACGCAAATTTGGTTAAAAATATTTGTTTCAGTGAATGAGATAATTGGACCACTTTTTATTGACCATTACAATTATTAGAAAATGAAATTAATCCACTTATTAATCAGTCACTAGAAAGACAAATTGATGAACAGGGAAATATGGTGCTAGATAAACAGAAATATATAGATCTTAGCAATTTTAGCCCCTCTGGCTGTCTGATATGGTGTAGATTCTGTGATTTTGTTCTGAAATGTGTAGCAAAGCGGCGCAGATTTACACTGATAGCATTGCTCGGTCCTGCTTTACAAATGCCCAGTTCTATTATCTGATCTAAAACCCCCTGTATACAAAACGTTTCATTTTAGGATAGTGACTTCTTCTTCCTTGTTCTATATCTACTTCTGGTATAATATATATATATATATATATATATATATATATATATATATATATATATATATTATATAAAGCCTTTTTGTTTAAAGCTTTTTCAAAGAAAAAGAATTATAGGGAATTTTTTGTGGGATAAAATCTAAGTACGCACAATCGATTTTTGACACCTGCAAGGATGACAATAAAGTACTAGAACCGGTACGAAAAAGCTACTTTATTTTCAAAATAGTAAAATCTGACTATACTACCCTTGAATATACTCTCCCTGTCTATCTACACGAAGTTGCATGCGTTACTTCCATTGTTCACAACAGTGGAGAATGTCTTCAGATGTTAAACATTTTACTAACCGTGTTTCTTTTTCCTTAATTTTTTTTGTATCCCAGTTAATGTTGATCATGTCTGTTATTATGATCAGTTAAATGCCGATCTTTTCTGACAGTTTATCCGATTTTCTTTACACTGTCGTCTATTTTTGACAAATATCCCTCACGTTGATCGTCTTCCATCGATTGTTGGCTCTTTAAAAACCTACTGTGCCACATACAAATTGCTAAACGAGACATACAATTTCCTTCGTTTACATGTGTTAACATTTTTTAGCATTCAAGTGTTGTTTACTTAATTTTATTAGGAATTGTAAACTGCTCGGTATTTTTCTACGTGAAGCTGTTTTTTTCTTATTATTACTTAACTTAATTTTTTAAACTTGGCAAAACGAACCATTGTACGAAAGCTGCCTTTTCAAATAATAATAATTAATATGACATATTACAAGAGACATTGTCAGTGTATCTCTTAGGTAACGAGTCTTAGAACTTTACTTTTTAACTCGTGATAACTTTTTTTATTAATATTAATTAACATTAATGTGTTTTTGTAAACTAAAAAATTTAATAGTTTTGTATTAGGGTTTACTTTCATTAGCTGGTAAAGATTTCCTTACAGTTACCATCCCTATTTATGTAATTTAGGCAATGTATATTGAAAGCAAATTTAAAGACGAAAATTACCGTCTTTTTTTTAACAATAATCTAAATTTATAATTGGGATAAATTAAATAAATGGCAGTGGAAATTAGTGGATAAAGTTGTTTGACGTGTAGTCATTATTATTTAACACAATATTTTTTTTGTTTTTAAATCAATGATATGGCCCAATATATCGCAAATTGTTTTATTAAGTTACCATTTTTTAGTTTTAGTGAGATCATTTTTTTGGTATATTATACCATCCAATATTTTTAAGTTATCTTTCAACATTTTTCCGCTTACGAATAAATAAACATTCCTTTCAGTGTATATAAATAAAATTATTTCCTTTATCCACCAAGAACTTATAGGTATGCAACACTTTTTACAAGTTAACTTGTTGCAGAAGATGTGTTATAGTTGGAAAAATAATATAATTTTTTTTAAATAATAAACTGTTTTAACCACTTTATATCGAAGTAGTTTTGATACTTAAAAATTAAACTAATGTTTACAAATTGTTATTTTGAAACTATTAATGATGTTTAAAATTTATTAAAATTTCTTACAGAAATCAATTTTTTTTAAAAAAGAAACGTATATACATTTTATTTATTGTGAAAAATGATTGCGCCAATTAGACTTAATACAGCGTGGCCAACCGAAAACAAAACAGAGCCATTTGCAAGAACCTCGTCAACATTTTAGAAAAACGCTCAGACCCGTCGATTTTTAATTAAAGAGGGACACTCTTCTTCTGTATTTTGATTCCACTACTTTTAACCCCAAGCAAGGGTAAAATTTACCCCAAAATTTTTAAATGGCATTGGGGGTCAAATATGAAGTCTTTCAAAAGCTCTTACAATTCTCTTTACAATAAATAGTCTTTAAAGTTTCTCCCAATCCAACGCCGTAAAAAACGTTGGTCTAAATACTGACGAACAATCGCCGCATAATGCGGAGGAGCACCGTCCTGTTGAAAATAAATAATCTTCGTCATACTGTGGATTATTTACAAATATATCAGTCAAGGCAGGGTCTATAGAGTCTTCTAGTAATTGCAAATACATTTCGCCATTCAAATTGCCTGGTAGAAAAAAAGGACCCACCAGTCGGTCACCGCAAATGCCAGTCCGTACATTTAATTTATCCGGTTGCTGTGTATGCACCTCGGGAAAAACTCTTGGTCTTGAATCGGACCAATAGCGGCAATTGCCGATTTAGCGTTCCGTGCAAGAAAAAACTGCATTCATCGGCAAAACTTCTTCTTCGGATACCTATCCGTTTCGGATGTTGGTAATTATGTTGGCAATTATAACTTTGTTTGTACACGCTCGAAACAGTTCTGCTGAGGTTTTCCCAAACCAAGTCCGTAAATTCCTCAACCATGAGATTCTTCTTCTTCCGAGTACTCTCCTACCCAGTATCTTTCCCTGTATTATGGTTTGCAGTAGAGAGTATCGATCCTTATTCCTCATAACGTGCACTAGGTATTCTAGTTTTGTTTTTTTAATGATGTACATGATTTTTAGATCTTTTTTAATTCTCTTTCGCACTTCTATATTTGTAACGTGAGCTGTCCATGGAATTTGGAGCATTCTCCTATACAGCCACATCTCAAATACTTCCACTTTTTTAGTGGTGGCTTCTGTGAGTGCCCAGGATTCTACTCCATACAATAGAACAGAAAAAACATAGCATCTTAAGTCGTCAAAACAAATATTAAAAAGGAACTGTGGATCGTTCCCTGCTCGCGCACTCATTATTTCGCAAAACTGCAAACGGCGGTCATAATCATCCTCATTAAGTTCATGGATTAAACGTATTTTATATTTATGAAATTTGTTCTTCTTCAAAATGGTTTGAAAGCTGGTTAGATTAATCCCCGACACAGATTGATTGTTTGCAGATAAGTTACACATTTAAAATCTAATTTCTCAATAAGTAATGAACGGAATTTATAAATTTAAATACTATTGTATAGAAAATTGTAAGAGCTTTTAAAAAACATCATATTTGACCTCCGGTGTCATTTAAAAATTTTGGAGTAATTCTTACCCTCGCTTGTGGTTGAAAGTAGTGAAGTCAAAAATACCGGAAAAGAGTGTCCCCCTTTCATCCTTTCATTAAAAATCAACGGGTCTGAGCGTTTTTCTAAAATGTTGACGAGGTTCCTGCAAATGGCTTTGACATAGACCTATTTCTAACCTAACCTAACCTAACCTAACCTAACCCAACCTAACCTAACCTAACCTAACCTAACCTAACCTAACCTAACCTAACCTAACCTAACCTAACCTAACCTAACCTGACCTAACCTAACCTAACCTAACCTAACCAACCTAACCTAACCTGACCTAACCTAACCTAACCTAACCTATTTCTGATAATAGGTCTATGCTTAATTACAATTGGTTTGTTTGGTTGACTGTTAATTAAGTTACAATAATTTTAGATTTAATAACATAACTTAAATTTATTTTAAGAGATTAAATTTACGTGTACACCAAAATGGTTTTTTATTAAATTTAATTTTAAATTTGTTTTTAGCAGAAATATAAAAAATACTTTTCTGTTCATTGTGTGTTAGATTTTATATTAATTGCGCGTTCCCACATTTTATTTTGGATGATTCTATAATTTAATTTAATTAATATTAAGGTAAAATGTAAATGAAACTTTTAACAATTTGATAAATATTTATTCACACGTTACAATTTCGATAAAGATTTCTCATCATTATTATTTAAAGTGTTTTTTATTTTTAAATACTGTTCTAAAATTAAAAATGGTAAAGTTCATTATTTCTGCAAAAAATATTTCATTTGGTTCATTCTCAAGTAAACTTTTAAGATTTTTATTTAACCTAGCCCTGTAAAAGTTTATAGTTATCGTAAGAAAAATTATGTACATAATTTGTGTGTTGTCAATAATCTCTGGAAATAATGTTAGGGTGGTTAATGGGATTATATTGGTAACTTCCAAACCATACTAGTTAAAAGGTCGGTTAAATAGCGATAAAGTTGCGTAACAGGAAGCATCATCTATCGGTGAAAACTAATCGAAAATATCAGGGCCGGTTCTTACGATATGACGAAAAAACCAAATTCGATCATTTCGGTTTTTTGGTTATCTTTCATTTATTTTCAGAACTACCAAAACATTTTTTAAAAGTATTCTCTTTGATTTGACTTTATTTTTTTTTAATACGGACCTGGATATTTTATTTCATTAGTCGGAATAACTTTTTATCCTGAATCCAACGGTGTATCGTACATTGCTATTTAAATGCCATGTAAGACGGATGGACGAGAACAGACTTCCGAAAATAGTCTAAGAAAACAACCCGCCCGGCTCAAGTTTCTCGGGAGGCCACCTAAAAGGTGAAGAGATAGTTGGCAATCTACCTCTCAGGAAAAGATGCAGAGGCAGTTTCAGAATTAACAGATCGACATATCTCCAAGAAGTAGAAGAAGAAGAGGTTTGATTACAGGCAGACACCGGGACAGGTGAAACTAAATAAAAGCTTGTAATAAGTCAATTCTCTCGAAACTTCTGCCATTCTCCAAAAATTAACAAACAAATTATCAACAATAACAGTAATGTAAATATTTCAAAACGCAATTACCGATAAAAAAAAAGAAATTCAGTTTTTAGAAACCCATGAAAACCAAATATCCAGGACCGTATAAAAAAAATAAGTTGAGGGTGGTCTGGAGAATACGAAACGTTGGATGCAAAGTCTGAAAACGTCAAAGCAAAGAGAATTCACAAATAAATGAAAAATGAATGAAGGATAAACAAAAAACCTAAATAATCGAATTTTGTGTTTTCGTCATATCTCAAGAAACAGCCCTGATATTTTCGATTAATTTTCATCGCTAGATGATGCTTCCTGATACGCAACTTTTTCTCCATTCAACCGACCTTCTAACTAGTATGGTATGGAAGTTACCAATATAATCCCATTAAAAAAGTGGCCACCCTGTATATTAAATAATTGCCACTTATTTATACCAGCTAAAATTAAACAAAAAACTTTATTTAATAATTTAAGTAAAATAATCATCATAAAGCGATTATATTTCTATAAAATATATAACAATTGATATATTTATGAATCTCTATCTGGAAAAGCACAAATAAAATTATTCCTTTTAATTTGGTTTATAGGTATATTGAATCATTATTATTTCTGCAAAATACATTCTAAAAATAAAAGAAAATGATAGTTTTTTCAATTATTTAAAGGGCTATTATTATTTAATCAATCGAAACAAATCATTAAGTAGAACTCTCTATTTTCAATAATTTTTTACTAACAGCATGGGCAACTTCCTAACGTCGTGACTTACAATGATTAAAGTAATTACAATTATCATTTTTCTAGATTCAATCTTGTTTTATAACTAATATAATCAAAGAAAGATATAATGTAGTGAAAAATGTTCTACTGACTTGTGCGGAATATGCAGCTCAAGTAAATTTAATTTAGGTAATCATGTGTATTGATGGTCAGAACATTTTACTGAATTACCAATTACTTGTTCAAACAAGTCCATAATTAATAAGGTAAAAGTAACAGTTTTTGACATGCTGTAACAACAGCAATTTTAAGACTAATCAAATTTTTCTAATTCGACAAGTAACAACATAGTGTTTATTTATCAAATTGCAGACCAGTCATTAAAGACATTATAAATAGTAAACTTTGACAAACACTTTCGTAAAAATCACCTTAAATTTTCACAAATAAATCACCAGTTATGTTTAAAAATTTTGTAATGGCCAGATTTGCACAATAATTACACTATTTTTATGTACATTATGGAAGTAAAACGAAAAGATGTATTTATTTAGGAAAATTAATCTTTATTGCACTGCTGTGTAAGTAAAGTTAAAAGGGGTCAAGCCAAATGAAGGCAAATTTAAATACAAGCGTTTAAAATTTATGAAATCCTGTATGTAAAATCCTGCAAGGTCTTTTCATAGTTGGGTAAAAAAATAAAAATGTCCAATTTGGAACTTAAAGTGTATTACTTAAAACAAATATAATTTAAATAGAAAATCCATAGTGATGACAAAATAAATAGTATCAACTCCAATAAATGATATTTTTATTCTACAAAAATGGGTTTTGGCCCTTTATATGCTATAGATTATTTTTCATATCGAATCCATCTCAACTCTTTCTGGTTGTATTGCCATCAGTGTCATCTGGATGTCCTAGTCGATCACTAAATTTTTTATTTTTTATTTTTCAATCAGAGAATGGTCGGTATTACATTCCATGTGTGTATATCCCCAAATTAACAATTTTTGGTCAATAATTTATAACTTTTCAAATACTTGTAAAGCAACCATTCGTATTGCAGCAATGTAGCTATTTTTATAATAACCTTTACAACAATCCGAATAATCATTTAATGTGGTCAGTCAGCATCACTACTTTACTTAATCCCCAAGTGCGTAAGTAGTAGTTTGGCAATCAACCATACGTCAGATGAGGTAACTCGTTGTGAACGAAACTGTAAAATCATAGTTATTGTTGAGATATTTAATCTGGGGTTCGACGATTTTAAACACTCAGTGCAATAACTAATAAACAATTTATTTTAATATTTCTATGCATCAATTTCTTACTTGATAAATCACTTAAATATTCACAATCTTTACAAAACTATGACACTTTATAATTAACTTTTCTTCTAAAAACGTCTGCGATCGCTGTCTTTTTATACACCTACAAATTATTACGCGAAAGAGCGGAAATTCTCTTTCGTTATTTCCTACATTGTCCCGAAATTAATTGACCTTCCTAGATGCCTTCAATCACGCCCGCGACCATAAATCATTCGTTTTAGTGCCGCAAAATAATACTTATAATAATAATATTAATAATCAGGATAAACGAGCTTACACGGACTGGTTTTACATTAAAAAAGGTGTAAGACGGGAATGTGTGGCTTCGCCATGGCTGTTTAACTAATACATAGACGATTGTTTAAAAGATTTGAAAGAGAGTGCGTATGGATTGAAAATGAATGATTTGATCGTCAAATGCCTTCTTTACGCCGATGATCAAGTCATATTAGCGTCATCTGAAGAGAAGTTGCAGGCGTTGGTTAATGTTATGCATGATGCCCTGAAAATCAAAGGGATGAAAATAAATGTAAGCAAAACAAAAGTAATGGTTTTTGAAAGGAAAGACAGCATGACAAACTGTGAAGTTCAGATTAAGGGAGAAAGAGTGGAACAATAAAATGAATTTGTATACTTGGGTTCAAAGTTTACGAGAGTTGAAAAGTATGACAGTGACATTAAGCGAAGGATGTTGGCAGGAAAACAAATGAATGGGGCACTGCATAGCTTTATGAAAAGCCAGAATGTATCAAAAAAGGTTCATCTGGCTGTGCATAGAGGTGTATTGGTTCCTACACTTATATATGGTGGTAAATGTTGGGTTTGGCAGAAGAAGCATAAAAATAGAATTAATGCTGCGGAGATGAGTTGTCTGAGAAGTATAGCCGGAGTGACTCGGTTGGATAAAGTAAAAAATAGTGAGATAAGAGAACGATGTGGTGTAAAAGAAGATGTGGTTACAAAGATAGATAAAAAAATGCTTAGATGGTTTCGACACGTAGAGAGGATGGATAAAGGAAGATTGACGAAACAAATTTATAAGGCAAGTGTGAATGGACAAGCTGGTAAAGGTTGACCTCGGCGAACATATCCCGATCAGATCAACATTGTTTTTAAGAAAGGCCACGTCAAGAGTAGCTGCTAAATATTAAGATAACTTGTAATTATTTAAAACTAAATTAATATTTAGTACTTACAACAATAAACATTATTACACTTAAAGAATTTACATATGGTTAGTTTAAATGATTAGACTAGTGGGAACTAAGAAAATTCTGTAGCTTATTATTTATATTTGCGTTTTAACTACACATAGATTACAAGCAAACAGACAAATGAGAGGTAGGTGTTTCTACAAAGATTATAGATAAATGTGATAACATTATGCAAGTGGTGGTTCCAAGCATTATATTTAATAAAGTTTTTTGCTTATTCTTGATAGCTTTTCAAAGTCATTTGCGTTACATTTAACCTGCTTTTAAATATTAACCTAAGTTGTTTTTTGGGAGGTGGATTACCATCTTGCACACCCACAACACACAAAAAATATTCATGTCAAATAAAAGTGCATAAATACAAAGAGATTTGGAAAAAATATTTAAAAGAAAAATTTCTTTGGTAACCGTGTAAAATTGTTAAGGCAAACTAATATTAAACTGAATTGATACAATTAAATAAGATATAATAGAAGAAAACAGAGCTCCAAGAATGAGTTGATTGACGGTAAAAAACCCAGCAGCGGAGCATTTTGGTTCCAAACGTCTAGTCAACTGGCTTAAAAAAAATAATTCTTCTCTAACGTTTGATTTGTCCATTTCTCCTTGTAGTACATCGCAAGTCATAGTAAAGTTCTTTGCGTTTTGTTCTACTTTATTACAAGACATCACCAGCACCACGATATTGATCTAAAAAACAAACGAATAATAAAACTGTATACCACTTAACTTCCAGTTAACAAAAAACAATTTATTTAAAAATATTGTTAATTTATAATTCTAAACAGCCTTACTTTTTCAATTGTCTTTTTCTGTTAGCTTGTTAATATGAATTATAAAATGTCATGCATAATTTTTCAAATCAAACTACAGTCATAAACCAACGCGTTACTCTTTATACAGTGATTTCATTTTAAAACCAGCCAGTCCAAATAACTATTTTTGCGTAAATGTAAAAAAAAAACAAAAAACACGTCGAATTTTAAATCAAGTGGGAGGTTTAAAAATGTTATTCTGCTGTTTCCAAGTGGCACCCCTTTAACATCCCCCATCCCTTATTTAAAATGTCAAATACCAACCCATGTAAACTAGAATTGGAAGGCGAAAGCATATAACAGGTGATAACATTCAACTACATGTGAGTTGAAATCACCAGTGAGAGAAACTTGATTACAGAAGCAACAAAGCAAGCGACTAAAGCGATGAGAATCGAATTTTTGACTACAGAAAGCAAAATGAAAGTATACAAAACAACAGTGAGGCCACTTTTAACATACGCAGCTGAGACAAGGACAGACACAAAGGAAACAAAACAAAAAATAAACAACGTGGAAATGAAGGTATTAAGATCGATAAAAGGAATAACACTAAGAGACAGACAAAGAAACAGTAGCATACGATAGCAATTTAACATACAAGACGTCAACAAATGGTTGAAAACGAGTAAGAAAAAATGGAACGAACACGTAGATAGGATGCGACCAGACCAACCAGCAAACATCTCCAAGAACAATATAAGCCATACAGCAGAAGACCAGTAGGAAGACCAATTTGATACGTCAAATAAAAACCAAAAAAATGCAAATCAGCCATTTAAACAACAATTTATTTTGCAAATAACATTAAACATGGCGAAACTACAACAGAAACTAAATTGAAGTTCATTACAAACAGCTCCTTAAATGTATTTACAGTAACTGTTTAAAGTGTGCTCCGGTATTTTGTAGGCAATAATATAACCTAATATAACAGTTATTCTAAGCTTTAGTTCTTCAATGTCTTCGGAAGAAGTTTTGTAAACTAATGTTTTTAAATAGCCCCACAGAAAAAATTCAAGTGATGTTAGATTTAAAGATCTTGAAGGTCTTTCTATAAAACCCTCTTCTGCCAATTCAATCTTTTATGAATGGTTTGTCTAGCTATTGTCTTACTGCTAGTGCGTAATGTGGTGTAGCTCCGTCCCGTTGAAGGTATATTCCGTTCATCTAGTACCATATTTCCATGTTAATCAACATGTCTTTTTTTCTGGTGACTGAGTAATAAGTGGATTAATTTTATTTTCTTATAATTGTAGGTTCAATGCTCTCGTTAGGTTTTGGTCAATAAAAATTGGTTTAACTGCAATAATGTTTGTTAACAAATCCATTTAAATAAAACGTTGATTCATCACTGAAACAAATCTTTTTAACCAAATCTGCGTCTTCTTGTATTTTTTTGGGGCATTGTTTACAAAATTCAATTCTGCGGTTATAGTCGTCTTCACTCTTCGTCGAGAACTCTGGATTTATTATTTTTTATTACAGGGATCCAGTTTTTCCAAATTTCCTTACTAACTCTATCAGGATGCCTTTCATTAAAAACTCCAGTTGTTTCTCGTGCGCACTTGTTTTAATGACCGTAAATAAATATTACTTTTATTCGTTCTTGCTCAGAATTACCCATTTTAAAATAGTTGCTCTAGCTACAAATAATGGTTAATTTAACGTCACTAATAAGTAACCTAATAAACTATTAATATTTTTGAAACAAAGAAACAAAATGAAAAAAAATGTCAAAAAAGGTGACATGTATTCAGAAGAAAGTTAATTGATCCCTAATTAGACATCTACCTATCCAACAGTGGCGTAGGTCGTTTTTTTATGGTCTCATGTCACAAAATTTGTTGTAATCAGCAAAATAAATCGATAGATTAAATTATTGTTTATATGAGTGATTTTCATTTTTCTTGGGCTTTCATTTAATGTATTACAATATAGGAGTTAATATTTGACAGTTTAAATAAGGGGTGGTGAATGTTAAAGGGATGCCGCTTGGAAACAGCAGAATAACATTGTTAAACCTCTCCCTTGATTTCAAATTCGAGGTGTTTTTTGTTTTTCTTACATTTACGCAAAATGAAAAGTTATTTGGACTGGCTGGTTTTGAAATAATCATTATTATAAATTGTTGTCTCTGATAGCATCAGGATGATTATTTTACGTCTACACCAAACATACCTGTATGACATATTAATTTCTCTTTTAAATTTACTGCTATTATTGGAACACCAATTGAGAAATAAACCTAAATCATTTATCAATTGTAAATAAAGATAGTTTTTGATTTGAATGATTCTACAGTGTGTCCAACTATTTATGTTGTAAACTATCTTTTTTTTATTTTTTTTAAGAATTGGTCATAAAAATTAATTGTAAAACAGCATTTAACATTAGAGTATAAAGAGATGAAGGTTTAAATAAGAATTTATGATTGAATAATTAAAATGTATGTTCAGAATTTCCACTCAATTTTTTTTACCAAAAAACTCTACTTGAATACGAATACAGATTTTAAATGCATTGCATGTCCTTATCATCGATGTCCATCCTAACAAGAACATCTATCAATTTGTTATGTTGTACCCTGTCAAATGCTTTTTCATAGACTATTAAGTAACGTATTGTGTTAACTTAAAACAATCTTTTTACATATATCTTCACAAGACAAAACTATTAAAAAAAAATTTATATAAATAATAAAAGACTAGTTTCAAGCCAAAGCATATGAACCAGATTTTTTTTCAAATTTGAAATGTGTAAATGAGACCATATACTTCATGCTTACATAATTTTACAGTCCTAATGTTTTTTATACTGACTGTTTTAATAGTTTTTTTTATATTGCTCATATTTAGAATAAACTTTTTGATTTTTAACCTGCATATCCTTCTTTAGCAATAAATTTGATATACCTTGCGCGGCTAAATTATGGAACATATTCGATATTTTGCAAGCAATGTACTTTTGACAAAAAATCTGAAATGCCGATTTTTGATGTATATTCTAAAGAGGTTATGTCATTGGTTTTGACGTGGTGACGAAATCGGTAATTTTTTTAAATTGAAATAGATGTCTCTTAATTCTGCATTCAATGATAATAAATAATTTGATTTGTTTGTACAGGGTGAACGAAAATTAATATTTTACTTTAGTATGCGAATAACTTTATATCCAACAAAATACAATATTTAAATAAGATGTTTAAAATGGCAATCTTGACAATAAGCAAATCTACGGATACATTCCTCTGGCACATTGCGAATAACTTCTGGAGTAATTCCGCTGATTTCGTTCCTAATTCGATTTTCCAACTCCTTTAGATTTTGTAGCCTATCTACATAGATCTTTAATTTCAAATAACCCCACAAGAAAAAATCCAGGGGTGTAAGATCTGGAGATCTTGGGAGCCACTCCATCGGTCTGCGTCTACTAATCCTCCTCCTATGGTAACAGTTATTCCAAAACTCGCGAACGTCACGTGCATAGTGCAGGGATACAAAGCCTACTCCCACATATATCATGTAGTAAGGTAACAATAATGCCACCATCGTTTTCAGATTAAACTGTCCACAAAGGAGACTTGTGGACATTCTGTATTTTCTTTGTTTTTTTTAAAAATTTATTGTTGAAGGTATTAAAAAATCTATAAATACTATCAAGAAGTAAGTAATTTATTATTCTTACATGCAGATTGTACATGGAGTAGGTACTTAATAAGTTGCAAGGTATTAAATTTAAAAAAATTGGTACACCGATACATTTTTATAATAATTTTTCATCAGATTGTGAGGTGTTACAGTTGTAAAAGGGGTGTCGGCACACTTTATTTAATAAATTGGAAGGCATTTAAATTATAAACTAGATACATTAAGTACATTTAAAAAAGTTCAATTTAAATTTACAACCAAAATTATTACTGCATGTAAAATATGTTATCTATATTTTAAATAACGTTGAAACGTTATGGCCTTTTTTTTTTACAATAATTATAACGAAATTCCGTTGAATGTTAGGAAAAAAACATTTTCATTATACCAACCTGAAAACACTATATTTACATGCCTATTTAGCGCACCGAAAGTGGGCTTTTTCCCGCACGAAAAATTTTACGGTTCACTAGTGTCATCAGCTGCCTACCTGCATGTCAAAATAAAATAATGTTATTGACAGTTCTCTAGAAACTGGAAAAATACCAACAGCCTGGCTGAGGTCGACGTTCATCGCTCTGCCAAAAAAACCGAACGCTTCTCAAAGCGACGACCACCGAATGATAAGCCTGATGTCTCAAGTCCTCAAGGTATTTTTCCGCATCGTCCACACTCGCATATACGCCAGATGTGAGGGACAGGCTGGAGAAACGCAATTTGGAATTAAGAACGGTGTGGGCCCTTCGAATTCGATATGCGAAATGCTATGTCTGGTCAGTACTTCTGCACGGAGTGGAGTCGTGGACTATAAAGGCAAATATGATTAATAAAGTAGAGGCTTTCGAAATGTGGACTTACCGACGCCTATTAAGAGTATCTTGGACAGACAGGGTAACCAATGAAAAAATATTAAGAAGAGTCCATACAAACCGAGAATTGTTTAAAACTATTAAATGACGAAAAACGGCTTAACTTGGTCACATTTTAAGACACGACAGATACCAGTTGCTGCAACTAATTTTGGAGGGGAAAATAGACGGCAGAAGAGAAATTGGAAAAAAGCAGATGTCATCGGCAATAAATATTAGACAGTGGACCGAATTAAGAACGATAGAAGAACTTGTCAGCGCAGCTAGAGACAGGGATCAATTCCAACATGTGGTCGCTAACATCCATTGAGTGGATAGGCAGCTTGATTAATTGAACGGAGTGGGCACGCGCAAGGCTCTCTTCTCTCTCAACGTTCTTACGCAGCGATGCAGAGACATGAATGTTGATATATACGCCTGCTTTATTGACTACCGAAATGCTTTTGACTCTGTCTTACACCAGAAGCTGATTAAGTTCCTAAAATACATTGGGGTTGATGCGGGAGATCTGAACATCATCATGCAGCTGTTCTGGCATCAAACTGCAGAAATTAGGATAGAGAGCATAACATCCGAAGAAACAGAAATCAGAAGAGGTGTTAGACCTCTATAATATTTACTCGGAGGCAGTGTTCCGGGAGGCACTGGAGAATGTAAAAGAGGGCGTTAAAATCAAGGCCACCCTTATTATAAATATACGATTCGCCGACGATACGGTCGTGGTCGCCGACAGCCTCTCACATCTCCAGAATATGATGGATCTCATCGTTAGACATAGCACAAAGTATGGTCTACACATGAACGTTGCCAAGACCAAGGTCGTTGTTTCTCCAAGGCACCAAGACGGATGATCCTTCAAATTAACAACCAGGTTGTGGAGCAAGTGCTGTCCGTTAAATATCTTGGAACCCTCATCAACGAGAACAGTAACCTCAAAATGGAAATCTGATCAGGATAGAACAGGCCATAAGGACATTTATCTCCATGAAGAACCACTTTACCAGTAGAGACCTAAACCTACAGCTTAGCATAAGTATATTGCGCTGTTATCTTATCTTATCTTGGAACCCTCATCAACGAGAACAGTAACCCCAAAATGGAAATCTGATCAGGATAGAACAGGCCATAAGGACATTCATCTCCATGAAGAACCACTTTACCAGTAGAGACCTAAACCTACAGCTTAGCATAAGTATATTGCGCTGTTATATCTTCACAGTGCTACTCTATGGATCCGAGAGCTGGACATTCTGGCCAATTAATGGAAAGCCACATTGACGCCTTCGAGATGTACTTGTATCGCCATATGCTGCGTATATCATGGTAGACAGGATAACCTACGAGGAAGTGTCAAGGAAAATGGGTAAAGGTAAAGAACTGCTGACAACCATCAAAGAACGAAAGCTCCAATACATCGGGAACGTTTTGAGGGGGGGGAGCAATACGAGTTCCTCCGACTCCTCATCAAAGGAAAGATCGAGGGCAAACGATCTGTAGGCAGACGGCAGAACTCAAGGCTAAAGGATCTGCGTCGATGGTTGGGACGGACATCTATAGAGATTTTCAGAGGTGCGGTTTCACGTACCATTATAGCCAGTTGGATCGCCAACCTTCGTAAGAAGACGGCGTCGTAAGAAGAAGTTCTCTAGACTTCGCAAATTTTTTTAGCAACGGGGTAAATAATGCTTGTTTTTTACAATTTTTAGTGATAATATCTTAACAATTTGTGGTTTTCAGGTAGATATAATGAAAAGTATCGTTCATTACTCGTCCACAAAAACTTTTTCGGTGCTGGCACGACTTTCCGTGTTCGGCTGCGCCTCCCACGGAAACTTGTCGCGCGCGTCCGGAAAAAGCCTATTTTCTCGACTCCTAATGAAATATACTATTACTTACTATTACTTAATATTACTATTTTCATAAAAAAAAAAACTTACCACTAGGACGATAGTTTTTACCAATTCCTTGGCTATTATTGTTATCAAAGAAGTAAAATTTTCATCATCAATTATTGTAACTTTCTTTACAACGCAATTTAAACAAATCATAATTTCTATGACAGTGCTTGCGAATATAAAGAATATAAAATTACCAAAGACACCATTAAACTGCTGAATTGATTTATGTAACTTGGTGAATATTTTTCTTATATCTGTTATACTTTTGTGGTAGTCCTTGTTACTGATTGTGAGTATGGATATCTGTAAATATGGAATGCGAAGAAGCAGCTTTAACTGATTTGTTAAAGAGAAATACCTTCTTGCAAAGATTAAAGCTACATCAGATATAAAAAAAGTCATGTAAAATTGGTAGAGTTTTGAAAAACGATCAATAAAAGATAAAAAAAAAGTAGAATCTTCTTTGTTTACCACATATTGCTCGTATAATTCTAAAATTAAAAGCATTATTGGCATTGTTCTTAAATAAATAATTAAAAATAGTGGTTTATGCTGGTCTACTTGAATGTTATAGAAGTACTTGTCCAGTTGATTTAGGTAATACAAAAATAAGCTCCAATTATTTCTTCGAGTTACCGTTAGAATGATAAAACTGCAAGAATATATCAAATAGTTGAACAATCTTATGAAATGCATGACTTCGTAGAAACTGCTTACTTTTACACCGCATTTGTAATTCAGTACTGTAAAATATAGGCCAATAGATGTATAGAGTAGTGCAAGACATATTATATAAAAATTTGCCAAGTGTTGTTTAATTTTTTTCTTTTTGTTTAAACAAAAGGGCACTATTCCCAATAATTGTGACAAAAAAAGAAGTTTTTTGAAATTACCAATATCTTTATTCATATCGTAAGACTTGATAGACCACGATAAGTGTACTGATCTTTTTTGTTACTTTACATGAGGTAATTTTTTTTAATTTGTATTTGTTTAATAAAATTAAGTCTTACGCTCCATTTGAGACCTCTTAGGCGATTGAAATAATAATAAAATGAAGTTAATTTACTTAACTTTGCAATCAATGTGAAACGTTTTTTTATTTGTTCCCATCTGTTAATTTACATAAAAACTTATTTCTATTAAATTATTCTTTTTTACATAAAAAATTAAAATTTTGATACATTCTGTTGGCCCTGTCTCATTTAGATCACTTGGATCCATTATCATGCGGCCCCAGGTTTGATACCTGTACACCGCTAGCATCGGGCAACATTACAGAATATGTATGCTGCTCTCTTCCTCTTCCTCGCATAGTCGGTAGTTTTTTTTAGCCGCCAGCTTAAGTTTGAAAAGGTGCGACGTGGCCAGTGAGCAGGCCAAGCGTGCTGCTTAGTCTATTCCGGTTCATCGTCCAGAGTGCGTCTGCCTTCTTCTGGAGAGGTTTTTTATCAGCTTAGCTGTCTTAATGTTTTGCAGCCAATATTTTCATTCCACTGAGCGATATGTTCTTGCTCAAGGATTAGTTTTAATTCATGTTTCGCTTCGGCAATTGGTAATTCGACCAACTGGCTTCTTGATTCCACCAGGGTCCCATTTTTTGCCAGTTAATCGGCTAATCGGCTACCTTGTTGCCATTAACCCCTGTGTGTTTAGGAACCCATGTAAGAGTGACCTTATTTACAGTCGCAATTATAAATGTTTCGTTGTGTTATAATTTTTTTTGTAAAAAAATTTTCCGCCGAATATCCCATTGACAAATGCCTCATAATTTTATAACAAATTTCTCAAGCTCGTTGCTCGGTAAGAAACGAGATTTCAATTGTCATAAAATTATCTCGTCCATTATTAATGTCCTAGGGATATTACTAAATTTTAATTTACTTTATTTTATTTATTGGTGCACGTTTTACAAAACGCCAAATTAGCACTAGCGGCTCACGTTGATGACTCCTTCTTGTTTTACTCCAATAGGCAAAGGAGGGAGGGCGTAGTGATTTTAGGAAAACGATAGGGAAGGCGTATATGGTAAAAGGTTGGGAACTTATGCTGTAATGAATAAATCAAGAAATATTTTTTGTTAAGTCTGGGTCGTTGATTAATAACATATCCCGCTTTTAGATGAAGTCCAGTAGTGTAAATTTTAACTTAATTGAGCACTGTCCAATGTTATTAAGTTGGTTGACTACATAATCAAAACAACTTAAGAACCTGCAATCTGAAACAAACAGTAAGGAAATTTATAATGTGGACGATTATCTACATTTTTTTCTTTAAAAATATTATCCTATTGTCAGGAGTCACATAGATCGTATTGAATATTTATTACTAGCTATTGTTTTAAAACGTTTTTAAAATTTCATTTTACTTTACCTAGTAGAACAAACATGAAGGAAGTTTAATAGTTTGTGCTCCAAAATTGCCTAATATTGAGATTATAATGGTTGGCTTACGATAAGATAAGGGGAATAAATCGTGGTTAAAAAATAATAGGTAAAAATATATCCATAGATAAAACGTAATTTATATCCATAAATGTAAAATTGGTAGCAAGCGAAAAAAATAAACAATAAATATCCATATATTTTGAATAAAATCATTTTTAATATTTCCTAAAAATAACTAACTAAAATAGTAAAAATAATTTTTCAAATATTTGTCATAAAAAGACTGATCTTAATTCATTCATAAACCTTATTGATTTTAATGACAAAATGCATGTAATTACCCATTTATATTTTACACACAAATAATTATTATTTGAATATTTTTATTTGCAAAACCGCGTGATTGAATGTAACTTATTAATGACAATAAAAACTTTCTATACAAAGTACATAATCAAAAATTAAACTCCAATACACAATTTGGATTTCAGTAAATTCGGTATCAACAGGTAGCAGATTAAATAAAACTTTTTTAACCCTTATGTCGGCACGTAAATTCCCTTCCAACCATTCTTATCAGAGTTTTAAGATATTGGAGAGTTTAATCTCTCTCTTCGTAAAAAAAAGTTATTTAGGAATTACCTTTGATTTTTTAAATAGGTATAAATATCTGAAATGGGTTGTGTATTTTTTCGCAGTTCAATTATTAGTCGAGTCAAATATTTTCTGTAACGATGGATCTAAAATTGTTATTGATTTTGAAAAATAAATCCATAAGGCTGTCGATATCATCTTTAACAGTCATAAAAAATTTAAAAAATCGGTTTAGTATCAAAGATGGAAATTCCGATACGGGGCGATGGCTAAAATAACTTTTGACCTTACTTTCTTAAATCCTGTTAAAGTCAGTAATTGTTTTGTATTCGATCTACACTCAATACCACCAAACAATGAAAAGATTCAAATGTATTCCGATTATTTGGTAAAAAATTTATATCTGAGGAGTCATTATTTCCTCCGTTACTTTGGGCTAAAAGCTCGGCATAACTTATACAAACTACGAACAGATCTACAAACGCGCTAGCGTGTCAAGCCGAGTTCAAGCTAACAGTATGGCGAGCGATACCGTGTGTTAAATTACACGAACCATTTGGAGCCACTTTTGACCCCCTTATAACTCAAAAACTATTTCACATAAACATGTCAAATTTGGCATAAAGATAGGTAGTTGCGTAAATACAAAGGAATAAATCAAAAACTAGTAAATTTTTATCATTTTATTATAATTTTTTTAATTATATAATTCTATTAGAAATACTTATAGTGCCTATAATGTAAGAATGTTTACAACGCGAACTGGCTGAGATCCAACCGCACCGACAACGCCGGTCTGGAAGCTGAGAACTTTGCAATAAGTCACAACGCGACCCAGCTAGTAAAAGAATCTACCCGCATACCCGATAACCCCAATCACCAAACCAATATTCTTGATCTTTTTCTCACGACACATCTTGAGTCTCTATAACCGCTCCACTTGATAAATCTGATCATAAACTCATCTCAGCTACGTCCAAACAAACAACCCCGCCCAAAATCACGGCTGGTACCTCTATTGTCTGTCATTATAGATCAGCCAAATGAAATGGACTGAAGGACTTTTAGCTATCATTTCCATGGAAAGATGTCTGCTTTCGCTCACAAGACCCATCAACATGTGCAGAATCTGTAACCGAAATCATAAGGCTAGGTATGGACTCATACATTCCTCATGGTGCAAGACGGATTTTCAACCCCAAACCCTGGTTCAACCAAGAATGCAACCGTGCGGTGCGTGAAAACAATCAAGCACATCGACTTTGGTGCGAAGTCCCGACAATTGCCAACCGAGAAGCCTTTGTCCAAGCGAGAAACGCCTGCAAATTCCAAAAAAAGAAAAGAAGAATATTTCTGCGAATTATCGCCCTATTGCATTGCTCCCAGTCATATCCAACGTTATGGAAAAAGCGATTAACATAAAACTCATCAAATATCTGAAGAAATGTGAGATAATCCATGACAGAAAATATTTACTCTCAAGATTGACACTACAAGGACCAATCAAGATCATCAAGAATCCTTTTTTTACAGGGCTGCTACGGAATGGAACAAGCTTCCCAAATCAGTTTTTCCAGAGAACTATGACCTGCAACTTTTTAAAAAGCGGGTCCACAATCATTTTCTTTCTATAATCCCCTTCCCTTCTAATAGTCGCAGTGCGGCCGTCCGCGGCACACACGATAGGTCTACCCTTTTTGCGACTATTTTCAAAAAAAAAAATAAAATATCAGCAACCAAAATTGATGACAGCCAGTCTTTATGTGGATTTTTAGGTCTTTACGTGAATATATATCGAGTGGAATACCCCCCTTAATTTTTTTTTAATCCAAACATTTAGTACTTATAACTAATAGTATTGTCGAACTTTCGTATAAATTAGGATTTTAACTGGGATTAAGTGATGTCAATCAATGTCACTGCTTTGTATGACAGATTTTAAACTAACTCTGCGTTTTGGAATGCAAGCATCTCACGCTTTTAAAACAGTGACATTAATTTTATCGACAGTAAGTTTATTTCTATGTTAAGAATTATTTTTTAATTTTTAGTTTGATTAACTCAAAAAGCGTGTTTTTAGTTTTTTTAAACCATAATTTATTGTGTTAGATTATACGTGAATATTGTTTTATTATTGCAATTAAGTTTTGAAAAATGAAAAATGCAGCAAATTTGTGTAATAAAGATTTAGAATTGTATAACTTGATACAAGTATTTACTGTTTACATTCGTTTGTTGTAAATGTGATTCGAGTGTTTATTATTTAAATTATAGAGAGACAATAGTGAAATCATGTGTGCAGAGTCCAAAAGAGTAACATTGTCTAACATTTGACATCTCACCTTACTAATAAGCAATTTTAGAATTAAAATTCTAAAAAAAATAAATCAGGTATTATTTAAAATGATTTTTCATAACAAAAAATAATTCTTTTTGATGAAACTTGTATTTTATTTTATTGACGTTAGGAGTGACAAAAATCAACCCCAAAATTTAAAAAAGCTAAGTACTGAAATATTTTATTCGAATAATTATTTATTATTACTTACTAGAATTTTTTATCAATGATCTGCACTTTATTGACACTTATTTTTTTTTTTTTTTATGAAAATAGTCGCAAAAAGGGTAGACCTATCGTGTGGGCCGCGGACGGCTCACACTGCGACTATTAGAAGGGGAAGGGATTATAGAAAGAAAATTATTGTGGACACGCTTTTTGAAAAGTTGCAGGTCATAGTTCTCTGGAAAAACTGATTTTGGAAGCTTATTCCATTCCGTAGCAGCCCTGTAAAAGAAGGATTCTTGATGAAGATTGGTCCTTGTAGTGTCAAGCTTGAGAGTAAATGTGTGAGACTGATCAGCGTGCCGAGTTCTTCGGCCGAATGTGGCCAATGGTGGTACAAGAGTTTTTATTTCTCTGGAGCATCTGCCATGGAAATATCTGTAGAGAAATTACTGGTCTGCAACTCTTCTTCTATGTTCTAGAGGGTGAAGGGTATCTGTGAGAGTTGAGCTGTTTATCAAGCAAATGGCTCTTTTCTGAATGGAATCTAGAAGACGAAGAGAATGCCTTGGTGCTGAACCCCAAATGTGCGAGCAATACTCCAGTAGAGGTCGGATTTGAGCCTTGTACGTCGTCAACAGTTGTTCAGGAGTAAAAAGCTTTCTGGCTTTCCACAGAAAACCTAGCCTCTGGCTTGCCGACTTTGCGATGTTAGCAACATGGTCATGCCAAAACATATTATTGGACACCGTGACTCCCAAAATCGAGATGTAGGGACTTGGTTCAAGGGTATTTCCGGACATTGTGGTGGGATGATTTGAGAAATTCACTTTCTTGTAAAACGTGGCGCTTTGTGTTTTTTGAACTGAACAAGATTGTTGGTTCCCCACTCGACGATTGCTTTAAGATCTCTATTGATGGAATCAACCTGTTCCTGTCTGAGTCTATTTGTATCATTCACCGAAAGTGATCGATAGGATGTGAAAGTTGAGACAAGTGTGCTATCGTCTGCGAAACTGTAAATGGGGTTCGTGGTGGTTTTTTAGGGGTCGTTGATGTGTAAAAGAAATAAGGTGGGGGACAGGATGGAACCCTGGGGGACCCCGGCATTGGTTTTAATTGCATCAAAAGAAATACCGTCAACTGCCAATTGTAAGGAGCGATCTTGCATGAAGCTCAAGAGCCATTGGCGCAGTTTGGTTGGGAGACCGTAGGCAGATAATTTACTTAACAATGCCTGGTGCCAAACGCAGTCAAAGGCTTTAGATATATCCAAGGCTATTGCACGGGATTCACCAAACTTTTCAATAGTGTTTGTCCAGAGCTGAGTGACATGAGCCAGCAAATCTCCAGTAGACCGAAGTTGTCAAAATCCATATTGTCTGTCATGGATTATCTCAAATTTCTCCAGATATTTGATAAGTTCTGTGTTAATCGCTTTTTCCATAACTTTGTATATGACTGAGAGCAATGTAATAGGGCGATAATTTGCAGGAATAGTCTTCTTTCCTTTTTTCGGAATCGGTTGGACTTTAGCGTTTTTCCACATGGACGGAAATACTCCTTTGCTGTATGATAACTTGAAGAGTCTACAGAAAACTGGGGTGAGCTCTTGAGCACAGGTCTTCAGGACAATTGTCGGAATTCCATCTGGTCCTACTGCCTTATTAGAGTCAAGATTTCGTAGGATTTTCCTGATAGTGCGATGGCGGATAGCGACCTTAGGCATTGATGCGTTTATTCTAGGTATCGTTAGGGTTGTTTCCCATTGGTATCGAGGGTTGAGTTAGAGCTGAACATTTCGGCCAGCAGATCCACTTTTTCCTTGCAAGATACGGCTGTCGTGCGTCGGACCTCTCGAGTGGTGGTAAAGAAGAAGTTGTGAAATTCTTATTTATGGCTTTAGCCAAACACCAGAAGGTCTTTGATCCAGGAGGGGCATTGACAAGCTTGTTGCATATTCTCGTGTCGTAGGATTCTTTGGCAAGATCGATCGTCCTTTTGCAGGCGTTCCTCGCGTGGACAAAGGCTTCTCGGTTGGCAATTGTCGGGACTTCGCACCAGAGTCGATGTGCTTGATTTTTATCACGCACCGCACGGTTGCATTCTTGGTTGAACCAGGGTTTGGGGTTGAAGATCCGTCTTGCACCATGAGGAATGTATGAGTCCATACCTAGCCTTATGATTTCGGTTACAGATTCTGCACATGTTGATGGGTTTTGTAAGCGAAAGCAGACATTTTTCCATGGAAATGATAGGTAAAAGTCCCTCAGTTTATTCCATTTGGCTGATCTATAATGCCAGACAATAGAGGTGCCAGGCGTGATTTTGGGCGGGGTTAATTGTTTGGACGTGGCTGAGATGAGTTTATGATCAGATTTACCGAGCGGAGCGGTTATAGAGACTTGGTACTGGTCGGGATGTGTTGTGAGGAAGAGATCAAGAATGTTGGTTTGGTGATTTGGGTTATCGGGTATGCGGGTAGATTCTTCTACTAGCTGGGTCACGTTGTGGCTTATCGCAAAGTTCTCAGCTTCTAGACCGGCGTTATTGGTGCGGTTGGATCTCAGCCAGTTCGCGTTGTGAACATTGAAATCACCCAAAAATATAACCTCTGTGTTGGGGTCGTTAGTTTGGAACAGCTCCAGCGTGTCGGAAAGATGTTGAAAGAGGTTGACGTAAGAAGGGTTCGTAGGAGAAAGATACAGGCAGCAGAGAAATTTTGTTGATTTTTGTAAGGTTAACTTGAACCACATGACCTCTAGGCCTTCCTTTGGTTCTAAGTTCTCCTGTCTACAACAGGGAATATCGCTGCGAGTGTAAACACAGAGGCCGGTCTTAAATTTGAATCTCGTTTTGAGTTCGAACCCGGGACACAAAAGATGCGTATTGTTGGAGGAGGGTTTAATTTGTGTCTCTGTCAGAGCCAGTAAATGAGGCCTGATAGTTTGCAGGTGGTGGTGTACTGAATTAATGTTAGAGTTCAGGCCTCGAATATTGCAGAAATCAATTCTAAAGTTGCTATTTGGGGAATTATCAGCAACCGCAGTTGGAACATGTTTTTTTGTTGGACTCTTCATGATTTGGTTTAATGATTTGATTTAAAAGAAAAATATGAAAAAAAAAGGCAGAAGTAAGAGGAAGAAAAAAAAAATAAAATAAAAAGGAGAGCAGATATGTGGACTAGCTTCTACAGAAATTTCTGCATCCAGGACGGTCAGTTGACCTCGATGGACTGTGGCCTCTCGGCAATGCCCCCCGAATACACGAGCTCGGATCCCCTCCAGTCACGAACTTGCAGAACAGGAGTATCGGGATTATACATACATTGATGTGGCAGCCTCCCAGAGCGTTACCAATGGCTTGGGGCCAGTATACTACTTGGCGGCCAGCCTGCGGAACTGTTTCAATGCTGTACCCTCAGCCCCAGAGAGGCCTGACTGATGCCTGGATGCTTCCATTCGAATATAAACCAGAACACATTTTACCCGAGCGACCGGAATTATTATTATTATTATTAACAGTAAATATTTATTTATATTGTTAACGCATAACAGCAAACTTTATACATAACACTGTAACTTAAGTGCACAGCTGATGGCTGACAGTACCAACCTGTCGGAAAATCGGTTGACGGCTGACAGCCAACTCTACCACCGCGCGTTCATTTGTCAAATCAAATAGGGCGTACTTCCGTGACTTTCTGTTATATTTGACGAAATCACTCCCACAAATTGCAAGAAAGCGATAAGAAAAATGTTATACATTTGTTACACACTTCCGTCCTATTTCACGAAATCACTCCCACAAATTGCAATATTGAATGAAACTTTCTGATATAATTCGTTCCTTTAGATTATTCGCCTTGAAAAAATAAATAAAAATTAAAATATACAGATTTCATTTCGAATTACATTCGGAGTTAACAAACGTAAGTAACACTTATGTTTGGTAGTGAATGTTGGGTTTGGCAGAAGAAGCATGAAAATATGATTGGATAAAGTAAAAAGTAGTGAGATAAGGGAACGCTGTGGTGTCAAAGAAGATGTGGTTACAAAGATAGATAAAGAAATGCTTAGATGGTTTGGACACGTAGAAAGGATGGATGAAGGAAGATTGACGTTATCAGAGTAGATGGGACCGTCACATGATTGCAGATTACTGCTGGCCTTTAAAAATAGATTGGATCCAAAAAAAAATATAACAAAATGCTACTAAAAGGCGTTTTAAAATACATTTTATGATACGAAACAAATTTATAAGGCGAGTACCAACAACCAGTGCATTCGAGATGTGGCTGTACAGAAGGATACTCATAATTCCGTGGACAAGCCGAACTACTTACGAGAATGTACTCATCAGAATAGGGCACGATAGAGAGTTCTTAACTACCATCAAGCGCCACAAACTGGAATACTTGGGACATGTGATGCGTGGACCACGTTATAGTCTGCTTCGTCTTTTTCTGAATGGCATGATCGAGGGTAAAAAATGGATAGTCCGCAAAAAGCTATTTTGGCTCCGAAATCTCCGACAATGGACAGGTGTAACTGTTAAGAAACTTCTCCACGCAGCTAAATATAGAGATAGATGCAAAGAAGTAGTCAATATGGAAGTCGTCAACGCTTGAGAAAGCAAGACACTGTAAGAAGAAGATATGTATGTTGCAAGGTATAAAGGTACTTATAATGTAATATCTACTTTACTAGTCGTGCATAAAATGTTGTATGTATTTCGGGCGTAACTCGGTGTCATGGATCCAGGCGTGTTAATAGCCTGAGCGATAGCGTTAAGAAATAACGGATTAGTAAAATTTATTTTCGGGCCGCCACTGTTTTCTTACTAAATAAAAAACAGCGAAAAAGATAAACCATAGCGTTAAAGGATTATGTTATAGAATTAAAGCCAATAAAAAAATTCGAGAGCATTATTCTACGATCGTGAATCTTATCACAATCTAAAAACTTGCGAAGTAATTTAACAAATGATCCGGTATTTAAGCGTAACAATTTATCACGATTTTTGCACTATCGCCAATGAATTGGGAAAAAATCTGTGAAAGTGCTAAAAATTCACCGACGTGCCGGTGTTTAAAATAGAAAAAAATCACAAAAAATACATATAACGCATTTAACTTTTTTTTTTAATTAACCGTAAACTTCTGTCAATCTAAGAAAAGTGTAAAATTAACGATTAAATCGTTTTTTGAAAAAAATTCGCAAGTATATTTATTTACTAACGGTTAAACACATTTTATTGCACAGCACTTTCAGAACCGTCCTCATTAATTTAAATATAAACCCCAGCCAATTCATAACAATTTTCTATTGTATTTAAATATTTAACATATTACTGTCATGTCAACATACTACTATCATAGTCAGATTTTTTTTTTGGTAGGTAAAAATATCATAAGACATTGGTGCGGGTTCTGTGGACTGATCTGCTGTCCAATGATGAAGTGTGGGCGACGCGCTGTCTCATTAGGGCAACAATCGACAGGGACGGACTCCGAAACTTAAAACATTATTATTGTTATTATTATTATTACTATGATAATATGTCAATTCATTGTATTTTAATCAGCATTAAAGGTTTATCGCACATCATTGGCTCTCAGTAATCATTTTTAGCTATATTATCCCATAGTATTATCTTTGCGTTTTCGAACAAGAAATAATTTGTCAGAGTCAAATGGTTTATTATTGATTTTATTATTAGTTATACTATTACACAGAACACCTAAGAATTTAAAAATATTTCGCAATTATTTAAAAGTATAATTTTATGATAATATCACTTAATATTTGCTTATATTGTGTTACAAAAATGTTATGAAGGAACTGCTGTATTTTTAGTACATGATATTTTAACAGTTTCAATGGCCGGAGATTTTCTGACATCAATAATCTTTTCCGGTTTTATTTAGGTATAAGAATATCACGAATTTAATTATTATTAAGATTTAAAAAGAAAAATTAGAGTAATGCAAAACGGCTATGGAGTATGGTTAGTTACCATTAATTTGGACTTGACACACGATTTAAAAAAAATTAAACCATACCTAAATATATTGTTATGCGTATATTAGACTTTAATATTATTAATTTTAATTTTATTTTTTACTTATATGCCCGGCGATTTTTATCTTAGAGAAGGTTTAGTTCTTTCAAAAAAATTTATAAACTTTTCAAATTTTTATTACTCCAAATTTTAATAATTATATATATATATATATATATATATATATATATATATGTGTAAATAAATATTTATATTAAAATTAAATTTTTAGACCTTCTTCTTCTTCTTCTTCTCCGTCTGACTAGGATTGCTCCTGTTTGTCTGCCTTTTAGACTATTTCTCTTGTTGTTGTCCTTCCATCTTTTCTTTGGCCTTCCTTTTGTTCTTTTTCTGTAAGGTTTATTATTTTTGCAGATGTTAGCTAGTCTATTAGGTGTCATTCTGTTAACATGACTATCCCTTAAATTTTCTTTTTTCTCACTTCTTATTGATGGTATAGATGATTTTGTTGTCCAAATCTAGGTGTACGTAAAAAAAAAGGATTTTCCATTTCTTTTTTCTAAACTGCTTTTCAACTTTTATTATTATTAGTATACACTTTAATTATTATGATATTTTCTTTATAATTTTAAAACTATTTACAATACGATACATATTTTTATCAAAACACGTCTGCACTTTGCAAATTCTAATTATTAACTCCTAACTTTGTTTTTTATAAATAAATCCCTTAGAAACCCGTTTCTACAATGTTTTAAATTTCTTACACTTCATATTACACAAAACGTTCTTTCATAGTTTACAATTTTTTTAACTCTGATTGAATTACTTATTTTCCAAGACCAAAATTATAATTTTGAATATATTTGTCATATTTTATACTTATCCATCAAATTATTCTTTTTAATGTTTTTTAACCAAAATTATTATTGATACGTCAATGTAAACTATTTTTAAATATTCTTATTCTATTCATTTACAAAATTTTATAAAGTATGTTTTTTAACAAATTATAATATCATACCAATATATATATATATATATATATATATATATATATATATATAAACACACTTTCAAAAATTAGATAATTCATACATATTTTAAATTTTAGTAATTTTTTAATTTTAATAAAATGCATTTTTAAATATTGATTTTAAATTTATTTTTTAAAGCATATTATCCTTTTTTTACAAAGATAGATAAAGGAATGCTTAGATGGTTTAGTCACGTAAAGAGAATGGATAAAGATAGATTGACGAAACAGATTTATATGGCGTGAATGGGCAAGTCGGTATAGGCCGACCTCAGCGAACATATCTTGATCAGAACGACATTGTTCTAAAGAAAGGTCAGGTCAAGAGTACCAACAACCAAAGAGCATGTATAGGAGCACTGATAAAAGTAGAAGAAACGAATGATGTATGTAAGAACCGTAGCAGGTGGAAGAAAGTGGTGTTTGCCTATCTCCATGGAAAAAAGGTGTGACGACATGTATGTATTTGTATTAATAGAGATCAAGATTCTCAGATAATCCAAAAACGTTTTATTAAGTTATACTTTTGAAGGTGTTAATTTTAAATTTAAATTAGAAAGTACGTAATAAAAATGGAATTAGGTATTTTTAAAAACTAATTCATTCTATTGCAAAATATTTGTAACTATTTCGTATACATTGTATGATAAAAAAAATATTTCAAAATTTATAACGTCATATAAAGATTCTTTACGATTTATTATTAATTGTTAAATAAAAAATATTGTTATGCTAATGGCTATATTTTTTCACACCATATCATTCTGCCAGAAAAGATATGCATATACCTATTTAAATAAATTTACTCTTCGAAACAATTGATTTTTGTTAAATGGATAAACTAATTTTTAGTTTTATTCGGGTTTGAACAAGAACTGTTCTAGAACTGTCAGGAGTTTGCGCTTTAGAATTGGCCGTGTTCGACCGAGCCCACCCCAGCCCGCAAAGTTTATTCAAATGCAATTCGCGACATTTAGTTTAACGAGTTTCAATTAGCTCCATTTACTGACTTTGTCGGCAGAAGAATCAGCTTCCTAATAAATTTTCCAAAATCATTTAAAAATTGAATTTTTATGTACTTCATGTATTTTCGCACAAAAATATCTCCTGTACTAAAGACAACGAAACCACGATCATCGAAAGGTGGATGCAAAAATAATTGTTAAACAATTGATTCGTAGATTTTCCGTCGCAGGCAGGCAAATTGCGCATGCGCGAACGAGCCCTCCCCAGCCGGTAAAGTTTATTCAAATGCAACTATTATTTAACATCAATGGATTTTTGTGAAACGTTACAAGAAAGGAAAGCACTCAATCCCAATTTTTTAACATGTATCCGTTTTATCGATGAGGTCCCATTTAAGCGACAAAAAATTTTTAATTCACATAATGCATACTAATTAATAATAATAATAATTAATAACTTTATCATTACTTTATACCAGCATCGGTTATTACTTCATAATTTTCAAATCAAAATATTCCGAAAACGGTACACAGTATCGAGTTTTACCATGAGTACCTTTTTGGTGTGAAATTAAATGATGTTTAAGTTCACCTAAAATTTTGATTAATAAATCTTACCTTAAAAAAGTAATGTTTAATACTACTTGGTACGAACCTTATAACTAGCGCCCTCTATGAGGGTAAGATATAAAAACATATTCATGGGATGTATCAGCCCATATCATTACAATGTTTTCATTTGTTTCGGCAAAATCATAATAAATGTGTATACATTTTTTTTCTTCAACGCCCTTTATCTTGAATACGAATGGCGTTACGAAAATTTTTTAGTAAGCAAATCCCAATTATTTTTCAGTGTTCTACCTATCCTAAAAACTGGGTTACCTTTTTTTTAAACACCCTGTATGTATGTATAAGATTAAAAATGAAAGAATTGAGTTGGCTCCGTAATGGGAAACTATGAAAATTACATCTCAGATGAGTTTCATCACTAACGACTTAAGTCGTTGCTGGCTTTATTTACTTATCTGTATTATTTAAAATTAATACCGTTTCGGAGAGGTTAGGTTTTAAAAAATCTTATTTTTTTATATAAAAGGATTTACAAACAACATTAAAGGGTCTCATGAGTTACTAAATGTTAATCACATGTTCATTTATTAAAGTATGATGAGCTTATGTTCGTTACTTAACAAAATATATTAAATTTTAAAAAACTACTTTCACATTTATATTAAACAAGTACACCATTAAAATCAAATATTGTAAGCATAAAAATGGTATTTTAAAGCCACTGTAATAATAATTCTGTATTTTCAAATTTCTAAAAAAAACTAGACATGCTGTCTGTAAATGATACAATTGACATCACGAATACCTGCACTTCAAATAGTTCACGCTTCTGAGAACAATGATAGATAGCCGTGTTATAATAATTTGTTACATTGACCAAATAAATGACACCCCTTCTGCTAAACCTCCTATAAATTTTAGCTATAAATATTTCGCACATTGACCAATACTTCAGTCTCTCTCAATACTCTCAAACAGTTTAATAAAGTGAAGTAACTGCACATGTAAGTAGAATACAAATATATTACATTTTGTGATTTACCGATTATTTTTCTAGCGGTTGTGTTGCTTTTTACGAATGTCAAAGTTTGGTATAATCAGTACTAACAAAATGTAAATTAAAAAGTTGATAGGTATTATTTATATCCATATTTATTTATAATTTGATACTAAAATTTATTCAGTATTTACATATTAACATGTTTTTCAGTGAAAATGTTCAAGTTTTGCGTTGTGCTTGCAACTGCTTGTAAGTATTTTTTACTGTTTTATTATTTAATGTGTTTCACGTTATAACAGCCAGCAATTTGTTTATTTTATATTTAAATTAATAAATTTATTTTTCCCATCACTATTGGATAAATAAAATATATAAAAAAAATAAGATAAGTCAAAATAAAAAATTTGCAAACTGTTAAAATAGTTGTATAATATTAAACAAATTAAACTCGTAAATTTTTTAGAGAACGAACTAAAAGAATTTGGAAAAATTTGTTATTATTTTTAATTTCTTTTATCAATAAAATAATTAGATAGTTTTCTTTGATAAATTTGACTCTTTTGTATTTTTTTATCACAATGAAAATTTTCCAATGATTTTATTTCATGGCAAAAAAAATTATTTATATTATAATTTTTAGTGGCAACCCTATCTGCCTCTGCTGTTAAGAACACAAAACAACACGTAGTTCTTGAACCGTTTCCAGAGGGCTCTTACATTTCTTACAGTCATTATGATGAAAACACTGTAGGTCATGGTATTGGCGATGATTATGACACAGGAAAATCAAGTGGAGCTGAGCTGGCTAGTCTTGCACATTCATCAGCGGTACAGGCAAATAATGCTGTACAAAATCAGCATACCGCTGGTAGTCAAGCAGCTTTCGGTATTAAAAGCAGTTTGGCTAGTGCCGCCTATGGGGTAAGTGACATTTCTTTTTGTACATCATTATAAATTATTTAAAAATAAACAGAATATCTTAATTAGTGTCAATAAGCTTCATTTATTAAATGGTTTTTACTTTTTTTCTCCACAGGCTGCTCAAGCTGCACAAGCTGCCTTGGTCGGCAAGAGAGCTCTCGCCAGTAGCTTGAAGAGACAATTGGCCGAAGCGCAACAACAACTTCAAGGGGAAATTGCACAATATCAACAAACTCAAGCTACAGCCCAAGCAGCCGAAAATACTGCTCATCAATCCCAGCAACAACTAAACGCTCTTACAGCAGCTATCACAGCAGCCCAAGCAGGAGCCCAACAAGCCAGTCAAGCGGCCGGTGAAGCTGCTCAAGCAGCTGCTGCTCAACATGCTATGGTAATCGAAGCTAAACAGCGCATAAATCAAGTATCTGCCCAACTTCAAAATTGCTTGGCCGATTTACATCAGACTGAAGCAGCGGCACAGAAAGCTACAGCAGCTGCTCATCTGGCGCAGTCCAATGCCGCTGCAGCCGGCGCGGCAGCAAGTGGTCATGGAAAAGGAGGATATGGAGGATTCGCTTCTGAGTATCATCATTAAAATATGTGCTTTGAGTGTATATGAAAGTTTTTATACATTTTTTGTAATAAAATTTGAATCAAAATAATATTTTGCTTTTTTGTTTCACCAATAAAATGCTAGTGTCTTTTACTAACAGTTGTGCACACAATTTTTGTAAGGACTATTTATTAAGAATATAATTGTGTTTGGAATTTTTTTAAGAAAGTATTGTTTTTTAACAACAACAGTTATAATACTTTTGATTTATTAATTATTACATATAAAATATACATTAAAAAAATGTATAACCATGATAGTCATAGTTTTTATAATATTTGATTTGACCTAAAAGGTTATTGGTAAGGAATCTTCAATGAAATTTCTATCTTATCTTTTAAAATGTCAAATACGAATTCATTGGTGTATGCTGTGTGCATTGATTTATTCCTACATAAATTGTAAAAGTAACTACATACCTAAGAGGTAAATTTATAACTTTAACTTCAACAACTTCATATTGTTAATATTTACTTTAAATGAAATTGACCTGTCTGAGTTTTAAATGTATGTATTCCCATCAACAATATTTATTATTTTCATCTTCTTTATAAAGGTTTTATTATTTTTATGTATAATAATACGGCGAGAAAATTTTCTTACAATAATTATACCATTATTTGTGAGTACGGTATATATTTATATATACGCATTTTACCACCATTTTTGTTTTAAATCATTCATTGATATTATTCTGCAGTAAAGGTTTATACCTTTCATTTTGATTGTGTTCAATGTTTTTTCCTGTGTCTGCATTTCTCTTATTCCTTTATACCTATTTGTTATTTTGTGAACACAGCTAATACTCGTACTTACAATTCACATTTACATTTCACATTTAAATTCTTCTAGTCGATTGGACGTAGCGTGTTATTTTTCTTTTTAAATTGTGGTAATGATAATACACAACCCTTTAATTTTTAGAAGTACCCATGCTAAAATTTTTATTTTAAAAATTATTTCCATATTTTATTAAACAATGTGAAGGTTTGTGTAATTCTTGATAAGATTTCTATTCTGTACCATCATTATTAAGATATTATTATTAAGTTTCCAGATATTTGTACTTCCTAACTTTTTTTACTGTTTTGATATTGACAAATGTTCGTGCTATGACTAAATTTTTTAGTTGTAATTCATTTTATCCGTTTTAAATTTTATTGTACATTTTCTTTATAAAGAGAGTGGTAAAGAAAGACACATATTTTTCATATTTAAATTTATGCACTCTAGTAATTATTAGCAGAAGGATAAAAACTTTGGGTCTTTAAAAAATAAATAAAAAACATTAAAAAAAGTGATTCAATGGAATGTTATAGTTCGTAAGGTAATATGTATATCCATTATATTATTTTTTTTCTGCTCCTGTATTATACTTGGAAATATTTGCTACCGATTTATTTATGTAGTCCATTTTAACTCGGATTTTGGGCCAGTAAATGCATATGCTTCGATATGAAAAAAAAATTTGGCCAATAGAAATTGGCATTTGGGGCATGAAAGTAGAATCAATGCTGCGGAGATGAATAGTCTGAGAAGTATAGCCGGAGTGACTGATGAATAAAGTGACGAATAGTGAGATAAGAAAACGCTGTGTTGTGAAAGAAGATAGTTTGGACACGTAGAGAGGATGGATGAAAGAAGATTGACGAAACAGATTTATAAGGCAAGTGTAAATAGGCAAGTCATTAGAGGTCGACTTGGGCGAACTTATCTCGATCAGATCAAAATTGATTTTAAGAAAGGTTAGGTCAAGAGTACCTGCAAACGACGAGCATGTATGAAAGCGCTGATGAAAGTAGAAGAGGCAAAATAATTTTTATCGATATTCAATAACAACGCATCAAAATTACAGCTAAAAACATGTCAATTAGTGAAGAATTATCTTGTTCACCACCAGAAATTTATGATAGGTAAAAAAACTTTCTGTGAACATAATTTAGTTACAGCGAAACTAAAAAATCTATGAACAATAGTACAGAAAATTTATGGACTAAAGAATTAAAAAACGTATTTGATTTTTTTTTGGAAAATGTGTTGCTAGTATATTTTAAAAAACTTTTAGGACACACTTTTTCACATTGTTATTAATGTTGAATAAAAACTATCAAATTATCATTTCAAAATTAACAAAGTTACATGGTTTTTTAAAACTCAAATCTCAAAAATACAATGAAAAGAAGTCCAAAACATTTCAGCAAAACGAACTCAGTAAATTAATTGAGGAAGCTACAGATGATGATTCTACATTCTCAAAAAATTTACAATTAAATTTCTTAAATTTCAATATTAAACAAATAATGATACTAATGATGTAGTTTTATTTTTGTTTGAAAATAAATTCTTTTTTTTTATTGGTCATATAAAAATGGTGTATGCAACGATCATGTAATGGCTAATAATACACACGCACAAGATTTATGACACTCGTTCCCATATATTTAGAGCCATTATTACATGATTGCTGCCAAATATACTGTTAAAAACTGAGTGGTTCTATTGTTTAGGTACATATTTCAAACATTTATTAATAAGACGAACGATTGTCATTATTGTTTTGTCAGATTTCGCTCGCGATAACAGGAAATTTGGTGATTAAAAAATAATAATAATAAAATGAAATTATACATAAAATAATTAGTCAGTTTAATTTCGAAATCATTTAACAAAAGATTAGTTCTTTTGTATGATGCAAGAACGTTCTTAATAGAGGGTTTAATAATTTCACTAAAATTGATAATTTAAATTGCCCTTTTAAATCACATTCCTTTTTTTTCACCAAAAAATGTATTAAGGTGTAGGTATATATATACACTGCGGTCCATATGTATGGAATAAATTCATTTTTAGCGTTATTATGTATTTGTTCAATAAAAACTGAAACAGGTCGATTTTTATTGTCAATTTGAAAATATTACTTTCTTCTTCTCCTCTGAATTATGAGCACCTCCTCAAAAATGAGAAGGGGGGTCGAGTGGCACCTAGTTCGGAAGTGATTTTCATTCTCTGTTCAGCTAAACCAAGTTTTTCCAATTTAGTGCAATCATAATTGAAAAAAAATATTTTAGAAATGTAAAATGTTTATACTCTAAGTTATGTATTTGTTTTAAAAACCTGAAACATATCGATTTCAATTCTTAATTTGACAATTTATAGTATGAAAATATCATCCCCTTCTTTCACCCCTTCTGAATTATGAGCACCCCCTCAAAAAATTTAAATGAGAAAGGAGGTCGTGTTGCACATTTTTTAAAAGGGATTTCAATTCTCTGTTTAGAAATACCAAATTTTTAAAATTTGGTGCAATTATAGCTGAGAAAATTTTTTTTTAAAATGTGAAATTTTTATACTTTACGTAGAATAAAGAAAATATTTTTTAGGAAGTGTTTTTCAATTATTTTACAATACAATGAAATGTTTAAAATGACCACCATTACCACCTTGACAATAATCAAGGCGATCTTGGAATTCTCGTACAACATTTTGTAGGACCTCAGAGGTAATGTTGTTAATTTCTTCCGTTATCCAATATTCATCCATATTATACATATTCAGAATAAATGTTCTCAGCTATGATTGCACCAAATTTGAACAGAGAATAAAAATCCCTCTCGAACAAGGTGCCACACAACCCCCCTTCTCATTTAAAATTTTTGAGTGGATGCTCATAATTCAGAGTGGGTGCAAGAAGGGGGTAATATTTTCATACTGTAAATTGTCAAATTGAGAATAGAAATCGACCTGTTTCAGGTTTTTTCAACGGATACATATATACATACATACATACGGATACATAATTTACAGTGTCAATATTTTTAAATTTTAATAACAAATTTTCTCAGTTATAATTGCACCAAATATGAAAAACTTAGTATTGCTGAACAGAGAATGAAAATCACTTGCAAACAAGATGCTACACGATCCCCCTTCTTATTTAAATTTTGTAAGGGGGTGCTCATATTTCAGAGGAGGTGCAAGAAGGGGGTAATATTTTCATACTGTAAATTGTCAAATTGACAATAAAAATTGAACTGTTTCAGGATTTTTTAATAAAATACATAATAACGCTAATAATGAATTTATTATTATTATTAATTATTATTTGGTTAGGTCTTTTGAAGATATTTAAAAGGTGTGTTCAGAATTAAAATGTAAAACAGGGAGTTCAGTCAGACAAATTTATAAATTATTTTTATCTTAGAGTAAAGAATTTTGAAACATTGTACAGACGGGTTTCTAAGGGTTTTTGTTTTGTTTTAAAAATTAAAAGTTTGTTCAGTAGAATAATAATTTGAAAAAGAGCAGACGTATATTTAAAATGTAGAGTATAAGAATAATTTGTATAGAGAGCAGACGTGTTCTTGATAAAGTTGTATTAAATTGTAAAATTTGTTAATTTGTAAAGAAAATATATAATAATTTAATATTGTATACTAAAACAAAGTAAAAACAGATATAAACAAATTAGGCAGTTTCCTGAAAGCAGTCAACAAATAGGGGCCCCCCGTTGAAATTAACTATAAGAAAAAAGAAGATAATAAAGATAAGGTCTGAAAATTTTATATTAAATAAACATTTTTTTATCACATTTTGAACAAAAGGTTTTAGAAATTTATTCAGTGGATAATTGGTATTGAAAAATTGGCCATTTATTTATTTATATTTATAGAATTATCAAAATTAAGTTTAATAAAATGTGTAAAGGTTTATAAATTTTTTTATCTAAACTCAACTACTGTGAGAGAAAGAGAAATTTTATAACGAGCAGATAAGTAAAAATTGAAATTATTAATATTAAAGTCATAATTTAATCATCATATCAATATATATTTGTTTTAAATTTTAAATTAGCATTATAGGTTATTGTAATCATTTTTTTTTGCGGTGTGTTTTAAAGCTTGTAGAAATCTTACGACTTTACTCTACAAACATCCAAATATTTTTTAAAATGTATGTTGATGCTTCAGTAAAAATTCAACAGTTAAAATTTTTTGATATGATTACTTATACAGTAAAAGATAAGTAATTTTTATGATTTAAAGAAATAATCTACTTTTAGAATGGTTACGGTCCGTGGGTTAATTAGAAAGGTAGACTGAATAGGAGACTTACTAATTAAATCCGTGCAATGTATTTCACTGAATGGGTTATTTTTTTTAGTATAATCGTGGATATCTTTTTGTACAAATGTATGAGACGATTTCCAAACAAATTAACTTCTTTTTTATAAATGCTTAGTATAACCAAAAATCTTTGCACAATATATAAATCTAATAAATCAAATATTGTTAAATTATTAAACATTTAATATATATTGCAATAAACACACATTTATAATAACATTTTATATGTAAAACTGATAATTCAAAGTCCTTTGACGAAAATTCAAATAAATTGTTTATAAATAAATAGTTTGTATTAGTAATAGGTATACATTTTTATACTTGCTTACGACTGACAAATAACTTAATAAAAAATATCACATTAGATACCTAGTTGTTTATTACAAGTAGGTACTTTTTAATAATACTTTTTTGTAAAAAAACTAAAAAGCAGCTACAAACATATAATTAATTAAACTAACCAGTTTACTTTGTTACCTGAATTTAATTATTTTATTACCTATTTTTTAATTATTGCAACCATATTCCAGAACAACTTGCAAGAGGATTAATCTATAGCTGCGTACTAAAAAAAATAAAAACTCTTTTTACATTGGAAAACTTAATTATTTTATAGTTTTATTATATTTATATTTTCATTTTAAGTTTTTAATAACAAGACATTGTTTAAAAAATAATATTTTTCTAGACCATTTACTAGTTTAACTGTTTAAAAAGAGGCAATAGGCAACAATAACAATTTCTACACAGAACATGAGGTTAATAACATTCAGTTGCTAAGCAAGACTAATAACAAAAAAACTTTGTTTTTTAGCTAATTATGGTAAAACTATTTAAATTTAATATGTTCAAAGTAATTTTATCTTTTTAGAAGTTGGTTTCACTTGCATCGTTCTTTTACAGTATATCTTTAAAACATAAAATTATTTAGAGGGGACGCCTAGCGTTTTTTATAACGTTGCGAATCTCTTTGCTGGGTAACTACTCGCAAAGTACATAAAAAGGGGTATACAGGTTGTCAATTTAAAATCAACCCTTAATATCTTCCTTCCAGTAAAGAAAATGAAAAACGAAAAGTCAGGTAAATTTTATTTTCAGGGGGGACACTTTTAATAAATATTTTTAGTCCTCGTGGACTAAACATCTACCCCAAGCAGGGGTAGATGTTACATTTAGAATCTTAAATGGGAAGGGGATCAGGTGGCACATCATTTTGATTTGGTTTCAAAATAATATAATGAACACATATATCTAATAATAAAAAATATTTATTTACAAGCGAAAAAGTATTAGATTTTATACTCGTAGTTTTACTATGCGGGTCCTGGAACACTTTTCCACTTTATGCATGTAAATCTTCATAAGAAATTCTAAGGTCCATTCTGCCATTTTTGCATCTTTTCAAGGTCATTTTATCAGTGACGTCACAAGATAGTGAAAGGGGGTCTAACCTAACGTGGGCATGTAATTTCGTGGGGTGGCAAGGAGGGTTTATTAACGTAGGCATATAATTTCGGGTGTAGGCATATATTTTGGAGGTTATTATTTTGTGTTTTTTCTGACTCCACCAAAGCTAGTAGAAACAGTGAAAGTAGAGTAAGAAAAGTTATTGCCAGATAAATCGAGGAAATTTAAGGAACCGCGTATTCAAAATTTATGAAATGAAAGATGAAAAAGACATGCAGTTCTTTCTCGGAGACGGTGTTATTGGCTTATATTTCGGAACTGGCAACACAGCAAAAGCCATGAACAGTGTGGTCGAAAAATTAAAAGTATATTAAAATCCAATATTACTGTGGACATTTTAAAATGTTTTAAACTAATTACATTTCTGAAACGAAATATACAGGTCATTTATTTCGAAAATCGTCTGCTAAACTTTTAGTGAATTCTGAGAGAGACTTGATGTCACCAAAGAAACATGGCGGTTGAAAGTCATCAACGGTCGCTAAAGGGTATGTTGATGAATCAGTATCACACAGGACAGAAATAGCTAACAAAGTGTTTAGAACGTGTGGCAGTGCTGAAATAACACCCGATTTGCGACCTGGTACATCAACGGCTGTTGTGTCCATGGCAAAAAAAAAATTTAATTTCAACACAAGAAAATTCGTCTGTTGTACCGAATGATTCAAGGAACGTGTCATTTTTGCAATGCACGTTTAATTGTATTGTTGATTTAAAGAAAATGTACCTTTTGTGTAATAAAATATTCTAAAATTAAATATCTACCTACCTTTACTTAGGTGTATAGGGTGTTTCAAAAAAAGGTGACTCCGTCTCTAGGATATGTAGAAGACTGAAAAAAAATTAGGGTTTGATCAGTAAAAAATTTTCGTAACGCCATCCGTATTCAAAATAAAGGGGGTTAAAAAAAAATTATACACATTTATTACGGTTTTGCCGAAACTACTGAAAAATTTTTTATACAAATATTTTTTAGGAGCTGATACATCCCATGAATTTGTTTTTATATGTGACTCTCATAGAGGGCGCTAGTTAGACGGTTCGTACCAAATAGTATTGAACATAACTTTTTTAAAGTTAGATTTATTAATCGAAATTTCAAGTGAATTTAAACATCATTTAATGTTACACCAAAAAGGTACTCTTGGTAAAACTTGATACTGTGTATCGTTTTCGAAATATAAGATAAAGGGCGTTAAAGAAAAAAAAATTTGGTTATTACTTCATAATTTTCAAATCAAAATATTCCGAAAACGGTACACAGTATCGAGTTTTACCAAAATTACCATTTTCGTGTAAAATTAATTAAATAATGTTTCAGTTCACTTAAAATTTTAATTAATAATTTTTTTTTTTTATGTTTTATGTTTTTTATGTTCCAACTTTGTAAATGTACGCTCAGAAACGCATGAATTGTTGAATGATGCAACATCGGGATTTTGGATAATTTCAAAAATATTCTTTAATTAGTTTTCTTTGTAAATTTTACAAAGTCTACGAAAGAAAAGCCAGAACTACTTTTTTTTATGAAAATAGTCGCAAAAAGGGTAGACCAATCGTGTGGGCCGCGGACGGCCCGCACTGCGACTATTAGAAGGGGAAGGGGTTATAGAAAGGAAATGATTGTGGACACGCTTTTTAAAAAATTGCAGGTCATAGTTCTCTGGAAAAACTGATTTTGGAAGCTTATTCCATTCCGTAGCAGCCCTGTAAAAGAAGGATTCTTGATGAAGATTGGTCCTTGTAGTGTCAATCTTGAGAGTAAATGGGTGAGACTGATCTGCGTGCCGAGTTCTTCGGCCGAATGTGGCCAATGGTGGTACAAGAGTTTTTATTTCTCTGGAGCATCTGCCATGGAAATATCTGTAGAGAAATTACTGGTCTGCAACTCTTCTTCTATGTTCTAGAGGGTGAAGGGTATCTGTGAGAGCGAATGGCTCTTTTTTGAATGGAATCTAGAAGACGAAGAGAATGCCTTGGTGCTGAACCCCAAATGTGCGAGCAATACTCCAGTAGAGGTCGGATTTGAGCCTTGTACGTCATCAACAGTTGATCAGGAGTAAAAAACTTTCTAGCTTTCCACAGAAAACCTAGCCTCTGGCTTGCCGACTTTGCGATGTTAGCAACATGGTCATGCCAAGACATATTATTGGATACCGTGACTCCCAAAATCGAGATGTAGGGACTTGGTTCAAGGGTATTTCCGGACATTGTGATGGGATGATTTGAGGAATTCACTTTCTTGGAAAACGTGGCACTTTGTGTTTTTTGGGCGTTGAACTGAACAAGATTGTTGGTTCCCCACTCAACGATTGCTTTAAATCTAACCTTAAAAAAATTATGTTCAATATTACTTGGTACGAAAGGTGTAACTAGCGCCCTTTATGAGAGTCAGATATAAAAGCAAATTTATGGTATGTATCAGCTTCTAAAACATATTCGTATTAAATTTCATTGCAATGTTTCCTGTAGTTTCGGCAAAATCTAAATGTATATACATTTTTTTTTCAACGCCCTTTATCTTGAATACGGATGGCGTTACGAAAATTTTTTACTTAGCAAACCCCAATTATTTTTCAGTTTTCTACCTATCCTAGAGACGGGGTCACCTTTTTTTATAACACCCTGTATAGGTATATATGCAGAAAAAAAAGTAATTTTATAGAGTGATATTTTGTTACCTGTCAACAGAGATAAAATGTCAAACGTTATTCCCGTCTCAGAAAAAAAATTATTATTATCTTTCTAATATTTAGTCAAGAAAATTATCTATGGGTTTCTAATTGTACAGTGACGTGTTGTTTTTTTTGGTTTGTTATTTCACAAAACTTTAATTAGTTTTTTATACTTTTTATTTAAAAATAAACTATCAAAAAGTTAAAATGTTGAAAATTAATTATTTTTATACATTAATGAGAGTAAACGCATAATTTAATACTTTAGTTTAAAATCGCTTTAAAGCTAATTTTAAATTTTGTTATTAAAGTTATTGAAAAAGTCAAGACACGTTTTGTCTGCAAACGATACAGTCATCGACATAACTATATTTGCAATGTTCACGCTTCTTGGAACAACATTAGGCAGTCGTGTATTCTCAATTTTTTACTATTAATCTAATAAATGACACCCCTCCAATTAAACCTCTTCAAATTTTAACTATAAATATTTCGCAGATTGAACAATTCTTTAGTCTCGTATAAAACTCTCAGTTCAATAAGGAGAAGCAACTACCTGGGTAAGAAAAGTATCTATTCCAAAAATTTTACAATAAAACACAAACTAAAAGATAGTTATTGTCATTGTCTTAGACAATGTTTTATTTTTTTTACTACAACACAGGTAAAGTAAACATTTTAAATAGGTTTTTTAACCTAATGATTGCAAGACCTAAAAACTTATTTGCACTATAGACCATACTTCAAAGACTACGTATTTATATATTTTATATATTAAATTTTGCTGGATACATACATACATAAGTTTTGTGAATATAATTATTTTTTATTTACATAAAAATATTTAATACATTTATTTCTTATAAACCTAACTAAATAATTATTTTTTTTATTATAAGAAGCTTAATGAAAGTGGTAATAACATATATTGCAATATGTACAAAATACCTACCATTTAATATAAACATATTATTGCTTTTCAGTAAAAATGTTCAAGTTTTGCGTTGTGATTGCAACCGCTTGTAAGTATATATTACGTTATTTTTTAAATTTAATTATTTATTACTATATTACTGTAATATCTCTAAAATCACAAAAAAACTTTGTAAAATGACTTGATCATTTATTTGAATTTTATTTCTTTACAATAAGTGGCTAAATTAATTAAACTACAAAATATCATTTTTAATTAACAGTATTAATATTAAATTTAAGTGAGGTTTGTTGGTTTAAGTTAAAAATAATATAAAATAATAAAATGTCAGAATAGTGTATATATTTCCGAACAAAACAAGTACAAGTAACACTTTTAAAATTCATGTTTATTTTTAAATATATTTTGTGGTTTAAAATTATTTTTTTTAAGGAACTAATTTATTTAAAAATTTTTAGTGGTAACTTTATCTGCCTCTGCTGAGAAACCCAAAAAACAACACGCAGTTCTTGAACCGTTTCCAGACAGTTCTTACTTTTCCTACAGTCACTTTGGTGAAAACGGTGGTCATGGAATTTTTGACGATTTTGACACCAGAAAAACGAATGGTGCTGAATTAGCCAGTCTTGCACATTCATCGGCAATACAGGCTAATAATGCTGTAGAAAATCAGCACAGTGCTGGTAGTCAAGCAGCTTTTGGTGTCAAAAGCAGTTTAGCCAGTGCTGCGTATGGGGTAAGTAATAAAGTGCCCTAAATGTGTATATTATACAATACCATTCAGGCCAATTCAAACTAAATGAATTTGAAATTAAAATATAAATCAAAATTAACAATGTTTGCAATTTCTTTTTTAAAAAATTTATACTTCTCATTTTTACAGGCTGCTCAAGCCGCTCAAGCTGCCTTGGCCGGTAAGCAAGCTCTCGCTAGTAGCTTAAAAAGACAATTGGCCGAAGCGCAACAACAACTTCAAGGAGAAATTGCACAATATCAACAAACACAAGCCACAGCTCAAGCCGCCGAAAATACAGCTCATCAATCACAACAACAACTTAATGCTCTTACAGCAGCTGCTGCAGAAGCTCAAGCAGGAGTCCAACAAGCAAGTCAAGCGGCAGGTGAAGCTGCCCAAGCAGCTGCTGCTCAACATGCTATGGTAGTTGAAGCTAAACAACGCATAAGTCAGTTATCGGCTCAACTTCAAAACTACTTATCCGATTTACATCAAACTGAAGAAGCTGCACAGAAAGCTGCTGCATCTGCTCAACTTGCACAGTCTAACGCTGCTGCAGCTGGCGCAGCCGTGGCTAGTCATGGAAAAGGGACCTATGGGGGTTTTGGTTCTAAATATCATCATTAATTATGTATTGTGACAGTAAAGTAGAGTTTTTTTATACATTTTTTATAATAAAATTTAAAAATCAAAACTTTTATTTTCTTTGCTGAGTGACAATAACTGTCATTAACTGTTTTCAAATTAATTACTTACGAAATCCACTAGATTTTACGTGTGAATAAGACCGTGGTGTAAATATTAGTGTTTATAATAATCAAAAATGAATAGTTTTATCGATATGGATATCAATAACACTCCTCCGGAGCCGCGGGAATTGGCAATTATGGCCACGTTGGATTTACTCCCCCGGAAATCACGACTTTTATACGAAAAACAATACCACACATTCATTACTTTGATGAAGGTATGTAGACTTCGACGAAAAATGTTATATGCACCTCGGCGAAATACTGTCTAATGTCTCGCCTGCTTGCCAGCCTTGGCTTTCAATTTGCAGATTAGACTATAATAAACAGTTTTTCGTCCTTGGTAGATAAATAACTATTATTGACTAATTTATGGATCTATTCATCAAATATTGGCGGCGTCTGGATTTAATAAAAAATAATTTACAATTGGTTAGGTTAGGTTAGGTATCATGTGAGTGGGGGGAAAGTCGCCCCTCCACTGCGACCCTTAGTAGGTCTATTGTGGCTTACAATTGGTTAGTTTATTTAGTGAAAATATGTAAAAGCTTAATAATTTTTTAATACCTATACTCAATTTTGATTTTTATCATTTATTAAATTTTATTTTTTTAAACTTAGAAAAAATGTAATCAAACAATTGAAAATTTACAAGAAAACACTAATCGAGTAGCGCTACAGCCCCTGATGGGCCTTGGCTGAGGCAACAATTTGCCTCCATCTATCTCGGTCTTCCATAACTTCTAGACTATTCCCGATGCCCTTTTTCCGGAGGTCCAATGTTATATTATCACACCACCTTAATCTTGGTCTTTCAAGTGGTCGTCTTCCTTCTGGTACTCTGTCCCATATTAAGCGGACCATTCTATCCTCTGGCTGTCTTCGTACGTGCCCTGCCCATCTCAACCTTTGTGCCTTTATGAGGTTAAACAGTTCTAGCTGATTGTATATTTGTTTTAGTTCTGCATTTGTTTTGATTCGGTAGCTCCACGTATCCTGGTTTTTGGTGGGTCCGAAAATTTTCCTCAGCACTTTTTTCTCGAATCTTCGAATGAGTTCCTCATTTCGCACCGTAAGAGTCCAAGTTTCGCAGCCGTACATTACCACAGGTCTTATCATGGTCTGGTACGTTTTGATTTTCGTTCTCCTAATCACGTATTTGGTCTCTAGTTTTAGGGCGTATAAGCACCTTTTGGCTGACTTTAGGCGTTCTCTGATTTCTTCACTTATATCGTTGTCGGATGTGATTGTGGACCCTAAGTTTTTTATAATTGCAATGTATTAATAATTGTTAAAATGGTCCTGGGGTGCAATGGAGCACCCTGTTTTTTATCATATCAACAAGTAGTATCGTATCAGCTACAAACCTTGAAAAAGATATTGGAATATATACAGTCATATTACGCAGTTTTAGAATTTACCTTTTACAATACATTTATTGGAAAAATTTAGGTAAACAAATTTATACAAAGCGTGCTTTTACTATCTCTTTAATACCAATCTCAATGACTATTAGTGTTTAAAACATTTGTGATACTTTTTGAAATAAACTTTTATCCATTATCATCATTTAAAATAAAACTTTACTCAAACTTACGTTATCACTGTGTTGTTTTAAGTAGATGTAACCTTGTGCTAATGAATAAAAAAACAGTAACCTTTAACAATTAACTGAAAAATTAAAAACTTATATTTAATACATGAGTTAAGGTGTTTTTAATAATAGTGATAATAAAGGTAACCAGTATAAATAACAGCTTATTTAAATAAGCACTTGTGTATGAGTATTTGTGTAAAATGGAGTTAACGAAAATAGTCACTTCTTTATTTCTGATAACTTATATTTCTGTTCAAGTTATAGCTGTACGGGTTTGTCCATCATACACAGATTATTTCTTATTGAGCTCAAAATGTTATGACAATAATGACACGGAATTAAATGCGGTAAGTTTATTATTTCATTAAAATATTTTAAAATGTATTAGTTCTGTTAATAAATAGTTAAGATTGGAGTACCGGATATGTCATCCCTAGCCCATGTCCATCCACTCCTGAATGTAGGCCTCTTCCATTAGTAACCATGTCCATCTATCCTGGGCAGTTTGGGACCAGTTTCTCACTGCTATGGACTCTGAATGTCGTCCCGCCTTCGTTTTAGGAGTCTTCCTGCGTTTCTCTTTGTAGCTCTTGGGCGTCAATGCATTATTTTGTTAGTCCACCTGGATGGGTTCTGGCTTGCAGCATTTGAATTTTTAATTAATTATAGCCTGGCCAGGATTTTTTCAGGCAACCCATTTTTTTATAATTTTTAACTTACTAAATTACTTATAAAATAATTTTTATCCATTAAACAGATGGGTGAAGGTCGACTTTACTTCGGATCCTCTACTAAGCGTGGTTAAGTTGGTGGTTTATTTATCTGTTTAGGTATAAGTAACTATGGACATTTTGAAGGGTGACGCCGTTGATTATGATATTTATATATTGTTCTTGTGTATCACCATTGAAAACCATGGTTTTAATTTTTGACGCAATTTACCTTACATATTTGTATATAAGGTAGTGGCATACCACAATATTCGCTACAAAATCTAAAAAAATACCTAATAATTGTAAACAAAAAAAAGGAAGGTAAAACTGATAAGTCGGTAATGTTTTAATAATGGAGACATAATGAGTATTTTAAATACGAGTATTTTTAAATAGGTAATAATTCTTTTATGTGCAACTATTTAAATTTTATAATCATTTCTTGTAGGAAAATAAATATTGGACATTTATTGACTAAAATTAGGATTAAAAATAGTTTTCGTTCAATATCAAATTAAATCATGTACATCGTTGTTAGATGATTGAAACTCGTATTTTATTTTGCTTTTTTTGTCAAAAAAAATAAAAGGAGCTGTTTATTTAAAAAAAAACTATTTCAGACAAGCATTATTAAAAAATGGGGGTTTCAAGCAGAAGAATTTAATATATACACTGATGATGGATATCAGCTACTTGTTATCAGAGCGTATAAAAGCATTAATAATAAAACGCCACTTGTTTTTGCTCATGGATTTTTGGGTAATGCTAAAACACACTTGGTACTTGGCAACAAATCAGTAGGTAAGCATCAGTTACGTATTTAAAATAAAAATCGAACATACAGAGTAATCAATTCAGAATTAAATAACAAAAAATTTTTTTGTTAGTCACAGAATTCGAAATTCGAAAATATTTTTTTAACGTAAATAGAATGTAAATATTTTAAATAAAGTAAAAAAAATAATAATATATTTTCTTTATTACAAATTAAATATCAATATTATTACAAATTAAATATCAATAATTTAATGAAAAATAATAAATTACGTTCTGTTTTTAATAATTTATTATTTTGAATTACAATTTCAGAAATATGTCGTCTTTCTGCTTAATTATGACAACTAAACTTTATATTATGACATCGTAAATAAATAAATAATTAATATTAATAAACAAATGTAGATGGCGCGACAGTGCTTAATTTGAATCGGTCACTTAACATTGATAAATTGTTTCGTAAAAATGTATAAGATGACATAAGATATATTAATTACACACGCTCACAAAAGAAAACCCTGAACTGGTTCTATAACTATGCTAGTCCGATGTATTTTTGATCGCTTTTTTCAAATTTGAAGTCAGAATGGGGGGTTTCCCAGTATTTTACAAGGGTATTTGAAGGTCAAATTGAGGGAATGCGGTGGAAAAATCTGGAAAAATTCATACATAAGTTTTTGGGGTTTACGAATCTGAATCTGAAATTTTTTTGACCTTGAAGGTCAATTAGTAAAATTCTGCTCGTTCAGAATCCGGGGTAAAAAAAATCTATCCCGTGAATTGAAGAAGTTGACTTTCAAATGACCTTGAAATTGACCTTCGAAGGTCAAACAAATGTCAGATTCTGATTCGTAGACACCAAAAACTTACGTCTGAATTTTTCCAGATTTTTCCACCGTATTTCCTCAATTTGACTTTCAAATAACCTTGTAAAATACTGGAAAACCCCCCACTTTGCCTTCAAATTCGGAAAAAGCGATCAAAAATACATCGGACTAGCATAGTTATAAAACCAGTTCAGGGTACTTGTTTTCTTTTGTGGGCCTGTGTTATTTAAAAAAATTCTTTGGACCTAATTTGAGTACCAATTATATAAATTGTTTTTAATTAAAATCATCTATCTTGCATTATAAAAACTAGTTCATTTTAGTTTGATGAATCAGCAATTACTTGGCTTTAAATAAATATTGTTACAATTTGCGGAGTCCGTCCCTGTTGCCTGAAAGAAAAAATGTTTTGTTTTGTTACAACAAACGTCCGATATTTTTGAAAAGAATTTTCTCGTTGGTTCCTCGTTCTTCCAGAATGGACGTCCCCATTCTCGAATAGTTTGTTTGCTAATATAAAAAATAATGTCGTCGATCAAGTTTCCGTTTAGTTTAAAGTGAAGTTTTAAGTAATTATAAAGTGTTAAAAGAGATTGTATAGAGATTCTAATTATCTAAGTGATATATAAAGTAAGAAATTATTAGAATAACAATACCTAGAATAAACGCATCAATTCCTGAGGTCACTATCCGCCATCGCATTATCAGGAAAATCCTACGAAATCTTAACTCCAATAAGGCAGTAGGACCAGATGGAATTCTGACAATTGTCCTGAAGACCTGTGCTCAAGAGCTCACCCCAGTTCTCTGTAGACTCTTCAAGTTATCATACAGCAAAGGAGTATTTCCGTCCATGTGGAAAAACGCTAAGGTCTATCCGATTTCGAAAAAAGGAAAGAAGACTATTCCTGCAAATTATCACCCTATTGCATTGCTCTCAGTCATATCCAAAGTTATGGAAAAAGCGATTAACACAGAACTTATCAAATATATGGAGAAATTTGAGATAATCCATGACAGACAATATGGATTTCGACAACATCGGTCTACTGGAGATTTGCTGGCTTATGTCACTCAGCTCTGGACAAACACTATTGAAAAGTTTGGTGAATCTCGTGCAATAGCCTTGGATATATCTAAAGCCTTTGACCGCGTTTGGTACCAGGCATTGTTAAGTAAATTATTTGCTTACGGTCTCCCAACCAAACTGCGCCAATGGCTCTTGAGCTTCATGCAAGATTGCTCCTTACATGTGGCAGTTGACGGTATTTCTTCTGATGCGTTTAAAACTAATGCCGGGGTCCCCCAGGGTTCCATCCTGTCCCCCAACTTATTTCTTTTACACATCAACGACCTCTTGAAAACCACCACGAACCCCATTTACAGTTTCGCAGACGATAGCAAACTTGTCTTAACTTTCACATCCTATCGATCACTTTCGGTGAATGATACAAATAGACTCTGGCAGGAACAGGTTGATTCCATCAATAGAAATCTTAAAGCAATCGTCGAGTGGGGAACCAACAATCTTGTTCAGTTTAACGCCCAAAAAACACAAAGTGCCACGTTTTCCAAGAAAGTGAATTCCTCAAATCATCCCATCACAATGTCCGGAAATACCCTTGAACCAAGTCCCTACATCTCGATTTTGGGAGTCACGGTGTCCATGTCTTGGCATGACCATGTTGCTAACATCGCAAAGTCGGCAATCCAAAGGCTAGGTTTTCTGTGGAAAGCCAGAAAGTTTTTTACTCCTGATCAATTGTTAACGACCTACAAGGCTCAAATCCGACCTCTACTGGAGTATTGCTCGCACATTTGGGGTTCAGCACCAAGGCATTCTCTTCGTCTTCTAGATTCCATTCAGAAAAGAGCCATTCGCTTGATAAACAGCTCAACTCTCACAGATACCCTTTACCCTCTGGAACATAGAAGAAGAGTTGCAGACCAGTCATTGCTCTACAGATATTTCCATGGCAGATGCTCCAGAGAAATAAAAACTCTTGTACCACCATTGGCCACATTCGGCCGAAGAACTCGGCACGCTGATCAGTCTCACCCATTTACTCTCAAGATTGACACTACAAGGACCAATCTTCATCAAGAATCCTTCTTTTACAGGGCTGCTACGGAATGGAATAAGCTTCCAAAATCAGTTTTTCCAGAGAACTATGACCTGCAACTTTTTAAAAAGCGTGTCCACGTTCATTTCCTTTCTATTATCCCTTCCCCTTCTAATAGTCGCAGTGCGGGCCGTCCGTGGCCTACACAATAGGTCTACCCTTTTTGCGATTATTTTCATAAAAAAAAAAATACAATATTTACAGTTTCTTTGGTAGGTTTGAACACGTAAAGATTTTTTGGTGTTCTAACTCTGGAGCAGGCAACATATAATTGACCGTGCGAAAAACAGGAAATTTGTAAGATCAAACCAGTAACACTTAGAGATTGGCCTTGAGCCTTGTTGATGGTTATAGCAAAAGCCAGTCGCACTGGAAGCTGTAAATCTGTTGAAATAATTGGAATTCGTGGTATCAGCACATCTTCTTCTTCAAATTTTCCGCTGATTGTGGCTTCGATTAAATTCGGCGATAATTTTTTAACAGCAAGTCTTGTTCCGTTTTTGCTCAAATTGAAATAACTCAAATACATAAATGTTTGACAGCTTCAATATTTTTAAATAAAAAATTTAAAATTACAGGTGTTTGGCTACGAATATTTTATTTGCGTTGTATAGGAGGTACCATTACCACTTCCTACACAAAAGTTTTTTTTCCACTTAAACCACTACTGGTATGTATAAAACAACTTCTGAAAATTTCATCTCAATCGGTCCAGCTGTTAGGGAGTTTTTGAAGGACATACATACAAACATTTCTTCATTTATATATATTACGTATTAATAGTGAAAAACAGGACAGATGGTAAATGCAAGAATAAAATACGATTCATTATAAATGTTGGAAATGACCGCCCCCAGCTAAAATTAAAACTTAATTTTACTCACCACCTTTTAGAGGTGATATCTCGGAAGGGGGTGCTGAAAAAATTTTGTTATAGGAAAGATCCATCATAATTTTATGAAAGCAATCACCTCCTGAATTTTTTCGCAATAATTCAGAATGTAATGTAATGAATGTAAAAAACTTATTTTAACAAATAAATTCATCATAAAATATTCAAAAAAGGATTTTGCTTATTAGCCATTAAATACAAAAACCCAAAAAAAAATTAAATATAAATAATTTTTTATTATTCAAATAACCCAATTTAATTTTTGTTGCTATTAAAAAGTTAAAAAAATTTCAAACTCTAAATTAAAAAACACACTTTTAAAACAGTTTGTATTAGGGGAATATATTTTATAATCAATAATTTAATTTTGGAGCCAAAAAGTCATAATGGTTTACCGCAAATGCTCAATAATTTATTTTTTTTAGTTTATCAGCTTCTTAACTCCGACCGTCAAGTATTTTTAATCAACCATCGTGGAACTACATACAGTATGGGTCACAAATCTTATTCTTCCTCAGAAATATCTCCTTACTGGGATTTCAGGTAAGTTCAAAAGACAATAATGCAATTAAAATAAAAACCTGGCCAATCAGTTTATTTTAAATTTACGGTTTTACCCAAAAAAATACCAGCAGTTCCAACACGAGATACCATTTTCATTCACGAACACTTAAAATAGGCATGAAAGTTTGTTGATGTAGCTATAACTAAATAGCACACAACTATTCCTCTTAATCATTTAGATAAAAAATGTCACGTTTCTTCATTATTTTAAACACAAAAACATGTTTAATATATTTCGTTTTGGTTTACGGAAAAAGAGAAGTTTTGTCTGGGTTTGAACAGTTACTGTGCGCAGCGCCGGATCTAGGGGGGGCAAACCAGGGCACCTGCCCCAGGCGGCAGTTCTAGGGAATACCAAAATCATAATATAATGTTTAAATAAAAATATTCAATTTTAAAATGCCCAGTTGGTTTTTGAACACACATTCTAAGTGGATTTCTAAACGTATCCCAAGTCGATTTTACATGAGCTGAGCCTAATAAACCCGAACAGTCGAATGTCAAGCATTTTACCAAAGATTTAAAAGTATGTAGTATCTGACAAAATTTTAACAGAAATTGAAACAAGGATAGAAAAGAGTCTACATGAAAATTTCACTTTCCTCAGTGACCACGTGTTTTTAAATATTTCGACTGAGTATCTGCAAATCAATGGAGCCGATCTAAATTATTCAAAAGACCTGCATGCAGTTGATTGTTACCAGAAACTTACCGTGTTCAAAGAGCTAGTAACCGAAACTAAAGAAAAATCAAATGCATTCGACCTATTACAACATCTGTGCAAGCATGACTTGCAAGAAACATTTCCTGATGTAATTATAGCTTTAAAAAGATACTGCGCCACCTACGACATCTGTAAGCTGTGAGCGACGCTTCGGCAAACTGAAAATAATTAAAACCCATCTACGTTCGATAATGAGTCAGGAACGTCTATCTGGCCTCGCGATCTTATCTATTGAGACGGATTTTGATAAGCTAATAGATTCTTTCGCAAAAAAAATGACTCATTATTAGAAAAAGATTACAAAAACAAAAGCTGATGGTAGAATTTTTACAGTCAGTTAATTATAAACCTGAATTTGTTGTCGACAACATCGCAATAAATCAGTTACCTATTTTATCTGTCTGATCCTCTTAATGTCTTTCAACCCCGTAGAATTATTATGGACAAAATATTTGTTGAGGAAATAATTTCTTGTATGATCAATAAAATAAAAAATGCATTTAATCATTAACCATCGACAATTAGGTGTTTGCTTAGGAGTGTTTGTGATTCAGTCAGTTTTATTACGATATCATTGCGCATTAAGGTAGTGCTATAGTATAATCCGAGCATTTCCTATTGTTATAAATTAGAATTATCGACACACAGATACTTACATATACTTTCAAATACATTTATTTTCTGGCAACGTTGCCCTAAATGTGTTAGATTTATTTATATTATTCTAGTTTATGCATTGTTTACATCACGTTTTATATTTTACGAATAATTCATAATAAATAAAAAAATGCCTAAACAATTGAGACACAAAATATGAATGATATTTACAAACACTAAGCCGTGGAAATCTTCATTACAACATAAAAGACAATTAGATCAGACTAAAATCATGCTATCTCATTTAAAGCCGTTGAAAGCAATATTAAAAAATGAAATTCTAACGTTTGATGAGAAGGGAGAAGTAGGCATCGTGCAATTGATGTCCAATACAATGGATAATGGTAAGCCAAGAATTACCAAAACAAAACGAATAATTGACCACATGAATACTTTTCTAAACAAAACATTCATTAAATTATTTCATTTTATTACGCTTTACATCAAGAATATTACATGATTCTATATAATTGTTAATTTATTATCTAATGTTGATTCAATATTAAATATATTGATACTTTTTTATTTTTTTTAACTTGGATAAAAAAATAAAAAATAAAAATAAATTTTTCTTTTATTAATTTCATTCAAGTAAAAAAAAAATTCTGCTTATAAATACAGTAGTGCTTCGTTAATCCGGACTCTCACTTGTTCGGTGATCGCTGTAACCCGGCCGGGCAATGGGGTTCGCGAGGAAAGTGGGTGTATAGGTGCAGGGGCTGCCATGAGCCAACCCGTCGTTAGTCTTTTATTCCCGCGGTCCATCGCCATCTTTTGTCTGTTAATTTGCCTCCTCAGGCACTGTTATTGTTGGATAATTGTCCTGGGCATCTATCAGCAAATAAACTTGTCTTTGAAGACAGCAACATTTTTGCAATGTTCCTGCCGCCTACCACCACGATGTGTATACAACCAATTAATCAGAACGTTATACAAAATGTGAAGTTAGAATTACCGCAAATCACTTTTGGTTAAGTGTCTTGCATTATGTTCTAAGAACCTCATGGACTCATTAAAATCGATATCTTTAAAGGACACAGTTTTTTTTTGGCTAATTGATGGGTCGATGTTAGGGCATCCCTAATTAACAAATCATGGAAGAATTTGCACCCTGGATTTCTCACTGATAATGACAAACCAGAAGATGATGTTCCTTTAGCCCAGTTTTTGAAATGAAGTGCGAAAAAACCTTTTCACCTGTTGATTTGTTGTCATAGACTAAGACGTCACACTAAGCGCACAAAAATGGCGGGCGTTTAAAGTGCTATTTTTAACTTTTTTCAAAATTATACAATTATACAAGGTGGCCAACCGAAAATGAAACAAAACCATTTGCAGAACCTCGTCAACATTTTAGAAAAACATTTGATTAAAGGGGGACACTCTTTTCCGGTATTTTGACTCCAATAACAATTACTCAAAAAAATGGCATTGGAATCGAATAAATGATTTTTGAAAGCTCTGACAATTCTCTTTACAATAGTCTTTAAATTTTACATTTCCTCCCAATATAATCGAGGGGCGATAAATCTGGCGATCTTGGGGGCCATTCAATGCTGCCTCCTCTCCCAATCCAATGCCGTGGAAAACGTTGATCTAAATACTGACGAACAATCGCCGCATAATGGAAAAAAAATTTCACACAGTTTCACATTTAAAATTTTATTTCTCAATAAGTAATGGGCGCAATTTTAAAATTTTAAAGACTAATGTATAGAGAATTGTGAGAGATTTTGAAAGACATCTTATTCGACCCCCAATGCCATTTAAAAATTTTTGGGTAATTGTTACCCTCGTTTGGGGTTAAAAGAAGTGTAGTCAAAAATACCGGAAAAAAGTGTCCCCCTTTAATCAAAAATCGACGGGTCTAAACGTTTTTCTTAAATGTTACCGAGGCTCCTGCAAATGGCTTTGTTTCGTTTTTGGTTGGCCACCCTGTATAGCGATGTAAACTATCGAATAAAAATATAAAAAAATACATGCATATACTCTATGATTTAAACATTTTTTTCCTTAAAATTTAGAGCAAAACGGTATTGTATAACATTTAAACAAATAACACTTATCTGAGCCGACTCTGACTTTTAAAGCAGTTGACTGGTATTTGCGTTTTCTAGATGATGTGCTTGATCTTGTCACCATTTTTAAATAAAAAGTGTGATGTATTAAACGGTATTAAAACTGACGTACTGTCTCTGAAGAAATGTATGTAGGTATATCATTTCCAGGAAAGTTTTTATTGTTAGTTTTGTTACTGCAGAGAGACCTTTTGGGTATTTTTATCAACATTCTTTAGTGTTATATTTTATTAGTTATAAATTTAAACAAAATATTTTCTAACATAAACTGAGTGTTTCAGTTTTCACGAAATGGCAGTGTACGACGTTCCCAAAATCCTAGACTTGGTTATCCAAATAACCGGTCAAAAACCCATATGGATAGGATATTCAATGGGTTCTACAACAAGTATAACGTATACCACACTGTTTCCAGATGAAGCTAAAACTAAATTAGTTGGTATTATAACTTTGGGAACAGGTTGTTTCTTTGGAAGTGTAAAGTCTTTACTTGTAAGATTTTTCGCACCTCTTAACACCGTACTTACAGTAAGTAATTGAAATATTAATTACCCTTTAGTAAATAATAGTAATTCCCTTAATACACACATAAAAATTATCTTATACTTGGTATTATTTTGAGAATTAGCTGCAAAAAGCAACCTTATGGTAACGATACTTGAGTCACAAGTGCAGCTGTTGCAACCACCTGAAAAAAGAGTTACTTCCAGGACCATCATAAATCCTATGCACGAATCTCACTTAAGCTCAAAAATATTATTGAGATATCAGTCTTTAACTAGAGGAAATTACGCTGCTTGTTTAGCTTGCGCTGAAGAACACGTGTTATGGCAAAATCTTTAATAGAGTCCTATTTACTTTCCAGAAGAGTTAATATTTGGAATACATCCTGACTCCAGACATGTAAGAGTGTTGGGGTACCGGACCAGTGGCGGACCGAGGCGCACGAGGCGCGCGCCTCCTATTTTTTCAGGCGGGGGGCGCCAAACAGGGCAAAACAAAGTAAATTTTTCCATGCTGAGTATTCATGGAATAAAACCATCGCGCCTTCTAATTTAACTCCAATAAAACAATAAAAACGGGGACAACTAGCGAACTAGCCAACGACCTATCCTGACTGCACTGCTACTGCCTGCATTGGCTGTAGTGAAAAGTTTGCGCTTGTTATGACTCGCCGCTAGCTCCCACTACAAGTTAACATTCGATGCAGTGATCCAGTTGTAGCATGAATGATGCAACGGGAGTCCGCTTTCAAGATGATTTCAAGATGAGAGAAACAGGACGAGAAAAAGAAAAATACCATTTGACGAATCTGTAGAGAACGATAAAATTTTGTGTGGCAGAAAATCATTCATCGTAAATGTATTTTATGTTGTTTGCGACGTTCTGATAGTTGAGATGGAAAAACGAGCTGAAGCATACAATTCAATTCTGGCACACTTCAAATTCATTTTTGATACCAATATTTCTACAGTGGAAAGAGACTTGTGCATAGACAGATTGCTCGAATTGTACAAAGAAGATATTGATACATCCCTTTTCAAAGAAGAATTTATTCAAAGCTTCCAAAGCTTTGCGAAGGAAATGAAGTTGTCGAATCTCTAAGATATGTACAAATTAATCATAGACGGTCTATCTTAAACTTTTCCCAATGTTGAAACCATTTTGAAAATATTTTTAACCATACCCATTTGTAACGCAAGTGGAGAAAGATCATTTTCCGTTCTCAAACGAATAAAAAATTATCAGCGGAATAGTTTATCTCAAGAAAATTTGAAATCCCTTTCAGTTCTTTTTATCGAAAGAGAAGTCATGTAAAAACTGAACTTTGATGATGTGATAGATGACTTTGCAAAAAGAAAGTCCAGAAAAGTTTATATTTAGAGTCTTTTGTGTGATAGCATTTTTTATTTATTTTTTTATGAAATATTTTGTTTTGTTTTCTTTCTTTTTGTTATTGTTGACAGAGCAGAATTTTATTTTTATTTTTCAGCTCATATTTAAAGTCTTTTGTGTGATGGCATTTTTTATTTATTTTTTATGAAATGTTTTGTTTTGTTTTCTCTTTTTTTTTAATGTTGACAGCAGAATTTTATATTTATTTTTTAAATTTTATGTAATATGTAATGAATTCGTATCAAAAATGATATTCGAGAAAAATTGTCTTTGTTTTTTAAATATACGGCCTACTGGGAAGGCATATTCCAGAAGGAAAGGGGCGCTGAAGTAAGTTGCGCCTCAGTCTGCCGAACGTCATGATCCGCCACTGTACCGGACAGTAAAGCACAATTGGTATGGGTATAAAGGTATGGCTTGATCAGCATCGGAGTTTAGACCGTTCTCGTTTTAAATCAAAAACGTTTAAATTTCATTGATAAAATACTATGACAAATAATTGTGCTTTCATATGTAGCAGCCATTGGAGTATTTTCGTACTGATGCATAAGAATGCACTAGCACATGCTGTGGCAACACAATAGTGGCTAGCTTTTTCAATGAAAGTATTATCGAAATAGTGGTCTGCGCAATCACCGGACATAAATCCAACAAAGCATGTATAGGACAGGGATTAAGGAAGAGTTTTTAGGGGTGACCGAGACATAGTGGAAAATGTTACGTGGCAAAACGAGCACATATTTTATTCATGTGGGCATCGTTCACAAATATGAGCATCGTCATCTTCTTCGTCATTTCCAGCACAAGAGTTATGGGCTCAACCGTTGGACACACTACAGATAACCCAATCTTCTGTTGACTGCGAGTATAAGTACCCACAATAGATGCAAGCGCATTCGTCACCGTCTTCTTTTTTTGATGAATCTGTGTCCATCCCGTTTTCTTCTTTGGGTTTCCTAGTTTTAGTTTTATTAGGTTTGTTGCATTTTTTTCTTTATTTCAAGTATCTTTGTTTTAGTTTCAGTCTTCTCCCAAAGTTTCTTGTTTTCAATCTTTTCTTCGATATTCTTCTTTTTCTTAATTATAAGTCAGTCTTTAGTTCGTTTTTATAAAGAGAAGCCGAGAGTATTATAGCTTTTGTTTCGTTTTCTAGTCGTACTGCGCCGCCGCGAGGCACTGAACCGAAAGATACAGGTAATCCCTGGAACCTAGAACAACGCTGCACCCAATCCAGTACCTTCGTACTTTGTAACAAGTTCTGTACTGGGTGGAAACAATGTAGTCGCCCAAGAAACGCCCATTCTCCCCAGCGCCCGGATCCCCACCGCACAACCCTTAGGCCAGGCCTCTATTATACAGTCCCTTAGTAATTCTTAGCTGATTCCTGTTCATCGGTAACAGTTCTGCCGTCCTTTTATGGCACGATCCTTTGATATATTATTTCAGTGTTTGTTTTCTGGTATGCTTTTCCAGTAGTTTTTGTGTTTTTCCGAAACTCTTCTTGCAAGTTTTTTTACTTCCTCATTACCTGCAACTTTCTGGCTTCCTGGAACCCGTACCAGTTTAACGTGATTACGGTCTACCAGCGTTCTCAGTTCTTCTTTGCAGTCAACGAGTATGGGGAAAAGGGTAGTCCGGCCCTGAGGTGCCCCCTGCACAGGACTAAGGCTGTCTACTATAAGTTTTCACCCGGTTTTCTGTAGGCTCCATTAGCTACGGTGCTCCCCCACCGCCATGCATCCATCAGCACATGTCGCATAACACTTTGGATAGGGAGTCTTTTAGTCGCCTTTTACGACAGGCAGACTATACCTGGGATCTATTTTATTTTTCCCGTATCCCCAGGGGATACACGACCAGAAGGATGCTCTCGTAACCATTTTTTTTTACTTCTACACTATAGGAAGTACTTAGCGATCGCGTGAAAGTCTGTAATTTGTGGGTACAATGTAGGGGTGTGCATAATAATATAACATTGTTTTCTCTCGCATAGTCATAGTTCGAAATTTTTGGTATATGATGCATGTCCATCTAGTAGTAGTAACGACCTCTTGAAAACCACCACGAACCCCATTTACAGTTTCGCAGACGATAGCAAACTTGTCTCAACTTTCACATCCTATCAATCACTTTCGGTGAATGATACAAATAGACTCAGGCAGGAACAGCTTGATTCCATCAATAGAGATCTTAAAGCAATCGTCGAGTGGGGAACCAACAATCTTGTTCAGTTCAAAAAACACAAAGCGCCACGTTTTACAAGAAAGTGAATTTCTCAAATCATCCCATCACAATGCCCGGAAATACCCTTGAACCAAGTGTTTCCATCTCGATTTGGGAGTCACGGTGTCCAATAATATGTCTTGGCATGACCATGTTGCTAACATCGCAAAGTCGGCAAGCCAGAGGCTAGGTTTTCTGTGGAAAGCCAGAAAGTTTTTTACTCCTGATCAACTGTTGACGACGTACAAGGCTCAAATCCAACCTCTACTGGAGTATTGCTCGCACATTTGGGGTTCAGCACCAAGGCATTCTCTTCGTCTTCTAGATTCCATTCAGAAAAGAGCCATTCGCTTGATAAACAGCTCAACTCTCACAGATACCCTTCACCCTCTAGAACATAGAAGAAGAGTTGCAGACCAGTCATTGCTCTTTAGATATTTCCATGGCAGATGCTCCAGAGAAATAAAAAATCTTGTACCACCATTGGCCACATTCGGCCGAAGAACTCGGCACGCTGATCAGTCTCACCCATTTACTCTCAAGATTGACACTACAAGGACCAATCTTCATCAAGAATCCTTCTTTTACAGGGCTGCTACGGAATGGAATAAGCTTCCAAAATCAGTTTTTCCAGAGAACTATGACCTGCAACTTTTTAAAAAGCGTGTCCACAATCATTTTCTTTCTATAATCCCTTCCACTTCTAATAGTCGCAGTGCGGGCCGTCCGCGGCCCACACGATAGGTCTACCCTTTTTGCGACTATTTTCATAAAAAAAAAAGTAGTTCTGGCTTTTCTTTCGTAGACTTTGTAAAATTTACAAAGAAAACTAATTAAAGAATATTTTTGAAATTATCCAAAATCCCGATGTTGCATCATTCAACAATTCATGCGTTTCTGAGCGTACATTTACAAAGTTGGAACATAAATTCCTGCCGCGTCAAAACAAATCTCGGTGTTTGCTAACTGGCCTCTTTCTGCTTATAATAGACAGCCGACTTGTTTCTGGCCTTTCAAAGAAAAAACTTGTGAATGACTCTTTGGACAAAACTTTTGAATGACTCTTTGGACCGTTTCATTCTGTTGGTTGTCAGTAAATGCTTGTCAACAACCACTTACAAAAATGTAAAGGACTTACTAACTGTCATTTTGTTAAATCTCACAGCTCTTGCAGCAGGAGTTGGCTCGGGGCGCCTGTATGTCAAATCAGGATGTCGCTAAAAAAATCCACTGAGCCATTCCGATTTCAGCATTAAATGGGTTTTCAATATTATTTTTTTGGTCAGTTGATAAGCAGTTTCTTGTTAAACCGAATAGTCGTGCTTTCATAGACTTTATATATTGAGATAATTCATTCTACGGTTCTTTGCTGAAAACTGTTTCATAGCGTCCCGCAATCAGTATCTGAATATGTGTCTACATTCTTATTATCATTTTGTGCTTTTTTAATACGATGTTCTAAAGTTGATTTAGGCACATTATAAGTGTTTGAGGCTCTGAGAAATTTCATTTTCCATATCCAATATCATGCCCCTCCCATTTCAAACGATTTGTTTTTCGTTTATAATTGCGGACCATCTTGACTAAAAAAAAACAGTTTAGAAACAAATGGGTATAAAATTATTAGTAAATACGGGCCAAGATGGGATAGTATCTCGTTATGCCCCGATCGTATTGACTCAACTTAAATATTTTTAAATAAAATTAGTCATTTCTAACCTAAAACAGAAAAAGCGGTACATACATACATACATATAGTCACGCCTTTTTCCTGTAGGGGTAGGCAGAGACCACCTCCTTTCTCTTGCTATGGTTCTTACACACATCTTTTGCTTCCTCTTCTTTCATCAGTGCTCTCATACATGCTCGTCGGTTGTTGGTACTCTTGACCTGGCCTTTCTTCAAAACAATGTTGATCTGATCGAGATATGTTTGCCGAGGTCGACCTCTACTCAACTTCGTAACACAATAAACAAATACAGTTTTTATTTCGTAAAGTACCAAAATACGCAGCGACAAGTTTGTCTTCGTCTGATATGACGTGAGTCGATTGAAGTTCTTTTGAATGGCGTGTTTCCGGCACTGTTACGTGTACGAGTCACCCACACTAGCGCATTTACCGTCCTGTCTCGAACCTCCTTTGCCCCGGACTCCCCTATTTGTTCCTAGCTCGTCTAACTATATTTTTTTAAAACTTATCAAAGCTAATTTTGATGATATAATTAAGTGGAATTTAATTGTAAAATAAATTATTTCGCATATGAAATGGTTTACTGAAGTTATTACAAAACAAAATTCAATACGACTATTTTTAATTTTGTGTACTTTATCATTAAAATCTTTCCTTTTCGAAAAGAAAGTAGGTTCATGTTTAAAATGCAGTAATTTTAAGAGAAATAACCTTTAATTTTCTACAATTTTTAGATACTCCCATAAAAATAACATAACAATTTGTCAACATTGTGCATCGAATATTGTGTTGTAGTTTTGCACATTTTAAATTAACATGTAGGTACTTGTGAGCATTAATATTTATCGTCCTAAGCACCTTTTAAATTTTTTTAGCCACTGGGAAAACTTTTGTGGAAAGGACAATTTTTGCCCAGAAAACAACTTTTACCTTTGTATAAACTAGTAGCAATAAGTCCGATTACTTATTGGGCCGGTTATTTATTTTTCTCGTTAATTGTTGGACACAACTGGAAAGGAATATCAGCTGTAAGAATAAATTGAATTATTATCTTTATAAGTAACTTATTTTATTTTTACAGTGTCATTAATATCCATTTTACAAGCGTTTTCTATATCATCTTTATTAATTAGGAACTTTTAATGTGCATTAATTAGAGTAACTGCATAATGAAAAATATATCCACAATAATTTATAACGAAATAAGCCAAATTTCTGTAATTTGGGCAAATCATATTTTGTCGCAAAATTTAATTTTTTTTTTCACAATGAAGTTTTACGAAAAAAAAAATTTCAGTATAGTACCACATGATTTATAAGTTAATAAAAGTATTTTACTTTTAAAACAGTCCAAAATGAATAAATATTATGTCACGTTTATCGTAAAGCACGCATTTATGTTAAGAAAATAATTCGTAAAAAGTTAGCTGTCACATTTATTATAAAAAATTTAAAAAAATCAATATTAAATTACATAAACGTCAATTTTAACTTACCATAAAAAGTTAAGCAAAGACGAACAAATTATGATTACAATAAAAATGAAATTAAATTAAAAAAAATTGTGACAATATCTTTCAATACATACAATCCAGAATTGTTTTTTATACTTATGGGAAGTCGATATTTTTAAATTTTTTTAAGTAAAAACAATCTATCTGGTATTTATATTTTAGTTTGAAGAGATGATTTAAAAAATATGTTTGTACTTATAGGAACACTTTCCAGTGGTTGCAATTAATACTGGCGACACAGTTGGTTTAAACGTTGCAAGACATTATGCACAATTAGTGTATTCAGGAGAATTTGTTCAATTCGACCATGGCACTACTAAAAATATGCAGTTATATGGCAGTTCTGAACCACCTAAATATGATCTTTCCAAAGTTTCAGTTCCAATAGCCCAATTTCTTGGAAAAGGCGATTATTTGACTACAGTAGAAGTAAATTTAACATTTTTTTATTAATATGTTGTTTGTCCTCATACTCGCATTTATTTATCGTTTGTAAACAATCGTAGAAAAGCCAGAACAACAGTTTTGTTGATCTACAGGATGGGCCATAAAGTGTCAAAAATACAAATGTTACTATCAACACACCAAAAATATAAAAGTACAGTTCAATGAAACGACTAGAGATGCTCAAAGTGTTGTCAATGTTCTAAGCAAACATTGCATCTTTTAGGGTTTTCAAATTCTGATTGAGTTCGTGTTTTTAAAAGCTCAACAGAGCAGATTTTTCTAAATCCTTCGCGGGCTTGTTTTTGCTATTACATTATTAGTCAGCGATTGCACAAAACATTGCGCGACATTAAGATTCTCTTCTATATTAAAGACTTTGGGTTGGCCTACTTAAACAAACAATCTCCTTTACCAACCCAGTCTCCACAAATCTTAAATTTAATTTGCTAATATTTTGTCGACAAGAAGGCTGCATGTTTAGAAAACGTTTCGCAAACAAATAACACACATTACAGTAACTTGTTATTCATTATTCTTAGATAACAACAAACAACATAACCTCAGACTGTTAGGTACTCATATATGTTATAGTATTATCTATATATATATATATATATATGCACTATATACTAGTCAAGTTCTCAAGTGACTACCACTACGCAAAACAAAGTCTTAAGATTTCTAATGACGACTGACTTATGACCCATCCTGTGTTAGTTCAAAATATAAATTGCAAATGTTTAAATAACTTATTCTGGTGGTTTATTTGAAAATTAAAAAATTGTAATTATGAGCTAGGATAAAACCAATTAGTTGAAGAAAATTACCCATACTCTAAATTTCAATTGTAAATGGAACGTTAATTTTATTTTTAAATGCCTAATTGATGTTTTAAGATATTCAAATATATATATATATATATATATATATATATATATATATATATATATATATATTTATATATTTATATTTTAATATATTTAAATTTGTTAATTAGTTTTAAAACTTGATATTTTTTAATATATGCATTTATGCGGTATATATTAAATTTCAATTATTAAAATAAGTAATTATTAGGGATAATCTTTTTTATAACATATATAAAAATCTTTTATGTATATATATATATATATATATATATATCTGCAAAATTTATTGAAAACTATAATATTATTATAGTAGACTATAAACATTTTTCGACAGCGTCAATAAATGGGAAAAATGTATAACTGTATAACTGCCTGTCGCGGCATATAACTAGGGGAGTAGTTGTTTTTTGATACATAATCGACCCACATGAACCTATAATATAGGAGACATACAGCAGAATTAGCTGATTTTTTAAATATTAGTTATACATTTTTACCATCTATTGACGCTGTCGAAAAATATGTATTTTCTACTATAATTATATTATAGTTTTTTATAAATTTTGCAAATTACAAAACTTCTTCGCAGAAGCTATTCACTGGGTGGTGCTTGTTAAAAAGTATAGATGTCGTGACTGGCGCTTTTCGCGTAGCACTTCATGTGTACTTGGTAGGAGTCGAAGCTGTTGATGTGTCCAGTCGAGATTGACCTGCCCTATGCTGATGACGGGCAACACACCCCGAAACCGGTCCATAGGTGGTCACTTTGGATGGATAAATCTAATAGTTCCTTCTCTTACTTAACAAGCATCTGCATATTGTTACCCGAAACGGGGTATAATACACGATTATGTATCAGATGTAATTTAATGCCTGTCGCGGCATATAGCCAGAGGAGTAGTTGTTTTTTGATACATAATAGACCCGCACGAACCTATAATATAGGTGACATACAGCAGAATTAGATAATTTTTTAAAAATAAGTTATACATTTTTCACATATATATATATATATATATATATATATATATATATATATATATATATACCTATGTTTTAGGCTGGTGAACGGGTCAACAATCTAATTAATTCAAATTTACGATTTGGGATAACAATAATTGGTGATAAACATTGGACTACCCTTAACTATATCGACCACAAACGGCAGCAAGAGTTATTAGGGGTACCGCTACAGGATAAAATTAGTGAAATGGAGAAACAAGTTTCTAATATTACTGTTTCGTAGTATCGCTGTTAAGCAACTAAATAAGCACATCTTACGTTATATTTTAATAGTTTAACGATCCTTCAAATAAATCTACATACCTATATATTTTGTATTTTACTCAATAGTTGCAACTTTTTTTCTGGCAAGATACGTTTTGAAATATATGTAGTTTGACTATATTTTGTGTAAGTAATAGTTTACCATTTATGATATTTGAGTTTCCCAGTGTTGATTTTTAAATAACATTTATAAAAGAGTAAGTCCGCTAAAAAAAATTTAACGTTTTGAGAAGAAAAATTAAGCTTTATATTTTAAAAACTAGGTACGTAGGTATAAATATAAAGGCAATAAATAAATCTAGAGAAAAAAAAATAATCTTCAGTGCAATTATCAATCACTATGACAATACAATTGAGTTTAACAACTTCATTTCAAATAAATTTTAAAATGTCATGTTTTGGCAATGCGAAGTATAAATGCGTTAATGAAAGAAAAAATTCCCAGAAATACAATCTACAGTCACAAATTTATTTGGGGAATATTTATGGAATTTCGCTGCGAACGAGAATTAAATGAACATAGAAGATTAGAAGAATTGGCGTTGATACTAAAAGATTGGGCGGTCGATATAAGAAAGACGGGACCGAATTTAAAGAAGCAACGGTGAAGACAATGTGAAACGTTTCGTGCAAACTTTTGCAAGAAAAGTACTATAATGACTATAATATTATAATTGACCCGTTTAAAAATATAGTATTTAAACCAGCTCGAGATGCCCGCGATGCAATCAGGAAGAAACTACAAAGCAGATCTATGTAAACGTAAGTCCAGTTCAAATTCGTTAAAAATGTCTGAAGTTAACAAAATAATATTGCTATGGAATGAAAATACTCCTGAAGGTCTTATTTGTAAATTTTACCATTAGAATTAGCGTGGCGAAGAGGAGAGGTAGTTGCTGTCTGGTGGATTTTTTTCATATCAATAAAAATAATGATGACCTCAACAAATCGCATTGAATACAATCCGGTGTTCCGTAAAACGTGCCAAGGTGGCTTTAAAAGCTGTACAAGTAGTAAATGGTTGGTTTCCAATAGTGAAAGAAACAGCTGCCCGGTACGTCTTTTTCATAAACTAATATTAATACGAGGCGACAATATTACCTCACCACGACTGTTCTTAAAACCAAATCGGCACTAGAAAAATAAAACTGACAAATGGTACGATAATGTACCTGTTGAAAGAAATACAATAAATGGATGTACTAAATCTGCTGCTGAGGCAATTGGCTTGAATGTAAAGGACAAAAAGATAAATCACTCGAATAGATCAACTGCTGTTAGCGAGCTGGCAAAAAGTGGTGTAGAAGAACAACAATTGCTCAAAATTACTGGTCATAGCAATCAAAATGCTATAAAACCATACTTAAATATAGATCAAGATTACCACAAGATCATAAATATTATGCGTGGTAATAGATCTTCTATAGTAAAGAACATCGACAATCTAATGTTAAGATAAATTTTAAAAATTTTACTTTCAATAACTTTTAATAAATAAATAAATGATACGTTGTGTTGAGTTGTAAATTTTTTTGTCAAAAAATTTTCCGCCGAATATCCCTCATAATGCCTTAAATTTCTCAAGCTCATTGCTCGTTATCAAGGAACGAGCTTTCGATTGTCATAAAATTATTTCGTATAGTATCAATGTCATAGCGATATTACTACTGAAAGCTTAAAAAGTTGAAACATATGCAAAAATGCAAATAAATCAACACCACTTTAAACACAAGAAAAGGAGCACACAAAATTTTCTGTGATAGAACAGTTTAAAAACTATTTTGGGCTTTTCTCCATTTTTATTTTAAAAGCGCAAGTTTGTATCTGTTTTCCATAATATTTGCATTAGTTACAATAACTATTTTTGTTTATTTTAAGTAACTAATATTTAAACATGGTATTCTATGTTTCTTTACAAGCTGAGTTTAGCGACCAAAATATCTAATCTCACAGAAGATACTGCTGAAACTATGTATAATAATTTGAAAAGATCAATACATGAAGCAGCCTTTGAATCATTAGAGGAAGTTGAAGCAGAAAATAGACAGTTTGACCTCTGGTGGAATACTGAAATAGAAAGTCAGGTGAAAGAAAAACAAAAGTGTTATGAAACTTGGTTATCCACTGAGGATAATGAAGATCGAAAGCAATACGCCAGAATAAACCGAGAGGTTACAAAAATGGTTAAAAGGGCTAAAAACAAGGATTGGGAGAAGAAATTCGCGGAGATTGAAAACCACATTGGGGAAACAAAATCAAAAATAGCTTGGCAGACGATAAAAAGTTTGAGAAAAGACAGTCAACCTAATTTAGAAATTAATAAGATAACGAAGTGGGAAAAATACTATCAAGAGATGTTGACAAAGACAAGAGAAGAATATATTATGCTGCAAGAAACCGAAACAAACATTGAAGGAAACGTACAAAAAATAACAATAGAGGAAACAAAGAAATCACTTAAAAATTTGAAGAATGGAAAAGCCACAGGTAGGCATATTCCAGTGGAATTACTTTAAAATGCTTTAGATACAGTATTTGACATACTAAAGACCATCTTTAACAAATGTTTGTTGAATATGAAAGATGCAACAAATGAGTGGAGAATGGCATTTCTCACATCAATAAACAAAAAGGGGTCAACAACAGAATGTAAAAACTAACGAGGCATTAAAGGTACTGCTACCATTGGGAGGCTGTACGGACGGCTAATCAAAGAACGACTAAATGGGGAAAAAAGAGTACGGAATCAAGAAACACATCTAATATTTATTGACCTAAAAAAAGCATGTGACTCGGTCCACTCAAAAAACTTTACGAGGTTCTAGAAAAGAGTAACATACATGGAAAATATGTTGCCGCCATAAAATCGTTGTACAGGGGGTTAGAGACGAGAATAAAGGTTGGCAGGATTCTATTCAAAGTTTTAAAACCGACAAAAAGCCTCAGGCAAGGTTGTTGGTTATCGCCAACCCTCTTTAAAATGTATGTCAACGAAATACTTAAGGGATGGCAAAACAATTGTTCCGGCATGGGACTGGATATAAATCGAAGTTTTCTGCACACATTACTTTTCGCAGATGACCAAATTGTATTAGCTAACGACACATATGATATAGAATACATGATGCGGAAAATATACGAAACCTATAAAGATGCAGGCTAAAAAATAAAGTATCTGTCAATTGATTTCCCTCAGCTTAGGCCAGAAATAGAGGGAAATATGATTCAATCTTGTCAAGACACCTATTAAGAAGTAAAAATAACAAAAGAAGGATCCAGCAAAAAAGAAATAACCCATCGCAATTATCAGGGAAAACAAGCAATAAATAAACTAAACTCTCTCCTGTGGTCAAATAATATCCAAAAATAAATAAAAAAAGAGGCATGGAGAAGTGGATGCGAGATACGGCCAACGATGCTGTAAAAAGCTCGCTTATGTATATATATATATATATATATATATATATATATATATATATATATATATATATATATATATATATATATATGTTCAGATCAACATCAACAGCATCAGATACGCCGACGATACTGTCTTGATAGCAGACTCGGATCTGGACTTACAGAGACTCCTCAATGGTGTCCACAATGCTTGCGAAGCATCCGGCATGAAAATAACATAAATAAAACCAAGGTTATGACCATCAAAATATCTAAGAATGTCTCACTGCCAATATAGTTAAACGGCGAGGTCCTGGAACAGGTGGATAGGTTTCGATATTTGGGATGTTGGATGGACTGCAAGTTGGATCCGGACGCGGAAATAAGATGTAGAATAGAACAAGCCAGAAATTGCTTCATGTAACTTGGAAAGCTGCTCTGCGACTCACGACTCAACCTGGGCCTACGCTTGAGGCTCTCGAAGTGCTACGTTTGGTCTACCCTCTTATATGAAGCAGAAACATAGACACTTAAAGCACAAACCATCAATAAATTAGAAGCCTTTGAGATGTGGACGTACCGTAGAATACTTTAAATAACATGGACATCGCACACCACAAATGAAGAGGTTCTTCGCAGGCTGGGGATAGGGCGTGAGCTGTTTAAACTCGTAAAGATACGGAAAACAGCGTATCTAGGTCACATTCTGAGAAACCCTAATACCGTTACGCTCAGCTTATTGTTAAGGGAAAATCGAAGGCAAACGTGGCCTCGGAAGAAAGAAAATGTCATGGCTGAGAAACATACGTCAAAGGACTGGCCTGGACTTAGAAGAACTTATAAGAGCAGCCGAAGACCGAAAAGAATTTGCGACTGTGATATCCAACCTCCACTGATGGAGATGGCACATTAAGAAGAAGAAGTTCGGATAGGTTTCCGCGGTTGAACCGCGTCTAGAAATTTGTTTATTTCGACGTTTTGGCTTCGATTTTGAACTCATGTTTAAGAAGTTGAAAGTAAATAAATCTGCCTACTCCTTCGAGAGAACAGTTTGAGACCTTAGAGAGAACGAGTGCCGAGACCTGGGGAGTAGGCAGATTGAGACCCCGGCGTCAAGTCACAAATCCCTAAACCTTACCCGAGTGACTACACCTGAGGAGTAGGCAGGTTGAGGCCTAAGGTGAAAATCATTCTTCCTTCGTGACTACATCTGAGGAGGGAAATCTGACGATTTCCCTTCATTTTTCTCCTTCCATTGCATTATACATCAACAAATTTTGTGTTTAAAAGTTCTAAACATGGAGGAGATTATGGGCGTTGCAATAAAAATTGTGAATTCCATCCGTGCACGTAGCTTGCAACGACGGGTCTTTAAATTGCAGTCAGAAGATAGTGAGTCAGCTGAACACACTGATTTAGTTCTTCACACGGACGTCAGGTGGTTGATTTGCGGGAAATTCCTAGAAAGGTTTCAAGAATTATTACCCGAAATTACAGCTTTTCTGGCCGAAAGAGGTGATGACACTCAGATGCTGAAATGGCATTTTTGACAGACATCACAATACATTTAAACACCATTAACTTGGAGCTTCAAGATAAGGGAAAAACCATTATTAAGATAATAAGCGCAATAAACGCATTCAAAAGTAAGTTGCAACTCATGATAGATCAAATGAAAAGAAAGGATCTGAAACATTTTCCGTCTTTGAAACAAGGATTCCCCAGTCGAATTATCATATTTATGAGGCAGAATTATCAAATATTTAGGGTCAATTTGAAACACGTATTAATGATTTCAGTAAATTAGCAATTTATGAGTTATCCTTTTTCGTGTAAAAACATTGAGGAATTAGCTACTGAAATAGCAAGTCAATTTAACATGGACTCATGTTCTGTTGAAAATGAGTTATTGCAGATTTCAACAGATATACATCTCAAAGCCACAGCATCTGATACAAAATTCTGGTCTTTTATATCTGAAGATAAATATCCGAATCTAAGGCAAATCGACCATCAACTGTCGGCAATGTTTGGGTCAACTTACTTGTGCGAGTCTGCATTTTCTGAAATGAAGATAATTAAGTCAAAATATTGCAATCGATTAACTAACAAACATTGATCATCATACTTGCGATTAGCACTCGGTAATTACATACCATCTTATAAAAAATATGCTGAGGACATATAGTGCCACGCTTCAACATCCAAAGTCACTCTTTAAAGTTTAATACTAGAATTTTTTTTGTTTTGTAACACACAATAAACTCTTAATTTCGATTAATTAATAGGTTTTTTATTGATATTGTTACGAATTTTAGTTTTTTCTTGGGTTCGGTGATTTTAAAGCTCTTGATACAGTAACAAAAAAATGTTTATTCCAATACTTTTACACAATAAATTTTACTTTTATAAATTACTTAGATATTCAACAACCTTTACAACTATTTACATTTCATAAATTATAAACACTTTTAAAACTAAAACTGTCTTCTTCGCGGCCGCTTTTCTGTTTATACCTCTAAATCATAATTCCAGAGTAATCGACCTTTTTCTCGTAACAATCGAAACCGCTAGACACGTCGAGGAATTTCCAGTCAAATCGTGGTCCGGAAAAGCACCCCAAATTCGGTCAGCGCCGTAGTCTCTTGGTGAGCTTCGACAGGGACGGATTCAAAAAATCGTAACAATATTTTAGAGCAGACCTACACTTACCTTGACTAAAAATTGCATATTGTGCGGTAAAACTAATATCTATACCACATATGCACCCTACCTAGACGACAATCCTGCACCACACATACTTGCGGCCTCTCAGAGTCGATGGATCGTAGTCTAACAATATTGAGGTATATCGCCAGCAGTTCAAGTTTAAGCAACCCTAATCTAGGTACTTTCATTTGAAAATGTGCGGGTTATAACTGTCACTCTAAGGATGAATGTTTTTCGTTGCAGGATGTCATTGTAATTGATGTATTTTGGAATTTTTTATTAATATGCACAATAATTTAAATAATTAATCTATTCTATTTGGCTGTTTCACACTGTGTATTAAAAAATTCATAATTTTTTTATAAAAAGACGTACCCAAATGTACCGCCTATGTTTAAACTCGACAAGGTGCATAATTAAATGCTTTACATGACTGTTTTCTTTGAAGATCTAGAAAATTTTATCTGTATATAGTTGACATAAACACAAAAGATGTAAAGATATTTCGCCGCCATTTACATGGCAATCTTACTCGACCGCAGTTCGGACTTTCTTGTGAACTTATCAAAATAAATAACATTAAGTAACCGTTTATCTATTTTTTTTTTGACCTAAGATTAGACTTTATCGTCGTGTTATTGAAAGCTCACTTATTCGAATTTTTCAATTGTTGCAATTAAACTATCGTTAATAAAGCAACTGATTTTTGGCCAGTGCTTACGTTGGAATTTAAAAAATGGAATTGTGCAAGTATAATGAAGTGAACCAAAATCACCGCGATGAAGATTTCGACATAAAATTTTACAAACAAATGGGAAACAATTTGCCCGTAATAAATAGTTTGAACGATTTAATTGGAGAGCTTAGGTTGATTTTTAATTGTGATAAAGTTAATATCGATTTGGTACATTATGTAATGAAATCCTACAAGTCTGTCCCATCTGATTGGAAAAAATTTGCAAAATTTGATAGATTCAGGTAAGTTTTTGTCGTTTTAATAACTAAACAGAGACTTAATAACACCAGTGTAGTATTATTTTTAACAACACATTAAATTATTTGCGTACGTACTTTGTAATCAGATTAATTTAAATTAACAATAAATACGTAATAAATTATATTTTTAAATATTATTAAAAACAATGGTCCCAACCAAATTATCGCCACAATGATGTTAATTTCTTAAAACAAATTAAAATCATAAAACGCTTTAATATATTTTACACTCTGATAAAATTATTTATAAATGATGCTAAAGTTTTAATTTTGAAAATTATTTTTCTAGTTGATGCTGTACAATAACATAACAATAACAACTATATTTAGCAATGTCAGATAACAATAATTTAAAATTAAGATATACAGTGCATTCATTTTATTTTATTTCGTAAATGTAAGAAAATCCACAAGTCAAATTTTAAATCAAGCGGGAGGTTTAAAAATGTTATTCTGCTGTTTCTAAGTGACATCCCTTAAACATCCCCAACCCCTTCTTTAAAAGGTCAAAAAGCAACCGCTACTTTGTAATACATTAAATTAATATATGGATATATCTAAAGCCTTTGACCGCGTTTGGCACCAGGCATTGTTAAGTAAATTATCTGCCTACGGTCTCCCAACCAAATTGCGCCAATGGCTCTTGAGCTTCATGCAAGATCGCTCCTTACATGTGGCAGTTGACGGTATTTCTTCTGATGCGTTTAAAACTAATGCCGTGGTCCCCAGGGTTCCATCCTGTCCCCCACCTTATTTCTTTTACACATCAACGACCTCTTGAAAACCACCACGAACCCCATTTACAGTTTCGCAGACGATAGCACACTTGTCTCAACTTTCACATCCTATCGATCACTTTCGGTGAATGATACAAATGCACTCAGGCAGGAACAGGTTGATTCCATCAATAGAGATCTTAAAGCAATCCTCGAGTGGGAAACCAACAATCTTGTTCAGTTCAACGCCCAAAAAACACAAAGTGCCCCACGTTTTCCAAGAAAGTGAATTCCTCAAATCATCCCATTACAATGTCCGGAAATACCCTTGAACCAAGTCCCTACATCTCGATTTTGGGAGTCACGGTGTCCAATAATATGTTTTGGCATGACCATGTTGCTAACATCGCAAAGTCGGCAAGCCAGAGGCTAGGTTTTCTGTGGAAAGCCAGAAAGCTTTTTACTCCTGAACAACTGTTGACAACGTACAAGGCTCAAATCCGACCTCTACTGGAGTATTGCTCGCACATTTGGGGTTCAGCACCAAGGCATTCTCTTCGTCTTCTAGATTCCATTCAGAAAAGAGCCATTCGCTTGATAAACAGCTCAGTTCTCACAGATACCCTTCACCCTCTAGAACATAGAAGAAGAGTTGCAGACCAGTCATTGCTCTACAGATATTTCCATGGCAGATGCTCCAGAGAAATAAAAACTCTTGTACCACCATTGGCCACATTCGGCCGAAGAACATGGCACGCTGATCAGTCTCACCCATTTACTCTCAAGATTGACACTACAAGGACCAATCTTCATCAAGAATCCTTCTTTTACCGGGCTGCTACGGAATAGAATAAGCTTCCAAAATCAGTTTTTCCAGAAAACTATGACCTGCAACTTTTTAAAAAGCGTGTCCACAATCATTTTCTTTCTATAATCCCTTCCTCTTCTAATAGTCAAAGGTCAAAGGCTTTAGATATATCCAAGGCTATTGCACGGGATCAAACTTTTTAATAGTGTTTGTCCAGAGCTGAGTGACATAAGCCAGCAAATTTTCAGTAGACCGAAGTTGTCGAAATCCATATTGTCTGTCATGAATTATCTCAAATTTTTCCAGATATTTGATGAGTTCTGTGTTAATCGCTTTTTTCATAACTTTGGATATGACTGAGAGCAATGCAATAGGGCGATAATTCGCAGGAATAGTCTTCTTTCCTTTTTTCGGAATCGGTTGAACTTTAGCGTTTTTCCACATGGACGGAAATACTATTTGCTTGTAAGCTTGTAAGCGTTCTAACTCAGTGATATATCTTCCTCAAAAATCTTTCGCAAGGATTTCATTTCAATCTTCTATAAAGCTGTACAAAACGTATGTTCGTCCGTTGCTTGAATATACAGGTATAGTGTGGTGTCCAGTGCTCATCCGAGATCAAAACTTGGTAGAAAATGTTTAACGCCGGGCTACAAGACTGTCCTTTGGTCGTACGCGTCCAGATTATTCCGAAAGACTACAGATGCTAACTTACCGTACTTTGCCGATCGCCGCTTACGCGGAGATCTAATTCTCACCTTCCGGATGATTAAGTTTAATTATGGAAACCTCAGAGACATTTCTCTTTTAAATACCGACTCTTGTCTCCGAGGACATTAAAGGACATTAAAAAAGGAAAATTTTAAATGTGTACCAAGACAAACATTTGTCACCAATCGGTTTTTATCTTCTGGAACGATTTAAGTAATGTATATTTTGTTTACTTATGTATGATTTTGTAAATAGGCTGTCATAGGCTTAGATCTCAGCCTTCATTAATATGTAATAATAATAATTTTTGCCATTAAAAAGAGAGGAGGTGTCCGAAGAATATAGAAAACATCTTAGCTTTGTAATTAAATGTATCAAAACTAAATATTATGTGAACAAATAAAAACCAGTCTGTCCAAAATGGTCTGTTATTGTAAACGTCAAAAAATTTCCAGTATAATTCGCTGTTGGGTATTCCACGAGAAAAAAATTTCCACTTAAATACCTCCGTTGCTATGGTAATCTGTCAAAATAACGTATTTTGATTGGTTCAAAATTGCAGGAGTGGAATTTTCAAGAAAATCGATCGTTTCGTGTTTTTTGGAAATCACATTTTAAAGTCATTATTTGAAAATCTTATAGTTTTAAAAAAAATTTAAATGTATATCCCAAAAGTGTGTTTAAAAACGAAAATTAAAAAAAAACGTCCTGATTGGCCTATTTTTCGCAAAGTTACAGACATTTAAAAAAAAAGAGCGATTTTTTTCAAAACTTGATATCTCGAAAAGGGCTTAACATAAAAACATGAAAAAAATCATGGAGGTCTTTTTCAATGGGTACTATAACATAAAATTTTTCCAAAAAATCGAAGATGCAAAGGTAGAATGTTGTCTGATTTGGCGTGGCGTATATATAAAAAAAATAAAAATAAAAAGCAGTGCAAAAAGTATCTATTACTTGTCACTTGTTCATTTGAATAAATTACTAAGTACAGTTAATGAAACACAAAATCCGATGCAAAACGTTGTCAAATTATTATTATTACAGGAGTTATAAGAAGTTGTGAAAAATTTAAGATTATGTTTTCATATGAAAATGTCGCCAGTTTAAATATGAACTTATTGTTACAAATCCGGTCCTGTCGGCAACCGAGAAATCGACCGCTTTGCTTTGTAGCTGCCGACGGGGCCTAGCTAGGTCGCGCAACCTCTCGAAGCCGCGTCGAATAGTGGAGAAACAGGTAGAATGATCTGGAACTGTGACATCGATAAATAAAAGGGGAAGCGATCACAACAAGAGGCAGTATCGGCTTATGTGTCTATAAATTAATAAATGTAAATAGTTATATAGAGTTGTAAAAGTTGTATAGCTAAGTGAATATTTAAGTGGTTAATAAAAATAGAATTTATTGTATTGAAATAAACATTGTTTTGTTACTGGATCGAGAGTTTTAATCGCCGAACCCACGAAAGAACTAAAAGTCGTAACATTATTTTTGTTTTGAATCGAGAAATTTGTAATAATATAATACACAAAATTAAAAGTAGGTGTTCGGGATTTTGTTTTTTAATTACTTTAGCAGAAATATTTCTTTAATTCACGTAATAAACAAAATTAGTCAGGAATTTAGCAAATAAAATTCTGACATAAAAATGATAAACATAGTAAAATTTTATAGATTTATTTTAGTTTAAAGCAAGGCGGTTATTTTAATTGAAATAATAGAATAATTTCTTCTGCAGGCATTACGCGGGTATACTGATCGTAGAATGTATAAGAAAGTATAATAATATTTTATAAGCGGAAAAGTTTAAAACAGTAAATTTCTCTCGAGATGTTATCATTTTTATTTTTTTTATGATTTATGCGCTTGACCTTGGCTTTGGCCTGGTAAACTATATCGCAAAATTTTTTTTGTTAACTTGTTTCATCGTTTTCATTTATTTCAATTTCAATTATCGCAAAAAGACAAATGAAAATTCCGATATACTGCAGCGGTTTTAATTTATTTTTACTCTGTAAATAAAAACATATCATCGTTGTTCAATGAACTAATTTATTTTAATGATCTTATTTCAATTTTATTTTTATTATCTTAAACATTATCACTAATGAATGAGAAGATATGGGATGCCCAAGAGGGATTTAAAAAAAAAAGGCATATGACAGAGCGATGAGGAATAAATTGTGGTCACATGGTCTACGTATGGCAGTGGTTTCCAACCTGTGGGGCGCACCCCCCTAGGGGGGCGCGAGTCTTTTGCAAGGGGGGCATGCAGCTGTTTCCAAAATATCATTTTCGAATACAAACCAAAAAAGTCGAATAGGTGTCAAAAAAATGAATAAGCAAAATAGGTATACGTAATCCACAATCCTCGCCGCGAATTTTTCGGGTACAAATGCTAAAACATCCATCCATACTCTTTCTGGAACGAAAACATCTCGCTTTCTTATCCAGTGATAGCACATTAAAGCAGACGTTTCAAGACAAAAATAATATTGTTACGTTTTGGCTACGAGTAAAGGACGATTTTCCTACTTTGACAAACAAAGCTTTAGAAATTTTAATGCCATTTATAACATCTTAACTATGTGAAACTGGTTTTTCTATAGTAGCTGTCTTAAAAACAAAGTATCGATCTCGCTTAGTGATTGAATAGGAACTGAGAACCGCGATTTCTTCAATGATACCACGGTTTGAGAAAATTTGTGCTGAAAAACAAGCTCAACCGTCGCATTAAATTTTTATAATGTTGTATTAATTATACAGGGTGGGGCAACCCATACGACACGGTCCCTGTAAACCAAACCATACATTTTTTAGAGAATTTTTTCATTTCATTACATGTATATTGATTAAGGCTGCAAAAGGAAATTATTTTGAAGTCTACAGGGTGGCTCAAAAAAGTGTGACATATCAAAGTTGTGTTTTTTAAATGGAACACCCTGTATTTAGTTACACTTTTGAATAGTTCAAGAAAAAATAAAGTGATTTCATAAAAAGTACCATGTAGCTTACTATAATCGTTCTCGAGTTATTGATTTTTTTATGAAAATGCTAGGTACAATTGGAAACTAAATAACATGGAAATGTATAGAAAACATCCTTTTAAATTCTGACCAAGCATAAAAGAGGTTTTGGGCTATTGATTTCGATAGACTTCGTTTCTCAATATTATACTGAATGTTTAAAAATCATTGCCACTTTTTTACAATTTTGGACAAAGATAACGTTGGTATTTCAAATAAAACACCCTGTAATTTTTGAAGGAAGTGGTCTCTGTCTACCCCTACGGGAAAAAGGCGTGACTTTATGTATGTACGTATGGTATCCGATTTAAGAATGCCATATTTATAAGTACACGATCGAGCTTTACAGTTTCTATTGGACAGTAGCGTCGTATATAAATATTCGACCGCCAATTACATATGTGTTGAATATAAATTCGAGCCCTAAGTGTTTTAATTTAAACGTTACAATAAAAACATTTAAACAGAAACAATAATGGAACCAATTATTTACAGGTACACCAGAAACTTAGTTGATCACGGTAACGGAAAATACAATTTGATGACGCTTTGTTGGGGTGAAGGGCATGGTTCAGCGATTCACGATCACGCAAACTCTCATTGTTTCATGAAAATATTACAAGGATCGCTGGAAGAAATAAAGTTTGCGTGGCCAAAAAATCAAGAAGAACAACTGCAAGAACTTGGACGAAGACCCTTGCAACTAAACGATGTTGCCTATATAAATGGTAAAGTAGATTAGGTTTTTGTTTGTTTACAGAAAGTTTTGTGATTCTCTGGTAAAAAGCGATGAGCGTGGCATCCTTACTTTAAAAAAAAAGAATAAATTTTAATAAAATACAACAAATATCCGCACCGAGTACATGTAATTTAGTTCCTAGAGTGAGAAAGGTCAGAAAAAATGTGTAATTCGGTTCCCGATATTTTAGGTTTACCTGATTTTTATGTGTTATTTGCTTCCCGATATTTTAACCGGTGTCAAAGTGTAATTTGGTTCCCGAAAAAAAAATAATTTTAACCAATTGAAACATTTGTTTATTTAAGGCAGTAAAAGCAATGACATAGGAGACTAGACTGCGGGTCTATAGTCTATAGAGAGTTGGCTCCCGATGGCAAAGAGACAGTCGATCTCGTGCTTTCTCTAATGGGCGGAGCTAACACCCGATTCTCGTAACTGATCCCTCCACTCAGCTAGCCACGTGCCTCTCGGGCGTAAGCCCTGCCCATTAGAGAGAGCACGAAACAACCTCTTGATCGACTGTCTCTTTCCCAATTCTCAGCACGGGGACCTGCAGTCTACTCTTCTATGTCTGTGAGTAAAAGTAAAAAAATTAGCTTAACCTAACCTAATGGCCTAACCTAAAACCAACAGTACCTTTATTGAATGTGACTGAGCATGCACGATTCAAAAACACTGTAACAAAAGCAATACAATGCACAATATCAGTTTTTTTAACTAAAAATGTCGGGAACCAAATAACACATTTTTTCCGACCCTTCTCACTCTGGGTACCAAATTACATGTACCCAGGAACCAAACTACCAACACCCTCTACACCAACTGACTTTTAAACGGAAATAACAAAACAAACATTTATCGTATTTTTTTTTTGTTTTTTTTTGTTCGACAAAAAACGTCAGAATTTAGTTTTTTTGACAAGTAAAGTTGACCATGTACATAAATAAATATTTTGCTAAAATTTGTTTCACGATTTTAATCTATTTATAAGTTCTTAAATTATGCAATACTTTTAGTGCTAACAATAAGTGTTATTATTGTTAACATTCATATTTTTTATTAAAGTTTGAACATTTTCTGACATTAAAGGGATTCGATTTGTTTGAAATGTTGGTATATATATATATATATATATATATATATATATATATATATATATATATATATATTTAAATACAAGTTATGAATAGTTAAAAAAAGGCTAGAGTACACCAAAATTTTTAAATTATTACAAGCCAATTCTCAAATGTTTTTGGCGTCAAGCCATCATCAGGAGAAATTTTTATCACAAATTTGTTTACTAAAGACTAAACATGAACTATAGCTCAACAATGAACATTTTAAGATGAACAAAAATTATAGAATTGTAACTAAACTACATCATTTAAAAGATATGTACATTTTAAAACTTTTTAAAAACATGGAAACATTTAAATTAAAATCAAGTTGAGGGATGACTACTGACAACATGGATTGACAAGGAGACATATGACAGCAGTGTTGTTAGCATGTAAATAAAATTTTGGTGTACTATAGTACACAGTAGACACAACCCCCCTTTTCTGTTATATATATTTAAATGACTGTTGTTGGATTTATTGCAATAATCGCGACCAAAAATCATTTATTTTAGATTCCATTGGACTTCATAGGGTGGAAAATGTGTCAAATGTTGATACAGCAATAAGTTTACATTTATACTGCCCTCCTTATCAAAATTGTACAGTATTTAACCAAAATACAGGACATACATCGACGGCTACAGTTACATTTTACTCCGCTTTCGGAAAACGTATCAAGGTAAATAAAATATAGTATATTACGAATGAATTTGTGTACTTGGGTTCAAAGTTTACTAGAGATAGAAAGTATGACAGTGACATTGAGCGAAGGGTGTTGGCAGCAAAACAAATGACTGAGGCACTGCATAGCTTTATGAATAGCCAGAAAGTGTCAAAAAAGACACATCTGGCGGTGCATAGAGGTGTGTTGGTTCCTACACTTATGTATGGTAGTGAATGTTGGGTTTGGCAGAAAAAGCATGAAAATAGGATTATTGCTACGGAGATGAGTAGTCTGAGAAGTATAGCCGGAGTGACTTGGTTGGATAAAGTAAAGAATAGTGAGCTGTGGTGTAAAAGAAGATGTGGTTACAAAGATAGATAAAGGAATGCTTGATGGTTTGGACACGTAGAAAGGATGGATGAAGAAAGATTGACGAAACAAATTCATAAGGCGAGTGTGAATTTACAAATCGGTAGAGGTCGACCTCGAAGAACATATCTCGATCAGATCAACATTGTTTTGAAAAAAGGTCAGGTCAAGAGTACCAACAACCGACGAGCATGTATGAGAGCACCGATAAAAGTAGAGGAAGCAAAAGATGTGTGTGAGAACCGTAGCAAGTGGAAGGAAGTGGTCTCTGCCTACCCCTACGGGAAAAAGGTCTGACTATATGTATGTATGTAGCTCTCTGGCTCATGTTTTTTTTGCCTAAGCATAGAAACCGGGACCTTGCCAGTCCCCCGCAGTGGCATAGAACGTATCTTCCTCTTCAAGACAGAAATGGCATCCACTGTTCTCAGCCTCTCCTAACCTACAAAGGTATTTGCGAAATCAACAATATCCTGACAGAGGAGTTCAGGTCCGATGGGTTCGGTCTCTGAGCCTGTTTTGGCTTGTGTATCTACCACCTCATACCCTTCCAACCCTAAGTGTCCTGGGATCCATATCAGTGTAACATTATTTAGGTCTGATATTTCCTTCATGGCATTCTTGCAATCCATCACGTTTCGTGAGGTGATAACCGGAGAGGCCTATGCCTTTAGCACGGCTTGGCTATCGGAGCAGATTGCTATTATATTATTTAAAAAGTTTAGCCTTTTTAATTCCTTAGCACAGTGTTTAATGGCGCCCGTCTCGGCTTGTAACACCGTGTCGACCCTGACCGATCGCAATTTTATATTTTGATATTTCATACATACCCCTTCCAGTGCTACAAAACATTTTGGAGACGTCTGTGTACCAGATCGAGTAAGCTAACACTGGAATCCGATTTTTTCATGCCTTTATTTCAGTGAAGAGGATGTGAAATTTTATGCTGAAGCAATAGTGAGGCGACATTTCATCACCCATGACCGGGAAAAATTAATAATTGTCTCTCATGAGTATGCAGATGGTCTGCTTCTTCTTCAAATGCCTATTCATTCCGAATATTGGCGATCATCCTGGATATGATGACTTTGTTCACGGCTGCTTTAAATAGTTCAGTAGTAGTTTTTGAGAACCATATTCTCCTTCTTCGTAATGGTCCTCTGCCATAAACTTTTCCTTGAAGAACGGATATTTGCTTTCGTCCCTCATAATATGTCCAAGGTACTCAAGCTTTTTTCTCTTGATGGTGTTCATTACTTCCAAATCCTTCTTTATTCTCTCCATCACTGCCTTGTTGGTCATTCTGTCCACCCATGATATTTTCATCACTCTCCTGTAATGACGAGTCTTCTTTGTATTGCCTTGGTTAATGTCCATGACTCCATCCCATAAAAAAGAATCGAGAAAATATAGCATCGGAGGAGTCTGATTTTGATGTCGATGTTGAGGATGTGACTTTAAAACAGTTTAGCCATTTGGTTAAAGGTGGCCTTTGCTTTCTCTATTCTACACCTGATCTCCTGTGAGTGGTCCCAATTATCATTGATCATGGTTCCCAGATAGGTGAAATGTGTTACACTGTCTATTGGTGTGTTGTTGATCGTTAAGCCGTATCTTCCACCAGTTTCTCTACTGATTACCATGAATTTGGTTTTACTAATGTTAATTTCTAAGCCATAGTTACTGCTGACATATTTTCATTTGCTCATTAGTTCTTGTAAGTTGTTCATGTTGTCAGTGAAAACCACAGTATCATCTGCGCACCGGATGTTATTCATTCATTCTCCATTCAGCAAAATTCCTATGTCGGTATTCTCAAGGACCTCTTTAAAGATTTCCTCCGAGTAGAGATTTAAAATGAGTGGTGACAAGATACAGCCCTGCCTAACTCCTCAAAGAATGTTTAGATGCTGTGTTGGTTTGCTCTTCCATATTAATTTTAATAGTAGCAGATTGATTCCAGTAAAGATTTCGGATAATCCTTAAATCTTTATTATCCATCCCCGTATTCATCAAGACGTCTATCATCTCTTCGTGTTTTATTCTATCGAATGCCTTCTGGTAGTCTATAAAATAGGCAAAAATATCACGGTTCATATCCCTACAGCGCTGGAACAATACTTGTAGACAGAAAAGTATATCTCTTGTACCCAGGCCCTTCATAAATCCAAATTGTGTATGTGACACTCTTCCCTCGTAGATCCTATAGATTCTTAGATGAATGATTTTGAGAAACAGCTTTAGCATGTGACTTATAAGACTAATTGTTCTGTAGTCACCACATGCTTTGGCTCACTGTTTCTTTGGTAACATTATAAGTTCAGAGATAAGCCACTCTTTTGGAATGTTTCCAGTATTGTAGATGTTATTAAAAATGCCTGTCAGGAATGTGATGGACTCATCATCAAGAAGCCTGAGGAATTTCGTATTTAGTATTAAGTATTTAGTATTAATGGAAGCTTTTATTTCCTCTCTCATGGTATCAGGTCCGGACTCAGCCTGAATTGGGGGTGGGTCTCCTCTCTCATCAAAAAACAACTGTTGTCTGCTTAGCTATTATCAACTACTTATACGTCATTTAAACATTGAACATTTCAATAGAAAACACATTTTTAGCAAAAGGTCTCTCAGTTTCTGCTAAGTTAACCCATGCCCGGGAAAAATTGGTAATTGTCTCTGCATGAGCCTACAGATAGTCTGCTTAGCTGTTATTAACTACTCATACGTCATTCAAACATCGAACATCTCAATAGGAAACACATTTTTAGCAAAAGGTTTCACATTGTGCAACACTTACTTCCAGGAGTTTTTTTTACCTTGTTTTATGTAATTAACTAACAACCTAACAACTTATCGACCAATAAAATAAGAAAAATGTTAGCGACAAATGATACACCCATTGCGCATTCCGTCTAAACAGTGTACTACTACGTAAAATGTTAACGGTATATACTTATTGAGGAATTGGTGTTCCTATGCCTTAATAGATTTCACCAACAAAAACCTTTACATCGTAGAATTTTTTTGTGTTAAAATTAGGTAAAGTTAAAAAATAATTATAACCATACAACACTTACATCCATCTGAAAAATAAGAAAGATTATCTAATATCATATCTACCGTACTACGATTTGCATAGAAAATTACTCTTCTAAAGTTTCTTTTTATTAGTATTATTTGAATAAGTTAACAATTTTGTTTTTAAACAAGATTAATTCATTAAAATATAGCTTGTAAGCTAGAAGGATGTTTATATTATTAAGTTAAACAACAATCGTTGTGTTCTAACGATAACTTAATGATAACCGTAAAAAGTATAAACAATACTCAAGTTTAGAATATATCACCACTGTTGTTATACAAATTTTTATTGTTACGGCATTAGTAAATTTGCAAAAATATTAAATAAATTACCATTTTATCATAGCGTTTTTTGTATTCAATAATAAAAGGGGGTTTTAGGTACCTACCTACATTGTTTTGAAAAAAACTAATTTGTGGAAACTCTTACAAAAGATTATTAATAAGTATATTATATATTTGTTCGTAAGATATAAATTTGTTAATTTTAAAATGTGATTTATCCATCGTTAAAATTAAAATTGTTTAAAAAGCAAGTACACAACAGTAAAATCGCATACAGAGATTTAAAAGAGTACCACCCATACGTTCATCAAAACTGCTTGGATAAAAATAAAATTAATTTAAGTACCTCTGCAACTTTCGCTTCAAAGCTGTTTGTTCTCTACTGTTTATAAGAATTACTGCTACTTAAATTTATAATTTACATGCAGTAAAATGGTAATAAATAATAATCCATTCTAAATGTTCACCTCTTTAATTTAAAAGAAACAGCATTTTACTTTAAAAAATTCTGTTCAATCTTCATGTTATAATTTACAGCATTAATACTATAGTTATAAGACACCTTTTTATTTGGTGATTAAATTTTAAAATTATTTATATTTTATTTTTCTTTCAGGAAAACAAAGAAATTACCGAACCGGAAGATAATTGATGTTGAACGTTCACTCATGGAAAAATATTTTTTATCTTGTACGGTGGTTTTTTAACTAAAATTCATTTATGTTAAATTTATAATTTATTTTATAAAGTATAAGTTAACGGATATTGGTTATAAACTATTATGAACATTGGTGCTAATTTAAATAAACGATATTTAAAAAATATTAATAAGGAAAGAATTTTTTAGGAAATTATTAACTAAGTGGCACATTATTTGAAATGATTTTTCATAACAAACAACAATTCTTTTTAATGAAAATTGTATTTTATTTAATTGACACTGACTGTGAGAGAAATCAACCTTAAAATTTAAAAAATATAAATGTAATATTTTGATCGAATAAATATTTATTATTACTTTTTATCCATGATCTGCACTTTATTGAGACTTATTATCAACAGTTAATATTTATTTATATAGTATACGCATATAACAGTAAACTTTATACACAACACACTCGGAAATTGGTTGTCGTCTATCTGACAGCCAACTCTAACCACGCGCTCATTCGTCAAATCATCTCTCGGAAAATTGGTTGACGTCTATCTGACGGCCAACTTTGACCGCGCGCTAATTCATCAAATCAAATAGCGCGTGCTTCCGCGACTTCCTGTTACTGTTACACATTACACGAAATCACTTCCACAAATTGCGAGTAAGCGAGAGGAAAGATGTTACACATGCAAGAAAGGGAGAGCAAAAATATTACAGATCAAAAATGACAATAAATACGAATTTTAGCATTGAGTATTTTTAGGTTACTCCAGACCTGGCCAATATGCGGCCTTCCACTTTAAATTGTGCCGGACGATGTTATATACGCGTTTTCAAAAGTCTGACGGATAATTTATAAAGCTTGTTTAAAAGTTATCATAATTTGGTAATTACAATTGTCTGCCTGTCTTGCTTATTGTAAAACTGCAAAAATAGGATTACTGTTGACGAATTCTTAAATATCTCGGATGCATATGCAGATAAATCAATAAAGTATGAACTGATTTTAAAAACTACTAAACGACCTTTAAATTAAAGTTAGGATATTGTGCTTTATCATTAAATTGCAGAAATAGGTTGGTTACTGAAGGATTCTTGAATATCTGAGGTTAGGTTAGGTTAGGTATCATGTGAGTGGGGCGTGGTCGCCCCTCCACTGCGACCATTAGTAGATTTATTGTGGCTCACCCCTAGAGGTTACAGATCTTCGCACAATCCAGCCCTTCTCACGATGTTCATGGTTGTATAAGGTGAGATTTTTTTGGAATCGGTAGGTTCTAGGTTGGTGTAACCAAATATGATAAACCTTATTTTTCACAGGCCAGGGCATAAACATAGTATATGTTCAGCAGTTTCGTCTTCCACGCAGTAAAACTAACAGTCCGTTTGTTGGTTCAGACCTATCCTTCTGAGGTGGTATCTTAGACGACAGTGTCCTGTAAGCAGTCCCGTTAGAATTCGCAGGTCATTTCTGCTCCATTCTAGGATCTGCTTAGTTGTGTTTCTCGGGGGTTTAGGTAGAAACGCCTTCGAATGAGTCAACCATGGCATATCGGACCAGTACGTGAGTATTTTCCTCTCCGCCCAGTCCGAAATGATTGTTTTGGTGGCACTTGTGGTGACTTTAAAAACCGGTTCTGGTCCAGTGAACGCAAATTCGGCCCCCTGTTTTGCAAGGTTGTCGGCTTTTTTGTTTCCCTTCACTCCCTAGTGCCCAGGTACCTAGATGCAATTCCATACAAGTTTAAAATTTATCTTGTTGGAGCTCAGTGCTTTTAAAGCAGCCTGGCAGTATGATATTATAATATCTAAGGTTAGTATGGTATCTAATGGAATAAGAATGGACTTATTATCGACCTTTTAAATGTTAGGTTAAAAAACCAAAAGAAAAATTAATGAACAGAGAATTAGGCAAAAGACATTATACGATACTAACTGCTGTATTGACAAATGTAAATTATGTGAATTTATAAAAAAAGATTATTGCTTGTTTTTTGTCGGTGTACCTATTTTTACGACAAAAGTAAATACTTATAATGAAACTTTAAATCACATTAAATTTTTTATATTTTTGCAACTACTTAATAGTAGTAGTAATTTAGTTAACTATGTTTTATACATTACGGTACAATTCAAGTGTTGAGTATTTGCAGTACCAATATTTATATATGTGCTTATGTATTAAACCTGTATGTACCTATTATTTATTATTTAACTTTCATATGTTCATAATAAGATTTTCACTGTGATAAAGAATAAAGTTATTTTAAGTGTCATCAAGAATTATTTATCTACTTTTTGTAAAGTATCTGAGTATTCAAGAACAAGTTCATAGAATAAAAAGAAAAGAAAAATATGTACGTACAATTTGGGCAGTGCCACAAGGAAGTGTATTAGGACAAGTCTAATAACTTTTATACACTAGTGATATCCCTGATTTAGAGCATAACACTATAGCCACTTTCGCTGATGACACAGCCATCTTAGCAGTCGAAAATGGTCATGACGAAGCTACAGCTAAATTACAAGCAATCATTAAGCAGATTTAAACATGGACTAAAAGAGAGAGAATCAAGCTTTACTAACAAGAGAGGTCAACACGTCCTAGTTAGACTGAATAATGCTCAGGTACCTTATGCCAACACAGCCATATTAGATGCCACAGATACGCTAAAAACCTTATCTCAAAAAGAAAAGAGAAAAATTATGAGTTATATCAAAAACTCAATAAATAACAGTAACAAGTAAATTTTATTACCCCAATAGTTAATTAAATTATCTTATATTCTTCAATCGAAACAATTTCCTAATCAAGTGTTTTTATTATTGTATGGGACCAGAAGTGTCTATGATTATACGTGTATATATTTGTATGTTATTATACATATCACTTAGTTATAAATTTATATTTTAGATTTAATTCATTACAATTTATTTTTATTTTCTTATGTCTATATCTACTTACCGATTATAATCCAACATAAAATAAAATAAAATAATGTAAAATTACAATAGTTCCTTGGAACTAAAGCTTCTGTAATATTCTCTGTTTATTTACATTTTCTTAATTATATACCCTACTGTATTTATTTTTTGGTAAATAAACATTATTATTATTATTATTATTAAACTGCCCCGTTAAAGCATTTGAGTTTACCAGGCCTGGGTTACACAGCTAAATTTATAATATTAAATTTGAAACACGACTTCGAGCTTAAAATATTTTTTAGGTCTATTTTTTAAATATTAATTATTGTTTCTTTACAAAATTTATATACCTAAATTCATGTCAAGAAACTAAGTAATAAATATGCTACTAAATTGTTTATTTTAACAGCACAATTTGCTTCGATTTGGTAATTGCCTACTCACGAGAGACGAAAAGTATGTGATATCAACCGTATGGTGTTGGCAGGGAAGCAAATAAATTAGGCCCTGCATAGCTTTATGAGCAGCCAAAACGTGTCAAAAAAGGCACGACTGGATGTGCTTTAAGGAGTGCTGATCCCTACACTATTGTATGGTAGTGAATGTTGGGTTTGAAAGAAGAAGCATGAAAGTAAGATTAATGCTGAAAGAAGACATAAGTAACAAATATAAATAAAAGAATACTTAGATGGTAAGGAAACGTAGAGAGAATGGATGAAAGAAGATCGACGAAACAGATTTATAAAGCCAGTGTGAATGGGCAAGTCGGCAGAGGTCGACTTATGCCTCGATCGGATCGAAATTGTTTTGAAGGCCAGGTCAATAGTACCAGCAACCGACAAGATGTTCAAAAGCGCTGATGAAAATAAAAGAAACAAAAGACGAGCGTAACAACCGTAGCAAGTGGAATAAAGTGGTCTCTGCCTACCCCTACAGGAAAAAGGCGTGACTATATGTATGTGCATCCCTGTTAACAATTTAAAATTCACTTCTAATTAGGCATATTTAGTACTTTTATCTACATAGGCATTGCCCTTGTACAATTTCTACCATTAAAAAATTGAAAAAAAGCTTTACAGCTCTTACAATTGTATTTATATATCCAATACAATGCTTTTGCTATCATAATAAACTAACATTTTCAACAGATAACTTTTAATTCAAAAAATATTCGCTAATATAACCGGAGTCATTTGGTACACGTACACGTACATTCACATTCGGGTTTCCTACTAGAAATAAGCATTCTATTATTATTATTATTATTATTACGATGCTGCGAAAAATCAGAAGGCACTTTATACCATTCTCCAGTACTGGTATTCATTTGCCACTGTGATTTTTTTTTTGGTTGAAGCGTTGGTTTTTCTTTTGGAGATTGGAGTTTTGTCTGTTCTTCGTTTCTATCTCTTTTGACGATGCAATTGCAACAAGCCTTGCCTTTACAAGGAAAAGCCTTATGATATTTTATTCTGTAAACAAAGTAACATAAAAGCACTTTAAAAAAAAATTTGTTAAAGTAATAAAAAAAATATTTTTTAATACACATAATTTGTATAGTTTCTGTATAGTAAATCTATAACTATTAAAATTATTGTAATTTTTTCTCCGATCCAAACATCAAAAATCACGAGCAATTTATTGTGTGAGGACACAAACTTCATCAATTTGACAAGCAGTATTATAATAATAACATAAAAAGTGTAATTTTTCTCAGATTAAATAAAATAAATCACAAATTCAAAGGGAACGAAAAATAAAAACTTATATTATTTAAAAACTACAGCTTTACCTCTTTTCTGTCAACTCAGAAATTCTCTTAATGATTGCGTCTTCACTTTCGCTGGGTTCTTCGTAATCAATAATTGGTTTTTCTAATGGTTCATTATGTCTACTTCTGTGTTCGAATTCCCTTAAAGCACGCTGTACTCTATTTTTGTTTCGAGATTGTAAGGTTTCTTCTAGTTCTTGAACTAAATCTACATATTGTTCGTTACCCTGATAAGGTAAATCCTGGTAACTAAAAAATGATATTTTTGACACAGTTAATTTTTCAAAAATATGGGAAAAAAATATTTTATTTGTTAAATTTTATTCTAAATTAAAAGTTTTATGTAAAAATTCAAACTGGTGTTATTTAAGCTTTTTTAATTTAGTCAGTTTATTAGAAAAACTTAAAAAGTGTCGAATTTTTTTTTAACTTAATTTAATGCATTCTCAGATAAAAGTAATAAAGAAATTAAAATATTAAATATAAAAAAGTGAATAGACAAAAATTTTCTAATTGTGTATATCTCTATTGAATGCATTTTTTAAATAATAAATTTAAAGCTTTATTTAAAATCCAACATTAAAATACTTATGGCATTATTACAAAAATTCTTACTATAGGTACTGAAAAAAAGGAATGAAACAGATTAAATAAAACACAGATAAAATATTTTATTCATTTAAATTTATTGTGTCTTCTTTAAAGTAATCTAGTCTTGAAAACTGTAAGCGCCATGTATTAAATTATACAATATATTCTCGATGACAAGTGTGTTTCATTTACTGTGATAACAAAATTCACGGCGATAAAAGGCAGTAAACCCTTCAGCCTATAGTAGGTAAAAAACAGATCGAGGCAGCTTTATTGAGTTATCGAAGAATCCACCAAATGCACTGCGAAAGACGTCGTCGAATAGTAAAGGTGAGTCGAGACACCAGAGGTTCCGGTGGTGAAGCTGCCCACACCTCAGAGCATATACAGCTTGTCGATTTCCCTTCTACATTTTTGAAAAGGGTGCAGACTTTTGGCGCTTTGAGCTCCGGAATAAGTGCATTATTAAGCGAGATATCGAGATTCAAAGTTTGCATCATTCCGATCTTTAGTTTATTTTTTTTTGCAAAATGTCGGAGTTCTAATTTTTATATTATGATTTTCAAATAGTGCAGTTAAAAATACGTCGATTATGATTTGTTCCCCTCTATCTTTACTTTTGTCGGCTGGGGTGAGAGAGGTCAATTCCTATCCTAATAGCAAATGTCATGAAATTTATGTCAGCTACTTACAACAGTCATACCAACCTACCAAATAATAGTATATTCTTTAACGAGCGTATAATGATGGCTATTATTCTCGAGGATAAAAATTTCGAAACGAGCCGCAGGCGAGTTTTGTACTCATCCGAGAGGATAATAGCCATTATACGCGAGTAGAAGACTATACTTTCTCTACGACCATCGCAGACCATCACTATTACTGGTTAAATTCTTCATCTTATTGTCGTAATCGAATAGTCGAGATGACAGTTTATCAGAATGAACATGACATTCGCGATATCGAGTTAGAGGAGCAGAGCTCACTTATGAAAAAGCTGTTCTACTGCAGCTTCCTTATTGGTCTCAGCCTGTTGGATCCTAAATATTAAAATTGGTGATTAGTTGTCAGCTGTTAAATAATGTATCAGGGGTCTTGGTGATTGATTGTCAGCTGTTGAATAATGTATCGGGATCTTGGCGAATGGTTGTTAGCTGTTGAATAATGTATCAAGATCTAACATATCCAAGGAATCATATCAATTTATCAATAGATAACGCTTATGTAATTGTTGTAGAATCCAATGTTTCCAATCCAATAATGGCTACTATTCTTGAGGATGAAAATAGGCGAGTTTTGGAATCATCCGAGAGAATAATAGCCATTATACGCAAGTAGAAGACTATACATTCTCTACGACCATCGCAGACCATCACTATCACTCGTTAAATTCTTCATCTTCAAGGTCGTAATCGAATAGTCGAGAAGACAGTTCATCAGAATGAATATGACGTTCGCGATAGGAGACTTTCAAGTATTACGGAACGTAATTTTTGACCCTCTCTCCCCCCTATGTAACGCGCCGTAACATTTTTCTGTAACCTCCTACCCCCCAAACAATACGTTACACCCAAGTAGCCATTTTTACAGGGCCGTAATAATTATGATTAGTTTAGACGGTTTAAAAGTAAGCAAATCTATATTTTGTAACTAAACTAAAGCAGATAACAAAAAATTTATAGGACATTTTTTGTGTAGAAATTTTTTTTTTAAATAAAAAAACAATGTTACGTAACGCGTTGTTCGAACCCCCCTCTCCCCAAATTGCGTTACGAAATACTTGAACGCCCCCATATCGAGTTAGAGGAGCAGAGCCCACTTATGAAAAAGCTGTTCTATTGCAGCTTCCTATTGGTCTCAGTCTGTTGGATCCTGAATATTGAAATGTATCAGGATCCAACATATCTAAGAAATCATATCCATTCATCAATAGGTAATTGTTGTAGAATCCAATGGTCGTAGAGAAATATAAATTTCGATATTAAAAAGTTTTATTACTTTTTGTACAGAGCGATACCTATATTCACTGTTTTCTCATGTATTTAAAGGTAAAAGTGGTAGTAAACTATCTCCTTTTTATTCTGTTGCATGAACTAAATTATAAACAATTTATTAAATGAATATTCTTTTATAATTTAGTTCCAAAAATGAGACTTAAATTGAACTTTTGAGGGATAGACCTACCTAGTTAGTTTATGATCTGATTGATCTGACAAGTAATATTCATCACTTTCTTGTTCATTCTGAAATATTTCCCAACGGTCATCATCTGAGCTTGATAATTCATAGTCTATTGGTGGAGGAGTAGGTTTTTGAGATTGTCTTTTAGAAATGGATGAAGGAGACATAAATCTTCTAGCACAACGACTATTGTAAAAAAATAAATAAAATAATTAGTTTTTGGCAATTTATAATAGTACACAATGGCAGGTTGTTACGAAAATATTTGTAAAAATAATTCTTACAATGTTTACCCTTAATAATAAATGTTGAATTTTCTATATTGTTATGGATTGTGATTAACAAGTCCACCCCTGTCTCATAGTCTAGCCGAGGGACGCGACGTGGTGTGCAAAAGTATGTTTAATTCTTCACGGTAGTACAAACACCCTTCATTTATAGCCGCAGGCGGTAATTGGAGGCCCGCAAAGTGTCGAGTATAACATCGAAAATCGCGACAATTTTCAGAAATTTGATGGGTATATTTAAGAATCGCGAGCCGTGAGTTTTGAAGTTTTATTATAGAAGAAATTATTGTATTGCTACGATAATACGTCTCTGTTCTGGCCGAGGCGCTGACCTATTTCTTAGGCAGCATCAAAAACGCCCCATCTGGCGATTGACTTATGGCCGCGGCGTGATTAAAGGCGTCTAGAAAAGCCAATCAAATTCGGGAATAACCAAAGAGAATTCTCTCGCTCCTTCGAGTAATAAATTGTAGGTACGAATTTTTGTCCCTAACAAACACATGAGAAGAATAAAACTAATTTATTTTTTAACAAAGTAACCTGCAACGTTTATATACCTGGTATATCGGTGTTGAAGTGTTTTAAACACCCATTTATCTACCGCCGACATTACTTCGTTATTATCAACAAAGCGGATTTTTTTTAATTTTGGGAATAAATGGTAGTCGCTAGGAGCCAAATCTGAAGAATAAGTGGTTGTTTAAAAATTTCAAATCCCACATTAAAAATGGCAGCCATTGCAACACAACTTTTGTGGGCCGAAGCGTTGTCCTGGTGGAAGAGCACACATCGAATCAATTTTCCTCCTGTTTTTTCTCTGATCGCTTCACCTACTTTTGGTATTAAATTCACATAATATTCACCTGTTATGGTGCGCCCAAGCGGTAAGTAATCCATGTTTTGTTTTTTGGATTCTGGAAAAAGTGATGAACTCATGTTTCGTCGACCGCAAGAAATGTTCGCTTAAATTCATCGGGATTCCTGTTAATGATCTCCAAATTTGTCTCCACTGCAATCTGACGAACACGCTTCTGGTCTGCCGTCAGCTTTCGTGGAACCCAACGTGCAGAGAGTTTTTTGAGACCCAATTACTGATGTAAAAGTTTTTCAACGCTACATGCCTCTGCTATAGCCTTGACTATAATTCTTTTGTCATTTAATACCATGTCATGGACTAAATTCACATTTTCTTTGGTCACCACAAATTTGGGGGTTCCTGCACCTGGTGCATGTTGACGGAATTTCTCTTCCCAGTTTGAAATCTCGTGAACAGTTGATTACGGAGGGACAGAGTCACCCAATACTTTTACCATGACCTTATAAATTACTTGCGGTGATAACCCATTTTTACAGATGTACTTTATCGCACCTCTTATCTCTATTTTGTCCATTTTTATAAAATCACGCACACCTCAATGGAAAAAAATTAATATTTAACATGCACGAACTGATGCGCTGATGCTAATTGGCACAAACCATGTCATACAATAAGCTTTTGCCTGACACTTTATTTGCATTTGTCATCCAACGCCAACTATGTTAGGGACAACAATTCGTGAACTATCGTCGTATGTAAAAAAGACAGCAGTCACGAAAGTTTTTAAGTTAAGTTTTGAAGTAACTATAAAGTGTTATAAAGAGGTTGTATAGGTATTGTAATTGTCTAAGTGATTTATAAAGTGAGAAAATATTTTAAATAAATATTAGAATAAATTGTTTAGTTATTGTACGGAGTGTTTAAAATAATCAAACCCAAGAGTAATTATTCAGAAAATACAGAAAACAGATTAAAATAAATTTTTTAAATTAACAAACCCAAAAATAAATACCGTAACAATATGTTTTCCACAGTTTGATAAGCGACAAATGTTAAAAAATAGTGCAGGGATTTACGTATTAATTTGGATAAAAAATACTTACCCACATTTTCCACAACAACAAAACTTGCGTTCTTTGTTATTTATATAACATGTATCTCTCCGATTAAAACGCGAGCGGTCCCTACTTTCTTTTTCATATCGTGGTTGATAATTTTCACAGGGATAATCAAAACGTTTCTGCACTTCATATGTATCATATTTATCACCATCTTGTATCGGATATTCGTAGTTAGAAGCATCATCTTCTGATGCTTCAGTAAAAATACCTCTTAATTTGAGTGAGGGGCGTTGTTCGGAAGGATATCTTTCTAAAGTTTTTTGAGAACGATTCGAAACTTGAGAATATCTTTCAGGTGGCGAATTAGATAGTCTGTAAGTTTTGTGATTGGGTGATGTTTCATTAAAACATGTACTTCCTCTGACCCTTGATTTTGGAAGACAAACAATTGCTTCCGAAGAATATCGCTCTACAGTTCTTGAAGGTCTTTCTGGTGGAGAGGTAACAATGCTTTCTTTTCTTAAGTAATTCCTACTTTGCCCTTGTGGAGAAGAAAGTTTTTTCTCGTGGTAACCCTTACTAAAAAATATTTTAACAATTTTTTTTTCTTTGGCTTTCCAGTAAACACAATAAAGTGACTAAAAGGTTGACACAATTATGTATTGAGAATAATAACTTAATAACAAAATGTGTTGTTAAATATTAAATAATGTTTGTTCCAGTAACGATTTTTAAAAGAAATATAGATATTTTTTATATTATTACATTACAAACAGCGTTTTGTTAAATTTATTTATTTTTTTATGTAATAAACCAATATTCAGTAAAAATTATTATTTAACAATAGGGTCGGGCCTGACAAAAGCTCTTGAGCACCTTGGCCTTAAAATCTTTTGTGCCATTTAAGTAAATATTAAATATAAATGGACTTACTTTGTTAATTAAAAGATTTAACAAAAAAGGAGTTATTTGTAAAATTGTCCGATCTCAACTGTAGTTTGTGTGGTGTAACTAATTAATTGCTAAAATATTTTAAAATTTGACTAAGCATCGCTTTTGTACACAAGAATTTACCAAGTCCTTGAATATTCTGTACGACATCTATTAAAATTTGTTTAAAATTCAATAACAAAGTTTAAATTAAGACATTACTAATCAATAATTTTTTTAAGAAGCTTTAAACTAGATGTTTAATTCATAAAATTATATTTAAAAAAAAAAATTGAAACCTTTCAATGAGGTAATTTAAGAAACTTTTTATTGGCTAGCTGGTTTGGCTGGCCAATCAAAGAACGCAAAAGGCAACGATTGAGGATGTAAACAAGGCAAAGAATGAGAATAAAAGGTTAAAAGGTGTGGCAAAAAAGGTTGTGGCAAGAAAGAAGGAGAGTGATAAAGATAAATTTGATAAAAGGTTCTGACGATTTCCAGTACAATATTAAACTCTTCTGGAAGTCCATAAGAACAGCCTGAGGTAAAAATACTACCTCGCAACTGGAAAAAATCAGAAACCAAAATAGTAGTATGCTGAAAGGAAAGGAATGCGTTTTAAAGAGATGGAAGGAATACCTCGAAAGTTTATTTGAGAAAGAGGATACACAAGCAGAGACACCATTAAAGTATAAAATTGGGTAAAGTTGCTGGGTACGATAGGATAACAGTTGAAATGCTGAAGGATGGACAAAGCGTGGTAACTAGTCTGCTGTACCGCCTTTTTAACCTTTGTTGGAGGAGTGGTAGCGTACCAGACGACTGGTGCAAGGCCGTTATCGTGCCGCTTTATAAGGGAAAAGGTTCGCAGCAGGACTGTAAGAACTACAGAGGAAGGAGATGTATGGATCAGGTCTTTTTATTAAGAGGTATAGTCGAAAAATTCTTGGCTAGAAGTCAGAAGGTCTACTACGCTTTAATAGACTTGGAAAAGGCCTATATATATATATATATATATATATATATATATATATATATATATATATATATATATATATATATATATATATATATAAACAATGAGTAACTACGATAAAGAAGCTGAAGCTTGTGGAGTTGGTATCAGTAAGAAAAAACTCGTTATTAAAGAGTCTCTTAAAGTCACCACTGAAAACAATACAGAAACATTCAACTTCCAAAGGAGCATAAACATAACAAAAAATCTACAATTAAAACATTATTTGGAGAAGTTAAAAATGAAAAGAGCATTAAATTTACAGGAAAAAAGGATTTCTTCAGAAAATTATTTAGAAAATTTGGATAAAGGAAGAAAAAAACTGAAGATAACAGAAAAAATTGTGGTTAAAAAATGTGAAAATTTGTAAGTTCCCATACCGTACATCAATTTTTAATTGTAATCTTAATTTCGCAAATATGAATTAATTTGCTTGGACTATTTTCACTTATTCTGCGGCACAGATGAATAAACCGATGTTTTCAGTATCAAATTTTGCAACGATATCAGTTAATATGATATGCGCAGTGTTGTAAGCTAAAAGTTCATGAGATATTCCATTACTCTTTTAGCAAAATACTAATGCATTTGAAATGACTTACCGATTCGGAGAATGTTCATTGCATCTACAAGATCTAAAGATAATCTCCTCGGCAGTAGAAGAACTCTCAGTAGTTTGAACGTGAGTAGAATCAAATTCAGTAACTTGAACACCAGCTAATTCATTCGCCAAAGCTTTAATGTTTGGATCGGTAGTTAAAATTTGACTATCATTGCTAAACTTAAAACCAAGCATGCTATTATCTGATGTCTGTAACATTTTATCGGCAAATTTTTGTGGTTGTTTTGGTTGCCTCCAGCTAGCTTCTTTGACGGGATAGTTATCTATATTTGACGAAATGGATCTTGGAAGAGGTTGTTTCAGAATTGAAGGATAACTGGTCTGAGAGTTAATATCGCAATAGCATGGTCTAGGATCTAAAAATTGGGTTAACTTAGAGGAAAGTAATGGTCATCTGTTTGAATGTTTTAGGTATGAAATTGAATTACTTACTTATTTTACAATATTCTCTTATATTAGGATGTCCCTTTTCATGGGTTTGATTTTTGTTATTATTTATGTAATTTACATTTTCACCTTCTTCAAGTAGATAACATCTACAATAAGGTTTTTGCAAATCATCACGCTCTTCGGCGCCATGAATTGATTGAGACTTGGATTTAGAACTATGTGATAATTCTTTAAAAAAAAAAGGATTTTTTTTTTGTAGGTTTCTATTATCTTCTATATCTTCTGTTTCTTTATCTTCAGATATTACAGAATTAGAACGTACATACATATTTTCAGAATTTTCATATTCCTTATTTTTAAGCTTTATAAATCTCCCAGAAGAGCCGTGGTTAGATATCACTGATGCTTCCTGTATTAATTCAGAATTGTTATTATTTCTGAGTGAAATTTCCTGATTTTCATCATTTTCTGAAGAACTTAGTTTTCGAGGAGCGGAGCTAGATAAAATACTTTGTTTCCCTGATTGGTTTTGTTCTACTGAAGCTCTAGGCGAGGGCCCTGAACGCCTGGATTTTTGAGATCTGTTTTCTTCTGATGGTTCTTTTTTGGCTTCGGATTGGGAAAATGTTGATATAACATTTTCTATATTACTTTTTCGGATTTCATCCGAAGACATTTGCTTCCGTAAGCTTCGCTTTGATAACTGATCTTTAATAGTTTGTTGTGAAATATTTGGTTGCTTAAAGTCAAGTTCCTCTACTAAATTGTACACTGCAACTTAAAAATTATGTTCAAAATATTGTATTAAAAACAAAAATAGCTAAAATTAAATCTCTAAAACTTGTTTAATTGCATCTATAGATTGCAAAATATTTTATATGAAATTACCTCGTTGTTTTCGAAAATTACGGTCATTCTCAACTGCAGATTTACTTAAATTTCCAGAACTATTTACTACTTTCTTATTCCTTAAGAAATCGAACGGTTCTCCTAATAGGTTAATACAAAAATTTTCACTTAAAAAACTTGTGTCTGATGAATTTTCTATTCGACAACGGGAAGGTTGATACCTTCTTTTAATTTTTAGTGATTTTTCATAATTCATTGACAAGGAAATTCTACTAAATTAATACCATAAATAGCTGATTCTGTTCACAAAGTTTTAATTCATGTCAACAAAAAAACTGACATTCCATGATCCGTATAAAGTTTGACATCTTTAATAATTTATGTCTATTTTTATTGCATAAAAGATTTCCCTAAAATATTGACATCATTTTACACAAAAAAATACTAAGAGTTTTCCAAGGATGAAATATTTTCTCCAGCTAACTGGCGAGTTGAGTTTAACTCATAAATAGGTAGGTACTCATCCAAAAAGCCATGTTACTGGTTAATGCAACGGATCCTAATTTACATAAATTTAAAAATATATGTGCAGTCAATTTATGAATTTAACTGTTTAAACTGGTTCACAAGTTTAAAAACGTGTTAATTCTTGCTAAAGCTAATTAAATTTCGTATGAGGGCTCATTGGATTTTAAATGACATCCAAGAAAAGATTGCGTAAGTTTCACACTCGTTATTAAACAATTTAAAAAAAGTGGAATAGGTTTTTGCAAATAACGTAAAAACCGTTAACGTTAAAAAAATAAGATTGTTTAAGGAAATTTCCGAAAAAAATTTGAACTTGCGAAACAACATCTCTATTATTAACACTTTTTATTTAATGTTTAAAATAAGGCTCTGCGCGGTGAACTCTATGCATTACGATGCGTAAAGGAATAAAAAAGAAATGTTTATAAACAATAACATTTTTTTAAATTCATATTTTATAATGAATGTCAAAATAATTTTTTACATACATACATACATATATTCACGCCTTTTTCCCGTAGGGGTAGGCAGAGAACACTTTCTTTCACTTGCTACGGTTCTTACACACACCTTTTGCTTCCTCTACTTTCATCAGTGCTCTTATACATGCTCGTCGGTTGTTGGTACTCTTGACCTGGCCTTTCTTCAAAACAATGTTGATCTCATCGAGATATGTTCGCCGAGGTCGACCTCTACCGACTTGTCCATTCACACTCGCATTATAAATTTGTATCGTCAATTGCCTCACGTTAAAAATGACATCTCAGCAAATTGTAAAAACTATATTATAAAAATCATACCATTTAAACACAGAAGATTCTCCACAAAAAAAATGTTTGACGAGGCAGGAGTTCTGAACCTTACACAGTTACACATAAAAAATGTTAGTAGATTATTACTGAATAATAAGTATATGACGCAAGAAATTTCAGATTGTATAACTACCCGAGCTGTAAGTCTAAAACACGTTACATTTTCAAGTACCACCTTTACATCAATACAAAGATCACTTTATTATATTGCTCCAAAAATTCCTAACATCATACCCTTTCAATTTAAACATCGACCTTATAAGTTTAACAAAAGAAAAATTATATTCTGGTTGCTAGATAATAAAATTAAAACCAACTGATTAAGCAATTATGTTAGTACCGTTTTTAGCTTTTAAAACTACTAGATTTCATTGTTGCTAGTAATATTATTACTTAACATTTGTTGTACTTTTAGTTAATTATTAGACGCAGCACACACACATTCTTTCAAGAAACTCGTGTGTTACATATTGTAACGAAATTTACTTCTTTCTTGGGTTCGGTGATTTTAAACCCTCGATACAGTAACAAAACAATTTTTATTGCAATACTTTTACACAATAAATTTTACTTTTATAAATCACTTAAATATTAACTTAGATATTCAACTAATTACAACTCTTACAACTATTTAAATTTCATAACTTATAAACACTTTTTAAAACTGTCCTTTGTTACGACCGCTGTCCTTTTTATATTTCTTAATCATAATTCCAGACCATTTCGCGAAAGCGATAGAACCATCTGGAAGTCTCTAGGCACGGCGAGACGGAGGCGGAAGCCGACAAATGGCTTATTAATATGCACCCTCGTTGTGGTCGATGCTCGGATGCCGATAAATAGATAGGGCCGGTATGTAACAGTAATAATTTTGTAAAAACTAATATATGAATATATTTTTTTATTCTTTATGGGTAGTAAATGTCATGCTTTCCATGTCTCTTAGGTACATCTTCAGTTTTTCCATAACGTACATTTAAGCGGAAAATTACGCTTTGACATGTACCAAATACTGGCGCTTCATCCGTTTGTCTGTTTTTCTAGCTACCTATGGCTCTCAGCATTTGTTTACAGATTAAATGCTGTCGTTACATGTTCAATTTATGTTTATGTAACTCAAATTAGTATTAATAAATTTTCTGTTTTTAAAACCGATAAAATATAGAACAATAACAAAAACATGTTTTGTTAAGCTTTTTTTGTGCTGAAGTAAAAACATCAGAAATTACATCTAGGTTAAAAATAGAATATATTTAATGAGCCATCTTAATATTATTTAAATGTAAATTATATTCCTTAGTGTATATATATAAAAAGAAACTACTCAAAAAACAAAAAACAGCACCCCACGCTTTTGATTGTAAAATTATTTTTTATTAATTATTATTTTTTAGTTCGGTTTTCTTATAAAGCATGTGTGAAAATCGTGTCCAAAGATACCGTTACATCACTGTATAAAGACTTTAAGCAATGGTTACATAGATAGATAGATACAAGTCAAGCTAATATTACTAGGATTTAAAATGGTGATTTAAATTTAAAATGAACATCGTGGTATCGACTGTAAACTACATCAGAAAAAATGAATTCACTCATCGTGAATTCCAGCAGTTTCTGTCAGATACGGAAGCAGACCATCGAGATGTTGTTTATTATTCTAAAGTGAGATGGTTAAGTAGAGGTGGAGTACTGAACAGATTTATTGATCTCGGAAAAGAAATCAACACTTTTATGAATGAAAAAGGCAAATCTATTTCAGAGCTGACAGATACTCAATGGTTAATAGACCTTAGATTTTTGACAGATGTAACTCATGAATTAAATACGGTGAATGTAAGGCTTCAATGTAAAGAAAAAGTAATCTTTGATATGCACACAGACGTAAATGCATTCCAAATGAAAATCAAACTCTTATAAAACATTAATGAAAAAAAGTTGGATCAGCCCCTTTCGTGAGATATTGAGGTAGTACCGAGTCATTTACAAATGAACGTGATTGATCTCCAATCTAATGATGCTCTTAAAAGCTTTTTCTATGAAATCAATGATCTTGTTAAATTTTATGGCAGCTTGCCATCTGATTTTGATGAATTGAAAAGGTTTGCTCAGCAGTTTATTACAATTTTTGGTAGCACTAATTTATGCGAATAAACTTTTTCAATTGTCAAAATTATAGAAAAAAAAATATGCTTTTCGTCTCACAGATGAGCATTTGAAAGCCATTCTACAAATTGCTATAAAGCCCAATCATATAAACATAATGTAAGTATTACGTGTATGAATTAAATTCCTTTAGTTTATTTTGCCACCTTGTGGCCCTTGCCTGCCAAAAGATCTTAAATTCTAAATGAATGCGAAAGTAGATATTTATCAACAAAGAACCATTATTAAATCGTTTTAAAAACTATATTGATAACGTTAGTGTATAAACATTACAAATGCTGTCCTACAACTATTATATTTACAATTTTATTAAACCTCTACATAATTAAATTTATAAATTCAAATATATTACAAACAATTTCTTTTTCATTTCTAATGTACATAAAATATTTTACAACATTTTTCATCACAATAATCAGAGTTGACCATTTAATAGTTATTGAAAACCACTCTTTATAATAATGTTATTTTCACGTATTTCTAATTATTTAAAAAATATCTAATGTAGATAATTAAATAAAACACTGCTACTATCTTTACGTAGTTAACTCCAATCAAAATGAATGAGTAAATTAAAACCTAATATAAAATAACGTACCATAATTAATTACAAGGAATAAAATTTGATAAATATTAATAATTTGCATCTAATAATTTTAAAATAATTTAAGTAGAAAGTAATTGAAATAATTTCTGCTGGAAGTTAATCATCTTTAGGTAATTAAAACATTGTTTTTAAACAAATCTTTTTGTTAATGGAAGAAATTTAAGCTGAAAAGTAGTTCAAATTAAATTTTGTAAGTTAATTGTGGTCTTTGTATTTTCTTTGTAGAAATTAAAGGTAAAGTTTACAATAATTAAAATAAAATGGAAATTTTAATATTAATAGGGGTTTTAATTTCAGTGGTGTGTTACTACAAACATACTTATTGTTAGTCTAACAGTTGCTGTTTGTTAACAATTATACACTTACAAGTTAAAATAGTTTTTAATATGACCAATATAAAAAAAAACTCTACCACCATTATAAGGGACACATTTTTAAATTTTGACAAATTAAGAATTGTCGTCGTCATTTACTGAATGTATTTTTCAATTCCATTGGTTATCTTACAAATAATCAATTATTTAATTAAATTTTACTGCCTCAGATTTTTTTTAATCGTTTTGCGTTAATTATTTGCTGCTATATTTATAAATGACTGTCTAGGAATTTAAATGTAACACTAAAATTATAATCATTTTGTTCTATAGATTGTCTAAATAGTTGAGCATGTTGCCAAGCATTGTCGCCTTTTCCACCAGTAAATACTACATTTATATTTATTAGTTTGCAACCTCTGAAATCACTGGTGGTAATTGAATGTTGACCTAAAAAATAAATTAATAATTGTTCATGCAGTGACACAAAATATTAATATTTAACTTAATACACTTAAAGAGGTTTTATTTACAAATTTTAAAAATATTTTGGCCCATTGTTTTTACAGCTCCCAATATTTTTTGTTCGTACTTGGCAATAGTTTACCTACATATAATACTTATAAAAGTAATAAACGATAGTTTTTGCTATTAAAAAGAAATTACTATTAAAAGGATTCCGGTGCTTGTGTCAGGATAAACGGATATTGTTCTTACAGTAAGAGAATGAACATGCGTCATTAATACATTATTGTATAAAACACATCCCATTTGTTCAGCATCTATTTCTATTAACTTCAAAGAGTACATTTAATTAGTAAAAGCTTGTCTTTTAATCAAAGATGCATGTTGTTTCATGATTGATTAGACCCGCAATATACTGAAAAAAGATAGTACACAAATGATTCCGATTCAGTTCGCTTGACAGCACTACTTCATTGTTTTCAACCTAATCTATGATCGTTATTGTGGTTTTTTGCTAATAAGTTGTATTTTTCGTGTTTTGCTGTCGTGTGTATTATTAAATCAGTTTTTTTGAAAACTAGAATCTTGTTGGATTTTAAATTTTATAGTGAGTACATATATTAATATTAAAATAATCCTACACTTGGTCCAGCCAAAGAATGAACGTGCGTCATAAATAAAAGCATCTGAAATAAGTCGAAAGTGGTGACGTCACTGTTCTACAAAGACGGTTGCTAGTGGTCCGAACACCGTGCAAATAGTTTAATACCTTAAAAAATAAGTATTTTATTTTGTTTCATTTGAAAAAACTAATAATCACAACACAAAGGACTTGTTTATTTATAAAAAGTTTATTTGAATATAATTTACCTATATAAATAATACAATTCACATAAATACAATAAATTTATATTTAATATTTATTCGCTTTCAGAGTCAGAGCTATCGCCAATATTTATAATTATGGGTTCAATATCTATATTTTACATTCCCTCTTTTCGTCAATCTACTTGACATATCCACATGATTTGATTACCTAAAAACTTTTTACCATTTTTTAACTTGTTATTTCGTTGAATTGTTTCAAGAATTATTATGCCATCCACAATTAAGATGTCTTCAAATTGTAAACTTCCTGTTACCTGACTTGAAGCACTGAAGATGACGCAAGTCGAAAGCGCTTTGCAAATTTAAATATTACACTTAATACAAAAAATTTCCCTCTTCATTAAAGTTGATCTGATCGAGATATGTTCGCCGAGGTCGACCTCTACCGACTTGTCCATTCACATTATTTATATATGTAAATTATATTCAAATAAACTTTTTTTAAATAAACAAGTCCTTTGTGTTGTGATTATTGCTTTTTTCAAATGGAACAAAATAACATACTTATATTTTAAGGTATTAAACTATTTGCACTGTGTTAGGACCACTAGCAACATCTTCTTTGTGGAACAGTGACGTCACCGCTTTTGACTTTTTTCAGATGCTTTTATTTATGACGCACGTTCATTCTTTGACTTGACCAAGTGTATGTTATATTTTAAAATCCATGGATAACGCACATATCGACAAACTAAAATAAATTCTTATGTCAGTCTATTTAAATTAAATTCATGGGAGATATCAGCCATTTTTAATCCATATAAAACAGTTTTTAAATATAACTGATCCTGGTCAGGATCTTCGAAAAAATTTATGACATTATTGTATCGTCATAGGTCCTTTAGAGGTATACAACGTTTCAAGTCGATCCGATGTTTTTAAGTGGGTGAAAATCGTGCCCAAAGATTCCGTTACATAGATAGATAGATAGATAGAGATATATAGATACAAGTCAAGCTAATATAAAGCGTATAAAAAAATTTCTTACCATTAACTAGTGAAACGCATCTATCCGAATTTTGTATTTGAACATGAACTAAACCGTTTGCGTAGGTCGCATAAGAGATGTGCAGGATAATTTTGTCTACAGTATGTCTTAAATTATTAAAATCAAAAGCCCAAGAAATTTCTCCTTTTTCTTTGCCTTCTAAAATATTTTGAAACCAATTAATTAACATCAACACGACACTTCAAAAGGTAAGTAACTACCAGATAAGTGTAGAGGTAATGGAAATTTTTTTAAAATTTAACGTCGCAAACGAAAATGACATATTTAGAGTTGATTTCTAGTTATTAGTGTCTTTTCTAAAAATATCGTGAAATCTGTTCTGAGGTTTGATCGTGCTGCAGTACAGTCAATTTGTGTTTATTACGGCATTAGTTCTAAAAGCTGTAAAGTTGTTGGTAAGTTATTTTTTTCATTTAGTTTATCATAGTTATGTACGTTATTGTTATTGAATTAAGTTAGTTGAATATAATTATTTACTACAATATATTAAGTGTTATGTGCATGCATATAAAATGAATTAATTAAGAATATAAAATGTAAACATTAGCAGTGCCAAGAAAGTGATTCATAGTCAAGGTAGAGAAATAATTTATAACGTATATTATAACTTAATGAAAATCGAGGAAGAACAATGTGTATGATAGAGTAGCTGGAGCTTGTGGATTAATACAGTAAAACACGTGGTTAAAGAGGCGAATAGAAAATCACCAATCACCTGGTACACCTTTCAAACACATTCAAATTGAGAAAGAAATCATTATAAAAATTACTTATTCGAATACAGATATGTATAAAAGAAAGTCTACAATGAAAACAGTGTTTAAAGCAGTTAAAAATAAAGAGAAATTTAATTTTACAGGAAAAATAGATTTCTATACAAGATTAGTAAAAAAATGGAATGTAGTTGGAAAATAAATGAAGATAACAGTGACAGTAAAGAGCAGTGATGTAAGCTTAAAATCCATGAGATTTTCCACTACCCCTGCTTAGACCTTTTATAAAAAAATTTACCGAATTTATTTAAGATAAAAATTAAATTTCTTTGAAAAAAAATGTGCATTAGGTCCAGAAATATTTTTTAAATATAAAAATGGATGTATACAGGAATTTTTATAAAAAAAATAGATTTAAATAATAATTTATCAAGTAAAATTATAAATATTGCAAAAAATTGTGTTAATTCTACATAAATTTATTTCTATTTCTTTTATATTTCAATATTATTTTATCATCCATCCTTCCTCTTAATATTTAACGTACCAGTTCTTGCCAAGTAAACCATTTTCCAATCATTCTCAACTTTCCTAAAAATCTCTTTGTGAAAAAAAGCTCCTTTACTCCAATCGTAAATTGTTTGCAAATGTTTTTCTCCTGAAATGCATTCGTATTTATTTAAAGTTGATGAATACCTAATATTTACACTATTTCCAAGAATATCATCATCAGAATTTATTTTCCAAACGTGATGGAATTGTTTAGATTCTTCTTGGATCTCTCCTCTAGCCAAACGCCAAACCTCTGATCCCGAGGTTCTACCTTTTAGTTCGGCCTCTGTTGGTTTCCTAAAAAATAAAAAACTTTTACTGTAAGAGTTTCTAATAAGGAATTCTTAGAAATTTACCTTTCAGTTAAGAGCTCAACCAGCTCTAATGCGATTCTTGACTGTAAATATTTTTTCCTGTGCTGTGATAATTCCTTATGTAATTTACTTCTAATTTTTAAAATTGCTGTGAGTAATGCTTCTTCAGTGCACTGATTTCTTCGTTTTAAGACTTCTTTATGATTACTCGAGTATCTCCATGTTACATCTTGAATTTCTTCATAGGAGTATGCGAGTATATATGAAATATTTTTTTTCCACCCTGTTTCATACATAAGGGGACTATCACTAGTATTTTCGCAAGGATCACAATGCAACCATCGTTTTTGACAGAATGAATATACCTACAAGAAAATTAGTAAGTGTTAAATATCAATGGAAATATCGCGTTTCTTTAGAGTAGGTACTTCACAAAATTTCGTGTGACTGTAAGACCTGCTTAACTGGCTGTAGTTTAAACGTTGGTAATAAAATACTCTTTGTATATAATTGTATTTGTAAGTATACATTTCTCATTATTATTATTACTAAGACAATAATTTGAATTTATTTAATGATTACTGAACATTAAATGGCATAAAACTTTAATACATTCTTCCATAAAAATCATATTTTTGTCTTTAGTTGGTGCTAAAGTCATGACGCACGGTCCCTATACAAGTATCTGAGCTTGACAATGACACAAGAGCCACTTTCGCTGATGACACTGCAATTATAGCTGCATGAATTAACTGTGAAGCTGCTGCTGCAAAAATCTAAACTTCAATAAACCCAGTTGCTAACTGATATCAAGTTGAATGATACCAATTCAGTCAACCTACTCGACAAATAAGAATAACATTTAAACGATACCCAGATTTGCTAGCTAAGCAAAATATCTGGATATGATCCTAGAATCCCTAGATGTTTGACTTCCCTGGAGAGTTTACTTTGAAAAAGAATGTGAAATCCTTGGTATTAAATTTTAAAAAAAATTAATAGCTGCTAGGACGAAAATCATAAACTTGAACTAGAATATTAAAGAAAATTTTTAACAGGTTGATAGGGTTATTGAAACAACTTTACCTATAGGTGAAAGTATCGGTCCTTAAGCTAAAAGATAACGAGAGTACTAATTATCTGGATTACCTGATCCACTGTTATGATAATGAATGTAGCTAAGATACCACAATAAATGATTCTATCTGTAGTATACTTTCTTCGCAATACTAAACATCCTAAATTTTGTTAAAATCAAAAAATATGCATTAAAATAGTTTATCACGTAATACACAATTTTAAATAAAATATATTCCGATTTAATGAAAAATACAAATAATTCACTACTTTTCTCTACATACTTCTGTCCATACATGGTCCCCTTCATCCACAACGAGTCTGGCATCCCATCCCATTGCACGACAACATAAAGTAAAAACATTGGCCCACTCTCCACAACGTCCCCGTCTTGTTTCTAGTAAAATATTAACGTCATCGAATCGAACAAATGGCGTATAGTTCGGGCAAGATTTACATTTATATATCTAAAATAAATACTATGTTATTAAATATTACACATTAGGTACGTGAAATAGACAAATTTTAAATTTATGTGTCTGATTTTTAAGATAAAACAACATAATAGTGATGGGGATCATTTATGTGAAACAATCGTCGGACATTGGAATCGGAAAGTCGTCAGTAATCATTTGATGGGCGGTGGGGTATAAGTACTGTTATTAATTTTTATCATAAATAAGTGAATACTATCAATAATCACAATAACGGGATAAAAATGAATGAATTTAATTATTATGGGTGATACCCACCGAATAAAACGAAACAAAATGAGTAAAACAATCTCAAAACAAATTTTCAAAATGATGTCCGCCGTAGCAAGGCAATATCTTAATCTATTGTAGAATGACCCACTACCAGGGATGATACAAAATACTAGGAACAGTTCCAAACAAGAAACAGCTTAGAATAGTTATCAGTTTAATAAAATACCTGTTAAAAGGTTTTGACTGTTCTCAGACTAAAAACGGACTTTCTGCGTTTTTTTCGCTTTAAGAATCAAAGAAACCGTTCTTATTTGGCAACATTTTTATATTGTACATTAAGTCGATTTTGATATCATAACATAATATTATCATACATAATATTGAATTCTTTACTGTGGTGAAATAATGTACGTATTCTGCAGAACAAGTGTTATTTGCTTAGACTAGAAATAATTTCTTGTGTAAGGTTATTTGCCTTTTTATACTTTTGTTTGAATTGACTGTTCCTGTAGATCTGTTTAATTGACACCCACGTATTCTGCATAACAACTGTTATTTTTGCTGCTCTGTTCTCGTTCCTGTTTAATCTGTGTCATAACCTTAAATTATAGGAATACATTAACATATTATTATTTTTTATACATATAGTATGTAAGTAGCATATTATTTTTTTGTTTGTTATTTTTGTTTTAATTTTTTCGAAAAATTCAATTAATAAAAAGTATATAACAAGTTACAATATACCTGACCTAATTTTTTTTAACATTTTAAATCCGAAATTGTTTACACGTCCGTCTTAATTCTAGATTAGTATTCCTTTTCCGCGTTCTGTTGATTTCAAATTTTACTACCGTTGGCTGTTACAAACTATTCCTTGAATAACTATCTCAAGATTCTCACTTAGGAACACTTATAGAATAAGTTTTTTGGAACTGTTCCATAAACGGAACAGGAAGGTAACGGAAATATTACTAAAAAAAAATGAGACGTCGCGGGACGCCTGACAGATGTGAAACAGCGAAACTATTTTGTATAGAAAATATGCATGAAAGGAAGGTTTATTAAAGGAAATAAATATGGCGTAATCAAAAATACCTGCTTGATATCACTTAATATAAATATGTTACATTTTCTTCGATATTTTAAATGTGGGTAATAAATTTGTGATTAAAAAATTTTAAACGGGAATAATAAACCTTTTAAATAAAAAAAAACTCATTGTTTTTGACAACTGGTATTTGTCATAAGTAATTATCTTCATTTTTATCGTAAGGATTTCATTTTTTTAGTTACTACAGCCAAGGTATTTTGGGTCGGACGGAAGACTGACGATCGCCACTCCAACAGCCGGTTTAACCCGTTACTCGCTGCATTAGATGTTTCACATCAAAAATAACAGTTTGTACCACCACTACCCACTACGCCGTGTAGCTTAAAATGTGCTGTTTCCGATCGTGCATTACTGTGCTTGTATTGTATTCATTTCAGTAAACATACACTATACCAGACAAAACTTAAAGATCTGTATATAAAACCTTTTACTAACCTCAGCTCCAGTAGCATATGGAAATGTTTTAAAATCATGTGATGTATGAGATAAAAGAGTAGATCCTCCACACCAATGACAAGGTGGCTTATCAACCCATTCAAAAAAATCCTCTTTGAACCAACGTAATAGTTCCAAGATCATCATATCTTGTATTGCTATGTTTGGATCTGCTAATTTGTCTGCAAAAGGTTTTTATTTTTAATAACTAGTTGTATCTATAAATATTCGACTAGCTATTAAATCTGACAACGCCAAAGATACAGGTTGAGCCATAAATCAACAAAAAAATAACTATCAAAAATTCTATCAAGCAATAATAAGTAAAATCGTTTCAGTAAGTACAGATGGTGCACCCAGTATGATTGGAGACCAGCAGGATTCGTCAATTTATTTACAAAGTTTGTTGGCCATCCACTGTTAGCATTTCATTGTATTATACACCAAGAGGCGCTGTGTGCAAAAAGAGGTCTAAAATCTTTTGAAGATGTGATGAAACTTGTAACTAAGATTAATTATATTGCTGCGCATCCTTTAAGCAAAAGAAAATTTGAATCTTTATTAAATGAGGTAATTCGATGTACAATGGATTAATGATGTATAATAACGTTCGTTGGCTTAGACGCGGCAAAGTACTTCAGCGTTTCGTCGAGTGTTTTGATAAAATTTACATGTTTTTAGGTAACCAGCAAATAAATCAGTATAAAGAATTATCAGATGTTGAGTGGATTTCGAGATTGATGTTCTTTACTAATTTTTGCTCCCATTTGAATGATCTAAATATAAAATTATAAGGCGGTGGCAAAACAATTAATGTTATGTTTGATACTATAAAAGGATTTGAAGCCAAGTTACAAATATTTAAACGTGATATAATGACCAGAAATTTCAAGTACTTTCCTAACATAAAAAAAAATGGATCTAGAAATTTATGAAAAGCCGGAAAAATTAATGGAACAATTTGAAAATGCTTTAGATGCAATAATAAAATATTTTCAAGGTTTGTTCAGTTTTGACAACTTGAAGAAATTACAAAATTTATTATTCATCCAGACACATATACATATCAGCAATTAAAGTTGACAATGTTTGAATTCATGGAATCAGATGATTTTGAAATGGAATTGGTAGATTTTCAGTAGAGTTCGATATAGACACAAAAATTTAAAGATTTAAGAATTATTTTGAAAGAAATTGAACTTTATTAAATCAGACATAAGAAGTAGACGAAAGTACTACTGCTTGCATTCTATTAAAAGCTACCAGCTATGAATCTGATATAAAAAATTTGGCATCTAGCATTCAACAACAAAAATCTCACTAATAATGAAGTTTTAAAGGTTCTACATTTTTTTGATTAAGTCTATGTTTTATTTATTTCTTTTCTTTTGCCATCAACAAGTATTTAAATATTTTTTTTGATGTATTAATGCTTTGTTTATATTAAACATTTGATGCATTTTTATTTCCATGGCATGTCGCACGCGACATATTATATTGAAAAAAAAATTTTTTGGCACTCAGGCTCAAAAAGGTTCGCCATCCATGCACTAGAAGAAGAAATTTCATTTTTTAACAAAATTTGATGCAAATTCTTTGTTTACAGATTTTTCGGTTTTAAAAATCTGACAATAATAGGGAAAAATCACGGAGTGGGCGACATCTATTATTAATCGTATGAACTTCTCGAGGTGTGAACAACAAACTAATCTGCATATGTTTATATGGGTGAAAAGTGAACTTTTAATATTTTGAGCATTTTAAGCATTGAAAGTGTTATATTTCAACGATAATTAGTGAAGAATTATTTAAGTTTTAAGTGTATCCAATGATAATTAAATAGTAATAATGTTAAAAACAAATTAAAAATCATTACTTACTCTTTTTAATGTACGTTTGAATATTTCTTAATCGTGTTTGAGCATTTTGTTCCAAAGTAACTATTGGAATTATTTCTTTTGTTCTTAATTTAACATTTTTATCTTCATATTGAAATGATCTATGTGAATTCACTTCAATTTTATGTAGAAAGGGATCAGAAAACATCTTAAAAATGCAGTATAAAATAAAACATGGAAGCATTAATAATGTTTTAATAGATCAACTAGTTCTTTTGATAGAATAATTCATAACTTACCCGTTTAAATGGTGGTAGTACAATTTTTTTTATATTTTTTTTATACGCTAGTAAGGTGTTAGTAGTACTAGGAATTTGTGAAGATGAACTGGAAGTCTAAAAAAATAAATAATAAGAACACAAGGCAATATACACATTGCAAAGTAAAATTAAATTCTAAGATAACAAAAAACATTTTAGAATTGTAGAATCTCTTGTTATTGACATTTCATGCGAGCAATTATGTGCCTTACAAGACCTGTTTAGGTCCCGACTGGTATCTAGGAACTATAAAATACGGATATATTCGGCAGTAACCAAGCCAATTACTATTTACGGTTCAGATACATGGACAATGATAAAGCAGAACGAACTAGTGATAAGGCGCTTTGAATGAAAGATGTTGCGGAAAATCTTTGGGCCTACAGTAGATGAGAGAACAGGTCAATATCAAATAAGAACAAATAAGGAGCTCAAGTTTAGTAAACGAAATAAAAGCACAAAGGCTCAGATTGGCTGGACACGTAAAGAGATCGCCGAAAACGTCTTATCAAGAGGATATGGGAGGAAAACCCAGTGGGAAAGAGACCTTTAGGAAGACCAAGGCTTAGATGGAGGGACAATATCGGAGAGGATGTAAAAATATTGGGAGTACGGAACTGGAAGGAGGTTGTGTTGAACAGGGATAGGTGGAGACGAGTCGTAGATGCAGCTAAGATCCACGAAGGGTTGTGACGCTACGAGAAGAAGAAGAATTATGTGCCACATTAATAATTTATGAATAACAGCTCCACTAAATCAGAACACCAAGGATATAAAGGATATTGAAGTAAGTAACAAGTCTGGAATGTATTGTTTTTTGGGCAAGACAAACAAAATTAGGAACATTCTTATTGTTTATATTGATATTTGAATATATACTAATATTAAAGAAATTCAATTTAATTAAAAGGCTTGGTAATAGCATATTATGAGTCATAATATAGGTATTGGTACTAATGCATAAACAACCCTTTAAATCATAAATTTTGTGAATGCATTTATGCATTGTGTCATGCAATATTTTGTAATATAAATGCATCATAACTTGAGATTTATTACAATAATTTTGGTGCATTTTATCCAGTCAATCAGTTCATGTAATTTATTACTTCATTCATTTAATCAGTAAATGACATTGTTGCTATGTAGGTATTAAAAATGTGGAAGGAAATTGAAATCTTAACTGCTTCCTCACTTTGGTATATTCATTCAATTAATATTTATTAGAAATCATTTTTACATTTAAGTTGTTTTATGGTAAATTCTTTACAAATTGTACATAATTTGATTAACTTGACAATTCATAACAAAATTTGACATAAATCTTGTTTATTGAGGCTGTTTTATCTAGCAACCTTTTATGCACATGGCATTTATTATAGATGGTTTATGTTACATGCATACAAAATTTTTTTTTATTTATTTAAAATTAGCAAATTAGAATTTAATTGTAAAATAAAGCTAATAATAATAATAATTGTGAAAGTCTTGGTTAAAGAATTTTGTAGTAATATTCTTGATAAAATTTGGAATATAATAGTCTCAAAAGGGTATGTACCAAAGTAAATGATTCCAAAATTGATGTCGGAGCTTGTAAAAAACTTTTGCATCAGTATGATTTTCAAATTATATTGTAACTGAGTAGCTATCATCAAACTGAATTTGTGGGATCAATCAATGAATGTCAGCATACTTCTTAGTCAACTGGCAAAAAGGTTTGCAGCACAACTTTTAATAGACATGCAAAGGAGTCTATTTGAAGGATTACATGCTTACCCTTGACAAGTTCAACATATTGGAAACTGCTGAAGAAATGAACATTTTTTTAAAGATTATTAATTGAATTTGTTTTGTATAAACATAATTGTTATCTAATTAATACAAGTAAGTTACTTTTTTTAAATCTTGTTAAATTACATCAAAATAAATAACTAATTTTGTAACTTCAATAAAATCTATAAATACCATTTTTCTTTTAAAATTATTTTAAAAGTATATGTAGGGCATAACATTAATTAAAACCTAGACATTTGGAACAATTTTAAAAGTTTGTTTTTTTTTCAATTTATTCAATTAATAAGTATTACAATACAATCAAACTACATACCATTAATTGCCAGGTCAAAGCTACTTTGCTAAATTCTTCAAGTTTTCTTAATGAAACATTTATATCCATTACAAATTCTGTTCCTCTCTAAAAAATAATTAAAAATTTAAATCACAATCTAAAAATTTTATTTTCAAAGCATTTAAGTAACAAAGCATTTAAGTAATTAGTCCACAGAGCTAGCCATCCACCATTTGGTGGAGAGAGTTAAGGCGCAAATGGCTACGTCCTGGGAGTCTTTATGGACATTGCTATAGCTTTTGACAGCACTTCTAACAAGTCTATAAAGAGAGCAATGACCAACAAAGGGGTGGAAGCATACCTTATTGATTGGACGGAAAATATGCTGAAAGGTAGAGTACTGACCGTCAGCAATAAAGAATACCAATTAAAAGGCCACCCTACTGTTGGATGTCCTCAAGGGGTGTATTATTGCTTCTCTTGTGGTGCCTAGTGGTGGACGAATTATTAGTGAGATTAAAAGAAGCTGGACTCCTCGTATATGGTTATACTGATGACATAGCCATTATAGCAATGGAAAAGCATATGTCAACTCTTAGGAGCATCATAATGGTGACACCTGTCAAAGACCACAGCTGTGATCTTTACCCGAAAATACAAACTGGAACCCATTGGCCCCTTTGAGGCTATAGAATCAGGAACTGAAATACTCCGCTTCAGTAAAGTACCTAGGCATACACCTGGATGCAAAACTGAAGTGGAGCGTACACCTTGAGGTAAAGAGGAATGAAATGTATGCCTCACTGTGGGCATGCAAGAGAGCCATGGGGAGAGCCATGGGAAAAACCTGGGGTCTAAAACCGAGGGTAAGTCTGTAGTTATATCAGGCAGTATTACTACTGTCACTAACATAAGCAGCAGTAGTCTGGTGGCCAAGGGTAGAAGGGGCTGGGCTGTGAACCTGTTGAGAAGCCTGAAAGGAAAATTCTTGCGGGCGGCAACAGGGGCAATGAGCACCGCCCCTACAGAGGGACTACAAATGGCCCTCAATATACCTCACATACCCTCACATGGGTTTCTGGGCATACAGGGATAAATGGCAATGAGGTAGCCGATGAACTGGCAAGATATGGGACCCTGGTGGAACTAAGAAGCCAGTTGGTAGGAATGCCAATTGCCGAAGTGAAACATGATTTGAAACTAATCCTTGAGGAGGAACATATCTCTCAGTGGAATGCAAATACTGGCTAAAGAACATCAAGACAGCTGATGAAAAAATCTCTCCAGAAGAGGGCAGACCCACACCATTGGCCTAACCGTAAAATTGTAATGTAATGTAAGTAATTAGTTTGTGTTTCATTATTAGTTTTTTTTGTTAACTTGAAGTATTTCTCCAAAGTAATTTTGTAGAATTGCAACTGTACTTTTAGTAATATTTTTAGTAATCAATAAAATAACATGGATTAAGGAAATAAATTAACTGCTTTGTTAATTTAATACTTGGACTTACATTTTTCACTACAAAAATATTAAGAAATATATTGATAAAATTAAAAACTAAAGTTTTTATGAACAAAAAGTAAAAAATTGAAAAAACTTTATTACCATAATTTAAATCTCGTAATTTTTTATAACTTGAGTTGAAATTAATCTTTTTTTGTTGTAAAAATACTTACATCTTCAAAACCCATAAGTATTAAACATTCTCTTCCTCCATTCACAGATAAAATTTTATTGAAAACAGTTGTATTGGACTTTTGTAAAGTCCGTAATTTAATATTAAATGGATCATTAAGAATATTCTGTCCGATTTTATTAAGGACTTTAAATGTTTCTTCATACACTACTGTGGGATTTTGTTTTAATTTTGTAAATGCTTCTTTATAACTCATGATTTCTAAAAAACATTTAACAACACCGTAATTATTAATTTTTAACTACAACTCACAGATCATCTACAACTTAACTTTAAACTTTACACGTAGATTTGGATTTATATGATATCACTTTGCTAGTGTCAATTTAGAATATGACTACTTCTTAGAATGCCGGGAATATAAATTTTTTTATTACTAGAAATATACGATTTTACTTGACATGAAAATGAACTAAAAATGATTTTTAATAAACATTTTAGTTAAAATGTGTGACATTTGTAGTCATAAATTATTATATCATATTTTATTTTTTAATAATTTGTGAGCCATTAATATTATCTGTTATTTTAACAAATGTATGATTTTAATTGAATATTTAAAGAGAAGATTTTCATTGGTAACTTATGTAGAAGTGACCAAAGTTCGAAAACAAATTAAAATTGATACCTGGACACCCCTGGTCTTTACTGGCATTTAACAAGAATCCAGCGACAATAAAGCTAAAACGTCGAAAACAAACCTTAAATCCAGCTTTAATACAATAGTTTAACTCAAAAAATCAAATCAAATCTCTGAGATACCTAAAAACTCCCTTAAAAACTTTAATTTTAAAAGTGATCAAATGACAGAATATTTGTTGTTCACACCTCGATTCGACCTTTTGTCATTAACAGCATCATCTGGCATTATGTGATTTTTCACTATGGTAGAACCATTGTATAAAGACAACATTATACAATATTACGAACCCTCGGGCTCCGTCTAACAATTGTCCTGCCATCTAACGACAACGAGTCGCACTAAATTTTCCCGCGACAGTGACCCATTAGAAATAAACTTCTATTAACGTCTCTATTTTCTGATAATGTACAGATAAATACATGAATTTTTCATTTATCTAGTAAAAGCAAAACAGTCACAAAACCGTTTTAACATTCAAATTTGGAATTTCTTAAGGCCAAAGTTGTTGTATGCCCATAAATTATAAACAAACGATTCCGAATAATGATCCTATAAAGAAATAATTAATATTATAGCTGCAAAGTGCAAAACTGTGCAGGCCATAACTATAAAAAAAAAGAATCACTTTGTTTGACAGAATACCGATGCTGCCATCTATACCTACCATCTAGAAGTGCCTTTATCTTTTAAAAAATAATTTGTAAAACCATATGATCTGTGAACCATTGTATATATACATTACAATACTAGGTATAACCATGGACCAATAAACGCAACGCGTTTATTGGTCCATGAACCATACTAATAGGGTTGACAGTTGACACTTAGTGTTAATTAATAGTCGGTTTTCGATATGAAATGAAATATATCGATACCAAAAATACTATATACTATAAACACACCCACCAGAGCTTTTGTTTGCTTCTGCTAACTGTACATTTTTGTTAATTTGGTGAAAATGAAATGTGGGGACTAATACTGCAATAGTTGTGCCGCATAAAAAATATTAATTTTAGAAAGAAAAAAGATGATTCTTTTCACTAGGTTAATTTTTGACAGCTTTCAAACAGTGTCAAAAATATTGTGTGTTAATTGACATATCAACTCTTCGTTGAGATTATAGAAAATGAAATATTATTATAACCTAAGTTAATATTAAATAGTTAAGTTTTAACAAGATGATAAAAGCTATTTTAGTCTTTAATAACCATGGAAAACCTAGACTTTCGAAATTTTATCAATATTTTGTAAGAAAACATGAATAATCTAATGTAAATCATGTCCATTTTCTCTTATTTGTTTTAGGCAGAAGATATGCAACAGCAGATAATAAAAGAAACATTTCAGTTAGTTTCCAAAAGAGAAGACAATGTTTGTAATTTTTTAGAAGGAGGGAGGTATATGTACATGTTTTAAATAAGTTTAAACTAAATCAAATAATCATTTAACATGTTTTTTTTTAAACAGTTCTTGAGTCAAGCCTTATTTTAATTATATTTTAAAATATCAGTTTCTTTAATTGTTTTCAAATAAAGAAATGTAACAATTACCTATTAGAGCTTAAGAAAAATAAAATGTCTTTCCTAATTTATAATTCTCTTTATAGATTTATTACTGATATTACCAATAAGTTTTGTTTAATTTTTTTGTCAAACTTTTTGTGTTGACATTCACTTTGGAAAGTGTTTCTTTGGTGGCGTGCATATTAGCAATTATTTAGCAAAACATTAATATAAATGTTAAATAAAAAGGCTTTATTTTTATTCAAATTTTTTATTGTAATAAATCAGTTGGTACTTATATATTAAATTGATTTAACAAAAGTTTTTTAACTATGTTTTAAAAAGATTTATCAACATGTTATGTAACGTAGCCAAGACATACTTTTTTATTTCAAGATTCAGTACAAATTTACTTAATGGGACTTGCTCAAAAAGGGGGACCAACTTCACATTCAATCATATGATGGTGCCACTAGTGTCATTTGACTCAACATGACCAACCCAGTAAAAGTTAAGTAAACGGCCCTTTCAAAAGTTACACCACTTTTAATTTTCAATTTTTAGAAAAGAAATTATTTCACCCCTCTTAACTATCGATTTTTATGTAATCATAGACAACAATCATAATCAAATTTAACGATTGTTGTCTATGATTACATAAAAATCGATAGTTTAGAGTGGTGAAAGGGGTTGGGGAGTAATAAAAAATTGATAATTAAGAGGGGTGAAAAAAACAAGTTTTTTCTAAAAATTGAAAATTGAAAGTGGCATTTCCTCAACTCGGGAGGGGTGTCATTCGATTTAGCTTTTCAAGCTGCATCGAATGAAATTGGTCCCCCCCCTTTGAGCGAGTCCCATAAAGTAAATTTAAAACCAAGATTCTTGTTGCTTGGTTTTTTAATGTTGTTATTTTTTGTTTTAGTTTAATAGGAGGAAGTGATTATAAATTAATATATAGACACTATGCTACATTATATTTTGTATTCTGTGTAGACTCTTCAGAGAGTGAGTTGGGAATTTTGGATCTGATACAAGTTTTTGTTGAAACTTTGGACAAATGTTTTGAAAACGTATGTGAACTTGATTTAATTTTCCATGTGGATAAAGTTCATTACATATTAAATGAATTAGTTATGGGTGGTATGGTTTTAGAGACCAACATGACTGAGATTCTTACAAGAATAGAAGATCAAAATAAATTGGAAAAGCAGGAGGTAAGCTTAATTTTGCAATTTAGCTAATGTAAAATGGATATATTTTAAAAAATATTTTGTTAAAAAAATTTCTGGTAGTTTAAATTAAATGATGGCTATTTAAATTGTAATTAAAAAAAGTCGTCACTTATTAATGTCAATTTTTATTATTTTAAAAACTGTTTTTCTTTTAATTTAGGCTGGAATTGCAGCAGCTCCAGCCAGAGCTGTATCTGCAGTAAAAAATATGAACATTCCTCAGCAAATAAAAGATATCAAATTACCCGACTTACCTCAGGCAATAAAAGATTTGAAATTCTGACCTCAAATAGGTAAATCTCTTCAAAACGTCCAGATCTCTCCATTCCACCTTCCTTCTGACTCAAGATCATTACTTGAAGAACCATCTTCAGTTAAATATACTTGATATTCATTAGATGTACAGAATGTTTATTAGAAATTGCGATATTTGCAACTTTGTTTATGACTAAATAATCTTTAATCTTCAGAAGTTTTGTAAAGTTCATAGTATGCACATACTCAGAATTGTTTAAATAAGTAGGATAACTTTACACTTCAATACCTTCAATTTATCTTTAAAAGTTATAGTTTTTACTTTGTGCTTTGAAATTTGTTGGTAAATTGTGAATATTTTATGGATATATAGCTGTTAAGCTTTAATTAATATGTAAAAATAGAAAAATACCTTAAAATAAAAATTTTAAATAAAAAATTTTTTTAACTTAAAAGTGAAGTATTATTAATAAAATATTTTGTTTTTTATTTGTCACTCATTAAAATTATATAACTTTGTGCTGATTTCAAGTTCTATTAATTTTTTTTTAAAGAATAATTTTAAAAGTAAATAATTTAGATATAAAATGTTGAAGAAAAATTAATAATAACACTTAAAAAATATTTTATCATAAAACATAAATGTACCTACTCATAGTGTACACACTTTTTAGTAAGCTAAAAATAACAGAAATAAGTACTGAAATCTACTTATCAAATAAAGCAATTTTCGCAATTTCCAGTTTACATATTGATTAAGGTTAAATAAATAATTGTATGAAATGTATCCATTTGTTTTATAAAAATACAATATTTAGCTGTTTATAGTTTATTTTACGTTTTTTTCGCATAAGTAAGAAAATACACTGCGCGTCACAATTAACGCATAATTTTTAAAATCGTAGCATTTCAAATAATTTTCAATTTTTGTAATAATATATATCTTTCACCTCCGGTATATTGTAATGCTTTATTGGTAGAACTGCAAAAACAGTGATGTTTTTGATCATTTTTTAAAATTAAAATTAAATACAAAACATGATAACAGTTCTTTATTTTACTTTGAAGCTAGTTAGTTTGAATAAGTTTTGCTAAATTTTTAAAGTACTTTGTAAATTTAAGTATTTTTCCTTAAAACAAACCATCAGCAGCGAGAAAGTCGAAATTTGGCATTAGGATCGTTACTCTTCGCAAAGAAGGATATAATCAAGTTGAACTCGCTGAACAGTTTAATGTCACTCAGTTAACCATTGCCAGAGTTTTAACAATGTGAGTTACGCAAGAAGACCCGGCCAAGGTCGTGAAAGGGTTACAACTCCTAATCAAGACCGATTTTTGTAACTTTGTACACTAAGGCAAAGGTTTGTTACCGGTACTTCGTTACAAAACGAATTTTTAGATCGTTACACCTATAAAATCAACCAAAGTATGATAAGGAAAACACAGCAAATAACCTGCGCCCTGAATAAAGGCACCCACTGGTTTAAAAAAAAATTTTCAGTATGCCGCTTTTTTATGATGTCTATTTCTTTGATTGCAATATATTTTTTGTTAAAATCAACATTTCTTATTCATGAAAATACAAATACTAAAAAATTTATTCATTAACACTGAAAATATAATTTTAGAATTATGCGTTAATTTTGACGCGCAGTGTAGGATTAATGCTGCGGAGATGAGTAATCTGAGAAATATAGCCGGAGTGATTCGGTTGGATAAAGTAAAGAATAGTGAGATAAGAGAACGCTATGGTGTAAAAGAAGATGTGGTTACAAAGATAGACAAAGGAATGTCTAGATGTTTGGACACGTAGAAAGAATGGATGAAGGAAGATTGACGAAACAAATTTATAAGGCGAGTGTGAATGGACAAGTCGGTAGAGGTCGACCTCGGCGAACATATCTCCATTAGATCAACATTGTTTTGAAGAAAGGCCAGGTCAAGAGTACCAACAATCGACGAGCATGTATGAGAGCATTGATGAAAGTAGAGGAAGCAAAAGATGTGTGTAAGAACCGTAGCAAGTGGAAGGAAGTGGTCTCCGCCTACCCCTACGGGAAAAAGGCGTGACTATATGTATGTATGTAGTTGTATACAAATTTTAAGTTAAAAATTTTATATAAAAAACATTTTGTGTCTCCAGAATTGGTTTACAAAATTAAAAGTACAGTTTCACCTACATTTTTAATTAAGTTCCCATTAAATACTTGATGTATCAGAAATTGAAAATATTTGTAGATATAGCTTTTTCATGTTTTTACATTTAAGTTATTAAAAACATGTTACAAAGTATTTTGAACTCCTCATGTAATGGTGTTACTTGCACTTTTCTTCCTTCTAATCATTATGTGGATACACTTTTTTGGAACTTTCTTTATTGATGCAAGTACAATAATGAAATGCCGTTTTGGTTAAAAGCGGTTTAAGGAGGAATTCCGTGGTTTTCAATAAAATGCATTCTCAAATTACTCACTAAAATTATTTCTAATAACATCATTTAAAAATACCTGTAGCTACTAAAATAAGCAATACAAATTGCGTCGCTTAATAATTTTAATTCTACTAATTAAATCCATATAAAACTTAACTGTTTAAAACAACTGGTCCAGGAGGGTTCTTGCTTTCTTCCACTGACCGAAAGGAACAATTTGGTTTAGCCTTTTACCGTTCTATTATAGTCGTTCTACAAGGGTATGAAATACTAATGAAAATAAATAGGGAAGCATAATACGTGTGTAGGAACCGTAGAAAGTGGAAAGAAGTGGTCTCTGCCTACCCCTACGGGAAAAAGGCATGTATGTATGCAAAAAATAATCTGTTGCAGTCTATTCTTTTTTATAATTTTAATAATTTTGCAAATTTTGTCTGTTATTGTTTTCAAAATTCAATTTTCATAAACGTTTGTTTGGTGTTTTATTTTTATTTAGGTATCTGTATGTCTCTTTCTTTGTGTACAGTAGGTAGTTACCTATAATTTTTTTAAAAATTTTACGCAGCTCTTAGTATTCTGCCCAAATATTTATTCATAAATATTTTCCAGGTGTTCTCTTTTAAATTTAACTTTTAATTTATTATGTGATGGTTATTCAGTCCCCCGACTACAGTGAGTACCACTCACAGAGAATATAGAAATTTAGTATTGTACCTATTGGTACAATAATTACTATAGTAATACGTCTCACAAAACAAAACAAAAATGCATTTATTTACAACAATGTCTGTAAATCTTGGCTTTAGCTATAATGGTTTTAAACAAGATATTTTCAACCAAAAATAAAAAAAAATAAAGACGATAGTGAAATTTAAAAAAACCCAACCAAAGCGTAATAAAAAACAAATCTAATGTATTAAGGATTCAAATATTTCAACCTATTGTACTAAACATAAGTGAAAACTCTCGGAACATATTTCCCCTGATATTTCTAAATTGATCGTGCGTAATGTTTGCGTAAAAGTGAAAATATTTTTCCCTTAATTTATGCAACACAGTAAACTTTCATCGTTACTCCTCATCCAAAGTTATAGTGGTCGAATCGATACTGCAATAGTTGTTATATTTTCTTTGCCGTGGTAAACATATGTCATAGGTACCTACCTACTCTAACTTACCATTAAATGTTTTATAAACTTGTAAGTAATGCAAAGAATTGGTACAATTTTAAGAATATATTAATACATACATGCATATAGTCACGCCTTTTTCCTTTTTCAAAACAAATTATAATAAGACTATAAAAACCACTTTAAAAGCTTTCGTAAATGTATGGAAAAAACATACATTTTATTTGTAATATAATTACAAAATGGCTTATTTTGTAAACAATCAATAGTTCAAAGTTTACTTTACCAAACAGTACTCTTCGGGGAATCACAGAGAAAAAGTGTAAAAAAAGTTGAAATTCAACTTTGGCAGGAAATTTTTATAGATAAGTACTACGATATTAATGGGTTGCACAAAGATTTATGTGGAATTGAAAGAAAGTACTTACTGACGAATTCGTTAAAAAACTTTTGTGGGATATACTTTCTCGTATTTAAAAAAATTAAAAAAAGTAAGTACTGTTTATCCTAACGGGAACAACGGTCCTGTTGTTAGTCTAATATTTGTCAAGAGAAAACACTTGTAACCGAGCAAATTCGAAAGAGAAAAAAAAATTAAAGAGCAAACTCACGAAACCACAATTAGGTTATTTCGACATGCAAAGAAATAAAATAATAAACAATGCGGTAATGCGCGTGCGCCGTCGAATTCAGGGCTCGGGTCAGTTCAGGCGCCGCCGCCGGTAGGAAAAGACGCGTCGCGACGATTGGGATTTTCATCATTTTTACTCAATATTTGCCAGGCGATGATTTTTCAGAGAAATAAATTTTGGTGAGTTAGTAGCCACCTTTAAAAATGTATACAATTACTTGTATACGATGATTCCACAGAATATTTTAAAACTTTCACTCACATTTACTGACAGTTTTAGCTTAACAACTTGTACAATAACTAATATTAATGGGATATCTATTAAATGTAAATGCCACTTTGATAAGTTTGCCTCTTTGTTTAAAGGATTTAAAAATAAAATAAAAATTAACTCCTTGCTATATATTAACAAGTTTTTAAATAAAAAATAAATTTTGAAATGGTTTTTTCCCTAAGAATTTGCTTGTTGATTTTAATTTTGTTATTTGTTGCAAAGATGTAATACCAAATTTTCACTTCAAAAATACAATATAAAATTAATAATTTTTTTATTTAAAAAAAAAATAGAATCTTAGTAAAACAACAGCAGCGTTAAAAATAACTAAAAAGCCATTTATATTTAAATGAAAAAAAAAATTGATTCTAATGCTCACCTATTGTGTGTTAAATAAAAATCAGATTTTTTATTTCAATTCATGATTACGTTTTTAATTATTTTTGCCAGTGATTAAAAAGGCTCATTTATTTGTATGTTTTAAACTTGTTTGTTTCAATATGATGTTAAAATTTTGGTGTAGAATAATGGTACTATATATATAAAAAAAATTATGCGATTTGTATTTTGTGTTACCCTTTTCAGGTTTGTACATATATACCTACTCGTATACATTCCCAAATTATAAAAAAACCAATTAATAAAATAAAATTTAAATAAATACTTTCTTTGATAAAATTATTAAATTTTTTCCCGTGGCATTTTAAAGATAAATATTATTTTAGATCCTTGCTATATTATAGGTTCCGAAAATCAGGTTTCTATTTATCGTGTTAGGTTCCTGCTGCAGGCTTGTTATTATCTAATGTATGCAGTAAATCTACGATACGGGTCTGTAAATGGTGAGGTCGGTATTTTTCGACTTGATAAATGATCAAAATATGGTTATCAATATAAATAGCTTTTAACAATAATCAAACAATATTTTATTTGGAATAGCTACAGGTGCTCTTAGTGCAACAAAATATTTTCAAGCTCTTCGGTATCAACCACTTTGGATGAATAACCTCGTGTTTTGTACAGGCCTTGTTAGTATTTTCTGGTGCCACTTCTAAAATAGCACTGTTCATTTAAATTCAATAAATAAATGGCTTTCTAGGATTATTAAAATCAATTTTTAAAAAATGAAACATTAATTAAAAATGTATACATACATATATTATGATCCAGGCGATAAAGATTTCTTTGCCAAGACACTTATAAAAATGGGTAGATGATTAACCTAAGTAAAGATGAGTGTTCTCGTTAAAGATTCTTCCGATAATAAAGAAGTAGGTAACCTCTTTAAAATTCTTCTTCTCCTTATGCCGCTTCTATCGAAGATTGGCGATCATCATTGCAATCTTTATCTTGGAGGCTGCAGCGCGGAACAGGGATCTTGTGCTCTTCCCAAACCACTAACGCAACTTCTTCAGCCAAGATGTTCTTCACCTACCACCTTTAATCCTCACTTGAATAATTATGTGAAGTGGACGATATTTGTAATTTAACCGGGATTAAACAATCGAAACAGTGGGTTGCTCGGGGTGAACGTGGACCAAAGAAGGCGAAACAGAGTCTGTCAGCCAACAAAGTCATGGCCACAGTTTTTTGGGATGTACGCGGTGTCATTCACATCGATTACCTCAAGAAAGGTAAAACGATCACCGGCGAATATGATTCAAAGCTTTTGAACAGATTCGACGTTGATTTAAAGCAAAAACGGCCGCATTTGGCTAAGAAGAAGAAAGTGCTGTTCCATCAAGACAATGCACGTGTGCACACTTGTCCAGTCACGATGGCCAAAATCCACGAATTGGGATACGAACTGCTACCCCATCCAGCATATTCTCCAGATTTAGCCCCCTGCGACTATTTTCTGTTTCCAAACCTAAAGAAATAGATGGGCGGTAAGAGATTTGAGTCGAATGAAGAAGTCATTACCGAAACAAACGCGTATTTTGAGAGCTTTGAAAAAACCTATTATTTGGAGGGAATAAAAAAATTAGAAAAACGCTGGACTAAATGTATCGAGCTAAAAGGTGATTATGTAGAAAAATAAAATGTTTATTTGCGGAAAAAAATTTGTTTTATTCAAAAAGTCACTGACTTATCAAACCGCCCTCGTAATTAGCGAATTGTATCATTAGTGCCAAGGTCACTGTATTATCACTTGTTATAGTAGATAATTTAAATTTTAAATAAATAAACCAATAAGCTATGGTAAGAAAAACCCGTAGCAATTTTGTATTTAATCCTCATAATGTACACAATATGTCCTTTAAAAGACGATAAATGCTATTACCTAATAGATCATAGCGGCCTATAAAGTTTGTTCCATTATATTATCTGTGCAGCTATCATATTTTAATCTAACTTTAGCTAAACGTTTAACACTAATACTATAATATATTAAGCAGCGAAGGCAGTAACTAGCTGATTGCCCACGATGGCAGTGTTAGATCCACGAGCGAAGCGAGTGCGTTAACTGCCCTCATGGGCAATCAGCTAGGTACCGCCCGAGTTGCGTATGCTATTTTTCATTACAAGTGCAGAGGCGGGTTTGTCAAGGGGAAGCCTCCCGCGAATAAATTTTTTTTTCCTTTTTTAAATCAATTTTTTTGTTTTGTGTCAATATAAATATTAACATTAAAACATTTGGAGAAATTTAAATGAATTAATCCTCAATCAAAGACTGTATTTAAAAGGTACGAGAAGCTAGATAATCTGAATTCTGAATATGAGGATATGTAACCTGAAATTGCTCCGATTTTTTATGAAAACTGTGCAAGATTAAGGGACTTGGAAAAGTTTTTTGTTAAGGTGATTGACTTTGAAATGCTTGCAAATGTGTTTATAAGCTGTTGATAAAATGTGAGTCTGAATGTTTTAAAAATAAACTACAAATTGTGAAGAAATAATTAAAATGTGAAGAAATAATTAAAATGTAAAGAATTAATTGATTTCTGATTTATTTAAAAAATTAAATACATTATTTTAGTTACTTGAAAAGTATTAAACGTATGTTCAACATGTGATATTGTATAAAAAAAGGGGACAAAATGATGGGGTTTTCCAACGAAGTGCTTTGAGTTTACTTACATTTTACATCTGCGTGCGTTATTTTTTGTCTCCCGTGCGTTATTCCAAATTCTCCGTGTTTTATTGCCTACAGGTTTATCGCGGGCAATCGGTAAGATACCGCACGGGAACGCGTGTGGAAACCTAGTAGTTACCCCGCACGTGTGATGAAAAGATCAGTAAAATATTAGCAAATCTATTTTCTATTTATTGGGATTGGATGGTTTAATCCTTCAACAATATTGTCACGATTTTAACTTCCTCCTTGGGTTCAGTAATTTTAAATTCTCGATACAGTAATAAAACAATTTTTATTCCAATACTTTTACACAATAAATTTTACTTTTACCAATCACGTAGATATTCAACTAATTACAACTTTTACAACTAATTAACTTTCTTAACTCATAAAAACTTAGAAACTGACCTCCTCGCGACCGAAGTCCTTTTTATATTTATATATATATATATATATATATATATATATATATATATATATATATATATATATATATATAACGGATTGTCTACAGCTGTTGCCGTCTCTCCGTCCCCAATCTCCATCTTGCTCTGTTAAAAACCTCGTTTTCTTCCAAACCTCTTTTAGTCATTGCCTCGTCTATATCGTCTTTCCAACTTCTCCGTGGTCGTCCCCTTTTCCTTCGTTCTGGTGGTATCCATTCCAGTATCTTCCTAGGCCATCTGTCAGTTGTCATCCGCTTTACATGTCCGAACCAAGTTAACTGCCGCTTTTCTACTTCCTCGTGTATGTTTCTGTCCATTTGCATTTCATTTCGGATAACATCATTTCTAACCCTCTCAAGTCTAGACCTACAACAGCTCCTTCTCAAGAAATCCATCTCTGTTACCAGAAGCTTATTCTTATTAGCCTTCGTTACGTCCCATAATTCGGAGCCGTATAGGGTGACACTTTGAACTAGACTCTTGTATATGTGTTTCTTTGTAGTTTTTTTAATTTTCTTGTCCCAGAGAAGAGAGTTCAGGGTTCTAGTTACGGCTCTACCTTTGTTGATTCTATCTTGGATTTCGTTATTACTGTTACCTTTTTTATTAAAAATTATTCCGAGATATTTACTGTGTTTTACTCCTCTTATTTTTTCCGTATCCAATACAAGGTCATTTATTTGGTCATCTCCTACCACCAAGTATTCACATTTAGATAGATTCATCTGTAGACCCGCTGCCTCATATTCTTCCTTGAGCTTTCTAATCATATAATTGAGGTCATCCTCATCTTCGGCTATTACTATCTGGTCGTCCGCGAAGAAAAGTGTGAATAGCGTATCATCCCCCACCTTTAGTCCCATGCCTTTACACTTCTTCACCCAGTTCGTGAGGGCCCTGTCCAGGTAAATTTTGAAAAGGGTAGGAGACAGACAGCAACCCTGTCTTAATCCCTTAGTTGTCTTAAAGGGGCTAGTAAGTTTGTTTCCGATTTTTATTCTTGTAGTGTTCTGTTCGTAGTATTTTTGTGTAGCATAAATCAAGACAGGAATGATCTCGAGGTTTCCCATTTCCGTCCACAACCTAGACAAAGGTACGCTATCGTAGGCTTTCTCTAAATCTATAAGAGCTACATGGGTCTCTCTATTTCTTTGCACTCTCTTCTCTAAGGCTATCTTTAGGGTGAAAGCGTTGTCTACAGTCGAACGGCCTGCTCGAAAACCCGCTTGTTCTTCTGGCTGCTTATTAATTATTTCCTCTTCGATCAGATTTCGTAATATTCTGGAATATATTCTGCCCACAGTTGGTATTACCGCAATTCCCCTATAATTTCCTGGATGGTTTTTCGGACCTTTTTTGTGAATTGGGGAAGTGAAGGATTGTTTCCATTCTTCCGGGGTATTTTTATATTTCCAAATCATAATTCCAAAGTCATCGCGATTATCCGAAACTATTCAGCCGCTTTCTAGAGAGTGCCATTGACCATTCCAGAACCGCTAGACGCGGTGTTCGAGATTTTGCCAGTATATTCTTTTGTTCTAATTCGCCGCGCCGGTCAAAGCAGTTCTCCTAATTGTGAACGACTCTCGGACGCTGACAAATAACAGGGCCAGATCGTAACAATATGTACTCCTTTAACACAGATAATTATTTAGCAAATTAATTGGGATAAACTGCTAGTATTTTGTATATGTCTTGTTTTAAGGATATGATAACAAATTTTTTATTTTGTGATCGTTAACGAACGGGGTACGGATAAAGAAAACGAAGATAAAGAAGTTTTCAGATATGATAAAATTATTAGAAACTAGCTTGTTTAATTTGTAATTGTTTATTTTTTTTTATAAAACGGTCAATAAAGTTACAAAAAATTTAAAAATACGTTACATCGACAACGACCTTTTGCGACCTCTTAATTAGCACCGCAATGTTATTTTCCAGATCAAGGTTTAAAAGGTGAAAGTCTTGAAAACATGCCAACATTTTTAGAAGTATTATTTAGAAGTATTGTACTTTATTTTCTTTTTGTTTATTTACATGCTTTATACCTTTTATAAATAACTAACGATTTTGATAAATATCGTATACGTGATTCATATTATTTTGCAAAAACATTATGAACGATTATGAAAAAATATTTATACTGTGATAAAGTTCTTTGGCCCGTGGAGAATATTAAATAAGTTCGTGCTAAGAGTCCGTGTCATATAAACATATTTGCAAATCAAAGATGTCAAGTGTATATAACTTCGAACATTGTTTGAGTTTGGAATATAACTAGAAAGTATTGTTACGATATCTACTTCTTTCTTGGGTTCGGTGATTTTAAACTCTCGATACAGTAACAAAACAATTTTTATTCCAATACATTTACACAATAAGTTTTACTTTTATAAATCACTGAGATATTCAACTAATTACAACTTTTACAACTATTTAAATTTCATAACTTATAAACACTTTTTAAAACTGTCCTTTTTTAAGACCGCTGTCCTTTTTATATTTCTTAAATTGCTTTAATTCATAGAATTCTTGTAAGATTCAAGTTTATTGCAGGAGCTACATTACACTAATATTTCACAGTATTAAAATGTTCCACGTTGGGACTACAAAGTTTTATTAAATTTTGCTTTGTATTAACCATATATTCTTATTATGTTTATTGCAAATTAAAGATCAATCGCTCAAGTTGATAAACTGTGGATGTTGTTAAGCTAATATTAAACGGACTGATTAATCATTTGATTTAATCGCTGCTGTTAACCAGAGGGAAGCGGAAAATGGAATAATTTGGATACATTTCTGCTTCGAAACTTTAATGACGCAATCCAACATTAAATGGCATCCGTATTTTATTCCCCAGTGTTAAAGCTCCTTAAATATCTCTACATCTGTTGGTCATAAAATATAAAAATTACATTATTTGTTTTATTTCAATTCCAAAAATTAATATAAAAAAAATGTAAAAAAACAGAAGCGAGAGGCAAAAATAGGTAATTAAGACGGTCTGTCTGTAATGCATGAATTTGCAATTTTTTGCCTATTAAACTATTGATCGTTGTAAATATTGTTACGATTTACGAGCCCGTCACTGCCGACTGTCGCCTTGAGGCGACAGCGCATCGACCACAGTTAAAGAAAAATGCATTATGTTAGCCGCAGGCATAATAGAAGACATTGAATGATTCTTAAAAAGTCCATAAATTTCGAAAAGTGTCCAGAGAGACATCGATTTGTCTAGAACATTGGTTTGCAGGTATATAAACGGAATCACAGATCGAGGTTTTTAAGTTCTAGTTTAAAGTTAAATTTGAAGTAATTATAAAGTTTTATAAATAGATTGTATATCTAAGTGATTTGTAAAGTAAAATTTATTGTGTAGAAATATTAGAATAAAAATTGTTTAGTTATTGTACTGAGTGTTTAGAATCATCGAACAGTCAAACCAATCTATTAACCAATTAAATATACACTTTAATATTCATAGAGCTCATATTCTTAAAAATGCTGACCCATCACTGTTTGACCAGAGTAGTGTAACATATTTATCTAAATCGTTGCGTGCTCCCGTGACTATATCTTTTAAATCTTCCTGTTGGCCCTTAAATGGTTAGATATTTTCTTCTTGTTTCTTCATTCGGTTCGCGCATATTTATTTTTCAGTCTTAATCAAGCGGAAATATTCTCGCTAAGTGATCGAATGAGGTATTCAACAGCGTATCTTGTGAGCTTCGGTTTATACTTATATGTCTGCCTGGGTACGTAAAATAGAAGCCCTATGGGCTGAATCTATCCGTGTGTCAAATCCACCAGGGGACTTCTGAATTTCAAACGGGACCAGATCGGCCCAAACTAAGAAGTTTCCCGTACGACAATATTATGGTGGACCAGTTTACAAATGAGCGATTAAGTTGGAAAGTCTTAAGCTGTCTTAAGCTGTTTGGTTAATAGGGTCTCTTGCGTAAGTAAAGAAAAGAAATTAAGAAATTAATAAACCAGGAAGAAAGAGTGAAACAAGTAAATGAATTTGTGTACTTGGGTTCAAAGTTTACGAGAGATGGAAAGTATGACAGTGACATTAAGCGAAGAGTGTTGGCAGGAAAACAAATGAATGGGGCACTGCATAGCTTTATAAATAGCCAGAAAGTGTCAAAAAGGCACGTCTGGTGGTGCATAGAGGTGTGTTGGTTCCTACACTTATGTATGATAGTAAATTTTGGGTTTGGCAAAAGAAACATGAAAATAGGATTAATGCTGTGGAGATGAGTAGTCTGAGAAGTATACCCGGAGTGGCTCGGTTGGATAAAGTAAAGAATAGTGAGATAAGAGAACATTGTGGTGTAAAAGAAGATGTGGTTACAAAGATAGATAAAGGAATGCTTAGATAGTTTGGACACGTAGGAAGGATGGCTGAAGGAAGATTGACGAAACAAATTTATAAGGCGATTATGAATGGACGAGTCGGTAGAGGTCGACCTCAAAGAACATATCTCGATCAGATCAACATTGTTTTGAAGAAAGGCCAGGTCAAGAGTACCAACAACCGACGAGCATGTATGAGAGCACTGATAAAAGTGGAGGAAGCAAAAGATGTGTGTAAGAACCGTAGCAAGTGGAAGGAAGTGGTCTCTACCTACTCCTATGGGAAAAGGCGTGACTTTATGTATGTATGTATAAACCATAAAAACCTAATTACCGTTTGATATTTGAGTAACAACAATGTTACTATTTACATACTGTTGTGTATATTACTAACATATCTTTTATCTTATACAAAAAAAATTAAATTAATGTAATATGTAAATACGTTTAAATGTGTAATGTGTATAAATTCTCATAAACTTTTTTAATTTTAGATTATCCCTGGTATATTCAGCAACTTCAAAGAAAAGCAGCAATAGTATGGAGCTAAAAAGATAAAAGACGACACTCCATATTTTATGCAGTAAAAGAGATATTAAACGATGAAAAAATGTTTTCTTTAACTTATTTTATCTTTTAAGTTAAACTTTTGTGTGAACCATTAAAGATGGCTGATCACGATCCATTCGATGATGAGGTGAGTTTTTACTTTTTAATTTTAATTTAACAGATACTTAAACAGTATTTTTTAAAAGAGAATATTAACGTATTCTCATGTCTCGATGAGAAATGAGAGAAAGTAAAGAGTTTCCAGATCATTTAGCAAATTAAAATGACTTTACCCCTTTGTCGATTCAGCTGATTAGGATGGCAAACCTGACTTCGTAGCTCAATTGATTTTTTGTATACAGTATGTGTCACGACGAATTCAGATTATCTGTATATTGAAAATTACTTACAAGATATTTTTGAAAAAAAAATGTGTAATCATGGATCACAAAATTAGATGGACGAAAAAGATTATAGAATGGCGACCAAGATCCGAAGCTTTTAGAAGTAGAGGCAGACCACCCACACGCTGGACAGATAACATAAAACGAATTGGAGGAAACTGGATCCAATCTGCACAAGATCGAAATACGTTTAAATTATGTGTGATCCATGTTTACAAATTTTTTTAAGAAGAGTACTTTTCAACATAATATAGTACATAATATAGTCTAAACTTGTCGTGACACATACTTTAATTGTCACAATTTCAGTTGGCAAGATGTGTATAATTTGTTTTTTTTTTATCATACTGTTACGATATTACTTCTTTCTTGGGTTCGGTCATTTTAAACTCTCAATACAGTAATAAAATAAAAAAAAGCGCCAGAACAATCCTTCTACCCTCTCGAAACCGCTAGACGCGACGTGGTGTTCGAAAATTTACTGGACGAAGGCGGAGGCCGACAAAGCGCTCATTAATATGTACCCTAATTGTAGTCGACTCTCGGATGCCGACAAAAAAACAGGGCCGGGTTGTAACAATACATTTACCATCTTTTATAATAAATATTTTTGCCATCTAGTAAGGGCAATTATAAATTATAAATTATAAATTATAAAGTAAGCAGACATTTATGTTTGCGACACTTCTCTAGACTATTGTCATTGTCTTTATTGTTGTTAAATACTTTTGTGGCGGTCGCGTTGTTTAAACATTTTAAAAGACACGTACATTTTGTCAATTATTAATTACTAATTACCTTAAAATCTCAATTAAAGTTAAAATGCTTGTGCTGTATCACAACATGTAAATAGTACAGGACATTCAATTGATTTTACCAATATTTCAATTTTAACTACAGAAATTAATATGTTTAAAGGACGTTTTTTAAAAATGGTTTACATAAAAAATAAAAAAAATTAAATAAATAAAAAAACTGATTTTCAAAATTTAAACATAATTTATTCTAATATTTTAAATATTGAAAAAAAAATTCAGTAAGAAAAACCATATACTTAATAATTCAGCAATAACTTGATTCAATCTTTTACAAAAATATCTCTATGAACTATTTTACTATATCCTATATACCTACATTTTTCATTTAATAACTTCATATTGACTTTTCAAATTAGGTACTGCCAAAAAATATTATATTTTACTCATATACTGTAAGTATTTTTTAAAAAATGTGTCCATTATTATACCATATATTTTTAGAGTAACTGAAGAAGAAATAAATTAATTTCGAAAGCTTTCACAAAAAGTAAAAAGAGTTTCATTTAAACATAGCTGCATCCCCACAAAATTTTTACATTGTTTATTTATATTCAGCTACAAACAGAAATTGGCTAATCTTGGCTAACCATAACAAGGTTACCTTGTCGTGGGTGCCTGGGCATAAAGGTATTTCCAAGCAGACAGGAAAGCTGCTCTCGCTAAGTAGGGAAAAACTTAGAACAGTTTTAGGGCTTTGTACCGGACACTGGTCTTTGAGGAAACATCTGCACAATATAGGCGTGTTTGACACAGAACCTATATGCAGATTATGTAATGAGGAGGAGGAAACAGCCACTCATATTATCTTCAAATGTGAATCCACCGCCCAATGGAGGTACTACCTGGGTTGTATACAAGATCAAGAGAGTGATCCACCTGGGGCAATAGCAGTACACAAGTTTCTACTCCTTAACAGGAGAATTAAATAAATGGGACTAAACTAAGGTGCTGCAAAAGTACAAAAAGCAGACAATGCTGAAGTGCCTAGTGAAAAATAAGACCTCTTCCACAACTCCTATTTACTCATTCATTCAATCATTAAATTAAATAATTAATGTATAAACAATAATAAATTTGTAACAGAAATTTTTCACTTGGCAAAACCATCAGGCCAACCTTGGTAATTAAATTGAATTATTAAGTTATAAAAGCCAGTACTGCGTTATTTGTTAAGTTTTTATTAGGTTAATAAACGAACATGCTGTTAAGCGACTTTTTGAATGATAAAATTCCTTGTTTTATTGAAAGCGGCTATAGTACACAAATCATTATTGGTACGTGCGAGCACTGGAGTTAAGTTCTCATGTAATTCTCGATACAAACAAAATGTTAAGTGAAATAGCCATCCTCCTGATGCTAAGCTTTTTATACTTGTCAACCGGGACTGCCATGTCCAGTTTATCCAGAAAAAGGGTGTATGTACTTTTTTATATTTAATGAATATAACAAAGTACATACAACCTTTTTCTGGAAAATATAATTGTTACCAACGAGCAACGGGCCACCAAATAACGAATATTGGGCCATAAATAATTAAATAACGGATTAGCAAATATGGGCGAATGGATAAATACACTGAAAATGCAGAATAATAATAAATACCGGGTATTACCCGTGAAAAAGAAAATGGAAACCTTAAAAGCAGCAAAGACTTCTAAGGTGGCATCACTTAAATGCCGAGAAGAAGATATGTCTTCTGCTGAAGCTCTTTTTACCATGCTAGGGAGAAAACCAATCATAGGGACAAAAGCCTATTTTCACATGATAGCAGGAAAAAACTGTGGGTTTAATATTTTAAATGTTTGTGTGCCCACATTGACTATGCTGGTGTTGAAAAAACCTGTATTTTGTGATTTTGTAAATAAATTACTTTTTCCTTTGTTTGTTTTACTAAAAGCATTTATAATTAGTTACTACTAATACGTTGTGTAATACATTTAGTAAATTAAGTTAATTTTTGTCAATAAACTGCTAGCCCATATTTATACCACATTTAAGAAATCTGTTTTAGGTAGTATGTTAATTTTAAAAAATTTCAACGCCTTTTATTACAATAAAAATTCAAATATTATTTTTAAAATACGAAATTATCAGATGGGAACAAAATTGTGTGGATTTTTCTATGGTAGCCTATATTAGGAGCATCTCTTCTAAACACCATTTTAAAATCAAGCTTTAATATTTGTAATGTTCGTTATATTATTTAAAAAAAACTAATTGATTACATATTTTTATTATATTCTTCATACATATATTTTTAAATTGGTTATTATTGTATGCTTTTATTATAAAATAGAAAAGATTAAATACATTTAATTTTAAATAAAATTGCATGATTCTCAATATAAAATTGTTTTTTGTTTAGAAATACACAATATCATAAAATAATTATTTATTCATGTACAGAATCGAATAAATTTTAAAATAAAATGTGCACGTTTTATATTTCATTAATAATATTAAGTCTTGCATTATTGTAAAAACTTATTATATAAATAATAGAAAACATTAATGATGCAAAAGTTATTTTAAAATCAATTAGATTAGTTTTTGGCTTACTTGTTTAAAAAAAAAACCAAAAAAAAATACCCAATTAAATTTATTATTGAAAAGGAATTTTTCGCTTTTAAAATAAATCAATAGTCAATAAACTATTGACAGAAAAATAAAAAGAATATTTAAAAAGTCCATTACTTTTTTTGCTTACGCTATATTTATAGTAGTTATATTTGACACCGAAATTATTAGTATGGGAAATTTTTTTTAGGTCAGTAATTCTTATTTAGGACAAACAGAAATTTGAGATCAATCTCCTTATACAAAATAAAACTAACAGCAATAAATTAAAACTGTTTAAAATTAATTAATATTTTGGTTTTTTTTAATCTAAAGCAAAGTTAAAAAACAGAATATTTATAATTTTTGAAACGAATACACCGCCACCATTTCTTGAAGTAGCGCATTCGCCAAAATTTAACACATCTTTGCGATTGAAAAAATTATAATTTTGCCACATTCCCCTATGATTTTTTTATTAAAAAATGTCATTCTCACCAAAAAAATCCCACAAACGTAGATTTGTTCGTATTTTGTATGCTTTTTGTATTTTAATAAGTTTTCAGAAAATTTATGTTTTTATTTTGTTAAAAGTAAAATTAAAAAAACTAATTACTCAATGAAATCTTGTTTTATTAAAATCATGAACAAAAAAGCTATTAAAATTTACCACTTATAGTTTAAAACATTTGAAAAAAACGGTTCCTAGTTTACGAGAGTATCATCATCACTCAATCTTCTCGTGTCCACTGCTGAACATAGATTTCCCTCATCACTTTCCATTCGCATCGGTCCTGTGCCGCTTGCATCCAATTTGTTTGGCAGCGCTTTATGTCAATAGTCCATCGTGTTGGTGGGCGGCCCCTGTTTCGATATGCTTCGTCTCTTGGTCGCCTCTCCAGTATCCGCCTCGTCCATCTGTTATCCGTCATTCTAGCGACGTATCTGCCCAATTCCATTTCAGCGTGGCTATTCTCTCAACAGCATCAGCTACTCTTGACCTTAGTCTTATTTCGTGGTTTGGGATCTTGTCTTTCAAAGAAACCCCCAACATCACACGTTTCATCGCCCTTCGAGCCACTCGGATCTTTTGCACCGTTCTTCTTGTCAAGGTTAGCGTTTCTGCGCCGTAGGTCAACACCGGTAACACATAGCTGCCCAAGTCAGCCCTATACGACGTAGAAGTTCGGTGGTTTGATTGTCTCTTCCGATGCAAATCTCGTGGCCTAGATATTTATATGACCTTACCTGGTCTATGGCTGTTGTTCCTACGTACATGTTTCCACTAGTAACAAGATTTATCATTGCTTGAGTTTTTGACATGTTTATTTTCAATCCCACTCTTAACGATAAAACAAGTTTGTTCAGCAGTTCCGTAGCCTCATCTAGCCGATCAGCTATTAGCACATTGTCATCTGCAAACCTCAGATGACTGAGCTTTTCTCCATTTGTATTGATTAGCTTGTCGGTGAGATTAGCCTTTTTACATACGTATTCCAGGAGTGTTGTGAACATCTTCGGCGATATGGTATCTCCTTGACGTACTCCGCGTTGTACTCGGAATTTCTGGGTTTGCCTCTCTTCTATTCTAACGCTAGCTGTGGCGTTTTGATATATATGTTTAATTATATTTGTGTATCAATGGTCAATTCGGCATTCTGTCAGCGCTTCTAGCATTTCTTGTTGGTTTATGGTGTCGAAGGCCTTTTCTTAGTCTACAAATATTATTACTAATGGTTTGTTATATTCGACACACTTCTTAATTTGATTTTTTATTACTAACAGATGATCGTTTGTTCCATAGCCTTTTCTGAAGCCTGCCTGTTCTCTAGGCTGATAAAATTCTAGTCGTTTCGTAATTATTTTTGTAAATAGTTTATATATATATATGGGAAAGAAGACTTATGGGCCGGTAATTTTTAAGGTCCGTAATATCACCCTTTTTATGAAGTAAAACAATTTCTGCATTATGTCACTGGGTTGGTGATACTGCTTCCTATAGGCATCTAGAAAAAAGTTTGGCAAGAGCCTGACATAGTCTTTTTCCAGCAATTTTTAAGGCGAGACCATAAGGTCTAGGAAAACAAAAATTTTATCTTTCAGATATTTTTCTTGTTTATTTTTAAGAATTTGTTAATGCGTAAAGTAATTTATATGTTTATTAATAGCAAATTGTTTACTATATTACCTATATATTTTACCTAAAGATTTTCCAAAAACAAAGTTTTTATGTAAGTGGTAGAAAAAAAAAAACGGATCTGTGTGCTACAAAGATAACGTATTATATCTAATCGCACTATAACAAAAACAGGTAAAAATAGGATTTAAAAAACAATTATATAGTACATTTTTAAAAGTATTTTTCATCTCTAAATATTCAAACAGATAAAAATGCAGCATAAAGTTAATGATAAAATTTAAGGGACTGTTATAAATTACATTTTAGTATTGCATATAAGTCATGATGGTTTAATTAAAGTATAAGGAAACTCTTATTTTTGGTATTTTACAAACATGTTTAATTGGTCAAAAATTTAAATAAATTAAATTATATAAGAAAAATGCTTTCTGATTTCAGCAAATATAACGGATTTATTTGGAAATAGTCTGGCTATTGCAGCTGCCTAATAATTGTATTTATGGCAAAATGCCCAAGTACTTTAATTTTAGTTGGTTGGTTTTTTCTTTTTTGCTTGCGACCAATATCATTTTACTAAATTTGGCAACTGACTTCCTGCATATAATTATGACTCATATTTTTATTAAAATATTTTGGTATAAAATTAGGTCTGCTTTTTTTAGTACAGTACATTTTTGAAATCATAATAGTATATTATAGTTTATGTTTCAGTTAATTTATTTTCAAGTTCACAAAATTTCTTAGAATATCAAAAAGTAATATTTTTATTACCCAATATTTAATTTTAATTGTAATGGATATATTTTAATTTAAAACTAAAATACAATAAAGCATGAATCATACACACATCGGAACAATCTAAGGATATTCTATTCTGAGCTAGTTTTTAATTAAACTAAGGTTTTGCAGTAGATAACGTAAAACTAGTTAACTTTGTTAAGGTTAAAAAATAATTTAAAATTAAACTTGTAAATAATTTAATTATATATATTCTTGACGGGCTAGTTGAAGAGAAAACGATTTGTAAACTTGAGGATGCAGTCATAGTACAGGGCTGGTTTAAATAATACTCTTTGTTATTTGGTCGAGCTTCCGGAAATGTTTATTTCCTTTATCAAGACATCTATAAAACAGTTAAAATGTAAACACAATTGCAAAAAGATAGGTTAAGAAATACTTACTAAACACATGAGGTTTGAAGTAACCAGTCAACGTCAAAACGAAAACAATCGTTAAAAACATTAAGGATACATAAAATTATTACTAGAAAATTAATTACCATATTTGTTGACACGTGCTAAAGGTTGTGAGTACAAACGATTAAAATTCATTTTGTTGGTTTTAAAATAGTCAGGGTGACACACAAGAGTCATACCAACCGTATGACAAACCTAAAATAAGTGGATGTTTCAAAATTTATGATTTGGTTGAGATTCGTTTAACTATTTGGGAATTTTGGAAGAAAAACATTCTAATTTTAAAATGTAATTGTAAATATTACTCAAATTATTAAGGTCAGTTTTTTATTTATACTGGTGGTGTCATTCTTGATACAAAACATTTCTTTAAATAGTCTTTTATGTAAGTTATTTTCTATGCAGAGTACTTCGACCTGGTTATAATCCATTATGTGTTTGCTAGAGATTACATGCTCGGCCAGTGCACAAGTCAATTTATTCATATTGCAATCACTTTTATGGGACGTAAGGGGTCCAGACAAATTCCTTGATGTTTGTCCAATATATGCCTTATCGCAAGTCCTACAGGGAATTTTAAAAACGACATTTAACTTTTCAATTTAGTTTTAGTTTTAAAGAGAAGGGTATTTGTAGTGGTAACCATGCGTTGTGCGATTTTAATGTTCTCATTTTTAAAAACATTTAACAGCTTAGGTATTAGCGAATGGCAATATGGTAAAGAACAGAAAAAAAGCACGACACTGTTGAGAGGTACCTCTGTATACATAGTTCCATTTATAAGGGAAGAACTGTATAATAGTTTATTTGTGAGCTCTACAGGATATGAGTTGTTAAGGACAATTACTTTTAGTTCATTTAAACATTCCATTTTAAAACGAGGATGTGTTAATTTTATAATTCTGTTCCTTAGGGTAAGCACTAGGTTTATTTTCATCTTCGTCGGATGGTAAGAGTGATAGTTTAGAAGTCTGTTGCTGGCACATTGTTTCCTGTACAATTTAGTACGAATAATACACTTTTATGTCGAGAAATGGGATGTTCCTATTGAATTCTTCCTCAGCTGTAAATTGTAGGTGTTCATTGTAACTGTTAAAAAGGGTTAGTGCCTCTTCGGTTCTACCAAGGGAAACTGATAAAATCAGATCACTAACGTAGCGTTTAATAAACGGTATATTACATTGGTCAGTAAGTTGCTTTCTATAAAGTCTTAAATAATAATTGACAGTAAAACTCCTACCAGCTCTATATTATGTACATAAAAATAAGTAAAAACATGACAAGCATAACTTTATGAACAGCCAGAAAGTGTCAAAAAAGGCACGTCTGGCTGTGCACAAAGAAGTGTTGGTTTCTACACTTATGTATGGTAGTAAATGTTGGGTTTGGCAGAAGAAGCATAAAAATAGGATTAATGCTGCGGAGATAAGTAGTCTGAGAAGTATAGCCGAAGTGACTCGGTTGGATAAAGTAAAAAATAGTTAGATAAGAGAACGCTGTGGTGTAAAAACAGGTGTGGTGACAAAGATAGATAAAGGGATGCTTAGATAGTTTGGACACGTAGGAAGGATGGATGAAGGAAGATTGGCGAAACAAATTTATAAGGCGAGTTTGAATGGACAAGTCGGTAGAGGTCGACCTCAGCGAACATACCTCGATCAGATCAACATTGAAAAAAGGCCAGGTCAAGAGTAACAACAACGCGTGACTATATGTATGTAAAAAAATTAACATTAAGTCGTTACTTGATTAAGATGTAAGTTTTTAAGTTTTGTATAATAAAAATTATGGATTATGGAATCAATGTTTTTTATAGTCAAATTAACCAGGTACGAGAAACATATTATTTTTTTAAAACTTTTTCCAACTTCCTAACTGATCTTATTCAAAAAGCAGATGTAGGTAATCGATTATTTATAATTACTCCAAAGCTTTTAATTATAATTGTAATTAATTACAATCCCATATTTTAAAAATGTAATTTTTTACAATTACCGTAAAGTAATTAGTATTGTAATTAATAACATATTGTAAAGTAGTTTTGACATCACTGCATAAAATGCATAAATATACAATATAGTAAATGAACCAGCATAATAATATTTAAATATAAATTAATATCCTTAGATTATGTCCATAAGTGTTTATCGGATATGAAAGTTGCAAAAAAGTCCAATAAGAATTTTGCGATTATTAAAAATCACTGTCCAATTTTATGAGTAATTTGGCATTACATATTTAATTGATATTCATAGTATCGACAAAAATATTTTAGCAGCGAATTTTTTGTAAGATTTTCTTCATTAGGTATAAGTCTTTGTGTTTTGATTTGTCTTTAATTCTTACATGCATGTTATTGACAGGAAAAAGTGTTTTCTTTTTTTTATGCCTGTATTTTTTTTGTTGACCTTTTCTTATCCACAAATATTTAGTATTTTCTTTATGATTTTTACTTGCTTCAGTAATAAGCAAAATATTCCGTCTTCTGATAATAATCTTTTTAAATATAAAGTTTTATGATATTTATTTCTTTGAATTGAAATCAAAATTTTGGAAAATGGTAAAACACACATACTGCGAAACACGATATATTTGTGCAGTTGCGTAAATACTGCCACAGTGAATGTTTTTAATAGTAAAGATTCTGCTTGCTTTGATTTTGTATGTTTTTGAAAGCAAATACAAATAACATTAGGCTTTGTTTCCTTTCTCCCAAAAGGGACGTCAATCAAATGTCCCTTTGAAAGCTGTTTCGTTTCGTTATCATTAATTATTTTGCTAATTACATCGAGCTCAACGTACTGAGCTAAAATGACTGGAATTGGTAAAATCTTTTGTTTCTGAAAATATATTATACATTTTAATTACAATACAAGCTATGTAACTTTGGTAACGATTATAGCAGATAAAATTCCTTTCAAAAAATTTAAATTTTAATAAAAATTTATGGTGTAAATTATTTTTTATTTTTTTTTATTTATTGTTTAATAGCTTATTTTTTCAATAAAGATCATCAACGTACTAAAATGACTAAATTTAATTAAACCCTCTTCAATTAAGTATAATCAAAATAAGAGATGCTGAATATTGTTTTAATATGTTATAATTAAATTATTATTAATATTTATTGGTGATAATCCTACTACTATTATAAACGTGAAAGTTTGTGAGTATGTATGTATGTATGGATGTTTGTTACTCTTTTACGCAAAAACTACTGAATGGATTTTAATGAAACTTTACCATACATACATTAATATAGTCACGCCCTTTTCCCGTAGAGGTAGGCAGAGACTGCTTCCTACCACTTGCTACGGTTCTTACACACATCTTCTGCTTCCTCCTCTTTCATCAGTGCTCTCATACATGCTCGTCTGTTGTTGGTACTCTTGACATGGCCTTTCTTAAAAACTAAGTAACTAGATCTTCTTTTACACCACAGCGTTTTCTTATCTCACATCTCACTATTCTTTACTTTATCCAATCGAGTCACTCCAGCTATACTTCTCAGACTACTTATCTTCGCAGCATTAATCCTATTTTCATGCTTTTTCTGCCAAACCCAACATTCACTACCATACATAAGTGTAGGAACCAACACACCTTTATGCACAGCCAGACGTACCTTTTTTGATACTTTCTGGCTGTTCATAAAGCTATGCAGTGGCCCATTAATTTGTTTTTCTGACAACACCCTTCGCTTAATGTCACTGTCATACTTTCCATCTCTTGTAAACTTTGAACCCAAGTACACACATTCATTTACTTGTTCCACTCTTTCTCCCTTAATCAGAACTTTACAGTTTGTCATGCTTTCTTCTCTTTCAAAAACCATTACTTTCGTTTTGCTTACATTTATTTTCACCCCTTTGATTTTCAGGGCATTAAGCATTACATTAACCATCGCCTGCAACTCCTCTTCAGATGACGCTAATATGACTTGATTATCGGCGTAAAGAAAGAAGGCATTTGACGATCAAATCATCCATTTTCAATCCAAACGCACTCTCTTTTAAATCTTTTAAACAATCGTCCATGTATAAGTTAAACTTTAGAATAATGTAGCTTATACATCAGAATAACACATAACATATCCTACTGCAATTATAAACGCGCAGGTTTGTGAGTATGTATGTGTGTATGTATACATGGATGTTTGTTACTCTTTCAAGTCAAAAATACTGAATGGATTTTAATAAAACTTCACAATATTGTAGCCTATACATAAGAATAACACGAAGGCTATAATTTATAAAGATATTGTGTGAACCTACTACTATTATAAACGCGAAAGTTTGTGAGTAGGCATACATTTGGGTACGCCATGTTTTTCCCACAGCCAGCTCTACGTTGCTTGCTCACGCTTTTCTAAATCGCAAAATCTGCACGTTTACGGTAAACGAAAAAAATCATTTAACATAGTTTATAAAAGTATATTGCAGTAGCTACCTATAACCATCAATCATATACATCCGTACACCTATCCTTACAAACTATACCGTTTATAATACACATTAGTGGGACCGTCATTAAAAATACTTAGTTTTAATTTACATACATTACACAATATAGAACAAGGGTCTCTCTGTCTGTGTGTTACGCCGACACGACTAAAACGCAGAACCAATTTTGATAAATTTTGGTATAAAGATAGATGGATGAAATCCTTGGAGAAGAAAATGAGCTACACAAAGTTCTAATCTTACGCAGACTAAGCCGCGAGTACCATCTAGGATAATAATGTTAATATAAGACTAATTTTGTTACTATTTTGTAAATTAAAATATTTAAAATTAATAAATATTTACATTTATTTATGTTTACTTTATTATATTACGTAACTGACCGTAATCGCTGCGAAGTATTCGCACCGGTCACCTCTAGTATTATAAATAAAATGCTATTTGGCTATGATTTATTTAAATCGTTTACTTTTGCTATTTCTGTAATAAATATTTTTTTAAAATATTGTAAAAAAACAAAATAAAAATATAACATTTTTATTTAGTAACAAATGGTTTCGGTGCAGTAACTAGTATTAAATCAACAAGCATAAAAACATATCGTCTCATAAGACACACAAAATATCAAATTCTCTCAAAATTCCTCTCCCTTAATCTAACATCTTAATTTTAACCATGATAAAATAAACAATTATTGAACTAAACCGTATATTGCAAGTAAAACAAGCCAACAAGTGATCATTATATGAGCCTTTTAGGCATTAACGGAAACGAAATTTCTGTAAATGTGCACGCGATGCAATAATTTCCGAAAGTGCTTGCCCTAATAACTTTATAGTGAGAAAGGATTACCAGAGTGAATAAATACGAAGACAAAGCTCGGATATTATTGCTTTTTAAGTTTACCTGTTTTTAAAAGATTTTTACAAGATTAAATTGTAATATTGTAAAATACTTAATTAAGGATTAAGTAATCAGTAATCAGTAATCAGATGACCATCATCATGGCTATTTTATATTCAATGGTAATTTAATTTCAATATTTTCATGGCTAAGTCAACAAAAAATACTTGTTATTTTGTCTTGTATATTTCCAATAATCACATTCTACAGCAATATTATTATTGTTTTGCACTATAAATAAGTTTTGTAAATTATAATATTGTTAAATATTCCCAGTGGAAAGTTATAGTAATGGGTTCGATTTTGCGAATCCCGAATTTTGATATATCTCCACATTTCAAAATCCCCAGAGTCAAATACAATAGTTTTTAAGCGGACGTATGTGTGTTTGTGTGTGATAATTTTATATTCTAATAATAATCATTGGATATTCATGTTTATTGTAATATTTATTTAATTGTTCTAGCAGTTGGTCTCCAGTAATACAAACCAAAGAAACTGGAGAGGTATTCTTATAGCCCTTTTGGTTATTGTTGTGGTCTTAGCACTGATAGTGACATCAGTTGTTCTTTTGACCCCTCCTGACGAGGGACCGAGAATAAAAGGAAATCGATTTCAATTGGAAGATATCTTAAGTCACGATTTTCAACCATTGAGGTTTAATGGAACATGGGTGTCAGGTAAGGATTTAAAGTTTTTTATAAATAATGAATTAAGTACATTTAAAAATGGTATTAAATTCATACTAAATTATAGCACAGAGAAATGTAATACATGGTTTCTAAAGTAAAAATAAGCATGCCATCAAGAACAAAACTTGTAAAAAAAAACAAGTCTCGCAACTCAGTTCTTTTACCGTAAAAAGTTGTGAGATCTATGTAATACCAAGTCGGTTAATTTATTCAGTCCCTACTTAAGGGTCCCTCTGTCTTAAGTTATTACGTAATTAGCTAACTTAACAACATCTTGTAGTGACCACATCAATATTAAAAATCTTTTATGTTTTAAATAAATATATTGACTTGGCAATCGCATTAAACAATCTAATTTAATATAATATGTATTGCTTGTGAGATACACTGTGTTTTCATGCGATGGCCAAGTCAATCTATTTATTTAAAATATAAAAGATTTTTAATATTGAAATGGTCACTATAAGATGTTGATAGGTTAGCTAATTACGTAATAATTTAAGACAGAAGGACCCTAAGTAGGGACCGAATAAATTAACCGACTTGGTATTATATGGATCTAACAGCTTTTTACGGTTGCTAATCAATTTTTAAAAAATATGAAAACCTTATAAATTAATAATTACTTACAAAAATGTTGAGCCATTTACAAATTCGATAATGCATTCAGTCCCCGAATTTCCTTGAGACGTTCCTCGAAAAAATAAAATTAAATTACGTTTAATGAAATTTAATTAATTTTAAAGTAACCTTAGAAAAAGTAAAAAACCGATTATAAAAGGATGCACAAAATAAATGCTTTGAAGTTTTCGTTTAAACATTTTTTCAAAACGATCAAAGGTTTGCAAAAATATTTAAGACTAACAATTTTTTTAATTCTTATTGCTCTAGATATATAATAATTGCAAAATTTAACTTTTTTATTGCACATAAAATTAACAAAAAAAGCATGTTATATATTATCAATTTATCATTATTTATAAACGATCTCAAATAAATATTGACTAAATGCCAACCCCAACAATAAAAGTATTTAATGGAAATAGGAAAATTCTTCATATTTGTATACACATCTTTATGTCTTTTGTATTTGTATGATACAGTGAATTGCCATTTTTACTGCTTTTTTAAGTATCATGTTATGTTTTTTTTCATATATTTATGCTCACGAAATATTGCGTTATTTTTATTTAATTTTATTTTAAATTAATAATAATTATTATTTAAATGATTTTTTAAATTAATACCAATGGGTTAAATTATTTTTCTTTGCCATTTCTTTTGCAGTTGTATTGCGAGTGAAAACCATTAACTCCTTAAAAAAACAGTAAACATTTTTTTATCCATTTATTTTTATAAATATTATAGTAACCTATAATAATATTATGGAAAACTAGAACAATATTCTCGACGACGAAATAAGAATAAAAAGTTGTAAAACTGATTTTTAAGAAACCGATATTTCGCCGCATTTTAACCTATACTATAGGTATATGTGGGTCGATTATATATCAGAAAACAACTACACTCCTGTTAACAAGCATTTGTATATCATCCGAAATGGGATTATGCAATATTATGTATCAGATGTAATTCAATGCTTGTCGTAGGCATATAGCCAGGAGTGTAGTTGTTTTCTTATTTATAATCGATCCACATATACCTATAGTATAGGTTAAAATGCGGTTTCTGAAAAATCAGTTTTACAAATTTTGATTTATTTTTATTTATCTAAAATCATCAACTTTTTACACTTATTGCAACGATTTTCCAACCTTTTCAAGCAGTCCAAATAATTTGTCTATTTCTGCCGTCGATGAGCTGCTTTTTTGTGGTAAATCTCTTTTCTTGCTACCATTTCTTGAGGTTTTGAAAATAGAACATGTTATGATAAATCATATTCACCACCTTTTATTAGACATTTTAATAAAGGTATATGTCATTATGTTAGTTTACATATTCTGAAAGTGTCACGTGCCTATTTTTTTCCTTCTACAGTTCCATTATTAATTGGGTCTCTGATAATTTTTGTATTTCTTAGGTACTCGTAAGTAGGGTTGCATACCGTATTTTGTTGTAACTAAAATATATCACTCGTTGTAAATAGTGTTGTATACCTAGTAGTGATAGGATTCGATTGTTTGGTTTGCATTTCTGTGTGGATGGGGCTGGCTAACAGCACGGACGAGGCGATTGTGGAGCACGGACTTCAGAAGATTGTGGGTTGACGTTTATTCCGTGTCATTTCTTGATTTCCGGCCTGGGAGTCAGTCGTTTGGTCTTCGAAGTCGGGTGTGGGTGAGAGTTTTTGGGACGGTGTGATATTAGCACTTGGGCAGAACCTCTACGGGATTTCTTTCATATCTGGCTGTATTTGGGCCATCTTAATTGGAATTGAAGAAAAACCACTTAATTTTTAACTTGACCATTCTATCTTACCTTCGTTGTTGATATTTTGGATTTTGGTGTCGAGTTAAAATAACCGCATGCGGGATTTATTTGAGGGAAGCCATTGTTAATTAACAGGTGCCGTCCCATAATCAAACCGGCCACAGGAGTAGGCCACAGGAGTACATTGTGAATTCGTATACCCAAAGGTTATAAGTGGTTTATTTTTAAATATATAACGCCGTGACTTATTTTGACAACACGATTAAGTTTTGTTTTAGTTTATTAATACAGTACATGTGAATTCGTATACCCAAAGGTTATCAGTGATTTATTTTTAAATAAATAACGCCGTGACTTATTTTGACACCACGATTAAGTTTTGTTTTAGTTTATTAATATAGTACATTGTTGGAAACTATTTATTGCATTAGATAATATGCCAAAACTAAACTTGGATTAAAGTAACCTTCTCAATAGTTCTTTGTGTCCAAGTAAAAATATATTTTCTTCCTACTTATTTGTAAATATCCTACAATCTTAATAATTTAAAGGACAACCATTGTAAAAATATTTTTAAATAAACTCGATTGTTTTGGCAGTGAAAATCTTTATTTAAATGGTTAAAACATGATTAAATTAGCAGCCTTATGTAAACGTTTGGTTTAGTGTTATTAATGAGTTGATTTATATATGTTTTACTTTTTTTTGGTAACTTGGAAAAGTCTGTTACTCTTACTTCTGTTATGGTTATTTTATAAAGTTGTAAATTCTAAATTTTTGGTTTGTTTTAGCAAGAAAATTTACCATAGCTGTTAATTTTTACTATATGTGTTATAATTTTATTATTGAACTGTGTACTTCGATTTATTGTGTGAGTAAAGTATTCAATATATTTTTGCTATAATTTTATTTATTTGGTTCACCATAATCTTAGTTGTTTATCGTGTGGCTCTGCTAGTGCCTATTAGACCCAGGGGTTTCCGGCTTGAACCGTCTAAGTCGGTGGCGCGGCTCACTTTTATATTTTTTTCTTCTACCCTCTACGGCTGAGCTCGGGCATAATTTGCCAGTAGAGAGACCGCTGGCAGAGTACTCTTTAGAGAACGAAAAAAGACGTGGCAAAAGTTGTCAGATATTGCTTCTGTTTATTTTGCTTATTAAAACCTTTAGTTTTAAGAGAGGTTTTATTACAATTTAATAAGCAAAATGGATCCATTACATAGTAATTGGGACAATTTCCGTTGCTTCTAGAAAACAACATAAGGAAGTTTACAGTTTTTGATTGACTCTTACGTCATGAGAGATAAAAATAAATGTGAATTCCAGTAGTTCTTTTTAAGAAAGAAAAAGGAAAAACTTTTAAAAATTTCTTGCAAAAGACATCTGGTACCGAAGAAGACAAACTTGATTTCCTCATTAATTATATTTATTTCGCAATATATAATCATATCAGTGAATGTGATACGTTAAAATTTGCAATTAGGAAACTTTATAAACGAAATAAACAAGGACTTATCAAGGATTCTAAAATGGGGATGCAATTACCAAATGGAATTTCTTCTTTTTTCTTCTTCTTAAGTTAGTTCTGTGTTTGCATCAATGGTTTGCCAGGAGCAGTTGGGATGCTATAGACCAGATTTTAAACCATCTTGTAGGTGGTCGTCGACGTAGTCGAGGTGTATTTGGTTTTTTCTCTTCTCCGGTTTCTTGCCCATCTTAGCACATCTTGAATCTCACATATTTCCCTTATTTCTCTTCCGGTCGAATAACGTATATCCTGTTATTGATCTTAGTGTTCGCATTTCTGTTGTTCTTAAAGGTCGTTCTCCGCTCTGGTTTCTATCGCGTATGTCATGACCGGTCTTTCGCAAGTTTTATATATTCTAACTTTATTCCTAGCGCTCATATGTTTATTTCACCGAATTAAAACTCTTAAGTGGAATTTATTGCAAATAAAACCCAAGCATGTTAATTCTCTTGAAAAACCAATCTCACAAAGTCAAATGTAATTATGTCAGGCGTAATCATTCCGATGAAGTAATCTATTTCGATGCTCGGTACTACTGTCACTAAAAATTTTTCTTGGAAAAACCACGTGAGGTCTATTGCTAGAAGTGTCTCTCAAAAGTTTGGTTTTCTGTTTCGAGCCAAGAGCTATTTCTCTTTTCATCAGCTGCTTATGTTCCATAAGGCACATATACGACCTGTTCTTTAATACTGCTCCCACATATGGAGTGCAGCTCCTAAACATATAATGACGCCTTAGTTCTCTGGAACACCGCAAAAAAGTTGAAGATTCTGTCTCTCTTTTACAGATATTTTTAAGGCTGATGCTCTTTAAAAATATCGTTGGTCATTTCACCGTTAGAAACTTCTTCGCGATTGACTTAACGGGTTTAATCATAGCACCCTTTTACCGTTACCCGAATGTGAGTCCTCCAGGGTTCTTTTTTTCAACGAACTGTCAAGTTTTGGAACTCATTGTCAGCAGTTTTCCCCGAGGCATAAAGTCTCCAAAAGTTCAAGAGAAACAATAATTCCTATCTATTTTTCCATGGTAATACGAAGTTCTTTGATTTGAAACTAACAGAATTCTCCTGTTCGTGAAAACCAAAAGATAAATTAAAATCTTGAATTTGAAACTTCGAAGTAAAGATTGCAATTTTATGCAATTACAGCTGATCAAAATATTATTTTATTCGTGACACCTTCATAAGCGGAGTAAACTCTTCACAAATTCGACAAAGGTTGTTGAAAAATTCAAGTCTACTACTGCTCGATGCAATTGATCAAGTAAGAGCATTTAAAATCGCACAGCACCATTCTGAATCATATAATAGTTCTTTGTTTATGAATACCTTTTGAACGAATGAGAAATTAATCTAGAACAGTTGACACATTTATTATCTATCCAAAGTGTTACTATTATGGAAACGTTAAATATCCTCGTGTTCAATGTCCAGCCAAGAATACAACATGCAAATCTTGTGGAACATCGGGTCATTTCTCAAGCGTTATTTAAATTGGAATACAAAACCAATCGCTTCAGATGTTATTCTAGCTACTATTTTAGCTGCTTTTCCCAAAAAGTTATCAAAGTATGTTGTTCAAATAGAGGTCAATGGATTTGAAACTGATGCATTGGTGGATACAAGGAGTTCAGAAAGTTTCGTGAGTTAGAATTTAGTAAACTCGAAATTTGATATCCAGCTAATGGTAAATTTAGTGTCGTGCCCATTGCTTCTACGTCTGTGCTCACCAAGGTACAATAACCATTAAAATCCTTAGATTTATACAAAAACAGTAGGTTATTCGTTCTCTCTGACTTGTGTGCTGATATAATTTTATTAGAGCACGCGAGTTTGAAAATGCATTTGGTGGACAAAACCTCTCTTGACAAAATGTGATTTATCTATTGCAAAAGTAGACCTCCCCTCCATTAGTCTTTTAGTTCTAAGAAAATCTACATCTACTAATTTGATTTAATTAAAAAAAAAATTTAAAAATATCTACGCAAAATGTATTTTTTTAGAGAGAAATAAAATGTAATTTTAAAAACTAATTTATTTTGAAGTTATTAAACAAACGCTACTTGAATTAAAATAATTTATTAAAAGTTTTTGCACGTGACAAGAAGAAGTTTGATTAAATAAAGATGAAGAGCTAAAATTTAGTTCGTGTTTGATTTTGAAACTGTGATAAAAGCATTGAATTGGTAATTTTAAGAGAAATGCGTGTTGATAATTAAAAAGAAGTTAATTAAAATCCAAAATGTTGAATGATGATAATTGATTTAAGATACTTAATTATAAATTACTAATGTCTTCTCGTCTTTACGAATTTTTGCAAAACGTCAGTAAATGTTCACCCACAAATAAATCTTAGGCCAAAAACATTTTTTTCTGATCATAAAGAAACAGTATTGTAATATGTACAAAACCCATTGTTGTTAACAGTCCTTTTGAATTACAAAAGTATATCGAAATATACAAGAACTCATACAAATCTTTTGCCTAGACTGGTTGTTCCTTCTACAGCAAAAATCATAACTCAAGTTATATTGGAACTTAATTTAAAATAATCTTAAAAAATATTTACAAACAAACCATTATAAATAAAATTTAAAAAGAAACTTACGATGTAAATCATCGCCTTCGGCTTTGATTGTTTTTTTGTTTAATTAACTGTCCAATATGTTGCCAATTTATTCTTAAACTAATTCTTTATTATTCTTTAGAAGGGCATGTTTAGCGCCATTTGCAGCTAGTTTGCCAGCGGAACCTTTATGTTCCGCTTGTGCTATTTCTAGCCCAATTATAATACTGCTGTCTTGTAAAAGGCTAGTATTCTCTCTGTATGGTTCGCCATAACTGTCTCCGGAGTACAGAGTGGGTTCCCAGGTATGCGAATCTCTTGTCACAATATTTTGGACACTTAAAATATGTTTTTTTTCTTATCATCACACATTTGGGGCTTGACCTCTTATATGAAGGTATCTTGGTGAATGACTCCCTAATAAAGATCCTCGATTGCGCCGCTCTGGTCCGCTAGTGACTTCACAACTAGATTTCTGGTGTTTTATGCAGTCCCCAACCAACCACCCCAGAAGGCATCCTTAGAATAGACTCCGGTTCAGTTGGCGCCATGAAAGAGCATTTGCCATACAATAAGCTTTTTCATTTTATCTATATATATATATATATATATCTATATACAATAAGCTTTTTCATTTTATCTTATTCCCACGTGGTTAGAAGCCTACAGCAGACATACTTGTGTCCAGATATTTTGCATAGGATTTCTCTGCAATCCAAAACAAGATTTAAGGTGACATTTGTTTGCTCATAACACCCAATACGACCTGACTGTCAGAGCATATATAAATCTCCTGATTCTTACAGTTTTTACCGTTAATTTCTTAGACACAGGCCATGATTTCGTAGCTCTCAGCCTGGAAGATCGTAGCATTCGCACCCAAAAGGCAATACTGATGCATCCTGAGTCTTATTTCCACGATTTCTGATCCAGAGAGTTTGCCACATCTAAAACCATATAAATCTAGAACCATCTGTGTTCCACACATGGGCTCCTCGCAGGAAGTGACTAGTCTTTGTGTACCATTTCTCTCCAAAACAATCTTAACTTTAGATCGAATTGGTACTGTGAATATATAATGCTGTCTTTGGTTTGAAAATTTCAGGGATCTCTACAACCAGCTCTTGACACAGTTTCCTTTTATTGGAACTGAGACTCTCAGTATTTTTCACTGCCATTTTTCAAGCTAATGCGATGTTTCTATTTAATAGGTGAAAATAATTCAATCTTATAACTGTATTTTGCATTATTAAATACATTTCTTTTTTAATGAATATTTTTCAACTCTTATTTTTCCACTTGATTTTTTATATTTTTTACCCATTGCATTATTTACTTAAATGCTTTAAAACTAATTGATCAAATATTCTTTTTTTGTTGCCATCAGTACTAAATCATTCGTAAATTTTATTTACTTAATAAAATAAAACTTAAAACCTTTTAAATTTATTATACTTAATAAAAATATTAAATATTTTCCCAAAGTGTAACACTAATAAAGCAAGGGATATCATAAATAAAAGTTATAAATTATATTATATATATTAATAAAAAAAAATAAATGCCATAAGTCGATTCATAAAAGCACAAGATCATTTGTTTTATTTCATTTTTACTACTTTTTTTCATTAATATTATTAAAGCATTTTTTATAAATGTTTTGATATTATATCCAAACAAAAGAAGTTTTTTTTATTTTTACCATTAAATATTTAGATTAATATTAGTAGCTTCTTAAAAGTTTATGTTAATAAAAAATTATTTTTCAAGAACTCGCAGTCACAACTGTCATCTTTATATAATTTAATGCCAAAACTGTACTCTAGCAGTTTTACCATATATTTTTTAAAACGACGACATTGCGCCCGTCTGGCGGCATTTTATTAGACTTATTTTTTATTTGTTTCTCTTGTAACTTTGTCATAAAGGATCATAAAATATTAAAGGCTACACATCTTTTTTATTAGATTACACATTTGAAAGATATTTTAATGTTAGTCAAATACAAATCCCAGACGACAAATCAATTTATTTTTTTTTATCGGGACACATTCACAGTCAGTTTGAAACAAAAAGTTTAGAAATATTTATTTAACTATAAAAAATGTGTTTATTTAACATAAATAAATAAGCAATATGTATAAAACGTAAATTAGTTTTAATATTTTATGTTTTGTTAATGAAAAAACAGAAAGATCAAACTATGCAAATTTTACGCATTTTCGCGAAATGCTAACGTAGGAAAATAAAACAATTATAATATAGTTTGGCAAAATATCAAATTATAACTCTAAAAAGGATTAAAATATAGTTTTTAAAAATAAATATCCATTTACATTTTATTTGTTTGCATATACTGTCTCATAAAAAACAACAAGAAAAATAAATTATTAATAAAATGTTAGTGCCCAAAAAATATGACAAATAATCTTGGAGAAGTTAATTTTATAAAAATTGAAGTCTGTGTATAAAGAATACCTAAAATTTATTAACCAAAAATTTGAAATTCTCATACTTATTTTGCAACTTCTTGAAACTTATAGTAATGTTGTTAATTTCTGCATTTGTAAGTATGTATTTTTGTTATTTAAATTCTGTACATTACATAAAACGCTAAATATTTTTAAACTTACGATAATTTAATTATTACCAAAAGTTCTATTATTATGATGCACATAATCTGAATCATTGCCAACACATTTGTCGAAGTTATACTAATGAGTCCGATTTTGCAAATCCTGAATTTTGACATATCTCCGCATTTCAAGGTCCCCAGGTTAGGTTAAGTTCAGTATCTCCACATTTCAAAATCCCCAGAGTCAAATACAATAGTTTTTAAGCGGACGTTTGTGTGTGTGTGTGTGTGTGTGTGTGTGTGTGTCTGAAAAAAATTGTAAACTTTTCGAATTATTTTTTCCCCCATTATCTCGAGAACAAAAAATGATATCGACGTGGGACCAATTACATGCGACGCATAATTACGCAACTTAGAACTCATTAGATTTTTAGCAAAATCGTTAGAGCTGTTTTTTATGGAGAATAAAAAACTGAAAAAAAATTTCAACTTTTGGAATTATTTTTTGCCTTCATTATCTCGAGAACAAAAAATGATATCGACGTGGGACCAATTGCATTTGACGCATAATTTTTAATACAGAATTTAAAGATCTTTTGAATAATATAACAACAAAACATATGGTATTTTTTTATTCTTTCCACTGGGAAGTTAGTCGTGTAGACCTCTCGGGTCGCACCTAGACCACTGATATTAATAATTTTAATAATAATTATAACAACAAAAAATATGGTATTTTTTCATTATTATTTAAATTCTTTACAGATGACGAATTGCTGTTTAAAGACCAATGGGGTGGAATTAGTATACTAAATGCATTCAATCTCACAATAAGGACGATTATGTCAAATCAAACATTTGTAAGTATAAATTGATTTTAAATAATAATATCAAAATATTTAAAAAAATTTACGCACTAATTTTGTAACCATAAGAAGTACTAACAAAAATTTATTAACAGTTTTAAATGTTCAACTGAGCTTAGACAGCAATACTTATGGTAGTAGTTAATTTAATACCAGTTGTTTGATATAAATTACCTGTCTGTGCTTGTTTAAAATCCAGGTCGACAATTACAAGTTTACGAAGTTTGTGAAGTCTTTAATTATCCATTTAGTATTGGTTCAATAATCATTATTTTCAGTAGTAAGTGGCAGTTAAAAATTAAATAAGGGATAATCTGTAAAAAAAAACACAAAAATAGATATTATTATTAAATAAAACTGTTATAATTTTATAAGATACATTTAAATAATATAGGTCATCTTGAGTTGTAATTTACAGAAATGAGAAATGCATAAAAATTCTACTTATTTAAAAATACAATAGGAATCACATCATACCATTTTTTCTTTATACAAATTAGGTCAAAATTTCCCAATGACGGACTGTTAGTAAGGGTATTAAAGACAAAAAAACCTCACATGAAAAATATTTCCACAATATAAGAAATCTCTTTGAAAGTAATCGTTCTGGATAAAAAGTCCTCATTGATCTGGAGCTGCGCGATGTGTGAATGTATATAATCATAGCTTTTTGTGGTTTCAGAGAAATGACTTTAAAAGACAACTTTTTAGATTACAATCCCTAAAATTATCGCTAGAGGAGTAGAGTACTTAACAATGGGTTAATTAACCTTTTGGAGTCTATTAGCTTTAAAGTTAACAAAGTCATACCTACCCAAGGTGACACGCGTTTTGGTCCCCGGACAAAATATCCTCGACAAAATATCCCCGACAAAACATCCCTTGACAAAATATCCCAAGGACAAAATATCCCAAGGGTAAAATATTCCTCGACATAATATCCTAAGTATACAAAATATGCCCCAGTATAAGGGAGAATGCAAAAGAGATACGGTAAGAAGCTTATAATCATTATTATATTATTTAAAATACCCACGATTTTCCTAAAAAATAACTTTCCCATATTAGGTAGTTTCTGTTCTCTCCCCTTTTCTCCCCTTTTATATACGTTCTAGCCAATCAAAACAATATTATAGTGGGAATAATCTACTTACATCATTCCAGCAAGAATTATGCATGTACAGTGTAACAGAAGTAGCTTGACGGGCGGGAGATCACAAAATCTGCGCACAACGAAAACATTCGAATAACGATCCGATCGGCGACAACAAAATTTTCCGTAATCGTGAGTCTCAAGTACAATCCGAGGAAGAAGTTTACGAATGTGAAGTATATTCAGCCGAATATTTGTTATTTTAGAGGCTAGTCGCCCGCCAAGCTACTTCTGTTGCACTGTACGTTTTGACCTTTCATAGTGGGACACTCTATAAATAAGACAACAGTCATGTTAACCTGCCTATTTGGAAAACTGCTATGTAAATGAAAAGCCTCTATAGGTGATAAAAAAATGTAGGTCTCTTGAGATCTCAGTTAACCAGGTTTCACTGTATTGCATTGTCGAATAAAAAATTATTTAAAATTCGTCTTAATGATAAATTTTCCACAATGTTCAAAGTTGTTCCGTAACATTCTTTTGAAATCTCACGACTTCATGTATAGGAATTTACTTGTCTAGAGAAAAGAAACGTTAAGTATCTTTCCATGTCAGATCTGAATCATTTATTTTCTTTAAAAAGTATTTCTCTTCTTTTTGTTGTTTTAATATTAAATTTATTCGGAAAATTCGGAAAATGGTCACGATTTATTTTTGTTGCACAGTTTTAGTTATGAGAAAACAAACAGTTAAGGATCCTACCTATGAATAATGGTGTTTCTTATGTTTGATATAAATTTTGTAGATATATTTTTTGTCCTACGATACTTTTATTTACTTAACTTGTCATGCTATTTTTTTAAGCACTAAACCGTGTAAAAGCGTCATATGTACCAAATAAAACATCGCATATTACATCATGTTTTTCCATTCTTCTTTACCAATACTCAAAACAAGTCACGTAGCTTTACGAATCATAAAAGAAAAGTCTATATATATATATATATATATATATATATATATATATATATATATATATATATATATATATATATATATATAATCATGACAATCGCCCGACGGAAAAGGGTAATAAAGACTATTTGTCTTTCTTTAAGCCATACCAAAACCCATCGAAATCAGTTCTTTCAAAAACTTGTTGCTAACGTTAACAATATTGTAACGCTACTACTTTCCTTTAGGAAAGAGTGGTCGTGATTAAATAAAAAAACTGTATAGACTCTATCTTAGGGATGTGATCTTAATTAAATTCAATTCATAGAAACAAATTCGCGGATCTATCTATTCTCTTTTTAATATCAAAAATTATCTGACTAAACTAATTGTACTAAAACTGAAATGCTGTTGAGCGCCAAGTAAATATTTAATCATAAACGAATAAAACATGCAAAGATATTGATAAAAAAAATAACGAATGAAACTGAGAAGATGATAAGGGATGTGCAAGCAGGATTTAAAAAAAGGAAGGAGATGTATGGATCAGATCTTTTCATTACGGGGTATAGTCGAAAAATTCTTGGCTAGAAGTCAGAAGGTCTATTGCACTTTTAAAGACTTGGAAAAGGCCTATGACAGAGTGGTAAAAAGTGAGTTTTGGTCGACATTGTCTATGTATGGGGTGAGCGGTAGTTTAATACGAGCACTAAAATCACTTTACGAGAATTCCACTGCTTGTTTCAGGATAAACGGAGCTTGCACGGACTGGTTTAACATCGAAAAAGGTGTGAGACAGGAATGTGTGGTTTTGCCATGGCTATTTAATTTATACAAAGACGATTTTTTAAAAGATTTGAAAGAGAATGCGTATGGATTGAAAATGAATGATTTGTTCAAATGCCTTCTTTACGCCGATGATCAAGTCATATTAGCGTCATCTGAAAAGGAGTTGCAGGCGATGGTTAATGTTATGCATAATACCCTAAAAATAAAAGGGATGAAAATAAATGTAAGCAAAACGAAAGTAATGGTTTTTAAAAGAGAAGAAAGCATGACAAACTGTGAAGTTCTGATTAAGGGAGAAAGAGTGGAACAAGTAAATGAATTTGTGTACTTGGGTTTAAAGTTTACAAGAGATAAAAAGTATGACAGTGACATTGAGCGAAGGGTGTTGCAGGAAAACAAATAAATGGGGCACTGCATAGTTTTATGAACAGCCAGAGAGTGTCAAAAAAGGCACGTCTGGCTGAACATAGAGTTGTGTTGGTTCCTACACTTATGTATGATAGTGAATGTGTTGGGTTTGGCAAAAAAAGCCTAAAAATAGGATTAATGCTGCGAAGATAAGTAGTATAGCCGGAGAAGTATAGCCGGAGTGACGCGGTTAAATAAAGTAAAAAATAGTGAGATAAGAAAACGCTGTAAAAGAAAATGAGGTTACAAAGATAGACAGAGGAATGCTTAGATGGTTTGAACACGTAGAAAGGATAGATGAAGGAAGATTAACGAAACAAATTTATAAAGCAAGTATGAATGGACAAGTCGGTAGAGGTTGACCTCGGCGAACATATCTCGATCAGATCAACATTGTTTTGAAGAAAGGCCAGGTCAAGAGTACCAACAACCGACGAGCATGTATGAGAGCACTGATGAAAGTAGAAGAAGCAAAAGATGTGTGTAAGAACCGTAGCGGAAGTGGAAGAAAGTGTTCTCTTTCCCCTACGGGAAAAAGGCGTGACTATATGTGTGTATGTATAAATAAAACCTTAAACAAATTTAGTCGGGTTAAAGAAGCTCCAATGTTGTTGTTACCTTTTTTTAAATAAATAAAAAGTTGCAAGAATTTAATAGTCCAAGAGTTGGTCGCCACTTCGACTAAGGTACTTTCACAAAGCAGAATTTTTTCCTAAAGGTATATGTGATGTGGAATACTAAAAGGAACCATATGTCTCAAAATTAAGAAAATAAAATAAGTGTAAATGCTTCATTACAGAAAATTAAATTCTTAGCAATTTGGTGTAAAAATCATTAAGATATTTAAAAAATTGGCAAAGTTATGACAGTTTGAATGTTGGTTGAAGAAAAAAGTAGTTTTGAGAAAAACTCATTAAAAGTTTTGTAAATTAAAGATTCACTGTATTTTAAAAAATTAACATATTCAAGACATAAAATCAGTTTTAACTTGTTGTTTGGAATATCCCTAATGAAACTAAAGATAATGAAAAAAGAACAATATTATTTTAAATAAATATATTGTTATAATCCAGACCTGCTTATCGGCATCCGAGCATCGAGGGTCCATATTAAAGACTCCTTTGTCGGCATCCGCCTTCGCCTGGTAAATTCTCGGAGCTTCCAGTTGGTTCTGTCGCCTTCGTGAAAAAAAGGGTCGAATTATGATTTATAGGTATAAAAAGGACAACAGCCGCGGACAGTATTTGATTTTAAAGTGTTTATGATTAATGAAATTTTAATAGTTATAAAAAGTTGTATATCTAAGTGATTTATAAAAGAACTAAAAATTCGTAACAATATAATAACATACAACAGTTCAAATTGATCGCTTTCGCTTGGTGGCACGGGAAGGTCTAGGATTCTCAGCTCCATGAGTCTGAACATTTGGATCGTCACAGTTGTCATTGTTTTCTTCTAAGCAGGTGTTAAGAGCAGGGAACATTTGAACTCATCTTTACAAAAAGGCTTTATGTTCTTATATAAATATGCCTTGTGAGCTTCTGTCAGACCTGGTGGCTGGATTATATTAAGAAACCCAGGGGGTTCGTCTTCGTTTGGAAAGATAGTCTGAATAAATTCTTCTCCATCAAGATCAGATTTGCAGACAGCTTTTTCTTTTTGAACAGAAAAAAATTCAAATTGGTTGAACTTTGTAATATTTTTAACTTAACAGCACTTATTTGCAGCAAAAAAGGCTTGCCAATCGTAAACATTAATATTTGTCGGAAATTTTTTAGCTCTCGTAAGGTAACAACAGAAAAGGTACCAAAGTGTTTAAATCAGTAGAGACAATGTTATAATTTCTGCCAGAAATCGTTTTAATTCCTTCAAACGCCACTAAAAGGCAGTAAGGCTTATTCTGAGGCAATTTCATTCATGGGGAAAAGGTACCAAATGTCGCTTCAATGCTATAATTTCATAACGACATTTGGTTCTTTTTCCTAACAGTATTAAACCTCTACAAAAATGCATTTTTATCATTAATAAGAATTGTTGATGAACATACGAACACTAACTTTAGATAAAAAACAAATTCACTATAATAATTGACAAAAATGGCCAAAATTGAACTATTTTGGTTTTTTGCATCTCACGCAAAATGTTGTCTCCCAACATATGGTCCCTTTTAGTTTTCCACATCACATATTTAATAAAGTTAAAGTAAAAAAATCAACTTGTGGCAGGGATAGCGTGGTTGCAACAATGTCCACTGTTTTTTTCATATTGCAAATTTTTGATTAAAAAAAATGTATTTTTACTGGTCTGGTTTCTGAGTATATTTTTAATATGACAATTTTGAGTAAAAAAGAAATTGCCAGATGATTTGCTCGGTTGCAAGTACCTGTAAAATAGATTTAATGTTGCTAGGACGGCTGGTACGATATTCCAAATTTAATTCTTAAAAAACTTGATAGGCGTCTGATCAGCCTTATTGGTAAATATTATATACATACATAAAGGGTTGAAATAAAAAATTTGCAAAATAAAACTAAAAAAATAATAAACATTTAAAGAACGTTCATAATTTGGGAAAAATAATAAGTTGGTCGAAATTTTACTACAACATTTTATTATAATAATGAGAGGGAGAGTCCGAAGATGTTTCTGAGTAACTTGTATCCTTTCCGCATTTATCTGTGATTTTAAATCTTAAAATTGTTTTAAATTTCATACGACTTTTCTTTTTTTGGTAATGTCGAACACGAAAGTACTGTACTCTTGTTTTCTCTATCAATGAAGTTGCTGGAAGCATTTGAAATGTGGATCCATCGAAGGATCTTGAAAGTTCCATGAACAGCAAGGAACACCAACAAGAAAATTCTGAGGACGATAAGAAGATAACGCGAATTGCTGGGCACGATAAAACGCAGGAAAACAGCGTACCTGGGACATGTGTTACGCAACGAAAGATACCAATTGCTCCAACTATTAATAGAAGGAAAAATAGGGAAAAGAAGGGGTGTAGGCAAAAAGAGGATGTCGTGGCTCCTAAATATCAAACATTGGACAGGAATAACCACAGGAGAATTAATTCACACCACCAGAGAAAGGGAAAAATTGGTCAGTAGTGATCGCAAACATCCATTAATGGATAGCAGCGGAAAAAGAAGAAGTACTCTCTATACTTGTTCTTTTCTGTATACAGATATTCAGAAATTTAATGGCAATGCAATGCGTCAACAATTTTCTGACTATTGAATAAGTTTACTTATTTGGTGCTGACTTTTTGACAATCACAGTATATTTTTGAATTTAAAGGCAATATTAAATGGAATAAAAAAAAACTTTCTTTATATTCTTTTTAAAAAAAAACTTGTATCTAGAAAACGTACTGGGGAATATGGAATGAATTATTTCGACTGTAATTTTTTATATTTCAGCTGCGCCTGAATCCGTCGCGATTTCAATTATCTCCCGATCAGAAGTACTTGTTGCTGGCGCTGAACGTTCAGAAACTCTTCAGGCACTCCTATTTGGCTCAATACAGCATTTATGATATACAGACTGGGTAAGTGATTTTCAATACTTTTTCATTCCGTACATAACATCGCGATAGATATTAAATTTGAATTATCCTTTTGGTGAGTGTAAAATACATAAATTTAGTATTTTATGATAATATAAATAGTACAATAATCAATTATGTAGAGTCGAATCATGCTAATATCTGCTCATATTTTTTAAATTTTAATATGAAATGGAAAACACACATAAAATAAAATTAAAATAAAACAAAATATTTATTGTATATTATTATGCTGTATAACATGTCCAGATATATGCAAACGAAGATCGTCACACTGCATTACTATGCATTTTTTATAGCAAAATTAGCTATGGTAGTATTGCTTGGGGAGGGACATATAGAACAAGCTTAAATTTATAGCAAAATTTTTAAAATAGACTACCAAGAAGTATACATATTTACATATATATATATATATTTTTTTTTAAAACAATGTCGATCTGGTTAAGATATGTTTGCCGAAGTCGTCCTCTACCGACTTGTCCATTCACACTCGCCTTATAAATCTGTTTCGTCAACCTTCTTTTATTCTTTCATCCTCTCTACGTGTCCAAACTAAGCATTCCTTTATCTGTCTTTTAACCACATATTTTTTCACTCCACAGCGTTCCTTATTTTACTATTCAAAAGTATTTATAGAATGCGTTTTTCATATTTTGCATACTCAACTCTATATAGCTTCCGGTCTAATATCAATAGGTCTACAATTTATTTAAAAAATGGAGCAATGATTAAAATGTGCATACTATAATTTATCCGGAGATTTGTCAAAGATACGTTTACTCGATAAGTCATTATAATTGGAATAAAAACTTATGTTTCGATGATTAAGTACATTTTTCTTGAAAAAATTTGCTGATATACTTTGTCCTCCTCTTTGCACTATTATGAGTTTGTCACTCGAAACGACGACGCTACCAGACCTGTGGAAAGTAGCCTTCGTGACTGCAGTTTACATAAAGGTGATAAAATAAACTGCTAATTATCGTGTTCTATAAGTTTGCTCTCTGTTCCATCCAAGATCATGGAAAGTATCTTAGCTGACGCAATGTCTGATTTTCTCACACAACATCACGTGATACCACCTGAACAACACGGATTTGTTAAAGGAAGATCCACTACTACAAATCTTCTCGCCTATGTGAATGACTGGACTCTTTCTCTTAATAATCAATTACCAACTGATATAATATACTACTATACTACTAATATACTTGATTTTGCCAAGGCTTTTGACAGAGTTCCTTTTGTGAGGTTACAATATAAACTTGAGTCAAATGGCATTCGTGGGAAACTACTGCTATGGATTCAAAATAACGTATCAAATAGAAAATGTCGTGTCAGGATTGGTCAGTCTCATTCATCTAAAAGATTAGTTATAAGTGGTGTTCTTTAGGGATCAATCCTTGGCCCACTTCTCTTCATAGCCTACACAAGTGACCTACCTTATTATATCCAGAGCAAAAAACCTTTTTGTGCTGACGACACAAAAATTTATGGTAATTCTTTGCTAGAACACAATACAATACAGACTGATCTGAACTCTATAAGTGAGTGGTGTTATAACTGGTTGCTTTCCTTAAATATGAATAGATGTGTGGTACTACACCTTGGCAAAAATAACCCGTGCTTGCAGTATTCACTTCAAGGACAACTTCTTGCTCTAGTATCAGCTTATGTAGATTTAGGTGTTACAGTCACATCAGATTTAACATGGTTCGAACATATTTTAAAAACTTGTAAGCGTTCTTACTCAGTGATATATCTTCAAAAATCTTTCGCAAGGATTTCATTTCAATCTTCTATAAAGCTGTACAAAACGTATGTTCGTCCGTTGCTTGAATATGCAGGTATAGTGTGGTGTCCAGTGCTCATCCAAGATCAAAACCTGTTGGAAAATGTTCAACGCCGGGCTACAAGACTGTTCTATGGTCGTACGCGTCCAGATTATTCCGAGAGACTACAGATGGGTAGCTTACCGTGCTTTGCCGATCGCCGCTTACGCGGAGATCTAATTCTCACCTTCCGGATAATTAAGTTTAATTATGGAAACCTCAGAGACATTTTTCTTCTAAATACCGACTCCTGTCTCCGATGACATGATCTAAAGTTAAAAAAGGAAAATTTTAAATGTGTACAAAGACAAACGTTTTTCGCCAATCGAGTTTTTATCTTCTGGAACGATTTAAGTGATAAAACAGTTAGAGCATCATCAGTTAACATATTTAAAAATAAAATCGACGAACATTTATTACACTCCTAATTTGTATCTTGTTTAATAATTATTTCACATTGTATATTTTGTTTACTTATGTATGATTTTGTAAATAGGCTTAGACCTCAGCCTTCATTGATATGTAATAATAATAATAATAATGTTTGAGCATGTTGTATTACATTGTAAAGACAATGTTGCGGTTATGAAGGGTTTATTTTCTTATGATCGCTATTAAACTATTTTTTAAGTAATAGGCCTACCCCAAAAAGAGCCATTACGAGGGTTTGGATTTACTTTGTGTGTTGTATATACTGGTGTAGGATATAAAACATTATTATTTTATTTTATAAGTTAAAATTTTATAAAAATTAATTGATTTTTATGGAGCATATAAACTGGATCTAGACAATTTCATTTAAAAAAAATTTAAGCCTGTTAACAAAAATAATCAAACGTTACTAATCTATATTAATATCTATTAATAATAATAATAATAATAATAATAAACTGGAAGGAGAGAGAGAGAGACTCCAAAGAATCGGCTTTCCGCATATCAAAAATAAGCCAGCCCTCTTTCTAATTAACTTAAGTGTAATTGTTCCGTATACGGTGCCTAGGCATTATCACTTTTAACTTAAGTGCAAATCGCTTCAAAAAATTACTTCAATGAAAGAAATGCAATTTAAATAATATGTTTTTTTGATAAAACAAAAATAAATTAAAAAAGTGTAAACGAGTTAAAATTTGTTTACATTGTTATCATTAGTTGTTAGTGTCCGAGTATAAAAAATTTCATTGTAATTTCTCGACTCCTGCTAGGTGCTGGAATTTTTTTGATAATCGTTATATTTAATTATCATTCTAATAATAATCCAATAATCTTATCAAAATATTTAATGAGTTCTATGTTAATCGCTTTTTCCATAACTTTAGATATGACTAAGAGCAATGCAATAGGGCGACAATTCGCAGAAATAGTCTTCTCTTCTTTTTTCGGAATGGGTTGGACTTTAGCGTTTTTTCACATGACGAAAATACACTTTTACGGTATGATAGCTTAAAGAGTCTACAAAGAACTGGGGTAAGCTCTTGAGCACAGGTCTTTAGGACAATTGTCGGAATTCCATCTGGTCCTACTGCCTTATTTGAGTCAAGATTTCGTAGGATTTTCTTGATAGTGCGATGGTGGATAGCGACCTCAGGAATTGATGAGTTTATTCTAGGTATCGTTGGGGGTTGTTTTCCATTGGTATCGAGGGTTGAGTTAGAACTAAACATTCCGATCAGCAGATCCGCTTTTTCCTTGAAAGATACGGCTGTCGTGCCGTCGGACCTCTCGAATGGTGGTAAAGAAGAAGTTGTGAAATTCTTATTTACGGCCTTAGCCAAGGACCAGAAGTTCTTTGATCCAGGAGTGGCATTGACAAGCTTATTGCTCCTTTATCCTTTTTTTTACCACTTCTTTTTTTACACCACATTGTTTCCTTATCTCACTATTCCCCACTTTATCCATCAGAGTCATTCCAGCTATACTTCGCAGACTAATCATCTTCGTAGCATTGATTCTACTTTCATGCTTCTTTGCCAAACCCAACATTCACTACCATACATAAGTGTAGGGACCAGCACTTCTTTAGGCACAATTATATTTTATTCAATTAACTCATCAATTAACCTTTTTTGTATCATAAGTACCTCGCAAGGATGATAACCCAATTTCCGTTTATGAAAACGCTCAGAGCTTATTTATTATGGAGATAGCTTTTCATTTTTATTTCAATCGATACACAAACTGGATTCAAAGAGAGGTTAATGGGTAGAGTTAAAAATATCCTAGTAGCATTATAATACTGTACAACAATACGCTTAACAAAAAAGGAGATAAAATATTTTTAGTTAACGTCAAAGTTTAGTAATGATAAAAATTAAAAGATTTATGGATTTATTTTTTTAGTATTTCGAAGTTAATTTAAAAAAGTAAAGAAAAAATTTATTGTCTAATTTCTTTTGTGACAAAACACAGCGTTGGTTAAAAACAATAAATAATATGTAAATCAAATAAATAAAAATACAAAGCACTTTCCCATGAAACGGAATGCATTTTAAATAGTCTGCTAAATTTTAAACCATTAAAAAAGTAATATAGATATTGCATGTATACATACATACCTACATACTTATAGTCATGCCTTTTTCCTACTTACTACGGTTCTGGAACACGTCTTTCGCTTTTTTTTCTGTCATCAGCGCTTTTATAGATAGGTACTCGTCGGTTGCTGGTACTCTTTACCTGTCTTTTCTTTAAAACATATCGATCTTATCGAGAAAGATTTCGCTAGGTAGACCTTAACACCAACTTGCTCATTGACACTCGCATTATAAATCTGTTTCGTCAATCTTCTTTCGTCCATGTGTCCAAACCATCTAAGAATTACTTCATTTATCTTTGTACAGTGCAACAGAAGTAGCTTGGCGGGCGAGAGATCACAAAATTTGCGCACAACGAAAACATTCGAATAACGATCCGATCGGCGACGACGAACTTTTCAGTAATCGTGAGTCTCAAGTACAATCGGAGGAAGAAGTTTACGAATGTGAAGTATATTTGTTATTTTAGAAGCTAGTTGCCCGCCAAGCTACCACAGTATTTCCAACCGACTATACTTTTCAGACTACTCATAATCGCAGCGTTGATTCTATAATCATGCTTATTCTGCCAAACTCTATATTTACTGCCACACATAAGTGTAAGGACCAGCACTCCTTTATGCATAGTCAGTCGTGCTTTTTTGACACGTTCTGACTGTTTTGGGGCCCAATTTATTTGTTTCATGTCAATATTCTTCGCTAAATATTACTGTGTTTCTCGTAAACTTTAAACCCAAGTTTACCAATTCATTAACTTGTTGCACTCTTTTTCTTTCAATCAGCACCTTGCAGTTTGTCATGCTTTTTTACTTTTTAATAATCATTACTCTCGTATTGCTTACATTGCATTACATAATAATTTTTTTCAGTTACCAGGTCGTATTTTTAACACTATTCTTATAGACTTTTAGAAGAATTTAATGTTATTCCGTTAGTCGTCAGATAACCTTCTATAAAATTCAGCTTTATCAATCTCATTCTTTCTTGCTACAATTTCTTTTGCCACACCTTTTAGCCTATTTGCACTCATTTCTTGACTTGTTTACATCCTTGCCGTTTACGTTCTTTAATTGGCTTTTGTAGCGATTATCTCGAGAACATTATCGACGTGGGACCAATTGCATTCGACGCATAATTACGCAACTTAGAACTGATTAGATTTTTAGCATAATAGGTCAAGCTGTTTTTTTATGGAGAATAAAAAAACTGAAAAAAATGGTAAACTATCTGAATTTTGCAATTCATAAATTATATTATTTTTAATACAGAATTTTAAGATCTTTTGAATAATATGATTATTGTATGTTAGAGATATTTGAATGAAAAATATGATGACAATATTTCATAAAAAGAGATAGTTTTATAAAACAAAAATAGGAATTGGAGAATTTTAAACTTGTGTCAGTATTGAGAGAATAGCATTGAAGACGCTATAACAGTGAAAAATTATTGTTTAGTAATAATCAAGGATTGTTTATAACAATTGAATATTGTTACTAACAAACGAATATTGATCATAATAATTAAAAAAAAAATGTTCAATTGTTATAAACAATTAAAAATAGCTTCCATTTATGAAATGATAGAAAAAAGTTTGAAATAATACGGTTGACATAAACGGAATATTGTTAATGACAATTATAATTTGTTATAAACAATTTGAAATCGTTTTTTATAATAATAATAATTATAACCACAAAACATATGGTATTTTTTCATTCTTTCCACTGGTAAGTTAATCGTGTGGACCTCTCGGGTCGCACCCAGACCACTGATATTTTTTAAGGTTTTTGCGTACGGATTATTGGATTTGAAATAAAACAATGAACTTTTTATATTTAATGACCAACAGATGTAAAGATACTTAAGGAGCTTTAACACTATAATGGGGGGAATAAAATATGGATGCCATTTAAAGTTGGATTGCGTAATTAAAGTTTCGAAGCAGAAATGTATCCAAATTATTCCGTTTTCCGCTTCTCTCTAGTTAACGGCAACGATTAAATTAAATGATTAATCAGTCCGTTTAATATTGGCTTAACAAGAACACCCACAGTTTATCAACTCAAGCGATTGATATTTAATTTGCAATAGACATAATAAGAATATATGGTGAACACAGAGCGAAATTTATTAAAACTTTGTAGTCCCAACGTGGAAAATTTTAATACTGTGAAATATTAGTGTAATATAGTTTCTATAATAAATTTGAATCTTACATGAATTGAAGCAATTTAAGAAAGAACTAGTTAAATACTGGTACGTTAGAAACAAGAATAAAGCTTACATATTGTAAAAGGCTTTCGCGGCCATCGTTTATTGGTGAATGGTTTTTTCGGGTTTTTTGGCTGTCGTAGGTCTGAGTTAATACTCGACGTTTCGCCATCTCTAGTGGATTGCATCTTCTGGAGATATAATGTCTGCTTTTTTAAGGCTGACGGTTTGTGACATTTGTCACGATCGCAAGTTGTATACGTTTTAGTGGGCGGGGCATATTTGAGGGCTGTACAGGAATTGGTCACGTTTCGGAGATTCATTCTTCTTATTTTTGTAAGAAAGCAGCGTTGTATTTTTAAGTACAGGTAACCATGTTTATTAATTTTAAGTGGTTTCTCAGATTTATTAAAGTTCTGCTGGTGTTTATGTATTTTAATCGCTTTTCTATAAAGCCTCGGGTAATATGCAGATGTGGTGCATAAAACTTGGGTGACCTCGAAATTAATTCTGTGATCATTATTATTAATTGTATGCTCCTGGTGTTAATGGATCGTTTGGTTGTTCCAATATAGACACTTCCACAAGTGCATGAAATACGATAAACACCTGCAGGACTTAGTGGGGCTCTCTTATCCTTGGCAGATTTCAGATGGTTTTCGATATTATTAGATGGCTTGAAGGGACCTTTGATATTATATTCTTCTAAAATCCGGCCGATGGGCTTGTGGAAGTGTTTACATTGGAGCAACTAAACTATCCATTAATACCGGGGTCAAAGAACACAAAGCCAACTACCTTCTTGGACAAACAGAAAAATCTGCTGTCGTGGAGCATACAATTAATAATAATGATCACAGAATTAAATTCGAGGACACCCGAGTTTTATGTACCACATCAGCATATTATAGAGAAACGATTGAAATACATAAACAACAGCTGAACTTCAATAACACTTAAAATTAATAATTAACCTGTACTTAAAAAAAAGAACGCTGCTTCCTTACAAAAATAAGAAGAATGAATATCCGGAACGTGAGCCTTAAAAAAGCAGACATTATATCTCCAGAAGATGCCATCCACTAGAGATGGCGAAACGTCGAGTATTAACTCAGACCTACGACGGCCAAAAACCCGAAAAAACATTCACCAAGAATAAAGCTATTAATTTGACAGCTCTCTCACTGAAGGTTTAAAAGACAAATTCGTCTTAGATGTAAAGGACCTGTGTTAAGTAGGGTATGTGAAGAGGAGCATACGGCTAAATTGGAAGCGATCATTAAAGTAGCCTTAAAGATAGTTTTCTCGTAGAAGTTTATTTGTACGTTTTAGGTTTTTTATAGTATCTAATGAGTGCGGCAAAAGTAAGTTAACGGTTAGAGCACCAACTAAATTGACACATTGTGTGTCTTTTGAATAGGTAAGATCACAAATGAATAAATTCAATTTAAATGTGCATATAATTAAAATATAACCACTAAATGACATGTTTGCATAATTGTTATTATAGTTTGTTTTGTAATATTACGACTAACACCATTTGAAAATCATAAAATTTCAGGAAACATTTAAACATGCGGCTTGGCGGCTCGATGCTAACGTCATAAATGCTATTTATTGCGCATTTCATTGATGCTGTTCTTAATATTTCACGGGAATAGCAAAAAAATATTACTTCGAGTTTTCGAAAACAAAACTTAATGTCGACATACCTTTTAAAATTACGAGTTCATATTGTAAGTTCCACATAAGTTCAATTTATTTTAAATAACATTAATTTGTGAATAACTGAGATAAGGCTGAGTTTTAATACATATAGTCACGTCTTTTTCCCGTAGTGGTAGGCAGAGACCACTTTCTTCCACATGCTACGGTTCTTACAAACACCTTTCGCTTTGTCTACGTTCATCAGTGCTCTCATTCATGCTCGACGGTTGTTGGTACTCTTGATCTGGCCTTTTTTTAAAACAATGTCGATCCTCGTTTAAAATTGAAAAATTCATGTAGAATGTTTGGCAACGTTGTAACCTTTTTAACCTTTACACTGCTTTGGACTTTTCTAACCTATTTGGCAATTTTGATATTGTTTACGTTCGTTCTTCGAGTGCTCTCAGTGATTGGCCAAAGCACTTGTGATGTAAATTCTTCTTCTTTCGTCGTGTTTGAACGGGAGTACTTTTTTGGGATTTAAAAAAAAAATACTTGTAATAAAAAAATTAAAAAAATATTTTTCAACCCGACTCGTCGTACTGCGGGTGTTGGTATTTTTTCCAGAAATAAGTGTTCTTTTCCATTAGAGATATTGGATCGTAGTTTACGTCAAATGTTAAAGAAAATAATTATGCGTTGTTATTTATCGAGGTTTTGTTCAACAATAAATTAGATACATTTTTGCATGTCATCATTGTTTTTTTTTATTAATATGCAAATCGGCTAACTGACTTTCTGCACCTGGTATATCTTCTTCTTCTTATGACGACGTCCCCTTTCGGAGGTTGGCGATCCAAATGGCTAACGTGGTTCTAGATACAGCCATGCGGACTATGTCAAGCGATGAGAAACAAAACCATACTTTTCTCCTCGCATTATGTGACCTATATAGCACGTTTTTATCTCCTTGATGGTAAGAATGAGTTCTTTTTGTTTTCTCATGCGATTAAGAACTTCCATATTTATTATTCTTTGGACCCATGAAATTCTTAGTATACGGAGGTAAATGTACATTTTAAAGGCATATTTTTTCTTTTCTAATGATGTATCAAGAGTTCAACTCTCACATCCATACAGGAGAATCGAGAAAATGTAGCATCTGACTATGCATACCCGGAGCTCCAGGCTCAGTTCTGATCTTACAAAAAGTCGTCTCATGCTTATAAATGTCTTTCTGGCTTGTTCAATGCAGCTTTTGACTTCTTTATTTGGGTCACATTGGTCATTCACGACACTTCCCAGATATCTGTGTAATGACACTTGCTCCACCACAGTATCGTCGATAACCAGATGGATCCGCATAGGTATCTTTGTAAATGCAATGACCTTACTTTTAAACGTAATTATAAGATGTTTTTACTATGCCCAACTAAGTGATCCATTAGCCTTTGCCACTCCTGCACATTTTCGGCTTGAACAACGGTGTCGTAGGCGTACCTGATGTTATTGATTAGTTTCCCGTGATCTTAACCCCACGTTTGTTTTTCTAGCGCTTCTTTAAGGTAGCCCCCGAGTATAAATTGATTAAGAGCAGTGATAACACGTCTTACACCTTTTTTAATCACGGCTGCTTCTGATATTGCTTTCTCAGTTTTCACTACTGCGTCCTGCTTCTAATATAGATTTTAAATTAGTCAGGTTTTCTCTCTATTTTACTTGTTCTGAGAATTTCTATGAGCCTTTGTTGTTTGACGCAGTCAAAGGATTTCTTATAATCTATAAAAAAAGCGATTATATTGACATTCATGTCCCTGCAACGCTGAGTGAGAACGTTTAAGGCGAATAGCTCCTCACGAGTACCTAGGCCACTACGAAATCCAAATCCAGTTGGTTTTTGCGTTTCTTATAAATTATGGTGTGGATTATTCTGATGAATCTTTTGAGGAAATGGGACTTTAGGCTGATCATGCGGTATTCATCGCAATTCGAAGCGTGGGTTTTCTTTGGAAAGATAATTAATGTTGAGCGCCGCCAGTATATTGAGTTTGTCCCCGTACGGTATATTGTATTAAAAGCAGTTGCAGTCCCTGGTATATACAAATAGTCAATTTTATACCTATACACTTTTGCATTTAACAATATTCTAGATTAATCTAGTTAACGACTCTGGAAACCCAGTTAGTTTTACTACTACATAAAATCCTTTTGGTTGGAGCTATTCATATGTAAGATCTAAATTGGCTACATTTTATAGCAGCTGCTTAAGAAATATAATTGCTTCATGTATGCAGTGATGAAAATTTTAAATTAAAAATAATCATTTTAATGTTAAATTTCCTTTAAAAGTATAAAAGTTTTTTAAAGCTACTTTAATATCCTTTGCCAATTATAGTGGTTCTTCTGGTTAGTTTATTTAGAGTAACAATTAAGATTTTTTTTTAAATCTATTTTTAAATTTTTTGTTGTTCAACATTTTTCCTAGAAGCATGAATTTCTTTGTTTTAATAAGTAACTAACTTTATTTATATTTGTTTGGACACTTCTAAATATTATTCAAATACATTTACCATTTTATTGATTATTTTAACTTGTTTGTGTTGTTCATTATAATATCACATCATGAATAAAGTGTGAATAAACAATGGTTTATTATATGTTAGAAAGTATATTTTAACTTAATGAGATTTTCCTTGTGTAGGCAGCTTATAGATACGGTTTTCCTGAGTTAATGGAATAAGCAACATTCTATTAGCGTCACTATTGTCACTTCCACACATTTCTAAGTTTCCAACGTTTCTAAAACAATTACCATGTTTTTGGTACCCAAATATTTAGAATATTTTAATATTATCTATCATTAACAATGCCTATCAAAAATTATAAAACTTATTACATAATTGGAAAATTGAAAAACCAGTAACAAGTTTTTAAATCTGCAACGGTACCCTTATGACACATAAAGCATTATTATTTGTTTGTCATTATGGCCTTTATAACGCAAATTTTAAAATCAAAATAAACAAAAAACAAATAATCACTACTTTAATTTATTCATTGTGGACTTTAATTACAGAATAAACATACATAAAGTCACGCCTTTTTCCCATGGGGGTAGACAGAGACCACTTCCTTCCTCTTGCTACGGTTCTGACACACATCTTTTGCTTCCTCTACTTTTATCAGTGCTCTTATACGTGCTCGTCGGTTGATGGTACTCTTGACCTGGCCTATCCTCAAAACAATGTTGATCTGATCAAGATATGTTCTCCGAGGTCGACCTCTACCGACTTCACACTCGCTTTATAAATTTGTTTCGTTAATCTTCCTTCATCCATCCTTTCAACGTGTCCAAACCATCTAAGCATTCCTTTATCTATCTTTGTAACCACATCTTCTTTTACACCACAGCGTTCTCTTTTACCTTTTCCAACCGAGTCACTCCGGCTATACTTCTCAGACTACTTATCTCCGCAGCATTAATCCTATTTTCATGCTTCTAAACAATTTGTTAAATTTATTTCAGCATATGACAAGTGGACTAAGATTTTTAAATTTTTTGTCCCGAGTGCTTGTACACGAAACATTATACAAAATATTAGAAAACACTTTTTTTTTATTTTCTTTAAAATCTTCTGTAAAGCTTTTTGTCACCATGTTAGAGCTTCAACTACTGAGCCTCTTGACACTGAATAAATTGACTCCTAATTTAAAATGTCCGGTGATTGATTGATTGAGAAACGTGCTGTGCAAGTTAAACATAGGCTTGCACCTCAGAGTCAGAGTTCTTAGATGCTACGTTTTCTCAATACTAACATATGGGGTGGAAGCTTCGACTCTGACCGACGCTGCATGTAAAAAAATCAAGTGTGGCGTATATTAATTGGCCGCATCGTAAAAAATCGTCGAAAAATTTCCTGGTATATTTGTTTTCTTAAATGAAATAAAAATTTAAATTCGTTTGCCCTTATCTTTAATATTTTGTAGGTGCAGATTTGTTAATTTATTACCCTTGCAGGCACCTGCAAGCCCCACTGCAGTATCATTAGACAATTATCTTTAACCCGATGTTATGTTTAATTAGTTTAAATCTACTATTTGTATAAACATTCTTTATTATTGCTAAATTGTTGTATTATAACCTTGTCCCATCTAACCTTGCTGTGTCAGCAAGGAGTTGATGATGCAACCGGACCGTTGAACTCACGTAGTGGCCTACACCTACTTAACTATTCAAAGGCACTCGACCGTACCAAGAAAGAATAAGAGTGTGGATCAGAAATAGTATAGACAGTACAACAAAGTTTAAAACAATGTATTCTTTTCTATAGGATAAACCCAAATCTTTGTATCTCTCACCTAGAACAATTAAATATAATATGTAGTCAGTAAAAAAGTGTTTAATTAAAGTTATTCCACCTATTAAGCGTATTGCTATGATATTTACTCCTTGGGTTCAGTAATTATAAACTCTCAGTACAATAGCAAAACAATTTTTATTTTAATATTTCTACATAATAAATTTTATTTTACAAACCACTTAAAAGATCACAACTGTATAACACTTTATAATTACTTCAAAAACTTGACTTCAAAACCTAAACTTTTTCGCGACCGCTGCCTTTTTTTACTTTTATCCAAACTGTTTTTAAAAGGAAGGCGAGTTTTCGACAAATCGATGCCTCTCTGGACGCTTTTGGAGTTCAAAAATCATCCATTGTCTTCCATTATGCTCATTATGCATTCCCCCTAATTGTGGTCGATGCGCTGTCGCCTCAAGGCAAGGTCGACAAAGACGGACTCAAAAAAATCGTAACAGTATTCATGCATAACATGGCGACCCTTCCAAACCTAGGTACTGTTTGGCGATCCTGCAAAACCCAAGCATTGGATCCTGCAACTTTTATCAAAAATATCTTTGACAAAATACATTGAGATGCATGGCGAAGTCACGTTAAAAGCACGGCACTGTCTGTGGATCATGTGATTGGTAACCATATCAAACAATTCTTGGCTAATTTTATCTTCAAGCCCAATTAAAATGTAAGCCAGTAATGTGTTACCGAAAACCGAATATTTTACGAATAAATCAATCAATGATTTTAATTTTTGTATAAACACTCGTAAAATAATGTTATAAATAATATCATTATTAGTTCATTTTAATTTGACTGTATTAATAAGTTAAAAAAACTGTTTTATCTGTTATTAAAAGTTAAAAGAGCCACAGCAACGCTTGGCCGGTACAGCTAGTTTTAAATTATAAAAACGTATGTTCGGATAAATCGAATCTATATACTCGTTAATAGGCTGTTATAAATTTAATTTTAAATGATGCACGTTCAATATAAACTTTTTTAATAAAACTTAAAAGTTATAGCATATTTCACTAATATACGGTGGTTTCGGATTATCGTTAGAAACTCGATAACCAATATTGAACTGTACATTTAAGAAGTACGAAAGTAAATTCCCCTAATATTTTTAAACAAATTTCGTAGGTAACGAATTTTATTTTACAAGTGACTTGTTGTTTGGAAATTAAGGGTCAATAGGGTTTAAGTTTAAAAATGAGGACAACCGAAAGGCTTTGTGTGAAAAGGCTAGAGTCGTGCACAAAAGAATTGAATTTTTGAGAAATCATACTCACTGTAAACAAGAATGATCTTTATTTGTTTATCCGGACACAACTTGGATTTTTTCTAAAGGTGGAACAAAAACAATTTGGTAGGACGATAACATAAAGTCTATAAATAACACCGACGGTGAAGGAAAAAAACACATTTTTGTGCATGCAGATGGAAAGCATGGTTTTGTTGATGAGGCGGATCTTTTATTTTCGTCAAAGTCAAAAACGGTTGATTATCATGACAATATGGATACAGAGATGTTTGTGAAATGGTTAAAAGAGAAACTATTACCATCGTTACTTGGACCATCTGTCATTGTATTAGGTAATGCTCCGTACCATTCGGAAATTTTAAATAAGCAACCAACAAACTCCTGGACGGTACAGAAAATAAAAGAATGGTTAACGAACGAAAATATTTCATTCCCACAGTATTGCTTCAAGCCGGAATTATTATCGATAGCTAAAAGGCACAAAAGAGAAAAAATTTACAAAGTGGATTAAATTATACTCAGTCATGGACATCGTGTGCTAAGACTTCCGCATTATAATTGCCAATTTAATCCCATAGAGTATATTTGGGGAATACGCTACTCCTGAAATTTGAGAAAAATGTGAAAATTTAATAGAGAAATGGTGGGTTCGTGAAAACCGCATCGAAGCAATTAATCCTGTTATAATTTACATTCCGAATGAAGATGACAGTGATTATAAATATATGATTATGATTATAAATATAATGCTTGATAATACTGTAGGTACTACATCTTCTTCTTCTTCTTGTGGTTCCTATCCGTTACGGATGTTGGCAACCAGCATGGCAAGCCTAACTTTATTTACGGCAATGCGGAAGAGTTCGGCTGATGTTTTTCCGGTCCACTTTCTAAGGTTATGCAGCCAAGATATTCTTCTCCTTCCTGGATCTCTTCTTCCATCGATTTTTCCCTGGATGATTGTCTGGAGTAAGGAGTACTTGGAGTCGTTTCTCATGATGTGGCACAGATATTGTAGTTTTCGGATCTTGATGGTGTTCATAATTACATACTACATAATTATACGCATTTATTAAATTTGTACAGATAATTTATTTTTGTTGCACTCCCTTTTAACATTATTAAATATGTGCCTATTTCTAACCAAAAAACTCATCGAGAGCTACATCAACGATTTCTGTACTCAATAAAGCAAAAATAAAAATAAAACCTCTTAACAAAAGCACAACAACAAATAAAAAAATTTCGGGTTTAAATCTTAGGGGAATTTAATAATGTACCTCTCAACACAGTGCGCCCGTTAAGTCGATGCCTCGGTGACTATTCCGATACCGTCGTATATTGGTGAAATAAGCTTTTTATACACGTGTTTATTACAGTGTTTATATCGAACAAGTATCGTTTACAATTATAAACGATAAACTGCACATAAACAACCTGTTAAAATATATCTTATTGATCTGATTTTTAAAAAACTGGTCATAAAAATGTATCAACTTATCATCAACAAAGTAAAATATTTAAAACACTGTTTAATTTTAAACAAATTTTAATATTGATTCTATTTTATGTATAAACAAATGAACCTTAATTAATGGAATAATTTTTTTTCCATTACATAAACGGCTTTCAGAAAAAACACTAACGTTTGAAAATTGTACAGATATAAAGAAATTTTGTAAACATTAGTATACCAAGTTTTTCTAATTAGGACTACCTTCTAAACTTATTTTCCTTTTTTGTTTCCAATTTATTTCCATAACAATTCGTAATTGTTTTATAAATATTAAATACACTTTTATTTCATACCAAAAGCCTTTTAAAATAAAACAATTTTGTTAGAAGTTTATATAATTTATGTAAAATTTTATGTAGTGTGACTTATAGAGATATACATAGACACGAACGATAAACTGCTCACGTAGTTAAAGTTAATGTTGTTTAAAAAGCAATTTAAAAGCAATAAATGAGGTGGAAGTAGGAAAGACTTTTAGTCCAGTCACCTTAGCATAAGACCTATTTAAGAGGCGCACTCTCTGGCCAATTTTTTTTATAGGTTATTTGGACCTACAAGAATATAGTCCTGAGTTTTCGGCCATTGCCGGGGTATATTTTAGCAATACAAAATTATTGAAAATTAAAAAATGGATATTTTTGAGATACATTTTTTGGAATGCGTCCTATCAAAAAAAGTTTCTAATAAAATTTGCTCATCATAACGTCCTATGTTAAAAATGTCCCGAAAAAAAAAGTGCTAACATAATAAATTAAGCGGTTATTGGCAAATAAAAATGAAAATTCTACATTTCGTTTTTGCAACCGCAATCGGGTGTTTATCAACATATCGGTTTGATACTCGTACATTATGTACAGAAGCCAAATCACAAGAGAATCGTGCAAGATTTATCGATCTGCGATATATAGTTTAGCAACAATCTGCGATCATCGAAAATCTTTGCCCTTCAATAAAATTTCCCGACGAAGGCCCACAGGGTACGATATTTTTTAATAACGCTACAACGCGTAATACCGTTGCAAAATAACGTTCCACGAGTAACGAACCATCCCTACTTTTATCGCACGCGCACAATATTATTTCCAACAAATTGACCGGTATAAGATCCTTCCTACACGTCGATCGAAATTGTGATGGCAAAATTGCTCGTAAAAAAATAATTTTATTGAATCCTATGGCCGGAAGGGTAGGGATTGCTAGGGAACTCGAATTTTGCAAAAATCTTTATTACAACAATAGAAAATTAAACAAACATAAACACATTCATATCTCGGGCGGTAATCAATATATTGCAATTTTTTTTTAAATCGTTCGTTTTCCAAAAACGCGTTAGATGGTCCAAGAATTTTTCAGATATCTTTGCAACTTTGGTCGGAATTGTTTATTGTTTCTAAGCAAAAATCTAAAATTGCCGGAAGACAGAATCTATTTTCAACATTTTTTTTTCCCAAATTGCTTGAGCATGATGATACGAAGCTCCTCGATTTTGTTCCACCCTGTGTCCCTTCGTCGGGAAATTCTATTGAAGAGCAAAGATTTTTCGATAATCGCAGATTGTTGCTAAACTATATATCTTACTTACTTACTCCGTAGCGCTACAGCCCCTGATGGGCCTTGGCTAAGGAAACAATTTGCCTCCATCTATCTCGGTCTTCCATAACTTCTAGACTATTCCCGATGCCCATTTTCCGGAGGTCCGATGTTATATTATCACGTCACCTTAATCTTGGTTTTCCAAGTAGTCGTTTTCCTTCTGGTGCTCTGTCCCATATTAAGCGGACCATTCTAGTCTCTGACTGTCTTCGTACGTGCCCTATCCATTTCAACCTTTGTGACTTTATGAGCTTAATCAGTTTTGGCTAATTGTATATTTGTTCTAGTTCTGCATTTGTTTTGATTCGGTAGCTCCACGTATCTTGGTTTTTGGTGGGTCCGAAAATTATCTTCAGCACTTTTCTCTCGAATCTTCGAATGAGTTCCTCATTTCGCACCGTAAGAGTTCAGGTTTTGCAGCCGTATATTACCACAGGTCTTATCATGGTCTGGTACGTTTTTATTTCGTTCTCCTAGTCACGTATTTGGACTCTAGTATATCCTTTAGGGCGTATAAGCACCTGTTGGCTGACTTCAGGCGTTCTCTGATTTCTTTACTCATATTGTTGTCGGATGTGATTGTGGACCCTAAGTATTTAAATCGTCTTATGTTTTTAAAGTTGTATCTGTCCATGGTCACATTTTGTCCTACCCTAGCTCTGCCGGGTCTTGAGACATGCATATATTTTGTTTTGGCCTCGTTGACTTTAATTCCTATAAATGCCGTTTTTTTCGATTTTGTAAAATAGTTCTTTAAAAAGACTATATATCGCAGATCATTAAATCTTGCACGATTCTCTTGAGGTTCGACTCCTGTCGATACACCAGATTGCGGTTGCATAAACGAAATGTAGAATTTTCATTTGCCATTAACCGCTTGATTAACAATGTTAGCTTTTTTTTCAGGACCTTTATTACAGAGGACGTTACAATGAACACATTTTATTGGAAACCTTTTTCTATAGCACGCGTTCCAAAAAAATTATCTAAAAAATATCCATTTGTTAATTTTCAATAACTTTTGATTGCTAAAATATTCCCCGGCAATGGCCGAAAACTCAGGACTATATTCTTGTAGGTCCCAACAACCTTTAAAAAAATTGGCCTCTTGAATAAAACTTCGTAAAATATGGCCTAAGGTGACTGGACTAAAAATGGGTAATCGAAGGTTAGTTGTACATACATGAAAGTGTGGGCCATTTGAATTGAAAACACTGCTGTAAAATGCGCATTTTTTCACCAATCTTTAAATTTTTTTTTTGTTAGACAACTACTGTATTTGGCACACAATTGCATAATTTAATTTTTATTTCCAAGGCATTCTATGTTTTTTATTTTGTTGTCAAAAACGGCAAAAGTTTAATAAGCAATTTTTTTTTAAATTAATTTGACTTTGCCTTTGGATTCAGAATAGTCATAAAAAGAAACAACTAAAAATGTATAAACCAATATTCATTAACAACAAAGTTATAAATACCTTCATTATGCATATAAACTATTTGAATCCATTTTTTACGTGTATTGTGGATAAATTGAAAAACTGAAAACATGGCAAATATAATGTCCAACAATAATTCAGTTAAATACTAAAAATCCGAAATCGCTGTCTCATTTCATTTAAAAGTTCCAGCTGCTGAAAATATTGTTACAAATCCGGTCCTGTCAGCAACCGAGGAATCGACCTCGGCTAGGGTCCGTATCGATGACCGCCTTTGTTGGCCGCCACACGGTCTGGCAAGGTCGAGAAACTTCTCGAAACCACGTCGGTCGAGAAGATAGAGAAACAGGTAGAATGATCTGGAATTGTGATATCGAGGTATAAGAGAGCAGCGGTCGTAAGAAGGGACAGTATTAGTAAGAAAAGTGTTAATGATTTAAGAAATGTAAATAGTTATAAAAAGTTGTATATCCAAGTAAATATCTAAGTGATTTATAAAAGTAGAATTTATTGTATTGGAATAAACATTGTTTTGTTACTGTATCGAGAGTTTTAATCGCAGAACCCACGGAAAAACTAAAAATCTTAACAATATGGTAACGGTTTTAGTTAAATTAATTATAAATGAACTGGCAAACCCTCTGTTTACCTTTTATTTTTTTTAAAACTGACTAAAATAAAATAAAAACACAACTTCTAAAACTAAAGCAAAAATACATTTTAATAATAAATCAATACCTAATCTAATGCTTAATGTATGTGGCTTCGACTAAACTTCCATTTATATGCACACATTAATCATATCGACTGCGAATGTTCCTGTTTCTTGTGAAGTAATTTCAGCGCAAACCTGCCGTATTCTATAGCAGAGTTCCGCTCTATTTCTTGGCCTCGTCTTGTATACCTTTTGAGTCAAAATGCCCCATACCACAGATTTGAATAAAATGACCTATCGACTTTGGATTTTTGGTATTCAACTGCATTATTGTTGGGCATCACAACTGGAAAGAATCAAAAACCAAGATGGTAGTATGGTAAAAGGAGAGGAATGCGTATTAAAAAAATGAAAGAAATACTTCGAAAGTTTATTTAAGAGAGAGGATACACAAGTAAAGGCCCCATTCGGAGACATAAGTGAAAATTGCAATGAAAGTGAAATTAGTACGACAGAAAATGTGGAAGCGTCGAACAGTATGAAATTGGGTAAATCTGCTGGGTACGACAGGATAACAGTTGAAATGCTAAAGGCTGGACAAAGCGTAATAGCTAGTCTGCTGTACCGCCTTTTTAACCTTTGTTGGAGGAGTGGTAGCATACCAGACGACTGGTGCAAGGCCGTTATCGTGCCACTTTACAAGTGAAAATGCAGCAGGACTGTAAGAACTACCGAGGTCTTAGTTTACTCAGCATAGTCGGCAAACTGTATGCAAATATATTGATTAAAAGAGTAACGAATGAAACTGAGATGATCATATGGGATGTGCAAACAGGATTTAGAAGAGAAAGAAGATGTATGGATCAGGTCTTTTCATTACGAGGTATAGTCGAAAACGGAGCTTGCACAGACTGGTTTAACATCGAAAAAGGTGTGAGACAGTGAATGTGGCTTCGCCATGGCTGTTTAACTTATACATAGACAATTGTTTAAAAGATTTGAAAGAGAGTGCGTATGGATTGAAAATAAATGATTTGATCGTCAAATGCCTTCTTTACGCCGATGATCAAGTCATATTAGCGTCATCTGAAGAGGAGTTGCAGGCGATGGTTAATGTTATGCATAATGCCCTAAAAGTCAAAAGAATGAAAATAAATGTAAGCAAAACGAAAGTAATGGTTTTTGAAAGAAAATAAAGCATGACAAACTGTGAAGTTTTGATTAAGGGAGAAAGAGTAAGTAAATGAATTAGTGTACTTGAGTTCAAAGTTTACGAGAGAGTGACATTGAGCGAAGGGTGTTGGCAGGAAAGCAAATGAATGAGGCACTGCATAGCTTTATAAACAGCCAGAAAGTGTCAAAAAAGGCACGTCTGGCTGTGCATAAAGGTGTGTTGGTTCCTACACTTATGTGTGGTAGTGAATGGTGGGTTTGGCAGAAGAAGCATGAAAATAAGATTAATGCTGCGGAGATGAGTAGTCCGAGAAATATAGCCGGAGTGACTCGGTTGGATAAAGTAAAGAATAGTGAGATAGGAGAACGATGTGGTGTAAAAGAAGATGTGGCTACAAAGATAGACAAAGGAATGCTTAGATGGTTTGGACACGTAGAAAGAATGGATGAAGGAAGATCGACAAAACAAATTTATAGGGCGAGTGTGAATGGACATGTCGGTAGAGGTTGACCTCGGCGAACATATCTCGATCAGATCAACATTGTTTTGAAGAAAGGCCAGGTCAAGAGTATCAACAACCGACGAACATGTATAAGAGCACTGATAAAAGTAGAGAAAGCAAAAGATGTGTGTAAGAACCGTAGCAAGTGGAAGAAAGTGGTCTCTGCCTACCCCTACGGAAAAAAGGCGTGACTATATGTATGTATGTATCATATTTGCCATATTAAAAGTTTTTGAATTTGTCCACATTTTACGTAAAAATAGATTCACATACTTGATTTGCATAATTAATGTTGTTATAACTTTGTTGTTAACGAATGTTTTTTTATGAATTTTTTGTTGTTTCTATTTATGACTATTTTGTGGCAAAGTCAAATTAATTTAAAAAAAAATTGCCCAATAAACGATTGCCGTTTTTGACAGAGAAATAAAAAACATAGAGTGCTTTGGAAATGAAAATCAAATTATAAAATTGTGAGCCAATTGCAGATTTTAATGCTTAATCTGACAAAAAGAAAATTAAATATTGGTAAAAAAATGCTTATTTTATAGCGGTGTTTCCAATTCAAATGGGTCGCACTATATGTATAAAGGGTCTGCAAAGAGATGAATGGGGTCTCTTTTGCCTCCTCGCACTATCTGCGTTTGAATAGACTGATCAAATTTTGAGTATAATAAATGCAAAAAAAATAAAAAATTAATTGAATTACAAGATATTTGTTTTATATTTCAGGAACGATTTTTCGCTTCGGCCAATACCGGAGGACGTCGATCATCCGTTCTTACTTTTGGCGCAATGGGCTCCAAAGGGACACGCTTTAGTTATGGTTCAAGATTATAATATTTTCTACAGAAAAACACCAACTTCACACACAGGTTATAGAGTTACACACACAGCAGTTCCCGGTGTCGTAAGTCACGGAGTTCCTGATTGGCTTTATGAAGGTTGAGTACTTTATTTGAATTTTTTATTTAAAATATACAAATTCATTTATTATCAGCTGTTGCCCGCGACTTTGTCCGCGTCAAATTTTGTTTTATCTTTATATCTTTAAATGAGGATAACTTTTTTCTTGACATTCGATTTAACATTCTTTATAGACCACTATGTGCGTTTTAAAAATGGACCGTTATATCTAGTGAACTTTTAAAGAACTAAATTTTAAAATGATGCCGGTTAGGTGGATGGTTGCAAACCTTCGCGTGCTAAGAATAAGCAGCGCCACCTATAGATTTTTTAAAGAACTATACTATAACAAAAAATAAAAAATAAATGAGACCACGACCGAACCAATATCTGTTGGCCAAGGTATTCGACAAGAGGATTTCCTGAGCCCTCTGCTCTTCAACATCATTATGGACGAAGTAATAAGCAAAGTACGTTTACTAAAAGGATACAGAATGGATGACTGTGAAATTACTATAATATGCTATGCCGATGACGCAGTACTGGTTGCTGAAAATGAAGACGATCTGCAGTGACTATTACTTTGATTTAACTGCACTGCCAAATCACTTAATATGGTAATATCGGCACAGAAAACTAAATGCATGACGACATCACAAATACCATTAAGGTGCCAATTGAAAATTGAAAGCAAAGTTATCCAACAGGAAATGAAATATAAGTATCTGGGCATAGAAATCTCAGGTTATGGTGATGTTGAAACGGAGGTGAGAGAACAGACAACGAAGGCAACAAGAATAGCAGGATGCCTAAATGACACAATATGGCGAAATAAAAACATTAAAATAGAAACCAAATCAAGAATTTACAAGGCAATAGTATGACCAACTATGACATAGGTACACGGCAGAAACTCGACAAAACATAGCGAGAACTAAACAACTTCTAGAGACAGCCGAAATGAGAGTACTTCGTAGAATAACTGGAAAGACGATATTGGACAGAGAAAGAACCGAGAATATAAGAAGGACATGCAAGGTAGAAAATATCAATGAGTGGGTTCTTGGCTAAAAGAGGGAGTGGAATGAGCACATAGAACAGTAGAATGGACAACGAAAGAATAGTCAGAACATCACGCGACAAATCACCAATGGGTCGCAGGAGTTTAGGACGCCCCCGAAAACAATGGAGCGACAACTTAGCAGTGCAATAGGCAGAGGGACGATGAAAAGAAACAGGCAATCCGCCGAGATTACAGAAGGAAGAAGACGAAGACTATAACACTAAATAAAATCTATCTTGTGAATGTTGTTGTTTGTTCGTGTTGTGTCTATAGGTCTTTGAAGATAGAAAATATTATTTGCCTTGTAACTTCTTAGGCTAGGAATATCAATAAATTAAAATAACTTTTCAACATTTGATTTAAATAAAATAAAGCCTATATTCTGCTCCTAGCCAAGCTCTCTATATATCCGTGAATACTGCATTAAAATCCGTTTAGTACTTTTAGAGATGTGCCTAGACAAACAATCAGACAGACACTCATACAGATTATATAAATAGGTGTTTATCTTATGGTAAACTGTGAATAATTATGTAAGCTTAAAAAAATGAATTTATTTTGAAATCGCAGACAGACACTTCAATTTTGTTTATATGTATAAATTGCTCAACCGCTTTTCGCTATATCTTGTTTATTATATTTTTAATTTAAATGTCTTAACAGAAGTATGTAAATAACATGGAGGGGTCAACCCTGGATCTTTAATATTTAATTATTAGACCATATTTTCTCCTAGACTCTTACTTTTATAAGATTGGTTAATTTGAAATTTTATTTGTATTGATTATATATGGACTTGTGTCATTTGGACGTGCACTATTTACAATATTTTAATCCTTACCTTTTGTTTTAATTAACTAGGTATATTTAATAGTGGTATTACAAGCTTTAAATTGTTTATTAATACAACATTTTTTATGAATTTTCTAAAAAGCAATGAAGTCACAGTTATAAAAAGTTACAAAGTGGAATGCTGCACGATAGTAAAACTGCTTTAAGTGGCCCATACTACTACTACTCCGTAGCACTACATCCTGGTGTCCATTCATATCGGTTCGTTATTAGTTGGGTATCCATTTTATACCCATGGCTTCAAAGTCGCTTTTGATGTTGTCGCGCCATCTTAGCCGTGGTCTTTTGGGAGGCCTTCTTGTTTGTGGGTTGCTTTGCCATACTAGTTTTACTAAACGTTCATCTGACTATCTTTGTACATGTCCAACCCAACGTTAACTTCGGGATTTTATATCACGTACAGTATCCGGCTCTTGGTAGAGTTAATTTAGTTCGCGATAAGTTCATATGCGATATCTCTGCGTCTCCGGGTTAAATAGTGGTCCAAAGATTCTTCTCAAAATCTTCCGTTCGCAACACGGTAATTTATACTCACTCGCTTTTGTCAGTGTCCATCTTTCACTTCCGTACATGATGGTAGGTCTAATTACCGTTCGGTACAGGAGAACCTTAGATTTTCGTGATAGATTCTTGCTTTAAAAGGCTTTGTTAAGCGCGTACATGCATCTTTTTCCACTAAGGATTCTAGTCTTGATTTCTTCCAGTATGTCATTATCGGCATTTAGCGGGGCGCCTAGGTATTTAACGCTCTGAACTCTTTCAAAGTTAAATTCGCCTATTGTGAAATTTTGAACAATTCTGTCTTCTCTCCTTCCTCTTTGACATTGCCTGGTGATACACATGTACTTGGTTTTTATTTCATTGATATTAAGACCCATTTTTTTAGTTTCTTTTTCTAGTTTAATGAATTGTTCCTTCACTTTTATTGTGCTTTTTCCTACTATATCAATGTCGTACGCAAAGGTAAGCATTAATCTGGGTCCATCTGTTGTAAACATTTGCATACCAATGCGGGCTGATCGCATTGCCTTTTCTAGAGCAATTTTAAAAAGTAGTGGTGACGTAGCATCTCCCTGTTTAAGTCCGGTGTTTATCAAAAATGGGGTTGACAGGGCATTTTCAACTCTAACCATGCTACTTGATCCCTCCACGCACTTTCTGGTTAGACGTATAAGTTTCTGGGGAATTGATAGTTCTGTCATGGTATTCCAAAGTTCTACTCACAAAATGCTATCACAAGCCTGCCTAAAGTCTATAAAGAGGTTGCTAGGGTTGCCTCGTGTCTTCTAAAACCGCATTGATAATTACCAATGCAGCTGTTAACCAGAGGTGACCATCTGAAGATTGTATTATAAGATGCGCAGTATATTAAATCAATAAAAAAATAGATTAAATTTTGTTCTGAAATCTGCTATTGTTCGGAAATCTGCTATTAGTTCGGTTCAACCATCCTATTATTCACATGCGGTTTTCCTTCCAATTTTTTTAAAAAATTTACTGTAAAAAACTCTGTTTAAACGGTGCAATATATATAGTCAATCATAGATTGCTGGCCTCTATTATTGCCAAATGTGCATTTATGTTGACTTTTGTGAGGGAAATAGGTGTTATTATTCCTCAGTTCGTTTTTAGCGCAGAAATCAATTAGAAGTTCTCCGTTCTCGTTGATGATCGGCTCAGTGTATTTTTGTTTTAGATTTAGTATAGCTTCGGTAGCTATTCTGGAGTTAAAGTCCCCTAATATAATTACTTTATCGGCCCCACCTGTTTGGTCTATTGAGTCAGGGAGCAGTTGGTAAAAATGTTCGGATTCCTCTTTGGGTTTGCTGATATCTGGTGCGTAAATACTCAGCAAATGTGTTACCGTGTTGTTAATCTTTAGCGTAGTCTTTAGTACTTTAGCGCTTGTGCTCGTTCTTGCTTAGCTTTTCTGCTATGGATCGGTTTGTATTCTTCGTACTTAGATGTGCCTTATCCTTTTTTTTGGTCTCCGATAACGCACATATGTCTATTTTATGTATCTTCATTTTACTGCAACAAGATGCCAAATTAATAAGGCAACAGTAACAACAGGCTGTCTAAGAGAAATTGTATGGGCCAACCAATACATGCGAATGGACAGTAGGATTAAAATCTACAAAGCATGCTAGGCGTAGAAAAAATAAGGGGGTGCTAACAGCGATAGCCGGCAAAACCCGAAGAAATCACGTAAGAAACACGGACATAAGAAAACAATGCGACGTACAGGACATAGTATAATGGGGAAGGCAAAGAAGACGGGAATAGTACAACCACGTCAAAAGGATGACTGAAGATAGACTACTTCGTACACCACTTGAATGAACACCAGTTCCACCACAAGAATTATTACAACGGCAAGCCCGGAATTAACAGATCGTTCTGATCTTAAACAAGTATAAAAAGAAGAAGAGATAACCTTCAAAAACGGACCTAAGAAAAAGATACGTCAATTTTTTAGATAATTTCAAATTGTTGCGATAATTTTGTCCGGGAGTTTATTAGAAAATTTAACTCAAAAGGTAACAATCGATACATTTACATGATCATACAAATTGAGATTTAATGTTATGCACGAAACTTTTCCAGTAACATTTTGTCCGTGATATTTTGTAAATAATTGATTTACATAAAGCATGAAACTATTTTAAACTTCTTTACTGCAGATTGAAAAGCGTAACCCATTTAAAACGTTGCAATAAATAAAATTTCACTAAAGCTTTTTTTTAAATTACTTTATCTAGAATATGCGACCGAATATTTAATAAGAACAATACAAAAATTTAATTGGTTTTAAAGATAATAAATATTTGAAATTTTAATATTTTTTAAAATTATTGTTTTTAAAAAATCCCAAGAAATCAATTTTATTAAAAATAGTGGTAACTTGCAACTTTGTGAGGTTTAAAAACACATAATAGCCATAATTGCACATAATAGACATTATTCTTTTAAAAAATAATTCACATCGTAAAAAGAAACAGCTTGATAATCGATATGATACGTAAATAACGACTTATTACTATACCAACAAAAATGTCCGGTATTTCTGTATGTACGGCTTTAAGTTAAAATTATTTTATGGAGGCAAAGAGTTTCCAATACCCACATTACAATTAACATAAATAAGCTTAATGATGAATCTATACAACGGAAAAAACATTACAATATTTTTATTTTTCTGGTACAAATATTTTAAGGTCTATTTTTAAATCTTCTTTACTTTCTTGTAATTTTATAGTGGGTACTATAAATAAAGCTTGGGATGAGAAAACTTGTATGGCAAAATGCTCAATGGAGTTCAATTTATTTTTCAGACTAGACAGAGCCAAAATTTAAAAAACATTCTGACTCAAAATGTGTAAAAATGTGCAAGAGTGTAAAGAGTACTGGGTAATGAAGCACGTTAGGGTTTGGGGCTTGATTAACGTTTGGGTGTCATTTTTTTTAAATGCCATTATGTTCATTGATAAAATACTTCAAACAATTATGCAACAATCATGCTTTCATATGTCGTAGCTATTGGAGAAAATATCGTACTATAAAACATACCCATATTAAGCGACAACATTGGCTAGCTTTCTTAAGGATAACAATATCAAAGTATTGCCGGTTTGCACAATCACTAGACTTAAATTCAATAGAGCATGTATAGGATATAATCCAATTAAAAGTTTTGGTGGCAGAAATTTCCAGAACCGCTAGCAATTATTTGAGGCTTTCATTTTATATATTTTATTTGATTCTATCCATACAAAGACGTATAAAGCTGTTTTAAGTAATGAAGAAAGACACAAATAAATTAAAATTAAGGCTTTTAATTTGGTTATTTTAAAATACTTAATAAAAAATTTTATGGATACTTTTGTCAATGATATTTTTTTTAAAAGTATATTGTGGTCTGAATAACATTTTTTAAAATTAATTTATTTTAATTTATCATTTGCAAAAAAATCCTGGTCAGAATAAAATACCGTAAGATTATTTTCATGTTTTCATTTTTTTATACTAATTAAAGCATAGTCACGTTAAAAATCGTTTTTTGTTTGTTTATTTGGCACAAATTATTTAAGGAATTATTTATTTTTCAGAAGAAATTTTGGGCACGAATTCTGCTATATGGATGTCAAGGGACGGCCTGTTAATGGTTTTCGCAACGTTTAATGATAGTCTCGTTGAAGAATTACGCTTTCCTTGGTACGGTTCCGTAAAGGATGGTCGTCTTTATCCAGATATTAGATCTCTTAGGTATCCAAAGCCAGGCACAAGAAACCCACAAGTAACACTAACTGTAGCTGATCTGGCTGATACTTCTAATATTAAAAAGAAGCCCGTTTTGCCGCCGAGTATAATAGCGCACGGGTATGATTGCATTATTTATACAGTTTTCAGTAACATTTTATTTCCGTTTTTACAATTAAACGTCTATTATTTAAATAAAATGTTTTAACAATTTCAACATGTTTCGATGTTATTATAAACGAAATGGTGGCAAAACGAAATCGATCTTCAACATAAAATGAACCCCGTATTTTTAAAATAAAGACAAGTCCACCACCATTTTTAAATTTCAACAAAATGTTCAAAAAGATTTTATTATTTAACGATAAATATTTCTTTGAACTAGAATAGCTTAATACTATTGTTTTATTAAAATTTCCCAAAAATAGTTAAAATTTAAAAAATCCCAATGTGACATTTTTAAAAACTTATTGATCTGACGGTTTTTTTTTCTTTGGTACCTTTGTAGCTAAACGTATTTTTTAATTCGGTTTAAAGGTTATGCGTGTTTAAATACAAGCGATACAAAAGTTTTACATCACCTGATGTATACAAGTTAAAATATTTTTGTTTCATGTTTATTTAAATTAACATAAGAGAACCTCGACTAAAACGACAAACAAACTCATGGAAACTAAAGAACTGGTCGATGGGAAGTAATCACTACCCACGAGAAGGAGAGAACAAGTTATTATCAACCGCCTCCGATTAGGACAAACTCTCCTAACTCATTAACATATTTTACAAAAGGATTCTACTCCCATCTGCAACAAATGTGCAACCCAACTCAGTCATACACCTCTTGGTAGACATTAAAGAAATAGGTACAAAAATGTCAAGCATACATATATACATATAGTCACGCCTTTTTTCCGTATGGGTAGACAGAGACCACTTCTTTCTACTTGTTACGGTTCTTACACACATCTTTTGCTTCCTCTACTTTCATCAGTGCTCTCATACATGCTCGTTGGTTGTTCGTACTCTTGACCTGGCCTTTCTTCAAAACAATGTTTTAATAAATAACACATGTGCTCTGAGACATTTCTTATTTTACTGTCCGAGGTGTGTATATTTTTTTTCTCCCGTCCGAAGGCGGAAAGCGGCAACTTTGTTTTGCGTAGCGGGTCGAAAGTTGACGTCTTCTGTCTGGAAGGGAGGAATAGTATATTACACACCTAGGGCAGTAAAGAAATAAATGTCTTAGAGCATATGTTTGTTGACCGGCGAAGCCGTACTGATACCCTCTGCACAACCCGCAGGCCAGGCCTCCATTATACAGTCCCTTAGTGATTCTTAGCTGATTCCTGTTCATTGATTCTACAGTTCTACTTTCCATTTATGGCACGGTCCTTTGATGTATTATTTCCCGTGTTTGTTTCCTGGCATGCTTTTCCAGTAGTTTTTGTGTTTTTCCAAACCTTTTCTTGCAAGTTCGTTAACTTCCTCATTACCTGCGACTTCCTGGCGTCCTGGAACCCGTGTAAGTTTGACGTGATTACGGTCTACCAGCGTTCTAAGTCCTTCTTTGCAGTCAACAAGTATGGGAGAAGGGGTGGTCCGGCACTGAGGTGCCTCCTGTACAGGACTAAGGCTGTCCACTTCAGGATTTTGCCCGATTTCCTGTAGGCTTCGTTAGCTACGGTGCTCCCCCATCGCCATGCATCCATTAACACGGGTCGCATAACACTTTGGATTGGGAGTCTTTTATTCGCCTTCTACGACAGGCAGACCATACCTGAGATCCCTGTATACCCAGGGGAAGAGAGACATGTACTTAGAGCTCAAGTTTTTGCTTTTCACCAGCTCTTCAAGCTTTCATTGATGCGATATGTAAAAGTATACTATTAAACAGTTTTCTCTGTTATTTAAAAATTTATATGGAAATCTTAAATTAATTTTTTAATTTTTTTAATAAGAAATTTTTTTTGGTAGGTATTTAAAACTTTGGAGGGATTAAAAATTTTCAACATTTTTTTTTTAATTAATATTTAATTAATTTTAAAATGGACATAACACAGTACTTTAAATTCGAGGTGATGCTATACTTTTAAATCTATGTGTTTTTTCAGTGCTCATACAAATAAACTGAAAGCTAAGCAGAAAAGATTTTAGTATGGAAACTTATTATAAACGATAAAATATTTAACCAGAATTTAAGGACAATAAAATTTTCAGCAATTTGTAAGAAAGTACCTACCTAAAGTTTAACGGAATGATTATACTCAACCTTTTTTTTATATCTAAATACAACTCGTAATACGGGATAAGCCATAAACCTAAGGATAAATTTACAAACGAAGTAAGGGTGTTTTAATGTGAAAATTTATTATCCAATTTTTTTTCAGTGATCACTATTTTACGGCAGTCTCCTGGATAAGTTCAACAGAAATTAGCGTCGTGTGGCTAAACCGACCCCAAAATTTATCTGTGATAACTATATGTTCCAGTCCGAAATGGGACTGCAAAGAGGTACGTAAATTATTTATTTCATGGAGAAGAATAATATTTAATTGTATTTTTTTAATTGACAGACTTAACATGACATTTGTTTGTGAAATACCTAAAAATCTTAAAAACTTAAGAAAGTAAAGTTATTTTGGCGCTAGATTTAAAAGCGTTTGATAGTTTAATATAACAGTTGATTATTGTTTACCATTTATTTTGTTTCATGATACAGTTTATGTAGATAATTAAGAAAATCTGTAAAAAATTGTCTCTTCCACCATAAAACATTTAATTTTATCCTACAGGATGGTTTCCAGGGGTTAGAACATTTTTTAGAGCGAGTTTGGTCTGGAGCCCAATTCTAAATAATTATCCTATTTTTAACACAACTTTAGAAACTAGCTATTTATAATGGTAACTGTTTGTTTTTTTGTGTTCGGATTTTTTAAATTAATACCAGTTTCATTTCCCTAAACTTACTTTTATTCGAAATGTATTAAACATTTGGTAATCGACTAGTAAAAACATATCCCTGGAGTACTTTGGTGCGAACAACAGAGTGACCCTGCTGTGTGTACCTGGTCACCAGGGGGTGGAAGGAAACGAAAGAGCTGACACCCTTGCAAAACAGAGGGCCGATTCTGCGTTCACTGGACCAGAACCGGTATTTGGAGTCACTACAAATGCCGCCAAAATAATTATTTCGGACTGAGCGGAGAGGAAAATACTCACGTACTGGTCCTATATACCAGGGTTGACTCACTCGAAGGCGGTTTTGCTGTGTTTAAGACAAAACTGCTGAACTTATACTATGTTTATGCCCCGGCCTGGGAAGAATAAGAATCAACATATTTGGTTATAACAACCTAGAACCTAACGATTTCAAGAAAATCTCACCCCATACAACCATGAACTTCGTGAGAAGGGCTGGATTGTGCGGTGAACTGTAACCTCTAGGGGTAAGCCACAATAGACCTACTAAAGGTCGCAGTGGAGGGGCGACCTACGCCCCACTTACATGATACCTAACTTTAACTACTTATTAAAAACATTAGTTTATAAATCCTTAAGAAAAAACATGTAATTTAGTTTTTTCCCCAGTTTTGTACAAAAAGAACTAAATTAGGTTCTTGTTTTTTCTTTTGGATTTAGGATTTGATTTATAAAATTACGTTATTCCTGAATCAATATATAGATTTAAACAATCTTAATTTTGACCAAACAAGCAAGAGATGATTAACAAAACTTTCTAAATAATTAGACGTAAAATAAAACGTAAGTGTTCTCTCAAAGTTTCCACATAAAGAGAATGTAAGCGGAACAAAACTTTGATCATAAAAATGTATTAAAGCGAGAATGGGTACGTTCAGAGGCAGTAAAACTTTTAGAACTGTTACCGAGCGGAAATAGAAATATTAAGTAAATTATAAAATTAGAATAACAAAACAAAATCACTTTTTTAGCGGGCCTTATTTCTGGAGCATTGTCACGTACGATATTAGGTATATCTTAAACGAAATGAAATATTCATTATTTTTACCACCGAATCGGTTTCGGATATTGAGATTTTAAAATATAAATCATTTCATACCAAAAGTTGATTTAGAAAATATTTTTTTAGATTTTGCTGGTTTGCCGTGACGTTAAATTTAAGTGCGTCTTCTTAGCGAAGGCCTTTTAGCAGACAGTGACGTGCGCCAGTTTACAATAAACCTACAGTGTGTACATAAGTAACGTATTTATATTTTTCGACCCTTTCTATTCGTTGCCCATTTACCATTAATCGTGTGTTGGCTGTAGGGATTTTGGAAATTATCATTAGTTTAGTCTTGTAGGTGTTAATGTTGAATTCCATTTGTGCGCACTCATTAACTACAGAATTCATCAGCGTTTGTAGATCCTCCATAGTTTCAGCTAAAATTACTGCGTCATCGGCAAACCTTAATGCGTTGACTATTTCGCCCTCAATCATTATACCCTCTTTTATATGCCACAGAGCATTCTTGAAGATGATTTGGAAGTATAAATTGAAAAGTGTCGGTGTCAGCACGCAGCCTTGTCTGACATCTATATCGTTAATTTTGACCACTGCTAATTGAATATTAGTAGTATTAAATTACTAATACAACCGTCAAAACCGTATAATTCTAACCTTATTTATTCTTCAGCTATTAAGAAAACAATTTACGGGAACGTTTTTATTGCCAAAATAATACACAGAAACAAATAACTGATTAATCTCTTTAATTAGATGTTCTAATTGTCTTTCTTCTTCTATTTGACAGTATCCAGGTCTATTATAAAAAGCTGTGGTATTACGGAATTGCTGATTTGTTATTTGACGGGGTGTTATCAGTATTTTATTTCTTAGTTTATCCCGATTATCAGGTTTTGTCGTGTACACAATGTTTTTTAGACATCCCCAGAGAAAATATTCTAAATGCGATAAATCGGGAGATCTGACTGGCCACTCAATTGTGCCCCTTCTTCCAATCCACCTGTCTTTATTTAAGTAATTTTGAACTACAACACTAGTGTTTTGATGCACCATTCTGCTAAAACCAAATGTCATTAAAATTGTTACCAACTGCATTTCTTATTGCAGGAACTATTTGATTTCTTAACAAATCTAAATACTTTGTTTCATTCAAATTGCCTTGTCAATTTTTCACTCCTAGTGTCAATTAAATAAAATACAATTTTCATTAAAAAGAATTATTGTTTGTTATAAAAATCATTTCAAATAATACCTGACCCATTTTTTACAGGATTTAATTTTAAAATTGCTTATTACTAAGGTGGGATGTCAAATGTTACACATCATATGCGACTACTGCAAGGCTCACTTTTTTTATTTTGATTCTGCCGGAATTGTTGTTGGCTTTGAGCAGTGGTTTTCGGTATTTTATTTGCACTCTGACGTTTGCGCTTTCCATACTCTTTTGGACTCTGAACACATAATTTCACTATTGTCTCCCCATAATTTAAATAATAAACACTCAAATTATATGTACAATAAACGAATGGAAACAGTAAATACTTGTATCAAGTTATACAATGTTATTAACTTTTCTAAATTTGCATTTCACACATTTGCAGTAGTTTCCATTTTTCAAAACGTAATTGCAATAATAAAACAATATTTACGTATGATCTAACACAATAAATTATGGTTTAAAAAAACTAAAAAACACGCTTTTAGAGTTAATCAAATTAAAAAGTAAAAAAAAAATTTTTAACATAGGAATAAAATTACTGACGAGAAAATTAATGTCACTGTTTTAAAAGCGTGGGGTGCTTTCATTCCGAAATGCAGAGTTAGTTTAAAAATGTTATACAAAGCAGTCACATTGATTGACGTTATTTTTTTTTGACAGTGACATTAATTTTCTCGTCAGTAATTTTGTTCATTTGGTAAGAATAATTTTTTACTTTTTAGTTTGATTAACTCTAAAAGAGTGTTTTTAAAACTATAATTAAATGGTAAAAGCACAAAAAGAATGCTTCGGCCAGGAATCGAACCCGGGCTGCCCGCGTGGCAGGCGAGCAATCTACCACCGAACCACCGATGCATTTCGTTACGTGACAATTCCTACTAAACCGCACTACCCGTAAGCCGCGTTAAGGAACTTTGTTCCAAAATTAATTAAAAAAGACTAAATGTAAGACAACCAACCGTTATATAAAAATTTATTGTTGACTCGGTGTCTTAAAATTAATGAAAATATACGAACCGAGTTTTTCCTCGCATAAAATAATTGTTTTAGCATGCTCGACATTCTTGTAGCAATCGATAATTTAATATTTCAGATCCAAAGAATAACGAGTGACGGACATGGCTGGGTCGATATGGGGGACAGTCCCATTTTTGGAACGGATAGTTCAAATTATATTACCATTGCACCGGTCAGAGACGGACCAGCCGGAAATTTTAGACACGCCGTTTCAGTTAATATTCCAAAACGACGATTTATCCCCTTGACCCATGGCAGATACGAAGTTACCAGAATATTAACTTGGGATCATTCGAATGATGTTATGTAAGTATAAGTCAATTTAAGTTCGGGCTGAACTTGGTTTTACATGGTTCATTGTGTTGTAAAATATAAGTTCAGATCGGAAACCGGTTTCAACATCGGGTTCAACAAAGCCGCCATAATCTCTTACATCAAGTTTAAATTGGTCGTTTAACAAAAAATATGCATATATTCAGAAGTATTACCGTCCAAGATCCCGAATTTCGGCAACAAATTTACAGAGTGAGAAAAAATCAATTCGAAAAGTAAACAAATGCTGATTTTCTCAAAAGATATTGACTTTTAAAAAAGTCAGATATATTCTTCAATGCCAGTACATTGCGGAATATTTGACTAATATCTTTATTAAATTCCTTCTCGACTTAAATCCCAACATCGCGTTTTGTGTATTAGTTGTGGTATCTGTTTTTTTATTCTCGATTATATGCTTTTATTTTTTTTTGCTACTGTTGTATAATTGTTTTTGAAAGAGAAGAAAGCATGATAAACTGTGGGGTTTCGATTGAGGGAGAAAGAGTGGAACAGATTAATGAATTTGTGTACTTGGGTTCAAAATGTACTAGAGATGGAAAGTATGACAGTGACATTAAGCGAAGGGTATTGGCAGGAAAACAAATGAATGGGGCACTGCATAGCTTTATGAATAGCAAGAAAGTGTCAAAAAAGGCACGTCTGGCGGTGCATAGAGGTGTGTTGGTTCCTACACTTATGTATGGTAGTGAATGTTGGGTTTGGCAGAAGAAGCATAAAAATAGGATTAATGCTGCGGAGATGAGTAGTCTGAGAAGTATAGCCGGAGTGACTCGGTTGGATAAAGTTAAGAATAGTGAGATAAGAAAACGCTGTGGTGTTAAAGAAGATGTGGTCACAAAGATAGATAAAGGAATGCTTAGATGATTTGGACACGTAGAAAGGATAGATAAAGGAAGATTGACGAAACAAATTTATAAGGCGAGTGTGAATGGGCAAATCGTTAGAGGTCGACCTCGGAGAACATATCTCGATCAGATCAACATTGTTTTGAAGAAAGGCCAGGTCAAGAGTACCAACAACCAAAGAGCATGTATGAGAGCACTGATGAAAGTAGAGGAAGCAAAAGATGTGTGTACGAACTGTAGCAAGTGGAAGGAAGTGGTCTCTGCCTACCCCTATGGAAAAAAGGCGTATGTATGTATGTATAATTGACTGACTTCTTTTCACTTTCCATCGTGATTAATAATGAAATACCATAGTTTCTTACTTTAACATAAACATTTAGGTACATCTAAGCGTTAAGTACTATCCATAATCTGTGCATAGATTTTCGGCAAGCATACGACTTGATTGAAAGATCCCAAGTGTGAAATGCAATGGCCGAATTCGCAATCTCTAGAAAACTCATCCAGATGACGAAAGCATGTATGGAAGACGGAAAACCTAAAGTGGGAATAAATAATGGGCTCTCTGATAGTTTTGAGATACGTAGCGGGTTAAGAAAGGAAGATGCCTTGTAACCTTGTAACCTTGTAACCGTATACACAACAAATGCGAAGAAAGCATGAGTGAAGAACAATTCGGATTTCGAGGCAGCTTAGGTACCAGAGAAGCACTATTTTGCATGAACACGCTACTTCAAAGATGTTGGGAGGTAAGAAAGCCGGTGTACCTATGTTTTATCGACTACGAAAAGGCTTTTGATCGCGTACAGCATAACAAACTCTGCAGAATATACCCCTCGATAATAATGATATACGTTTGTTATTTTCTCTCTACTGGAATCAATCTGCCACGGTAACACTAGATGGAGAGGAGACCACTCAGATACCTATAAAGAGAGGTGTGGGACAGGGTTGTATTTTGTCTCCTACACTTTTCAACCTTTACACGGAGAATATATTTCAAGGGGCAACACAATCTGGTGAAGGAATAAAGAATGAAGGCGAAACCATTTTTAACATTCGATACGCAGATGATACTGTGCTCCATGCTGAATCATTAAAAGAATAACAATGTATGTTAGACAAGATAAACAAAGAAAGTAATAGATGGGGACTGAAAATCAATGTCAAAAAAACTAAATTTATGGTTGTTAGCAAAATGAATGTTGGCCCGGAAAGAATAACACTTGATGGCGAGAATATAGAAAGAGTTCAGCACTTTAAATATCTTGGAAGCTGGATCAATCAGTCGATGGATCCAGACGAAGAAATCAAGGCTAGAATAGAAATAGCTAGAAGAGCATTTCTGAATCTCAAGCCGCTACTCTGTGACAAGCAACTTAACATTCATCTGCGGAAAAGGTTTACCAGGTGTTTTTATGGTCTATTCTGTTGTACTCTTGCGAAACATGGACGCTCCACCAAAAAATTGTTGACCGCATTGCTGCATTCGAGATGTGGCTGTACAGACGGATGCTTAAAATTCCGTGGACAAGCCGAACTACCAACGAGAATGTACTCATCAGAATAGGGCACGATAGAGAGCTCTTAACTACCATCAAGCGCCGCCAACTGAAATACTTGGGATATGTGATGCGTGGACCACGTTATAGTCTGCTTCGGCTTATTCTGAATGGCAAGATCGAGGGAAAAAAATAGATAGACCGCAAAAAGCTATCCTGGCTTCGAAATCTCCGACAATGGACAGGTTTAACTGCTGAGGAACTTCTCCACGCAGCTCAAGATAGAGATAAATACAAAGAAGTAGTCAATATGGGAGTCGTCAACGCTTGAGAAAGCAAGACACTGTAAGAAGAAGAAGATTCAAATAAATTCGGTCCCGCCGTGGTCAGAGCTAAACATTTTAAAAGAGGGCCAGTAAAATAAAACTGTAACATTTAACAATTAAATAAAATGGAAAATGTGTGAATGGACAAGTCGGTAGAGGTCGACCTCGGCGAACATATCTCGATCAGATCAACATTGTTTTGAAGAAAGGCCAGGTCAAGAGTACCAACAACCGACGAGCATGTATGAGAGCACTGATGAAAGTAGCAAAAGCAAAATATGTGTGTAAAAACCATAGCAAGTGGAAGAAAGTGGTCTCTGCCTACCCTACGGGAAAAAGGCGTGACTATATATATATATATATATATATATATATATATATATATATATATATATATATATATATATATATATATCAAATAATCGGAATACATTTGAATCTTTTTATCGTTTGGTGCTATTGGGAGTAGATCAAATACAAAATAATCACTTTCAGCAGGATTTAAGAGAGTAAGGGCAAAAGTCATTTTTAGCCATCGCCCTGTATCGGAATTTTCATATTTGTAGACAGATACTTAACCGATTTGTTAAATTTTTCTGTATCGTGACTGTAAAAGGTTATTTGAGCTAATGGCTTTACTCGTTCGATTACAATTTCAGAAATGTCTATTTGAATACAATGTTTGGTGATGATTTTCATTACAATATTTAATAATTTTGTTTGTTAGGTAATATGAAAAAAATTAGAGAATTATAGTGTTCGTTATAATACCAGTGTATCGTAAAAAATTGACAAAAAAATTGTGGACAGTAGTTAAATGTGCCGTTTAAATATATTCGTGTGACTTTTCCAATAAATTTAATATTTAATTTGCAAAAAAATAAAGCGATTTCGTGAACTTTATGATAAGTAAAAATTGTTTAAATGTTTAAATATTGGCCTTTGTCAGAATGTCGAAAGTTTCTTCGACAGTGGTTAACAACGGTGGAAGTAGTTTTCTAAGAACATTGTACAAATTCTTCCTTATTGCTTCCAAGGCAGATTCTCTTGTAGTTCCCGACGGATAACTTTTGCAGGCTCAATAGCCTTTCTTCTGTAAAAAGTGCTAACAATTTGGTGGTTTATCTGTTTATCTATTTGCACTATGGCAAGGCTCCTTACATGCTTCACCCACACTAGGCACAAAGGATCTACACTTTTTATTTATCCCACCGCTTTTTACGACTTTTTAATAATTTTTAGAAACTATAGTTATAGTTATTTATAACATAAATTTTTTCCTTTTTCCATCAATACAGAAAATCTTTACTCGACTAATAACTGAGCTGGGAAAAAATACACAAGTGATAAATATTTCATTCCATTTCAGATATTTATACCTATTTAAAAGATCGTAGGTAATTCCTAATAACTTTCTTCTACGAAAAGAGATTAAACACTCCAATATCGTAAAACTTTCATAAAAATGGGTGGGAGGGAATTTACATACCGATAAAAGGGTGTAGAAAGTTTTATTTAATCTTACAAAAAATACAAATATAACAATTAGAACTTGGATTTTAACTATAAATTTCGAAAAAATAGCTAACAAGTACTACAGGGTATATCCGAAAATAGTGCGTTCTTTTAGACAAAAGACATAATACAGTAAAAAAGTCTAATACCATTTTTTCTAAAGTTAACGGTTTGCAAAAAAACAATTATGTTAGTATTTATATCTTAATATTATTGTCAGTTAACACCGGCAACACCGCATTTCTATACGAAAATAATCTATTTGTTTACTATCATAAGTCATGACATGACACTGTCTGTTGAGAATAATTTCTGGCCCTTAAAACCAATTAAAAATGAACTTTTAACATTACTTTGTTAAGCAAAATGCCGATTAGTACAATTTTTAAAAATGGTTTTTAGTAAGATAAAACGAAACGTTAAATAAATTAAGTTTTGTGTTTAATTCTAAAGTTTTTAATTGTTTGTTGAAATAAAAGTACACCTTTATTGATCGTTGTTAAGGTTAATTATAAATGTTTATATTGAGTCATTTAGAATTAAAGCAAAAATCTAGTGCTGCAGTAAATACCTATTTAGAATATCTGTTTTACGGGATGGAAAATAATTAAATAAATGGAATTACTTTCGTATGCGTTTAGAATCACTGGTTTTTGTAGGTACCATAGAACCCGTAGCCAATAATCTTGGCAACACATTTACAAAACTGTGGGCATTAGGACATTGTCGTTAAAGATAATATTATGTATACAGCCGAACAACTTCATTAGAATAACCGTTAGCCTTTTCGTATGTAAATAACATGTGATATTCGCGAATCGAAAACGCAGGCATTTTAACAAAAATTACGGCCGTTGTATTCTTGCGAGTAACAGGTTAATAACTAATTAAATTTATCGGTGGTACTTTTTGTGTAAACCTTTTGTTTACCAGAGTACAGCGCATGGTTGCCAAACCTACATTTAAATCAAAATTTTTGTTTTTAATTTTTGGGAAAACGGATGACTTAAGAAAAAAAGTTTATAAACATTTTTTGTTCCAAATTATTATTCTACAGTTTTTTTAAGGAACGCACTATTTTCAGGGACACCCTGTATAATAAATTTCATATTAATCATTTTTATACATTAAATAAATAATCGTTCTTTATGACAGCGTTGACATTTTTAGGCCAATTAAATATTTTAAAAATCTATAACTTGCATGTTGACTAATAAAGTCCCGAGAACCATTATTTCGGGAAATAAAAAATTTTACTAGTAATAATAAACTAACTTTACGACATGCAATGGGTTATTTGATGACATTTCGTGCAACCAATACTAACCACATTTATTTATTCATTTGTGAAAGTTTGCCTAAAAAAAACTTAAACACGTCAAGTACGTTTAAATATAAAATACCGAACGTAGTTTCTCATTTTTTTTATTTATTCTGTTCAGTGTTTTTTCAACAACCCTTTTTTCATTAATAACTTGTGCACTGTTACTTTTTTACTGTTAATTGATATTCAGATTATTTTTAATGAAGTTAATTTACATGCATTTATTTTTAATAGGTTGGCATCATTATTAGATTAATTTTAAATTGTACTGTTTAATAACCACACCATTTTATTGTGGAGACTTCACGTACACGATCTGTTAGCGCGTAGGTATCATTAAGGTATGAATTTGTCTCACAAAGCAAAACTTAAAGAAGCGTTTTAATCCATTAATGCGGCATTTTACGATATTAATGATTAAAAGAAAACTATAGATCATGCTTTTAAACATATTATTTTTATTAAAAAAAACAAACTTAATATGAACTTGCCAGTGTTTAGGTATAGTAAAATTTTGCAGAAATCATAAAATACAGCAAAACCTCCCAAAAACGACCACCCTGAGGATGTTGGTCGTTAAAGACCGGTTATTGCTTTAAAGAAAGAAAAATTAAGACAACTAATATGTACTTTATTTAATGTTACTTTATTTTATTACAATTTTAATAACATTATAAAATGATTTTTATATGATTTTTTTTGAAAAAAATACACTAAAGACTAATGAACCAGTAATTGTGAGTATTGGAATAAATTCATTATCACACTAAAAACTACTATAGCATAGTTCACGAATATACAGTGGTAACGGATTATCGTTAGAAACTCGATAATCAGTATTCAACTGTACATTTAAGAAGTACGAAAGTAAATTCCCCTAATATTGTTAAACAAATTTCGGAGGCAACGAATTTTATTTTATAACGGATTTCTTGTTTGGAAATTAAGGGTCAATATTTTAATTTGTTAGCACGGTTTATTTTGCAACCAAATCTGTTTTTAATGACTTTATTTATCGTACATAATAAGAGAGGTAGGTAATTTATCCAAACAAATTTCACTAATTAACTAAGCTATAAATCTTTAATTTGGCTTGTTATTTCATTTTTGTTAGATTTTTCGCTAGATTTCTAGAAAAATAATTGGTAATCCTGGGTTATTATTGTAATGGGTACTCACATTAAAATCGTATAGTACCGATTGTAATTTCAAGTAGTGTATGTATTCCTAGTAGACCGCGAAAACACCGCGACGTGTTTTAGATGTAGATGCATTAATATTGAATGCGGAAAAGAAGAATGGAGGTCAGTTTCTACCAGTTTCATTTATACGTAAGCGTGTTTGTGATGCGATGGGTATTGGTGAAAAAAAATTAACCTCATTTTTAAAAGGTGTGAAAGATAAAAATAGTGAACAAAAAGTCCTCTTCAGTCCTTAGGTTTGGTTGTCTCTCGTTATTCTTATTTCATGACTCAGGTATACGTAGCTATTCATAAGTTCTACCTCTTGTCCACACAGCCACACTTTCACTAGAAACCAGGTTTGTCATGTATTTCGTTTTTAAAAAGTTGATTTTTAAACCAATCTCAGAGCATATTCCTGTAGTTCCTGTAGCATCTGCTTGATATCTTTCAGGTTGTCTGACAGTTGTATTATATCGTCCGCAAAGCGCAGATTTGTTAGGCGTTGACCATCTATGTTTGTACCCTTCTCTTCCCAGTGCAGTTGTTTAAAGGCATACTCCAGGACGGTGGTAAAGAGTTTGAGTGACATTTTGTCTCCCTGCCTCACGCCCCTTCCGATAGGGATTGTGTTAGTGTTTTCGTGCAATTTGGCCTTTATAGTGGCGTTTATACATATATATATATATATATATATATATATATATATATATATATATATATATATATATATATCTTCTTCTTCTTCTTCTTACGTTAGGACTACGTCCTGTGTTTGCCTCAAAGGTTGCCCAAAAACAATTGGGACGATGAAGACCAGCTATCATACCATCTTTATATATATATATATATATATATATATATATATATATATATATATCATGTATTAGGCTAGTTTATCGGTAGTCTACACGGCACTTTTGTATAGAATTCACGACTGCATCCCTTTCGACCGTGTCAAAGACTTTCTAAAAATCTACAAAGGTGTAATGGGTAGTTATTTATTTAGGTTATAATTTATGCTTATTTGTAAATTATAGGTTATTAACTTTAGTATGTATGTATTTAGTAATAATTACAAATATATCGACCAAGCAGTTTGTTTATAAATTGTTTATCAAAGGAAGTATCAATTGCTAAATAAACAGACACACGCCTAATAAAAAGAATGTGTAGGCTGGCAATTGTTGCTTATGGGTTGCATTTGTTTGATAATGTATGGGCCCCTTTATATTGTTAAAAAAGTTTTTCTTTCAAAACGGTAGTAAGTTCAAATTTAAAATGGCAACATTTCCAAGTGAAAACATAACTTGAAATTTTCTACATTATTTAGATAATGCCATAATCAATTTTTCTACTGATTTTGTGTTGTATTAGCTTTAATATGTTGCCTATCTATAAAACTTGTTTTAGATACTTTCTCGGTATACCAGAAGCAAAACCAGGTCAAATGCACCTTTACCGAGTTGCTTCAGTACCCCCAAGAACAGGAGCCTCTCTGCCTCCACCAGTATGTCTCACGTGTGTAAAAGAACCGACTCCAACCCAACCACCATTCATATCACTCGACGAAAATATTTACAGGGTAAAGTCCAATAGTTGGGAAGACGACGAAGACGAAGTTATTGTAACCACTCCACCGACGAGAAAAAAACGAAAAAAGCAAAAAGTTATTGAGAAGGAACCTGCATGTCTATATCACAACGTGATATTTAGTCCCAATTCGGCGTACTATGTACAAGAATGTTTGGGACCTGGAATTCCCACCAGCGTTTTGTATAAAACGGGAATGCCTAAATCGAAGTTATTGTTGTGGTTGCAGAACAATACGGAATTAAGGCAGCAAGTTGAAAAAATGGCGATGCCGCAACTAAGAACTTTTCCCGTACACATTTCTGGAGGGTAAATTACAATTTTATGTTTTTTTCGAATAAAAATATTTACATGATTTTATTTCCCGTTTTACGATAAAATCTATGAAAATATATTTTCTTTCTACATTCAAGACATTTTTTCTTTCCTTTCAATTAAATAAAGTAAATGGCAGTGAAAAAAATTTAAATAAAGATATAAACACTTTATTAGACTATACCGGGTGTTTCAGTTGTATTGTTCCAACGCAATATCTCACTTGTTTTAATAAATTTAAACCGTTTTATACACAATAACAATATTTAGTCTCCTCCAGATTGATAGAAAAAGAAACCTAACTTTTTAAATTTAAACGACCTCCTTTAAATTCAATTTAAGATTTTCATTCCATGCACAATATTTTTTCTACGAGTTATTTTGTATTTTGGTTAAATAACAATAAATAGGTACCGATGTCCTGGACTCTAAGGATTTTATATATTTGGCGTACTCACAGAACATTATTTATGATTTTTAGTAGGTAATTAAAATAAGTAATATACCGGGTATCTCAGTTGTATTGTACTAACGCCATATCTCAGTTGTTTTAATAATTTAAAATTCCAAACTTTTTATATAGACCCAATGCCTATATCTAGTAAAATGACTTAACGAAAGAACTTTATTGGCAAAGACAAAAATTACATAATGGTAATAAAAAATAAATTTTAAGTACAGTAAATTAATAATCTAAGGGTTTACAAATTGTGAAAGGCTTTCGTGGTCATCGTTTTGTGGTAAATGGTTTTTCGGGTTCTTAGTCAGAGATAATTCTCGACGTTTCGCCATCGCGAGAGGATGGCATCTTCGGAAGATGTAGATTTGTCGGCTTTTTAAGGCTGACGGTTTGTGATATTTGTATGTCACGATCGCAGGTTTTGGTGGGCGGGGCGTATTTTAAGGCTGTTTAGGAATTGGTCACGTTCCAAAGATTCATTCGTCTTATGTTTTTAAGGAAGCAGCGTTGTATTTTTAAGTACAGGTATCCATGTCCTATGGATTTTAAGTGTTTCTTCAGATCTATTAAAGTTCTGCTGGTGTTTACTGTTTATGTATTCCTAACGCTTCTCTATAGAGCCTCGGGTAATATGCAGATGTATTGCATAAATGAATTACCTTATGGACGCCCTTATATCGAATGCGTCGAAAGCCTACCACTAAAAATGATGTAAGCGATGAACTGAGTAGTCGTGAAGTCACTTCCAAAGCGTTTTTACCTTACATTTCTTAAGTGATAGATAGGATAGGCAGGCTTCTAGGAAGATATAACATCAAATTTATCTTTAAATTTTTTAAGAAGATCAAGAACCATCTGAAATCTGCCAAGGATAAGAATCCTCACTAAGTTCTGCAGGTGTTTATCGTAATCCATGCACTTGTTGAAGTGTCTACGTTGGAACAACTAAACGATCCATTAATTCCAGGATAAAAGAACACAAAGCCATCTGCCGTCTTGGTCATACATAAAAATCTGCCGTCGCGGAGCACACAATTAATAATAATGATCACATAATTAAATTCGAGGACACCCGAGTTTTATGTACCACATCTGCATATTATCCGAGGTTCTATAGAGAAGCGATTAAAATACATAAACACCGGTAAAACTTTAATAGATCTGCAAAAATACTTAAAATCAATGAGACATGGGTATCTGTACTTAAAAATACAACACTGCTTCCTTACAAACATAAGGAGACTAAATCTCCGGAACGTGACCAATTCCTGAACAGCCCTGAAATACGCTTTGCCTACCAAAACGTATATAACTTGCGATCGTAACATACAAATGTCACAAATCGTCTGCCTTAAAAAGCCGACAAATCTACATACATCTCCCGAAGATGCCATCCTCTCGCGATGACGAGACGTCGAGAATCATCTCTGACTTACGACGGCCTATGAACCCGAAAAACCATTCACCACTAATCTAAGATTTTGTTAAACAGTTTCCAAAAAGAAGAATTTGTTGCCAAAAAAAAACATTTTTTTAACTTTATCAAATAACATGTCAGTACGGTAAGATACGTCAAGGTAAATTTTTAGAACTTTATTATGCAAGACATCTGTAATATTATAAGTAAGCCAAATATGTACAGGACGTTGCTAGTCGTCCGTTGGTATTCGTCCGAATAAAATTAATTAATTGTCGGATTATCGTATAAATAAAATATAGTTATTTGCCAGTTGCCAGAGTGCGCGTATCTTTCTTTATCACTTATAAAATGATGGATTCGACTGTTAATCGATGATGAACATAAAAAAATTAGCCTTACCTAACATAACGGCCTAACTTAACTCCAACGGTATCTTTTTTAATCAATTGAAATATTAACTTTTGTACGCGCACTAGGTCTCTAGTTACTTGCTCATTAACCTTAAAAACAGTCGTATGTAAATTTATAAAGTAATCTTTTTTTTACTGAAAATAGTCGCAAAAAGGGTAGACCTATCGTGTGGGCCGCGAACGGCCCGCACTGCGACTATTAGAAGGGGAAGGGATTATAGAAAGGAAATGATTGTGGACCCGCTTTTTAAAAAGTTGCAGGTCATAGTTCTCTGGAAAAACTGATTTTGGAAGCTTGTTCCATTCCGTAGCAGCCCTGTAAAAGAAGGATTCTTGATGGAGATTGGTCCTTGTAGTGTCAATCTTGAGAGTAAATGGGTGAGACTGATCAGCGCGCCGAGTTCTTCGGCCGAATGTGGCCAATGGTGGTACAAGAGTTTTTATTTCTCTGGAGCATCTGCCATGGAAATATCTGTAGAGTAATGACTGGTCTGCAACTCTTCTTCTTTGTTCTAAAGGGTGAAGGGTATTTGTGAGAGTTGAGCTGTTTATCAACCGAATGGCCCTTTTCTGAATGGAATCTAGAAGACGAATAGAATGCCTTGGTGCTGAACCCCAAATGTGCGAGCAATATTCCAGTAGAGGTCAAATTTGAGCCTTGTACGTCGTCAACAGTTGATCAGGAGTAAAAAACTTTTTAGCTTTCCACAGAAAACCTAGCCTCTGGCTTGCTACTTTGCGATGTTAGCAACATGGTCATGCCAAGACATATTATTGGACACCGTGACTCCCAAAATCGAGATGGAGGGACTTGATTCAAGGGTATTTCCGGGTATTTCTGTAAGATATACTTTCTTTTTCATTAACTGATCCATAAAAATATTTTACCTTATATACCATTATTTCTGGTTTGAATCGGCGACGTCGCAATTTTAAAAACTAGTCATTTGTCATACAAGGTAATAATTTATGTATCCATAATAATGATTAATTTTTTCCGAATTAAAATTAATTATAAACTACTTTTAAAATATTTTTTATACAATTTTCATCGAATGGTAAGTTAACTTATAACTATACCGGCTGTTTACACTTTAAAATTGTTGGATATTGGTGCTCTTATACTTGATTAATTTTTTCTTTATATATAAAATGAAACAATAATATAAAAATTCTAACATCAAATAAAAGTAAGAGGTCTTTTTATAAAAATTTAGGATGCCTAGCTTCAGTCTTTAAAGGTTATTTAATCGTCCGGATTAATTATTCTTATTCGTCCGGCTATCGGATTATTCATTTTTTTTATTCATCCGTTTTATGGACGACTAGACACTTCCATAGGTAAATTTCTTAAAGTCCAGCATTAAATCCCATTTACAACAGTGAACAGCAAAATTACACTATATTATTTTTAGCGAAACGTTTATTTTTTATACTAACATTGTCTAATATTTCCAAGTTACCAAGCACACGTTCGTCTACATTTACCTCCCGGACTCCGAGAAGACGAAATAACGAGGTATCCTCTAATCGTTCAAGTTTATGGTGGTCCTGGTAGTCAGTTAGTTACGGAAAGATGGAGAATAGATTGGAATACATATCTGTCTGGAAATAAAGACTTTATTATTGCACAAATCGACGGAAGAGGTTCTGGTGGACAGGGACATCAGCTTCTTCATAAAGTTTATTACAAATTGGGATCAGTCGAAGTTGCTGATCAATTAGAAGTTACTGAGTGAGTAAAAATAAATGCAAATAAAACTAGTTTAAAATGATTATTATCGACAGTTTCATGTATACATACATACCTATTACCGTTTTCATTTTTACTTAATTTTTTTGTCTTTAGCTTTTATCTTACAAAATATTTTTTTTTACGAGTTAAGTACTATTTGTAAACTTTTTAATTTCATGTTTACATTTTTGTTTAGATTTTTCACTGGTTTTTTTACGTTCTTTGGTCTATTATTTTTAATTATTTCCTGAAAAAAGGTTTAATATTGTAAACCAATGATACATTATAAAAATAACAGTTAATTAAAAAAGCACGGGATTGGAAGTGCAGGGAGTAAGTAGCATCAATTGCAATATCTTAAAGCTTTATAAATAGCCAGAAAGTGTCAAAAAAAAGCACGTCTGGCTGTGCGTAGAGGTGTGTTGGTTCCTACACTTATGTATGGTAGTGAATGTTGGGTTTGGCAGAAGAAGCATGAAAATAGGATTAATGCTGCGGAGATGAGTAGTCTAAGAAGTATAGCCGGAGTGACTCGGTTGGATAAAGTTAAGAAAGTCACAAAGATAGATAAAGGAGATGATTTGGACACGTAGAAAGGATGGATAAAGGAAGATTGACGAAACAAATTTATAAGGCGAGTGTGAATGGGCAAATCGGTAGAGGTCGACCTCGGAGAACATATCTCGATCAGATCAACATTGTTTTGAAGAAAGGCCAGGTCAAGAGTACCAACAACCGAAGAGCATGTATGAGAGCACTGATGAAAGTAGAGGAAGCAAAAGTTGTGTGTACGAACCATAGCAAGTGGAAGGAAATGGTCTCTGCCTACCCCTATGGGAAAAAAGGCGTGACTTTATGTATGTATGTAAAGACGAAAAGCGATTGACGCATTTTTAAGCAGCATAATTATAATGTCGCATTGTTAACACATTTTAACAACGGTTGTGACACTTTTTGGTCAATAGTCTTCGTTTTTTAAACTATTAATGTTGGTATTTCAATGAAATGATCATGATTTATTTACAAATCGCCTGTCGTATTAAAATCTGGGTTCTGTTAAAATCTGCGATACGCTGACGTTACCTAGATAATAGCTAAAGACGAGGGTGAGCTGCGAACTCTAATGCAAAGATTAGAAAACCAAAGCGCAGTATATGGTCTCGTAATAAACAAGTCCAAGACCAAGGTGATGATCGTAGATCGCCTTAACAATAATAGCCCAGACATCACAAGGATTGCTGACTTCGAAGTTGTCAACCGCTTCGAGTATCTAGGATCTATTGTGACGACACCGGCAAATGTGAGCACGAAATCCGAAGGCGCATAGCGATGGCGAGAAACTCTAAAGCGAAACTGGAGGGATACTCTGGAGGGATACCGAAATAACCGCAAGAACCATTGTTAGGCTGGTCCAATCACTCATTTTTTTTATCGCGACTTATGCAGCAGAGACTTGGACAATAAATATAGCAGATCGACAAAGAATTAATTCATTGAAAATGTGTTGCTATAAAGGGCTTCTTCGAATACCATGGACTGCTCGCCGCGCCAATAAATTGATTCAAAGACAACTGGACATACAAACAAGATTGTCGACCATTGTCAGTCAAAAGTACCTTAAATATTTTGGATAAATTGCCAGAAGAGCAGAGGAAATGGAAAAATTAATCATCGAAGGAAAAATTGAGAGACGAAGACCTAGAGGACACTCACTGTAACGATGGGTAGACAGACCAACTTATAACTTAAACTTTAACATCATGCCTTAGATAGGTCGTCCTGAAAGCAGCTCGTTAAAAGAGTCGAAACATGATGTCACTACCCCCTTACGAGGGTTACGAGAGTTTTATTTTTTACATAGTCTCCTTGTAAGTATACACACCTGTCTTAGCGATGCTTCCATCTCTTTAACCCGTTCAAATAGTACTCGGCGTCTTTCTCTGCAATATAGTTGTTTACAAAGCTGTTGGCCTCCACATTTAAGGATATTTTCAGTCCCATGAGCGCAATTTATAGATTAGGGTACAAAAAAAGTCGTTTTAAAGCTAGATCTGGTAAGTAAGGAGGGTGATCAAGCAGTACAAACCGTAATTCGTGAATTTTCGCCATGAAAACTGCTGAGGTGTAAGACGGTGCATGGTCTTGGCGAAACAGATTTTTTTTCTGCTACTAGTTGGTTTTTTTTTTTTGTCTTTTGGTCCTCCTTTAATGCATCAAAGTAATTCATTTTAATTTGTATCTTAAACAAGCTCCAAAAAAAACTAAACTTTTTTATTTAATAGATATTTGAGAGATACCCAACATTTTATTGATAAGCGAAGAGTAGCTGTCTGGGGTTGGAGCTACGGAGGCTTTGTAGCAGCATTAGCTTTAGCTAGTCCGAAGAATGTGTTCCATTGCGCGATTGCAGTTTCTCCAGTAACCAACTGGAAATTATATGGCAAGTATCTAATATTTAACTGTAATAAAAATTATTAGTTATAATATCTCAAGTGCTTGGAAATTAACCGGTTATTTCTTAACAGTTTTCCTGCTTCGCAACATGTGCGTGAAGTTCGGCAATGACAAAATTTCATCAGGAAACTTTTAAAAAAAATAGCCGATTAATATCCAAGTATAGGTTGTACTCGGCGTTTTTTTATTCAAATTTTGGCTAGCAGAAAAAGATGATTTAGGATTTTCGTAGTATAATACTGGATTTTTTTGGCATTCTGTTTTGCACTCACGTTGATTAAAAATCCATACATACATACATATAGTCACGCTTTTTTCCCGTAGGGGTAGGCAAAGACCACTTCCTTTCACTTGCTACGGTTCTTACACACATATTTTGCTTCCTCTACTTTCATCTGTGCTCTCATACATGCTCGCCGGTTGTTGGTACTCTTGACCTGGCCTTTCTTCAAAACAATTTTGATCTTATCGAGATATGTACGACGAGGTCGACCTCTACCGTCTTGTCCATTCATACTCGCTTTACAAATTTGTTTCGTTAATCTTCCTTTATCCATCCTTTCTACGTGTCCAAACCATCTAAGCACCTCACACTTTTGTCGATGTTAAACCAGTCCGTGTTAGCTCCGTTTATCCTGACTCAAGCAGTGGTACCCTCGTAAAGTGATTTCAGTGATCTTATTAAACCACCGCTTACCCCATACATAGATAATGTCAACCACAATTTAGTCCTTACCAATCTGTCATAGGCGTTTTCCAAGTCTATAAAAGCGCAATAAACCTTCTGACTTCTAGCCCAGAATTTTTCGACTATACCTCTTAATGAAAAGACCTGATCCATACATCTCCTTTCTCTTCTAAATCCTGCTTGCACATCTCATATCATCTTCTCAGTTTCATTCGTCACTATTTTAATCAATGTCTTTGCATGCAGTTTGCCGAATATGCCGAGTAAACTTATACCTAGGTAGTTCTTACAGTCCTGCTGCGAACCTTTTCCTTTGTAAAGCGGCACGATAACGGCCTTGCACCAGTCGTCTGGTACGCTATCACTCCTCCAACAAAGGTTAAAAATGCGGTACAGCAGACTAGTTACTAAGCTTTGTCCAGTCTTCAGCATTTCAACCGTTATCCTGTCGTACCCAGCAGCTTTAAATTTTGTCTTGGGTTCATTTATTTTTTTTCGAATTTTTGTGTCTCTGTTTCTCTACTACTTTTAATATACTTATCTATGTTCTGGCGAAAATTGAGAGAATACCATTATTTATTATGGCACACTGTGAACTTTTCGGGCGCGTGGTCGCGTTCCCAAAAGTGTAACGATATTTTAATAATTTTAAAAAGTTAAATACTTGGGGATTTGAACCTGAATATACAGACGTGCTAAACAGATATCTGTACCATTCAGCCACCACTTTTACTTCAAACGTATAAGATTAAATATACAAATTATATTTGTGATGTCATGTTTTGGTGAAAAAAAAATTTGCTCGGGGATTATAAACTAAATACACTGCCGTGTCCATTGTAACTTTTGTAGGCTAAGATAATGATAATGTAAATGAAAGCGAGTCAACTGTATCTATTAAAGAATGTTAATTATTATACACCCAAACGGTCATTTTAATTCTCATAATAAACCAAGTATTTGTTATGTTAAATATTAAATAGTTTCTACGCAAATAATTTAAACTTTATCACTTCTGTAGGGCGTCCCGAGACGCACATCTTTTTTTTAATATTTGTGGCATATGGATATCAAGCAATTTAACACGATCTATCTATATGACTGTGCGATAAAAAATTTAAAAAATTAATGTGATTATAGTAAAGATGGTTAAAAATTTAATTTCAATGTTTATTATTTAAACACTTTAGCATTTAGATACTTTACTGGTGAAAAATAAAATTATCAAAATTGTTATCAAAATCAGTTAATGACAAACTTATAAATTAAAAGCAAAAAACAAAATAAAAATGTTAAGATTATTGATATTACCTACAATTAAGTGTAAAAATAATTCAATATTTTTAATTTATTTACGACGAAATGTCTTATTTCACGATATTTTTTATTGGTGTGAAATTCATATTTTTGTATTTTTTTAAAATTAAGTAATTTTATTAAATTTTTACGTTTATTTTTAAAGAAAATTTTACAAAATTTATTTTTAAGGGAAACTATGATTTTCGGGTTTGTCAGGATAATAAATTTTAAGATCAATATTCATAAACAGTTTAATAAATATTTTATGATCTCTTTGGTTTATAAAATGACATTTAAGAGATCCATAAAAATGTAAAATGTTCTTTTACTGCTTCTTTTACGGTCTATCTAAAAGTTGTTACTCCTCTTCATTATAATAGTAGCACAAAACATTATTTTTAATTGTCCTTGTGCTTTAGTTTGATATATTTTTAATAGCGTGAAACATTGACATTTAAAATATATAATTATTATTTATTAATCGTATAAAAATTAAAATAATTTTTTTTATTTACTGTATTCAATATTAGATATCCACTTGAATTATTTGTATAATTTATATATATAAATATATATATATATATATATATATATATATATATATATATATATATATATATATATATATATGTATATATACGCGTCCAAAGTCCGTTCCACTATTTTTGTACTACGTGGTATATCGCAACGAAATTTGGAGGGCTCTAATAGGAGGTGCAAACCTTTTCTTTATGGAAAAATTACAGATTAACGTTTCAAGATGACGGCTGAGCAGCATCTTGAATTACTTTTTTAAATAGAACACTCTCTATATTATTCCATTTTTGAAATCTGCTCATAATTTTTTTCTAATAATTTTCTTATATTAACGTTTGATATGTGACATTTTAATAAATTTTAAATCCAACAAATACACGAATTCTGCAATCAATCAAATTTGCATTGAAAAAAAAATGGTTGTTGGGGTATCTTACATCTTGTTTAGTGTCAAACTTAACTGTTAGCAGTCAAATAGTCCGTTGAGCGCCTTAATTATTTGATGTAAAGTGTGACCATGGCTCATAATTTAGACGAAAAATTTGAAGCAGTTTTGATATTTGAAAAAGCTGGAAAAATTTTCATCTTACAGTCTGTATGTTTAATAATAGATTTCCGGAAAACCCTATTCCTAGTTAATATTTGCGAAAACTTATAAATAAGCTCCAAGCAACCGGTACGCTTAATAAACTTTTTTCACCTCTCTTATTATTCAAATTCATTAAGAGATTTAACTACAAATTAATAACAAAATTTAGTTAAAAAAATGTTTTACCGGAAGTGACCAAAATTCCTCGCAAAATCCATATTTTAAACCGGATTGTCACTTTCAAACATTAATATTTGAAAATTATTTAAATTTCGAAGTAAAGTGTAATAGAGCAAAATGTTAAGAATTATGAGCAGATTTCAAAAATGGAATAATGGAATAGATTTTAAATTTTTCAGCTGTCATTTTTTTATAAAAAATAGGTTTGTATCTCTCATTAAAGCCCTTCAAAGTTTGTTGCGATATACCAAGTGGTTCAAAAATTAGTAGGGGGGAACGGACTTTAGACGCGCACCGTATATATATATATATATAAATATATATATATATATGTATATATATATATATATATATATATATATATATATTATCTTTTACTCATATATTGCGTTTTAAATAATTTATTTAAAAAAACAATTTCAGATTCTGCGTACACCGAGCGATTTATGGGACTTCCTAATGTAACTGATAATTACAAAGGATACGATGAAGCAGACGTAAGTAAAAAGGCGGAACAACTAAAAGATAAAATGTTTTACCTTATTCATGGATCTGCGGATGATAACGTACATTTACAACAATCAATGGTACTGGTAAAAGCTTTATCTGAAGCTGGAACGCTTTTTCGACAGCAGGCAAGTTAATCAGCACTATCATTGGTAAAATGTGAAATAAGAAAATACATAAGTTTTAAAAAATAAAGGACATTAGGGAAGTTTTGTAATACAGCTCTATTTATTTAAATTTTTTAAAGTTATTTTCACCACAGGCAATAAAAATCTGCATCCTCCGAAACCAATCCTTAAAACACATCTGCCACGTCTCACTAGGGAGTATGGCGCACTTATTATTCCAAGCTTTCAAAAGGTCCTTATCACTAGAAAACCTCTCCTTTTCAGCTTCATTCTACATGGGGAAACAGTGAAAAGTCGCAGGATGCAAAGTATGGACTATAATGAAAGTAATCGAGCAGTTTCAGTCCTGTAGTGGTCAAATATTCGGTGCAAGCTTTCGCGCAGTAAGCTGAAAAATTGTCATCATAAAAGAACCAGGTGTCCACTTAGCTGTATTTATGTATCCAACACGACACGCTCAACAATTCCCTTCGATTTAAAAAATACAGCTATCATTTTCTTCTTTACTGATCGGGATTTTTTTGACTACTACGAGGGTATCCTTGTCATGAAAGACCCAAAATTTTGTTTTAAGACTTGGTCAGCACACCATAATAGTACAGCCAAGTCTCGTCACCTGTCACAATATTGTCACGAGATTGTCCCTAATCAAATATTTTCAGCGTCTTCCGGAACCACTTCACACGTCGTGTCATCTGGTCTTTAATCAGACTATGAGGCACCCAGAGGGAATAAACTTTCATCAAGGGAAAATGATCGTTCAGAATCAAACGAATTGCTAGTGCATTTTCCTCACAGCAGTAACGTTCTCCTTCGTAACAGACTTTGGTAGCCTCCTCGTCCTCTCAGCGTCCTCCTGACTAAAATTTTTCCTTTGGAATCCGCTGTACCAACTGAATATATTCGTAAAATCTGGATAATCATCATCTAGTGCAAGAGTCATTTCTTTTAAACACTGGTCTTTGTTTAAACCAAGAGCGAATTTATACCACAAAATTTATTTTGTAATTTGGATCACAGTTTTAATAAAACCACTTATTTTAACCACTTTTTTTTAATGTAGCAAAAAAAAATAACAAAAAACATATAGGTATTTGTATTTAACACTTACAATACTTAATTTTTATACAATAGTGTATTTTCTATTGAGAATAAGGTATTTTATTTCTTAATTTTCGAGACTTAACATTCACATTCGAGAGTGAAATATCAACGACTTATTTCAAAAAAGTACTATCAACAACTTTTTTTTTTCTAGAAAAAATAGTTTGATTTTTAATGGCGCACATGTGTTTTTTACCTTAACCGGGGGTTGTAAGTACCTTAATATTAAACACATGTCTGTGAGACATGTAGCGATCTACATTTTTCGGTTGCTAATTATTTTTAATGTGGCGCCGTCTAGAAATTTCTATCCCTTTTGAAATGGATTGCAAACGAGTTTTATAACAGTGTGGTTAAAAGAAAACTTTAAAATTAGCAAAACCTGTTTTATAGGGTGGGTTATATTTATATGCTGGCTAAAATCTCTTTTGTTACATTATGTATATTTTAATTAACACTGAACACTGCGCTTTATTTTTACTATTAATAATAAAGTGGAAATATGCCGTGCCCGCTTTTCAGAATATTCTGGCGCTCCTTAGAATTTTTCCTTTACGAATTCCATCTTTATGGACGCAGATAATTTGTATGTAAACATATTTGCATACTTTGATCCAGCAATTATTATTTAACATCGAACAGTTAGTTCACTAGCTCTAGGTTTCTGTATTTGTTTTGGAAGGATTAGACGCATTTATATCGTCGGCTGGGTGCAATCGTGGCACATTTCGAAAGTATAGAAAGAGCAGTTTACTGGTATTCCAATACTGATTATATTATTACGAAGCTTGCATCACCAATAAAAGTATTATTGCGACTGTAATTTATTTATCGTATGGCACACATCACATATTATCTCGTGCAATTTAATAGTACAACAAATAGCACAGTGTAAAACACAAAGATATAACTTCTTCATAGTTAAATGTTCAAATTATTAATGTAGTCAACTGAGTTTGGTGTCGCTGTCAGAAAGTTATTCGGGTGTCCTCCATATGCCCTTAGATTAGGTTGAGTGTTCCGTGATGTGACGAATCGTCTACCTTTCAGCGCCACAGTTACATTGTAGGGATGGAATTTGGTTCCACTTGTAGAAGGCTTCGGCACACCTGCCATGATTGGTCCTGATTCAGTTAAGCGTAGTCCATGTCCAACGTGGTAGCTCGAAGCCAACCAGGGTAGTTGTTATGCACGGCATGTTGTAAAGTTCCGGTTGGGCTGCTTGTGTCCATTTTTGCCTCCAATCATTTATTGGGTTGAAGTCAGCGGTCGCCAGTTTTTCGGCTGTTCTGATAGGGCGGTTTCTTGAGCGCAGTCTATTCCTTTCTATGTCGTCGATAGACACCTTGTTTTACTCTTTGACAAGTGCAGTGGATCTCCGTATCGTTGGAGGTGGAATATGGCTTAGAACCGGTAGCCAGTGACTTGTTGTAGATCTAATCGTGCCCGAGATTAAACGCATCGTATGGTTTAGTTGAATGTCGACCATTTTAACATGTGGGCTGTTAAGCCAGACTGGAGCACAATATTCCGCCACAGAGTAAACAAGCCACAAGGCGGAACAGCGAAGCGTCTTAGTTAGGTGTTGTTTGAAGGATAGTGATCTGTTAAGAGTTACTCCTAGGTATTTAGGATATCGGTTGTGGTGCAGCAGCCTGAAGAAGCTGAAGTTCACACTGCGTTTTCTGTTGGCTATGCGGTTGTTTAGGTGAAAGCATGCCACCTCCGTCTTGCTTGCACTTAGTTGAAGTCTCCAGTTGTAGAAGTATTTTTCTAGGGTATTTAAGTCATCTGTTTCCTTTATTTCTTTCATTGATTTGCTTCTGGTTGCTATTGCCCAGTAATCAGCCTAGCCAAATTTTCTAGATATTGTTGTAGGCATATCAGCAATGTAATAGTTAAACAGAAGTGGAGCCAAACTGAGCCCTGAGGAAGGCCGGTATTGAGTTTCTTCCGCGACTGTAATGGTATATACTTCTTCGAATGATGTTTTAAAAAAAATTGGGTCGAATTCCCATGTTCTACACAAATCTCGCAAATATCATTAAAGTTTATATCTGTGATGTCCTCGTTAAAAGTTGTAGCTGTATTGCTGTTAGGCGTTTTAAGATCAAAAAAGTCTTCACGACACATTTCATGGACTGCTTCTGGCAGTTCCAATTAACATAGCATAATGATTTGGCAAATAGATAGTGATGACTTTAAGTGCTTTTTTATATTTTTTTCTAGTAGAGAATGGGCGTTATCCCCCTCGTTTTGCGTATACTCAACTACAAGGTAGCAATGGGTCATAGACTTTTCTTCAGGTAATTTAATAAGCAGGACCCAATCATCACGTAAAACTAGTATATACCTGGGGACTTAACAGCTTCGTTTTTCCCAATCAATATCTGATGGTTGTTGTGATTGGTGTCTTCACTTTGTTCCGAGATAGATAACGACTATGGATCCGCACAATTTTGCGGGTTAACTAAGGCCGATTCTTAATTCTGTGATATTATAACATTTCACTTTCCTTCTGGACCTTGTTTTTGCAATCTAAAAATAAATTGATTGTGATTAGATTAAAAAACAAAACACGTTTTTCTCCCTATTTGCGTCGGTATGTATTTTATTATCAGCCATTTACCGTTCCTCTTCTTCTTCTATTGCCTTATCCGATTACGGACGTTGGCTATTACCGTGGCTATGCGGATCTTATTGGCTGGGCATCGAAACAGTTCAGTAGATGTTGCTCCAAACCATTTTTGCAAGTTAGCCAGCTAAGAAATTCTTCTTTTCCCAGGCCCTCGTCGGCCATTAACTTTGCCTTGAACTATGTTTTGGAGAATTCTGTACTTGCCATTTCTCATGAGATGTCCAAAATACTAATTTTCTACGTTTCACAGTGAACATGATTTCAGGTTCACATCCCATTCTTCGGAGTACTTCTTCGTTGGTATTTCTTTCTATCAAAAATATTCTAAGAATTCTTCTGAAAATCCACATTTTAAAAGTTTGCAGCTTTCTTTTCATAGCGTCTGACAGCGTCTAAGCCTTTACACCGTATAGAAAAGTGGAGTATATATAACACATGACTATTTTTTTTTAAGTGACAGATTCAGATTTCGACATAATAGAAGCGGTTTTATTTGTATTAACGTATTTCTCGCTATTTAAATTCTATGTTTTATCTCCTGTGAGTGAACCCAGTTTTCGTTTATTTCGTTCATTTATAATAGACTTAAATGAAAATACGTACCTTATACCTAAGCGGGATAACATTAATTCACCCCTGTTTTGACAACAAATTCAATTTTTCTTTTCGACCACGTGAAAATACTGACACAAATATCACTGAAATGTACTTAAAAATTGTGTATTACTGACATAACTCAACACGCGTCGATATTGCACACAAATTTAAAAGAAGTCCGTAAGACAATTTGCTACGTGTTTCAGTGAAGATTAAAACGACACAACTGCCATCTGTTGACTAAAGAGTTTTCTTCTTCTTCTTCCTTCTTAAATGCAAACAATTTGCCTGTTTTTCTTCGTATCCTCTGCCGTTCAATTGTTAGAAAGGTTGTCGCTCCCTCTCTTGCGGGGTCTTTCTACGCTTCGGCGCCCTACGGGCGACTTGTCTCTAGTTATTTTGACCATTCTGTCGTCATTCACCTGGTTTATGTGTTCGTTTCACTCTCTCTTTCTTCCCAGTATCCATTCATTTACATTGTCTATTTTATATGTTCTTCTAATGTCCTCGCTTCTCTCCCTGTCAAAAAGTGTTTTTCCAGCGATCCTGCGCACTATTTTCATTTCGGTGGTATATAATATTCTCTTTGTGTTTGATGTATCTGGTCTAGACTAAAGAGTGTTTCTAATAATGAGTCATTATTGCATGTAATAAAGTGGATCTTTTTAAAAAGATACGACTTGTTAAGTCGTTTTCACACAAATTTTGAGTTGTGCCACTATTGCACCCAGCCGTCTTATTTTTTAAATGTGAAATTGTTCTACAGGAATATATTGTTTTTTAAGTAAAAACTGATTGTTCATCGTCTTTAATTTATAGGTTTACCCAGATGAGAGTCACAATCTTGGAGGAGTAAAAAGACATCTCTACGAAAGTATGGGGAATTTTTTGGAAGATTGTTTTCGTAAACAAGTACCTCCAGAATTTAAAGCGGGATTAAGGAACTATGTTGACTAGTATACGGAGGAAGATTCGCAAGAATCTTCCATTAGATAAAAATCCAGAAAAACCGAATTAACAGTACAATAAATGGATTCACGTTTTTCCCGAGAAAAAAACAAAATAAACATTCGTTGAAAGAGAATACGTAGACGCAATCCCTTAGCATCTATAGATACTTAAAAAATATTGTAACGGCATATTTTTAATGCTCATTTTAAACGGCAGTAAACTAGACTAAAATACTAAAGTATTTTTTACGAAATTTTTTTAATAATACAAAGTGATTTTATTCTTCTCAGCCAAAGTACATGTTTTATCAAAAAATTGACCAATTTTATATCACAAATTTAAGGTAGCTTACCTTTTAAACGTATTATATAGGGTGTCAAAAAGACACAAAAAACTTTTTTCAATATTTAAGATTAAAAATAGTACGTAAGATTAATTGACTATTTTAATTAACAAAGAAAGCTGAGTTCATATTTATTTGTAAAATAAAAATAAAAAAATGTGGGAACTCTATCGCAAACGCTATTTTAATAATGTTAAAATATTTTACAATATCGCAATCTTCATCTTATAGTCTGGTCAATAAGTGCCTTGCAGGTCAAACTTTTTTCTCCGCCTCCAAAAAATATAAACAAGGTGTCATTTAATTTGGAATAGCGTGTAGATAAAATTTGAAAAAAGATTCAAAAAGATAAGAAAATTTCCCAAAAAAAAAATTTCCCGGAACTGTAGGACCAATTATTATAATTTTCCCAGAGGGTTGAAAATACGTCCTAAAAAGGGTAATCTGGCTTGCGCATATCACGCCTACTTTGGACCTTTAATGAATTAATATTATTTAAACTTAAATATTAAAATTAAGAATTGAAAAAATTTAAGCACCTACTGGATCAAGAAATAATCCACAGTCAAAAAATGTTTATCATGATTTTCCAGTTAATTATACATTAGTTAATTAACAATGTTTTCCTACTAAAACAGGAACATTGCAAATGCAATAATTGTTATATAATTAATCTGAGATTTTTTCTTTTTTGGGAGCTATTTTTAAAAGGTCTTAGAATAGATTTCCGTTGGAAAAATAAAACAATTGTTATTTTTTAATTTGTTACCAACAATTTACTTAGGTAAAGGAAAACAGAATTTTTAAAATTCGATATAAGATAAAAATAAATTTTTTTTTATCACATCTGCGTGAAAAGTTCTGGTTGGAATGACATACTTTCCCTAGGTGCGCAAATAATACATGGTTGTTTTAGTTACATTGTGTAGAAAGACAAAAAAACATACAGAAAAAATTTAATTGTATATTAAATAACTAATGAAAATTATTTTCAATGATTAATCAAGCTTTTTAATTTTTAACCTAAGTAAATTGTTGACAACAAATTAAAAAATAACAATTTTTTTATTTTTACATACATACATATAGTCACGCCTTTTTCCCTTTCTCCCTCAATCGAAACTTCACAGTTTGTCATGCTTTCTTCCATTTCAAAAACCATTACTATGGTTTTGCTTACATTTATTTTCATCCCTTTGATTTTCAGGGCATAATGCATAACATTAATCATCGCCTGCAACTCTTCCTCAGATGACCTAATATGACTTGATCATCGGCGTAAAAAAGGCATTTGACGATCAAATCATTCATTTTCAATCCATATGTACTCTCTTTCAAATATTTTAAACAATCGTCCATGTATAGGTTAAACAGCCATGGCGTAGCCACACATCCCTGTCTCACACCTTTTTCGATATTAAACCAGTCCGAGCAAGCTCCTTTTTTTCCTGACAGTGAAATCCTCATAAAGTGATTTCAGTGCTCGTATTAAACTACCGCTCACCCTATACATAGACAATGTCGACCACAATTCACTCCTCACCACCCTGTCATAGGCCTTTTCCAAGTCTATAAAAGCGCAAAAGAAGACCTTCTGACTTCTAGCCAAGAATTTTTCAACTATACCTCGTAATGAAAAGACCTGATCCATACATCTTCTTCCTCTCCTAAATCCTGCTTGCACATTCTATATCATCTTCTTAGTTTCATTCGTTACTCTTTTAATTAATATCTTTGCATACAGTTTGCCGACTATGCTGAGTAAACTAATACCTTGGGGGTTCTTACATTCCTGCTGCGAACCTTTTTTCTTGTAAAGCGGCACGATAACGGCCTTGCACCAGTCATATATTACGCTACCACTCCTCTAACCAAGTTTAAAAATGCGGTACATTAGACTAGCTACCACGTTTTTTCCAGCCTTCGGTATTTCAACTGTTATCCTGTCATACCCAGCAGCTTTACCCAATTTTATACTGTTCAACGCTTCCACAATTTCTGTCGTAGTAATTTCACTTTCATTGCAACTTTTACTCATGTCTCCGAATGGGGCCTGTACTGTATCCTCTTTCTCAAATAAACTTTTGAAGTATTCCTTCCATCTTTTTAATATGCATTTCGCTCCTTTTACCATACTACCATTTTGGTTTCTGATTCTTTCCAGTTGCGAGGTAGTATTCATTTTTACAACGGGAATCTTTTCTAAAATCTTTCAAAAATAGCCTCAAAAGAAGAAAAAAATCTCAGATTTGTTATTTAACAATTATCGCACTTGCAATGTTCCTGTTAACTAATGCATAATTAAGATTATTGTTTATTTATTTATTCAGTAGGTGCCTGATTTTTTTTAATTCTTAGTTTTTGTGTTTAATAATAATATTTATTCATGAAAGGTCCAAACTGGGCGTGTCTTACGCAAGCTAAAGTACCCGTTTTAAGACGTATTTTTAACCCTCTAGGAAAATTATAAAAATTGGTCCTACAGTTCCGGGAGGTAGTACTGTTTTTTTAAAAAAATTTTGTCCTCTATTTGAATCTTTTTTTGAATTTATAAAATGACAAATAGCTTTTGAGATCTTTGCAAATATTAGGATTATGTATAAAAGTGACGGAGTATTATTTTGGAATGAAAGAAGATTTTATTCATTAAAAGATTTTATTAATTGAAATAGATTTTTCGGAAGTGTGTCTTAACACCATCAAGAATAGGAGATAACTAACTGCTGGCAACTTCATTACTACAGTTGTCCTTTTTACATCGTGTAACATTTAGTGTTTATGCAGTCAATACAATGCTCGAATTGTACCTGGTTTTTATGACTCGTAGTTCGAATATTTTAAACTATACTTCTCCGAAATAATAAAATAAAACCTTTTTCAAGGGTGAAACTGTGTTCACCAAATTTTACTTAAAAAGGAAAACTTTTACTTTCAGAATAAAATATTTCAAATAAAATATCTTAAAAAGAATGATTTTTGTATAGACGAACTCAATAATTTCAACAGCAAAAAACCAAACCTCATTGTTTACAACTTTTGCAATTTTTGCAAACGGCACTTGAATTTTTTCAAAAATCATCTACACGCTATTCTAAATCGAATGACACCTCGTTCATATTTTTCAGAAGCGGAGAAAAGTTTGATCTGAAAGGCATTTGTTGACCAGACTATTAATGGTTGTTACCGTGATGATAATACTTTATTAACGGTTTTTTTTAAGTACACAAAAAATAAACATTTGTGTAGTTAAATAAAAAAACTTTGGGGCTTTTAGATTTTGTAGATGTATAAATGTAAATACATATGTCTAAAATTTAATACTAACTACTACTTTTATTAACAACAAATATTTCTTCAAGTACCTGTACCTGTATACCTTTACAAATAAATTAGTCTAAAATAAACTGACCATTATCTTCCCATACCTCTTTTCGAGACACTTTTAGTCTGCCTAGTCAATCGCGACTCTTCTCGTCTAAGAAATGTCGAGAATCGATTTAACTGGAACGCGTGCGCAGACCGATCTTTTATCTCCATATTTTTACCGTGGTCGTCCCGACAGGGATTTTCCAATATTTTGTATGTAGTGTCTTATTTCTGATACAGTAATTCGAAGATTTTTAATATTGGTCTTCATTCCAATTTTTTGTTTACTATTGTTTTTCCAGAAAGTTTTGTTCGTATTCAAAAAATGAAACACTTTGTATTATTAAATGTAAGCTTGTCGCCTTTTTTAGGAATTGTTTTTAAATTTACAATAATTAGGTACTAGACAACCAAATAATAACTGAATTTTGTTAAATTATACAGATAATCTCGAATGCACGAGATAAGCATAGTAGAGGGTTTACATGCGACAACTGACGAATGTTGCATTAAAAATATCACCGTAAGAGAATCGTTACTTTTATAATATGCCATTCAAAGTGGTTTGTGTAGCAAAAAAGTGCTAAAAAACATAAGAAACAATCTCACCCCTTAACTGTGCTTTGAAGCATCCCGAAATGCGGATGTTAGTGATGAAAGTGCCAAATTTTCAATACGATTGATGTCATTATATATATACGATACAACTTGATGTTCGTCGACGATCGAAATCGTTAAAAAAATCTGCATCATTTTATTGATAGGTCAAATGTCTTCACAGTCAACAAGTTCTTTGACACGTTGGTTACCTGACACATTGACATCTATTTTACTTCGTATGTCATAGTACACATAAAAATAACTTTATCTTTCTTGTTCGTTTTAAAACGAACGATAAAAACAAAAATATATTTAAAAAAATCGGTAATGGTTATATTTTATATCAATAAAATTGATGCAAATACGCTGTATTTCTATTTCTAGCAATATTTTTATTAAAATTAAATTCGATTATGCTTGTTAAATATAAATTTAAATAATAACTAATTTTAAATCTAACATAATACTTGGAGCTTTTGAAACCACTCCTTTGCAGCTTTTACCTTGACTTACATTTTACGAAATGAAATAGTATATTTTATATTTTTAGTCTGTAACCATAACGACGTACCGCACTCGGTATTGTACCATTAAGACAAGCAATAGGGGTTTAATCGTGACAGAAATACTACCTGAAAACCGACTGTGCCATTATGTTGAGGTAAGAGAAGATATTAATTGTATCTTGTTTTCGACTCTCAAATGTGGTCACCCTATTTATTATAAACATTTTAAACAAAAAGAGGAACTTTTTTTAGTTTTTTGTTAATAACTCAACAAATAATAAAGTAATTAAAATAGTAATGGTAATGGTAGGTAATTGAATTACGAACAAAACAAGCTTTCGAGCGACTAGATCGGATAATTAGAAGCCGAGAAAACTACGGAAAAGCGGGAAATTCGACGTTTTTAAAAAAATTCATATCTCCGTTGTTTATTATTTTGTAGAATCGATTCTTTGCAAAAATTTTCTAGTATTTATGCACTTGACGTGTACAAAAAACTGTCGTTGTGAATCAATTAGTTTGGGTGTAATTGTAATTCAAAGTTTTTTAAGCGATATTTTGCAAAATCGCTGGATGCGTCCGAGATAATCCGATTTTAAATTTTAAAACGGTTTTAAAAAATATAAGATCCGTACCAATAAAACGAAAAGCATGGTAATAGCAAGGGAACCAACAAGATGCAAGCTGGAAATAGAAGGAAAGATCATTGAACAAATAATGAGCTTCAACTATCTAGGAGTAAACATATCTAGTAACCGGGATCTAAAAATGGAAACACAAACACAGACCACAAAAGCAGTACAGGTGGCGGGAGCATTGAGAACAATGGTTTGGAGAAACAGATTCATGAACATCGAAAATAAAACAAGAATTTATAAGGCAATGATAAGACCGATATTAACCTATGCAAATGAAACGCAAACTGAAACCAAAGCCACCAAACACAAAATGCGAGTAACAGAGATGAGAATATTGCGGTCAATTGCAGGAGTAACACTACGAGACAGAAAGAGAAACGCAGAAATCAGAAAAAAATGTAAGATCGAAGACGTAGTAAAATGGATGAAGAAGAGAAAGAAAGGATGGCATGACCATGTTCAACGAATGGACGAGAATGGGCTAGCCAAAATATGTAAGAATGAAAGACCAGCCGGAAAGCGACCACGAGGGAGACCACCAAAAAGGTGGTTTGAAAGTTGGAAATCGTCCTCCATGGAAGATTAGAACAGGCAACAGGACTAAGTCCTAGTCTATAAAAGGAAGAAGAAGAAGATCCGTACAAAAAAAACGTTTATTCTCGTTATCAATTCAAATGATGAGAAGTGCCTTAAAAACGCTGGGAAATTCGGTTCGAAACGGCGGATAGCGCGGAAACGCTCGAGTAGTGGGGGGAGAGGGAGCGAAGGAGAGGCACACATATATAGATGTAGAGACGCGCTGCGCCGGGCTTCAAATTTTTGCATTATAATATCTTAACAATAACGCAAGCTATCTTAATAATTTTTACACATGTGAAGTGCATAAATACTAGAACATTTTTGCAAAGATTCGATTCTACAAAATAATAAACAACGGAGATATGAATTTTTAAAAAAACGTCGAATTTCCCGCTTTTCCGCAATTTTCTCGGTTTCTAATTATCCGATCTAGTCGCTCGAAAGCTTGTTTTGTTCGTAATTCAATTACCTACATATTATTATCATTATTATCATTTTATATTACTTCATTATTTGTTGAGTTATTAACAATAAACTAAAAAAAGTGCCTTTTTTGTTTAAAATGTTTATAATAAATAGGGTGACTACATTTGAGAGTCGAAAACATAATACAATTAATGTCTCCACTTACCTGAACATAATGGCACAGTCGATTTCCAGGTAAAATTAATATCATGCCGTTTTGCTTGGACTACATAGCATTTGCGCGCTTGGCTATAACGACACACTGACCCTCGTCTCGCACCTAACCTGGTATCAAAACATCGTACTCCGAAAACAAGCTTGGTATTTTTCGACCATCATATATGGCGCATTGTGCCTGATGGGTAAAGAAATCAGTGTCTTTATTTGTTGCTCGACGGGAATGCTTTTTGCGAGGCAGAGTCCATTCTATGGTACAATGTTATGAGTGGTGCACCATTATGGATATACCCTATACTGGCCGCAAACAGAAATAGCAACAATGTTTTAGCAAAGTGTTCCTTGTAGATGTTTCAATGTAGAAACGAATTACTATTAAAAGGAACCGCTTACGGCTAAATTAATCGGACGGCGGTGCCTTCCCCCTCTACCATAAGAACTAGTTGGAACTTTTAATAAAAAGTGTAAGGTCTTTGATGCTAACTGAGTTGAGATCAGATATATCATCAAATTTCGGTCGCCCTAGTATAAATAGCCGTTTTCTGCATGGGGCAAGGCAGTGGCAGAGAAGATGTACCATTGTTTTCTCCTCTTCCTCATCGTGACAGCTTCTACAGAAGTCGCGTCGTAGTTCTGCGATTCCCATGCTCCGTGCATGGGATCCACCTGCCCAGTGTCCTGTTATGGCCGCTATCGCATTTTGAATGGACTCCCTGGATAGAGTTAAAACATCACTAGTTCGTCGTAGATATAGTTTAGGCCAAATATGTTTCGATGATGTACATGTGAGTTCATTTTGCCACCTCCAGTTGGCTTTTTGAACTACTTTGCCGTGAAGGAGGAGTCGGCTGAGATGAGACAGATACAGCTGGGAGGGTGGTGCCCTGTCTTGCTATCTCGTCCGCCTTACAGTTGCCTGGTATATCCCTGTGTCCAGATACCCAGACAATGTGAACTCTAAACTTAGTTGCTAGCCCATTCAGGGCGGCACAGCATTGCACCGCTGCCCTAGAGGTCAAGTAGACTGAGTTTAGTGATTTGATAGCAGCCTGGCTGCCGCAAAGAATGGATATCTCGCTGAACTTTTGTTCGTTGCGGAGTATCAAGACAGCTGCCTCGGTTATAGCTGTCATTTCAGCTTGATACACACTACAGTGATCAGGCAAACGAAACGACAGGCTAAGTGAGGGGTCTTTTAAGAAGACACCGCAACCTACTGTCCCCTTTAGTTTAGAGCCGTCCGTATAAAATACTGCGCCATCCTAAACCACATCAAAGGACTCATTGGAGATGAAAATGTTACCTTCAATTTTATTTTATTTTGCGTTATTTTTACCTATAGGCTACAAAATACAATATAAAAAAGCCTTTAACAGAAAAAGAGCTGCTGAAAATGATTGAAAGTGGACTCTCAGATATAGAATATTTGGGCGATGCCGACGAAGCGGAACAGGGGGCGTTTTAGCTGAAGAAAATAGGGATAAAGAGCAGGAAGTGACAGAAGTGGAACGAGGAAATTTTTTTTAAGGTAATGGGACAAAAAAAACAGTAGTATGGAACATTATATGACTGTGGTAGAGTTGGGCGAAACCATTGATGTTCGAATAACTACTGATGATCCAATAACTGATGACACAACCAAAAAAAATAAGGACAAAAATACCATAAAAATTAAAACATTTATAAAAAAACATATTTTGACTTACTGTACTTCTTACTGTGTATGCCGACTTTAAGCAGATTTACACGGTTCCAGTAGCTAAATTACTAAAGCTTAACTACAAACTAGCTAAAGAAGCTAAACTAATTAAAATTTAGCTATTTGAACCATATAGATTCCTTGTTTTTGTACTTACGCAAGTAAACTCTAGCATTTCTTGGTCAGTAGAGCTTATATTTGTTTGAACAAGTGGCTTCTCCCACTCTTGTTTTTTGACTGCTGGAGTGAAAGTGGACTCGTGAAGACGGGATAGTTAAGTCCCTTTTAGTAAAGTATATAAGTAGGATTTGAATTTGGAATGGGACTGGAGTGCACATTGTAATGTCGTCCCATTGGACTGATGAAACAACATTAAAATTTGTAAGAATACTGTCTATGGAACTCAACAATTTTACTTTACAAAAACAAGCAAGCAAGGGAAGTGGCCTTAATAATATCCAAGCTAATATGAGGATTCAAAGTTTTGATCCAACGATATAACAACAAAATTAAAGCACTGGGATTCACCTATTTTCAGGAAAAAAAAAATTATTGTTTAAAAAAATTAAGGGCCAGAATTCCCATTATAATATCTTGTTTGAAAATCATGTGTTTTATTTTGGAAAGTAATTCATTGAATTATTGTAGTTTTGTCATTCGCATGAAATAACGATATTCTTCGGGATCTTTTTTGGCCACAATAACGTGGAAGATGCATTTTAAAAGAACAGAAACTATGCTACCACTATAAAAACTATTTTATTTAATTAATTTCCAACCAAAAAAAGCATTAACACCGCAAAATAAAGATGTAAGTAACATATTTAAATAATTTTGCTTGATATTTATTTTGAACTAAACTGGACATATTTTAATATTTGCAATTTGCAAATTGTATCAATTTTTCGCATTTCTGTTTCAATATATTGATTTCCGAATTAATATTTTTAAACTACTCGAGGTTTAAATAATATTGTGATTCTAATACAAACAGGTTGGATCGCTTGAGCAAAAACCCATTAAATAATTATGTTATGAAATGTAATTGTTACTTCAACGTTGCATTCGTTTTTGTTTAAATTTATATTGCAAAACATGTATTATAAAATTACGTAACAACATATCTCAATTAGGTATTTTGCGATGAATGAAATAAGAATTTTAAACTTCATTACGGCATTTTTAAGTGAGTTAAATATATTATTAGACAAATAGTTTTTGAAATGACCAAAATAAATTAGAATTAGATAATTCCTAAAAAAGTTTTAGTGAGAATAGATAGGTAGGTAAATATTGATTGAAAGTTAATTGCAAAACAATTGCTTTTGGTTTATTAATGTATTTAATTTAAAATCATTCTAAAGTAAAAAAATCCTTTTTACAAAAAATAGAGATTTTAAACATCCTTAAGAATCTTGAACAAATGCATTTTGTTTTCTATTTTAAAGTTTAAATTTTTAGTTTTTTAAATAAAAGATATTGGGGATTTAATGCAAATGCAATTTTTCCCTTAACTATACTGTTTTGTAATTAATATTTCAAGACAAATATTAACATAAATAGTAATGATTTAATCGTAAGCAAAGTTTAGAAATTTCTAAAAAAACTAGGGAGGATCTTAATGCCGATATACATATAAAATCTCCAAATAAAGATTTATTAGTATTTTAATCTACATAGAGATTTTAATCAATCATAAATTCAGAAGTATATTGTACTGTTAAAAAAAGTACTTCATCAATAAAATTATTTGATTTTAAATAATTTTAGTTATTATAGAAATACTGGTAAAAATATATGCATCTTAGGCTGCACAGTAGCCAATAAGCAGCAAACTTATTATTAATTAAACAGAATATTTTTTTTTTGCTTTTTTTACTAAATGAATATTTTTATCTGTTGTAAGGTAAACACTTGACAAATTACGTATATTTATTATGATTAATACTATCTATCGTAAAACTTATGATAGTATAGGGTGGTATTTTAAAAAATAATACATATTACAAAACTATATGAACACAAATTGTGACATTTTATAGGGTTAAACCAGATCTATTAATTAATTCACTATTAACTTTAAAAGAAAATAATAGATACAGTAAAACAAATTAACCTTTACCCTGTCGTCATACCTACAAACCTCGTAAAATAAATCAATGAGTCAAAAATGGCTAGTTAATTTGTCGTGTGCCTAAATACGCGACAAAGTAACAGTAGCCATTTTTGACTCATTGATTCATTTCGCGAGGTTTGTAGGTATGACTTCAGGGTAAAGGTCAATTTGTTCTACTGTATATTACGATCATATCTACACACAACTGGAAATAAAAATATTTTTACAATTTTGACATACAAAATGATACTTTTTAAAATCGACGTAAATATTGGGACGGCTAACTGGTTAAGCGGGTTCTACACCATGCTGCAACGCTCCCTACAACGTTGGATCGAACGTTTGAGTCAAGTGAGTCAATTTCAAACATTTGACTCAAACATTCAACCCGACGTTGGGGCGAGCGTTCTAGCATCGGGTAAAGTCAGTTTCAAACTGACTTACAATGAAAGAAGATGATAACGATGTTGTTATTGCTACTGTTCTGGTATTGTACTTGTTAATTCTTCTTCTTACGTTAGGACTAAGTCCTGTGTTTGCATCAATTGCCAGGGGCTGTTGGATTGCTGAAGACCAGCTTTCATACCATCTTATAGGTGGTCGTTCACGTGGTTGAGGTGTATTTGGTTTTTTGTCTTTCGCAATTTTTGCCAACTGCTCATTTGGCATTCTGTCCACGTGGTTTCTTCATTCTCTTCTCCCGTTTCTTGTTGTTGTATTGTTCTTATTACCTCAAAAAAAAAAGATACAAAAGACATAGTAGGGGGTGGAGAATCTCTCTAACTACCCTAGTCTCTCCTTTATGAACGAGTCGTGTAGCAGTTGTCGAACCCCCGAACGTTTGCCTCAAACGTTGAAGGCATCTCTTTGACTCAAGGCAAAAATTCCTATATCGGTGGAAACATGTTTCAATGCGAACGTTCGAGGCTCGACATTGGACGCTCGAAGGTTCGATCAAAGATGGGTCGAACCATTAAGCGTCCAGTGTTGGAATGTGTTCGTAGTATCATGTAGAACCGGCTCTTCTAAATGATCAAAATAGTAAAAGAAGCAATGACAGACTGGTTAAACAAATTCACGTACATTTCTTGTAAACTGTAAATAAAAGGATTAATTCATGTTTTGTATGATATTGATTTATCATTTTACATCTTGTTACTTTATAAAATAGGTACTATATTGGTTCATTTGTAAAAATCATAAAAATTCTAATAAAATATAAAAAATAACACCCAGTTGTAAGCACCATCAAATAAAAAGATTTTTTAGTTTAAAGTTAAGTTTTACAACAAAATAAATATACGTAAACGATAACTTTAGGATATTTTGTAAAAACTTTTAGTAAAAAAGACTATCACTTACCTTAGCAGCAATCCGTCAACAAAAGCTTACTAAGCCTTATTAAAGTATTCAAAACATTAATATATCTACGAGTATATAAGGTAGTACAAAATTCAAAACAAAATATATTTCTCCTACTATCTATGTGTAGGGATAGTTTTTAAAAATAAAAAAATCGTATACCAAAGTTTTAATCCAATGCTAAATCCTGTAAATTATATTTTGTTACGATATAAATATTATTAAAGAGTTTACTGAAGCTTGCTGGAAAACGACATTATTATTTAAATTTTTTGGATAATTAAATTAATTTAAAGTACTGTAAGCTCTATTTTCACCCAACAATTATAATTATTTTAAAATTAAAAGGGTAAAAATGTTAACTTATCTTATTGAAACTTTAACAATAAAGTTAAAAGCTAAAAATAGAATGTAAAATATTATTTAGAAATTATTTTGTGAAAAAATGTAATTGAAAATAGGGGGTATATGTTTTGCATTAACCTTGAAAGTGTATTTTTTTCTGCATTAAAAATAATTTAACGAAATTGATAATTTAAATTAAAATTTTACCCAACATAATGATGCCAATCAAAAAATTTGTGCAATCATTAACTTACTAAGCTTCATTAAAATTTTATATTCAATTTTCAAATTTTGGCTGTCATTTCGAGGTACATGCTTAGCGTTTTGCTTGCCATTAAATGCAACTTTTTCAAAAGTCTTGATTAATAATTTGAAATCTAAACGAATCGTTTGGATTTTACATTTTTAATCCTGAAGAAGCCAAATGTAATTGACAACGAAACAACAAGTACCTACGTATCTTGAAATAAAAATCCGAGATCCGGCAATTGATATTCTCACATTCACTCTGAAAACCTTCGTTTTAATTTATTAAATATATTTTATTTTAAAATTTAGATAAATTTATATTATAATGTACCTATTCTGCTAGATTTATTTCTGATTACATGATACTATAGAATGATTAAACATCACGTACGAGATATAGTTGCCTAGTTCTAGGTTTAAATCTAGGTTTAGATTGTTTCGAATTGTACATAATAACATTTAAAAAATGTATACCTAAGCAAAAAAAATAAAATTAAGATGTAAACTTTGGCTGCTCGCCCACTTAAAAAGATCACGTCAAAAAACATAAATATTCGTTTAAGAAGAGCATCACATTTTGTGACAGCATTTCATTATTATCAAATATTTTTCATACAATAAAATGAGTACTATGTTAAGTCGATAAGTTTACAAATGTGATATTAAAAAATGCATTATTGTTAATAATTACGGTAAAAATTTAAAATGGGTGTAAAATAGGTGTGAAAATTGTGAATTTAAAAATAAGTAGTCTCACTAAAGTATTGTGTGCTGTATTGTTAAAAATACAGCATAGGATATTAAAACGATATGAGATACTTTTTATTTTATTAAATAATGTTGCCCAATTATTTTAATACTAATTTAAAAATGTGTTCTGATAAAAATAAAGTAAATTTTATGTAATTTTACCCATATTAATTAATTTATTTAGCAAACTTTTTGTCCACTTTACATAAAACCTACAAAATATACAGATGATTATTTTTGGAAATTATAAGGTCTGGGTTATATTATTAAAATGTTACATTGACAAATTGTTTTTAATAAATAAATGGGACACAAAAAAATTTATAATATATTTTATGTGAATTTTTAAAAATGCATTTATGAGAATTATTTACTATTCGACAATTTTGTTTTCCTAAAGTTTCAGCTCCCCATCGACCATTGTCATGGCACGTACTCATGCCATTTTAATATTTTTTAAGTCACTCACATATATCTCAATCTGCATTAAATTTCACACCCATTTAAACTTTAAGAAATGGTTTAAATTCTTTGGATTTGTTTAAAAAAATATTAAAATACTGTTTTTACACATGTGGAAAGCCATTTCGCAATTTTAGATGTTGTTGCTCTTTATATTTAAATCAGACAATTTTTTTTGCATTGAAAATTTTAAAGTTGTATATTCTTTTATAAAATTTATTTTTGTAATTAAATTAAATCTATAATTATTATTTTACACGTTGTCGCATATCGTATTCTATCATATAAAAATATAAATTATATTAATGTCTGTTTCATGCATTACTTACTTACTACGCCCATTAAAATGATATGCCACTCGACCCCCTTTCCTATTTAAGATTCTAAGGGTAACATCTACCTCTCCTAGGGAGTTGAACCACGACGGCTAAAAATATTTTTTGAAAGTGTCACCTATGCAAATTAAATTAACCTGTATTTTGGATTTCCCATATTATTTACTGGAAGGAAGATATTAAAGGTGGGAAGTTTTCAAATTAACACCCTGTTTATAAAATATAAAGATTATGATTTATTTTACATTGACAATTACCACAAAAAGAAGTGTATGTAGTAGTGTTATAATTGTTTTTTAAAAAACACAAGCTATTTATATACTATATTGATTTAACTTTTAAATATTTTTTGCAAAAAAAATTGTTTTAATCAAAAGAGGTAACAAATGTTATAAAAATGGTAAAATTAATATAGTTTTATTTTTACTGGGTGTAATTAAAATATTCTTTATGCTATTACAATTATTTGTTTTTACTTTTCGTGTACTTGTTTTAGATTAAAAATATCTTTTATTTTAATTTAAGCTGGTCAAATTTCTTTTTTTTTTGCAGTAAAAAGAAAGATATTTTAAACAAGTATTGTATTTTTTTGTGGATACATGTAACAATAAGCTTTTTTTGTAAATTTACTGCCGTCAACAAGACGTACCTATTGATTTAGAAAATTGTGTTTTATCAACATTTTTTTTTGTAAATATTGTAACGACTTATTGATTAGTAATTTTAATATTTTAAAAATGACACATTATATTAGGTAAATAAAAATAATCAATTTATCTCTATTTTAAATGCCTTTTTCAAAGTTTTATACTTAACACTATCTATAACTTATTAAACAGGCAAAGAGGCAAAACTAAAACAGTCTTTTTTTATAACAGAAAAGGGGGGGTTGTGTGTACTGTGATATACAAGATATCAATAGGTCAAAAAAAGCTATGGTACACCAGAATTTTTTAATTGTTACAAGCCAATTTTCAAATGTTGTCGGCGTCAAGCCATTATCAGGAGAAATTTCTGAGTGTGTAAAAATAATTTAGTATATTGATATTTAAAAATGTTTTTAAAAGTAATCATATTAAATAGTTTAACGTTACTCACTTGCCACAAATTTGTTTACTAAAGACTAAACATGAAAAAGACATGACTACAGGTCAACAATGAACATTTTAAGATGAACAAAACATTAAATAAAATTGTAACTAAATTACATCATTTAAAAGATTTTTTCTGACAAGACATGTACAGTGCAACAGAAGTAGCTTGACGGGCAAGAGATCACAAAATCTGCGCACAACGAAAACAGTCGATTAACGATCCGATCGGCGACGACGAAATTTTCAGTATTCGTGAGTCTCAAGTACAATCGGATGAAGAAGTTTACGAATGTGAAGTATATTCAGCCGAATATTTGTTATTTTAGAGGTTAGTCGCCCGCCAAGCTACTTCTTTTGCAATGTACATTTTAATATTTTAAAATTGTTAAAGAACATGGAAACATTAAAATCAAGTTCATGGATGACTACTGACAACATGAGTTGACAGGAGACATATGACAACACTGATAATATTGACAAGTCGAGATGGTTGACATGGAACTAATACCTACAAAATGGATTATAAATTAAATTTATGTTAACAAAGGAAAAACGATGTGTGATTGGAGATATGACAATGAATGATGGGGATTATAAAAAAGTTTTAAAGATTTAAAAATTGGTTGGAATTTTGTTTGATTCAAGTGTATTTGTGTATTAGTACACATTGGGTTATTTCTAAATCCTTCAGTAAATCTAATTGTATGTTTTGACCTTTTACGTTATGTAATATTTTAATTCCAGATTATATATTGAAGTTATAATTGTTTGTTTTCAGATGGACACTAAAGGTAGACGTACTCAGTTTATTGATACAATTTTATTTAATGTTTTGTTCATCTTGTGTTTATTGTTGACCTGTAGTCATGTATTTTTTATGTTTAGTCTTTAGTAAACAGATTTGTGACAAGTGAGTACCGTTAAACTATTTAATATAATTAATTTCAAAAACATTTTTAAATATCAATATACTCAATTACTTTTACGCACTTTCAAAAATTTCTCCTGATGATGGCTTCACGCCGAAAACGTTTGAAAATTGGCTTGTAATAGTTAAAAATTTTTGGTGTACTATAGCCTTTCTTTACCTATTGATATCTTGTGGTCTTTTTTAAGATATGTCTAACTGTAATATTAAAAGTTTATTATTTCATTAAAGATTTAAATAATGTTTTTCAAATAAAATATAGTTTTTATATCGTAAGTTTCTAAAATTCTTTTTAAATCCTTCATACTTTTTTTTAATACCTTTCAGTTGTGGTAAATTATTTTTAACGCTGTACTTTAAATTTTTTTAAAAACAAATATATGGTGCTTAATTTTTTTGACAGACGGTAACATTATTTAAAAAATTTCTTTTATATTGGTAAACAAGGCAAAACAATATTGTTCATATTTTAACAATGCATAACAAAAAATTATTCTCGAACCAAAAACCTAGATTTATGTATTCACCGCATAAATTGGATATTATAGTATTTACCTAATACTCTTGTTCCGTGTTTTTTGACTTGACCTAACATTTTCATCAGCTTATTTTGTTCTGTCTACAATTTACCTTGTAGTTGTACAGATATGGGTCCAACATCTGTTCTATTTTTCCAAAATGCACATTGTTACTTACTTGTAAGAACGAGTGAAAATTTGTAGATATCTATTTACTCATCTTTAAAGCAATAAATTTTATACTGTAATTATAAATTATATTATGTTAAATTATATTTGAAAAGAATACGTTTGGGATTCACGATTTTAAAGAATTATTGCATTTTAAAAATAATTCATTAGTTTGGGTATTTTAAAATTAAAATTGAAAAATTTATGCAGGTTTACCTATTTAAGTTTTTATGTTATCAATATATCTTCTGGAAAACGCATCTTCTTTTGACTGTGTATGCAAATTTTTACCGCTTTGTATATTGTATTTAAGAAGTTGTCAAGATAGTCAATTGTGTTGAAAATCAAATCATCTGCCTTTTTTAAATTTCACCTAAAAATCAATCATTGTCGATCTCTTGAATTGAATAAATATACCGGTTAGGTGTTTTGTACGTTACACAACATTAAAATAAGTCAAATTTATTTTTTTTTTTAAAGTGGTGGACATTTTATATTGATAATGAATAATTTTGTGTTTTCCCAAACGTACTAATATTACCCTGATTATGTCGTGTTTTTTGTAACAGGAATTGTTGTAGGAATTGTTTTTATATCGATGCAATAGTATGTTACTTATTAACAAAAAGCAACTCATGCAGGACAAATCTTAAGTACAGTACATTTTTAATATTATGTTTATTCGACATTTAGTTTCAAGGCCAAGTGCAAAATTTAATGGTTATTTCAGAACGGCTGGAAATTTCAGAAGAAGTAGCCAAGACCAACTCAACGGTAAGGCTAGTCGGAAAGCTCCAACCGGAGCGGTTTGTCCACTAGGTGGTGCCAAAGATGTAGCTTCTCTCCAGAATTAGTGATTTCGGAACTGTTGAAATCTATTTAAATTAAAAAAATAATAAAAAATTCCAAATGCGAAGTTGTCCGCAATAGAAGTGGGGTTTAACTAGTCCGCAATACGTGCCAGTCTCCTGGTAATCATGATTCGAGAACGGCTGTAACTTTGTACACATGAAGATTAAACCTAAAACATAAAAATTATATTGTCCACAATTGAACTAGGACAGTTTAGAATATTCGCAAGCTGAATAACTTTAAAAAATTATTAAATTTGTGAAAAATGAAATATTTTTGGATGTATGCCGAAAATTAGGGCCCAAGATATTTTAAAGTTTCTACCAGCTCAATTCGTTGACCGTTAATTGCCAGGTGTCCATCCACGTTGATTTGCTAATTGCTAGCCACTTTGTCTTTCTCACGTTCAGGCTAAGTCCGGCCTCTGAGCTTGCAGCCGTCACGCGGCTCACCAGTTTCTGCAGTCCTTCCGGGGCGTCGGCAACAAGAACCGTGTCATCCGCATACCTCAGATTGTTGATATTAATTCCATTGACAGATATCTCCTCGCCACATTCATCCGACGCCACTTGAAATATCCTGTCGGAATACAAATTGAATAACAGTGGTGATAAAATGCATCCTTGACGAACGACCCTCAGGATTTTGATCTCGTCGGACGCGGTGTTATCGATTCTTATGTGAGCACTTTGGTTCCAGTAAAGGTTGGCTATTATTCTGAGGTCTCGTTGTCCCAGTCCCATTTCTTTAAGAATGTTAATCAGTTTTTCGTGCTTAACTTTATTAAAAGCTTTTTCTTAATCGATGAAACATGCGTAAACGGTCACCGATATATACCGGCACCTTTGAAATAGAACCTGTATGCTAAATAGTGCCTTTTTTGTTCCAAAGCCATTGCGAATACCAAACTGAGACTCCCCCATCATTGTCTCGCTCTTCGCATATATTCTTTTGTGTATTATTTTCAAGTAGAGTTTAAGCACATGGCTCATCAGACTAATAAGACTATAATCGCCGCAGTTCTTGGCTTTCGCGTTTTTGAGGAGCGGGACAAAAGTAGATTTTAACCAATCAGAAGGTATACAGCCGTTTCGGTAAATAAGATTGAATAGCTTTACCAGCGTGTTCAGTGATTCTTCGTTCTGCAGTATTTTTAGAACTTCTATATAGACGTCATCAGGACCACTAGCCTTCCCATTTTTTGAAATTGACAGTGCATATTGAATTTCTGCCTTCGTTATGTCCAAGCCTTGGCCTTGGCATTGATCAAATAATTCTTTCTGAAGTAGTAGACAAAAAAAATCGAGTTTTGAAATAAAAAATTTGCTGGTTAAAAGTTTCAATTCCTTTATTTTATTATTATTAGGTACTTTGAATAATGCCTTTATGTCTGACCTAGTTAATTGTCTTCAATACATCGGAAAAGATTAATGTAAAAAGTATTCTTTAAAAAAAGTACCACGTTGTACAAACTGTAAAAACATTTTCTTGGTATGTTGTTATAATCAAATATTAGGGATTTAATAACCTATAGAGTATAAAAAGTAATAAAATCTTTCTCATATAAAACAAATAATTAAAATAAGTATTTGTTACAGAATTAAACTATTGTGCCTTTAAACTAAACAGGTACCCCAGATTTGTCCTCAATGCTTATTTGAAAATAAGCGACTTATTTCTTACTATCTTTCATGTGTCTTCCCAAGAATGGCTGTTAAGTTTAATTTTACTTTAAAATAATCCTTATAAAATATTAAGTACATATTTGTATTCTTTACACTTGAAAGATAGGTATTGTTTGTGCTCTTCGTTTAATTATTATTAGTTTAAACTATCAACAAATTTATATATCCAGTTTTAACTTTGTATAACTGATTTGGATTACTATCTTTTTAACCTAATTAACATTTAAAATAAGTGTTTCACTTGGAAGTGACTTTGTTAAATTAATACAAATATTTAACAACAAATTTTTAGAATGTAAAGTAAATGGGTATTTTTTAATATATTAACTTAATTATCAAGCAATTTCACATAATCTAATTGACTATTTAATTTTTTTTATAAAATTCATTACTTAAATCAACAAATTAAAAAAATTAATTGTAAAAAAGTCAATTGTAAATATCTTTAGGTTATGTATGTAAAAGTAACTTTAAAGTACCTAACTAAAAATCAGAAGTAAAAAAATATTAAATAAATATATAAATATGCGAGATGTGTGACTTAATCAATAATAAAAAAAAATAAATATTATTATCAGATATTATTTGTAAATAAATATTTTAATAATTATATTGCAACAATGTAAGTATAATAAATTTAATTTTTATTGTAAAAATGTGAGAAATGCAATTCCTGAAAAATATATTTAGGAGTAAAGTAAAATATTTTTATTTTAAAGTAAGGAATCAGTTATTATAGAATTAAAGCTGAATAATTATTTACGAACTGTTAATTTCAAAAAATGTATTTAACGCAAGCACTAAAACTTTCTCGCTATATTTATTTTAATTTTTTTTTCAAATGACTAATAAAACAACTTGTTAAAATTTACTATATTAAATAAAATTTCAAGTTTACTTGGCACAATTTTTTTTAACCCGTACATATTAATTTATTTTATTACACAAGTTAACACGAATTTTGAATCTGCGTTTAGTATGTCTGATATTGATTAATTGTGCCTAACTAAAAAATAGTTTTATCTAGTAAAGTCTGCCAATGTAGCTTTTAGAACGAAATTTAAAATTTTAAGGAAATTATTTATTTTTATCAATATAATTATAAGTAAATAATTATAATTATAAAAAGAAAACAAACTATAATTAATATATTTACATCACTTTTATTTACAATACAGAGTTAAAATAAATCTACATACATACATACATATACTCACGTAGGGGTAGGCAGAGACCACTTCCTTCCACTTGCTACGGTTCTTACACACATCTTTTGCTTCCTCTACTTTTACCAGTGCTCTTATTCATGCTCGTCGGTTGTTAGTACTCTTGACCTGGCATTTCTTCAAAACAATGTTGATCTGATCGAGATATCTTTGCCGAGGTCGACATCTACCGACTTGTCCATTCACACTGGCCTTATAAATTTCTTTCGTCAATCTTCCTTCATCCATCCTCTCTAGGTGTCCAAACCATCTAAGCATTCCTTTATCTATCTTTGTAAGCACATCTTCTTTTACACAACAGCGTTCTCTTATCTCACTATTCTTTACTTTATCCAACCGAGTCACCCTGGCTATACTTCTCAGACTACTCACCTCCGCAGCATCAATCATATTTTTATGCTTCTTTTGCCAATCCAATATTCACAACCATACATAAGTGTGGGGACCAACACACCTCTATGCACAGCCAGATATACCTTTTTTGATACGTTCTGTTATGCAGGGCCCCATTCATTTGTTTTTTTGCCAACACACTTCGCTCAATGTTACAGTCATACTTTCCGTCTCTCATAAACTTTGAACCCAAGTATACAAACTCATTTACTTGTTCCTCTCTCTTTCAATTAGCAACTCGCAGTTTGTTATGATATCTTTTATTTTAAAAACCAATAATTTCGTCTTGCGTACATTCACTTTTATCTCTTTAATTTTTAGGGCATAATATTAACCATCGTCTGCAAATCATCTTACGATGACGCCAATATGACCTAATCATCGGCGTAAAGGAGGCATCTGACGATCAAATCATATTTATATTTAATCCATACACACTCTATTTTAAATCTTTTAAACAATTGTCTATGTATAAGTTAAACAGCCATGGCGAAGCTACACATCACTGTTTAACACCTTTTACGATGTTAAAACAGTTCATATATCCTGACACCAGCAGTGAAATCCTCGTAAAGTCATTTCAGAGCTTGTATCAAGTACAGTATACTTTTTAACTTTTATCCAAGAATTTTTCGCTGCAAATTTGGTAAAAAGAGTCAACGTCATTTTTACATTTTTTTGAAAACATTTTTTACACCTCGTGACACACGAGATACCTTTTTTCTTTGGAAACTGCGAGCGCAAACTAAATATGAACTACGCCATTCGTTATCCCCCCGCTAACCTCCTCTCTTTCTCATTAAAAGTCGATACTCCCAGTCCGCCAAAACCATAAATATTTATTTATTATTGTACAAAGTACAAAAGCAAACTTTATTAATTAAGAATAAAGTTCTATGTTACTTTTCGATGTGGAGAATCAGAAAATATTCATTAAATAAGAGACTAGGATTATATGTACAGAAAACATTAATTGTGTTTTCGACAAATCAGTAATTTTTTAATTGTTTTTTCCTGGTGAATAAACAAAAGTCATTTAATGTTTATGTTTTGTCAATATGTAAAAAAAACTAAAAACAAGCAAATAAAAGATTTGTATAAAAAATAACATTCACAATACCAACTAAATTTTGATAAATTTTTTTTGAATAAATTGCTGAAAGACATTAAGGATGAAAAAAATTATATTTTTTAAAGAATTTTAAAAGGGTAACTGTAGAAGGTTTGATAAAACATTACCAATCATAAAGCAAAAAATTCTTCCGTCATAAAAACTTACAAAAATATTTTAAAGAATTTATTTACTGTACAAAATGTTAACTAACCAATAAAATTATTCTACTTTTATTATTTAAATTATAAATTGTTATTTTAAAACATCCGGTAAATTATCCTATTCGTACACTTGTGGAGTATTTTCTCTTATCCATGTGATATACTTTTTAATATTTGTATAAACACTTGGTACTCCAGGACTGCCACATTGATCTGATCCAAAAGAAAGTATTCCAACCTAAAATCACAAGTTTAAATTATTTATGATATTTTCATAATTCCGAACATACTTTTTTATTGACAAAAAAATTAAAGGTATAAAAAATATTTGAGCATTTTTTGTACTATGATTTATAACTGTTTTTTAAAAATTTAAATTATGCTTTTGCCCCCTTTTAGTTTAACATACCACTTGTTTATACATTTTTTACTATATAATAATAGATATTACTTGGTAATGGGTATTTCCATGCCTGACTATTAAGGGGGCTCCACCAAATCCACTGCAAGCGTCATTTCCAGCTTCACCTCCTGCACAAAGATGATCTTCAGTAATTGGTAACGTTTTGCCGTAGACCTGAGCGCACTGTTGAATGCTAATAATTGGTAAGTGTAAAATTTGTTGTTTTATTGGAGCATCTAAAGAAAAACAATTGTTTGGGAAATAAATTAAAAAAATTAAATGATCATTAAAGTGTGCACAAGGCTTCTTCACCTACACAGACTCCACCGGAATGAGTATTGGATATTAATTTGGTAAATACCAAAGAAAAATATTTGTTATTAACTCAAAGCATCTAAAATATGGGTTGTTAGTAAGTTGAAAACCCATATTAACCTAGCGTTGCCATATGGCAACGCCGCGCAATAACTTTTTATTTGCATGACTGTACTTGTTTGTGCAAGCGAATCGTGCCGGGAAGTGTTTGCGCATGTATATGAAACCTCAGTCGAGCCGACAAAAGCAGTTTGCAAGGTTCTAATGCAATTCGGTGAGAAATTGTGGTTGGTTTATTTTAGTTCTTTTTATTTTTGACGGCAATATGGATGATTACGCGAGGTAAGTAACTATTTCTCATATTTAGCAATAATAATAATGTTTGATTCTTACGTATTATATTCTATATAGTTCATACTATAAATAAATATTATTAGTTTGACTCTCTTCACATTACTTTCTTAGAAAATATGACGTAATTCTTTGTGTTGCCAAATGGCAACGGTAAGCTATTCCCAATGCTATTTCTAGTAAAACGAATGAATAATATGACTTCGCGATTATTACAATATATTTAAAATCATTTTTATTTTAGAAGCATGGTCATTCGATTTGCGGATGGTTTTACTGTCCAAGAAGCATTAGACATGATACTAGAAGAGGAGGAAATAAATGAAAACGTCGATAACCCAATAAGAGAAGTTTTTTTATCTCCACCCGAGGCAGCCGTTCTTACCGATGAAGATTCGGGGGATGAAGTTGAGTGTGGGGGTGATAATTTGAATGGGAGACAATTATTATCAGAAGCAGAAGTTGTAAGGACTCATCGAATGGAAGAAGAATTTGAGTGGAAAGAAAATAAAGAAAGAACATGGATCAAAGGACAATTTCAAACTACAGTTGAAGATGATTTTCCAGTCCATGTTCATGATTTTACAAACAAATCTTCTTCGGATATTTTTGAATTATTTTTCAATGAAGAAATTATTAAATTTTTAACGAGTTCTTCAAACGAATACGCGCAATTTATCAATTGTGGAAATCCTGCAATAACTTCAGAAGAAATTAAAATCTTCGTGGCCATATTGATTCTTAGCGGGTATAATAAATTGCCAGGAAAGAGATTTTATTGGGATAAAAATAACGACATGGGCAATGAGCTAGTAATAAATAGTATGCGGAGAAATCGATTTGAACAAATTTTACGATTTTTTCATTGTTGCGATAACTCCAATCCAGATTTAGGCGACAAAATGTGGAAATTGCGACCTTTGGTGAATATGGTAAAAAAAAACATTCACAAACACTATATTCCTGAAAGAAATTTGTCATTTGACGAATGCATGGTGAAGTATTTCGGTAAACACGGATGTAAACAATACATTCATGGAAAACCGATTAGGTTTGGTTACAAAGTATGGTGTTTGAACACTGTAGATGGATATCTTGTGGATTTCGAAATTTATCAAGGAAAAAGCATATCTTCGAACGAAGGATACGAAAAAAGTTTTGGGAAAGCTGCTACTCCTCTACTCAGGATGCTGGATTCTTTACCCCATGACAAACAGCTATTACCCTATCATTTATATTTTGATAATTTATTTACCAGTCTGAATTTATTACGTTATTTAAAAGAACGAGGATACCACGCAACGGGAACAATAAGAGAGAATAGAATTCCCAAAAATAATATTCTACCTTCAAATAAAGAATTGAAAAAAAATGATAGAGGAGTTTATCAGTCTGCAATTTGCAAAGAAGATGCAGTAGTTGTTGTGAAATGGGTAGATAATTCAATTGCTCTATTGCTTCGAACTGCAATGGAGTTGAGCCACTTTCCACCGTCAAAAGATACTCTCGAACACAGAAAAAAACTGTTCAAGTGCCACGACCATATGTATTGGGGGAATATAATAAATACATGGGCGGAACCGATAGAATGGACGAAAATGTTGCCAAATATCGTATAAACATACGTAATAAAAAATGGTATTGGCCCCTTTTGTCGTGGCTAATAGAAATCTGCATTCATAATGCATGGATACTGCAGAGGAAATTTGGAAGTTCTGAAATTTCACAACTTCAATTTCGAAGAGAAATTGTACTAGCTTATCTTGGCCAATATGGAAAAGCTGCAAAAGGCGCAGGGAGATCTTCCTCCTCAAAAAGATCCATCATGACAAAGGTATCAAAAGAAGTAAGATCAGATGGGAGGGATCATTTGGTAGGAAAAATACCAGGTAACAAAAAATGGCGATGCGCTGGCAAAAACTGCAAATCCATAATGAGAACTATGTGTATAAAATGTAAAATTGGTATGTGTATTGATTGTTTTGTAGATTTTCATAAAGCGCAATAAAATGTATTTCTATAATAAATTGTTCTAATGTAATTTTCTTTGTTTTTTTTATTTTTTTGCTTATATTATGGAATTATTGGAGAAGCTGCAATAGCTCTAACCATGATAAAAATTAACACCCTTATAGCAGTATGACTGCTTAGCGTTGCCATATGGCAACACGGATTTTCTCGTAACATAGATTAAATTTTGATAAATAATATGGAAAATAATCTTAAATATTAATAAAATAATAGATTTATCCAAAAAAAAATTTTAAAATTAAAAAAAAATTAATTCAGGTCATTAAGGGTTAATAAGACGTAAAGTATTAAAATTATTTAAATGAAAAAGGAAACATTTAACGTAGTTTATCAATAGAAAGATGAGATCGTGTTATTACAAAAAAAAAGATATATTGTAGAACATTATAAAATAAAATGTAAGTTTAAAAAAGTAGAGGAAAAAGACGTATTTCTTAGTTTAAAAGTTTTGGTTATTTGTATAACTGTAGTTACATACATACATAAAGTCACGCCTTTTTCCCATAGGGGTAGGCAGAGACCATTTCCTTCCACTTGCTACGGTTCTTACAAACATATTTTGCTTCCTCTACTGTCATCAATGCTCTCATACATGCTCGTCGATTGTTGGTACTTTTGACCTGGCCTTTCTTCAAAACAATGTTGATCTGATCGAGATATGTTCTCAGAGGTCTACCTCTACCGACTTGTCCATTCACACTTGCCATATAAATTTGTTTCGACAATCTTCCTTCATCCATCCTTTCTACGTGTCCGAACCATCTAAGCATTTCTTTATCTATCTTTGTAACCACATCTTCTGTTACACCACAGCGTTCTCTTATCTCAATATTCTTTACTTTATCCAACCGAGTCAATCCGGCTATACTTCCCAGACTACTCATCTCCGCAGTATTAATCCTATTTTCATGCTTCTTCTGCCAAACCCAACATTCACTATCATACATAAGTGTAGGAACCAACACACCTCTATGCACCGCCAGACGTGCCTTTTTTGACACTTTCTGGCTGTTCATAAAGCTATGCAGTACCCCATTCATTTGTTTTCCTGCCAACACCCCTCGCATGATGTCACTGGCTATTCATAAAGCTATGCAGTGCCCCATTCATTTGTTTTGTTTTTCTTGAAATATTTTTAAATGGGAACGACAAACATACAATTTCTAAAGTAAGTTCATCAATTAAACTTACATGTTTGTCCAGCAGCTTTACCCCAACCAATAAGAAGCCCATTGTTGCTGGTAACTGACCAAGATTCTGGAAGACATATCGGCTGGGCTGTCACTAAAAAAAATAATTATATTATATACTTAGGTTATTACAAAATAATTAATAAAATAAATGCTTAAGCAAATTAATTTCTTTTATTTAACGCTGAGTATGTCCATATATAAGCATGAAGTATAAAAATAATTAATTTGCAAACAAGAGATTATTACCATGTCAGGCAGCCAAGCAGTCACAAATGCTCTGATTTCCCATGTAATCAGTTTTAAGGTGGTTTAAAAATGCCAAGAGAAACTGAACGAACAAAGCAAAAATAATGCAGTTACCTTTAAATGTGTACCGGGATATACTAAAGTGGAGGGTAACTAAACAGCAGATTCCAATATTGAACAGAATTACAAGGAATGAGGTAGCAAAATTACTACTGGGAAACTATAATCAGATAGGATATATCGACTGCACCAGCAAAAGTAAAAATAAGCTCGGTATACTAACAGGAATTCTAACAACGCATTGCCGATATAGATGGCACCTTAAAAAGAAAAAAAATGCAGATATTGGAATAAAACAAAACTTCTATCCAAATTCTTCCAAAATGCATTACCCTGCACCTAGGGGGGGTGAAGGCTATGCAACCTCTCAAGCACGTCAACCTATCTAATCTTTTGTGTATAATCCTTAATCTATTTAAGGCCCGGGATTTAAAAACTGTACAAAGTTTATTAATTTCCTGGGAGCTGAGTTTATGACTACAGGGGGATTTAAAAATGCCCCCTCCAGAAACTTGAGTCTCTTGCAAAAAAGTGCTGGGCATTCGCAAAGCAAATGTTCTGCAGTTTTAGCAAAGTTCTCGCAGTAGCGGCAACTAAAACTCTCTGTTTTGCCCATCTTTTTTAGGTGATACCTTGAAGGGCAGTGATAAATACCGTCACCAGTTTTAAGTCTTTCTTGTCCAACTCGAGAAGCTATTTAGCTTTCCTTGGCGAAAGGCTTACTAGCCTTTTCACTTATCTTTGTCCTGGCACTTTTTTTAATTTCATCTGTTTCCCAGCGTCGAACCTCTTTTTTCAAGTGGGCCTTGGACAGTCCACAGAAGGGTTCTGTGCCGGAAAATTGTGTGTTTGTCCCTTCCTTGGCAGGGCAGTCTGCTTCCTCGTTGCCTTTAACTCTTTTGTGACCTGGACCCTCATCAGAGTGACCTGGTTGTTTGCAGCCAGTTGTCTCAGGGATTGTTTACAATCCCAAGTCAGCTTAGACTCACAAGTATATAGCTTCAGAGCTTATAGTGCTGTTACGATATCTGATAAAATATATATTTCTGCCCTTCGGGTGTCCGTTTCGATGCACTTCTGGGCATATATCTCTATGGCATGTAATTATGTTTAAAGTATGGTTTGGGTATTACCAAGAGGTTTTGAGAGCCTGAAATTCGGCCCTATAAAGCCCACTTCGACCCTTTCATTCCTTTTGGATCCATCACCACACTTAAGCATCTATTACTAGTTGAGCTTCGTTCTCTGTGCACACTTGGTGGTTGTTTATGATCACTTCAAACTGCATTTTGAAGTCGTACCTAACTGGCATAATATCTGTTTGCTTAGACATGGATTTTAGGGAAATATTTTCCAAAATCTTTAAATGTCCAATCCGATTTCCTGCTTTAAGATTTATTGTCTGGCTCAGTCTAAAGGTACTGATTTTTGCTTTTTTCATTACACATAAGTGCAATGGTGGATGGTTCAGTATTACCTCTACGCCTGCAGTAGGGAACGTGAATATTGCCACTGTTTTGTTGCATTTTGGCCACCATATCAATAAGGCATAGGTGACCATGGGTTTGATGATCGTTTGGTATGACCAGTAGATCATTTTTGGTTTCAGACCCCATGTGTTGCCAAAGACTCTGCGGCATGTTCAGCTTGTCGCTATAGCTCTGGAAAGAATGTGGTTGAGTTGGTTGTTCCATGACAGCTTTTGGTCGATTTTTACGCCTAAATATTTCATTTCTTTGGAAAATGTAAGCTGCATTCCATTCAGAGTTGAGGATTTAAGTTCGTACTTTCGCCTTCTGGTGAATGGAACCAGCACTGTTTTACCCAACCTGAAGCTATTAAATATTCCAAACAGAACGGCTGAGCAGCAGAAAGGGACACAAAAGATTTTTTAGATCACAGTACATTAACATTCCCATTAATTACCAATTAATTTAGAGTATTTTCCATTAACAATTATTATTTATCATCAAATCTAGATTAATTTTAAAAATAATAACTATAAAGTCTTAACTTTCCCAAGCAAAAAAAATACACAATTTATGTAGGATCGATAAACTCTAAAATGGGAACACTAAAAAATAAGTGTGTATAGTAAGGTTAATAAACTTTCACTATTTTTTTTTGTTTGCTTAAATTTGTTACACATTGTTTATAAATAGGCAAATAAAATTTTACAGGAAGTATTATTGTGTGACAACGTGAGAAAAAAAATCACTTTCATTTATAATTGATGTGGAACAAATTATATATTTAACAATAACACCTAATAATGCTGTTATTATTGTACTATAAAACTTATTTAAATTCTCTTTTTCTAATAAAAATAGAAATATTTGGAATTAAGTAGAATTAATGTTTTGATTATATTTTAGATACTACAAACAATATTGTATAAACCATATTGCTTACCAGTGAAATTAAAGGCCGCCCTCAAAACCAACAAAGCAATATTGTTTTGAAAAGTTTGTTTTTGGTAACTAGGATGTACAACAACATGACTAATTGACAAATCTTGAGCAGGAAGACCGCAAAATTCTGCACCACAGTCGATATCAGTAGTAGTGGTAAATTCTCCAACACGAACTGAATACCTAAAAGAGATTTACTGTTTATATAAATAGTAATGGCTAAATGCATAATATTCGATCAATTATGTTAATCAATTTTATCTCCAAAAATGTATCTAAGCGTTCATATCTTTTTTTATTATTAACGTAACTAACAGAAAAACCAAATTCTTTAAACATACATGATTCAAAATTTAAAATAACAACATTAAGTATAAAAATTTATTAATACATATTTATATTATAAAAAAAAAGTTGGTAATTGGTAAAAAATTTAATGTTTGATATCAGTAACTGTTATAAAATTAAGTTTTTAATAACTAAATTTAAGTATAATATGTACATATCAACAGGATGAAACTGGGTAAAGCTGCTGGGTACGACAGGATAACAGTTGAAATGCTGAATGCTGGACAAAGCGTGGTAGCTAGTCTGCTGTACCGCCTTTTTAACCTTTGTTGCAGGAGTGGTAGCGTACCAGACGACTAGTGCAAGGCCGTTATCGTGCCGCTTTACAAGGGAAAAGGTTCGCAGCAGGACTGTTAGAACTACCGAGGTATCGATAGATATTGATAAAAAGAGTAACGAATGAAACTGAGAACTGAGAAGATGATGTGGGTTGTGCAAGCAGGATTTAGAAGAGAAAGGAGATATATGGATCAGGTCTTTTCTTTACGAGGTATATTCGAATAATTCTTGGCTAGAAATCAGAACGTCTATTGCGCTTTTAAAGACTTAGAAAAGGCCTATGACAGAGTGGTGAAAAGTGAATTATGGTCGACATTGTCTATGTATGGGGTGAGCGGTAGTTTAATACGAGCAGTGAAGTCACTTTACGAGGATTCCACTGCTTGTGTCAGGATAAACAAAGCTTGCACGGACTAGTTTAACATCGAAAAAGGTGTGAAACAGGGATGTGTGGCCTCACCATGGTTGTTTAAATTATAAATAGACGATTGTTAAAAAGGTTTGAAATAGAGTGCGTATGGATTGAAAATGAATGATTAGCTCATTCAGAAAATCAAAGGGATGGAAATAAATGTAAGCAAAACGAAAGTAATGGTTTCTGAAAGGGAAGAAAGCATGACAAACTGTGAAGTTTCGATCGGTGGAGAAAGAGTGGAACAAGTAAATAAATTTGTGTACTTGGGTTCAAAGTTTACGAGAGATGAAAAGTATGACAGTGACATTGAAAGAAGGGTGTTGGCAGGAAAACAAATAAATGGGGCACCGCATAGTGCATAGTACATAAAGCAAAGTGTGTTAGTTTCTACACTTATGTATGGTAGTGATTGTTAGGTTTGGCGGAAGAAGCATGAAAATAGGATTAATGCTGCGGAGATGACTAGTCTGAGAAGTATAGCCGGAGTGACTCGGTTGGATAAAGTAAAGAGGTCAAGGGTACCAACACCGACAAGCAAGTTTGAAAGCGCTGATGAAAGCAGAAGAAGCTAAAGGCGTGTGTAAGAACCGTAGAAAGTGGAAAGAAGTGATCTCTGTCTACCCTTTGGAAAAAAGGCTGACTACATGTGTGTACGAATTGGAAACTTCTATAAATAATTTTTTTTTAAAATGTCACCATTTCGTATAACATTTCACGAGTTTTGACCTTTTTCCAAAAAAATGATGTTCCTATATGAAATCCCTAAACCATTTTTGAGAAATATCGATTTGAACTTTTCATGTGTGTTTGCATAGATACGTTTCTATATACTAACAAATACATTTTTAAATTATGATAGTTGACTGTGATATCATATTTCAATACATATCATGTAATAAAACTTTTAAGAAAAAAACGTTATTTAAAATAAAATCTAACAAATAAAACTTTTTGTAATGAGTATAATAATTAATTTAATACGTTGTGTTTTCAATTTCAACGACCATTTTATAAAAATAATTAAGTAACGTACAAAAACTTGCTACTTTATTAAAAATGTTTTGTTACGGTATTTTTTTTCTTTTTTTTTTTATTTTTTAGTTTAAGAAATATTTACTTTTGTAGAAAAATGATAAAATTTGCAACAAAGATACATTTTTAACAATTAATACGTTTTTAAAATTAAATTTTTTTATTTAAAAAAAAAATTGCCTGCACATATTGTACATCTTACTGATTTTAAAATAAGTTAAAAACACACTTAATCATGTATACCTTATTTTATTTTTACGTAGCAAATAGAATGAACGCATTAAAATATAATTAAAATAATTTGTCAGTAATACCATAAACGAACGTACGTATCGGTAAATGATTTTAAATGCATTAACACATCAGGTTTTATTATTATTACATTGCCTGTAAGATAACATAACATTATATTGTTATTACATGAACTTACAATTTGAAATTATCGGCTTTGGCTAGGGCGCAATGAGCAGCTGTTAAAATTACTCTGGAATTAATAATAGATCCTGTACAAGGATATTTTATTTCACCAGTTTGTACGCCTAAAATAAAATAAAATATTTAAATTTAAATCTGATTACTTTTCTGCATCAAATGGGCCAAATGGATCTTTTTAATAAAATTTAAAATCAAATTAAAATTTCAACTGACTTCTGAATCCTATTCTTGCAACCCATGGAAAGGCTCCAATTCCTTCGTACCCATCTCCTTGGACCTGCGATACTCCACATCTTTGACCATCCACGACTCTCCCAGGAAGTAAAGTAGTCGATTCGGTTATTTGTGGGCAGCATACCAAACCAGATCCCTGATAACCACAACTTAATTCGTCGATGCTTTAAACATTAATTTTAACAATATTAAGTTTAATACATTCTAAGATTAAAGATATATACTTTAAATCAATTTATAAGAAATTTTATTTAATAAAAATTTAATATTTATTGTTGATACAGTAAGACCACCTGTTGAAGACACAATGAACATTGTCTGAGTGCCGTTAGCGGGTTTCAGAATAAACCACCCCCCCAGGTCATTATTATTATTAAGACCACCTATTAAAACAACCGCCCTCTATAACGACCGATTTTAAATTTCTTGAAATTTATTTGAAAAATCCCTTACAATTGTACCTGTCTATACTAACCACTTCTTTAAAACGATCGCGGGCACTCATCATGGAAATTTTGTAGCACACAACAAGCGTGAAAACACTCTTAATAAAGAGCTATAAAATTCGTTAAGAGGCCATCCGCAGCAATTCTAACCAAGCCATAAAATGTAATTTTATTACATATTAGTCTTGTTTCTAAAGCTTTTGATTATGGCAGAAAAATTGATATCGTTAATGCAAGTTAAAGAGTAAGTAAAAGTTTGAGTACTAGAAAGTTGAAAAATTTAAAGTAGGCAAGACATAAGTAACCATGTTGGTGCAATATAAAACAAAAATTTGAAATATGTATAAAGAAGTTGGCGAAAGATTTGTTGTTGAATAAGTGGTTTTCAATTGGTTTTTCAAAGCTAGAAACTTGCTCATAATTTAAGCAAAAGAATTTGAAGTTGCGCATGCCTAGCCCTAAGTAACTTTAAAGCAACAAATGAATGGTTAAAAAGATTTTGCCGTCTGCACGATTATTACCTGGTAATAATTTTCACCACAGGCAATACATCTCTCCATCCTCCGAAACAAATCCTTAAACCACATCTGCTACGTCTCGTTAGAGAGTATAGCTCACTCGTGGTCCCAAGCCCCCAAAAAGTCCTTATCACTGAAAAACCGTCTTCCTCTCAGCTTCATTTTCACATAGGGAACAGTGCAAAGTCGCACGGTACAAGGTATAGATTGTAAGGAGGGTGCTTAAGCAGTTTCAGTCCTGTAGTGGTCAAATATTCAGTGCAGGCTTTCTCGTGGTGAGCTGAAACGTTGTCATAATGAAAGAACCAGGTGTTCTTCGGAGAGTCGATGACTTTAAAAAGACCCTGTTCGGTGTACCACTTAGCTGTTTTTGTCTTTTGCGTGTCCAATACGACACGCTTCACTATTTTAGTCAAATTTCTTCTTTACTGATCGGGATTTTCTGACTGCTACGGATGTATCCTTGCCATGAAAGACCCAAGCTTTGTTTTGAGACTTGGTCGGTAAATCTTAATAGTACAACCAAGTCTCGTCACCTGTGACGATTTTGTCATAAGATTGTCTCTAATTCAATATTTTCAGCGTCTCCCGGCATTTTTTTACACGTCGTGTCATTTGGTCTTTTGTCAGACTGCGCGGCACCCACAGAGAACAAACTTTCGTTACATGCAAATGATCGTTCAGGATTGATCAAATTGCATTTAGGCCTAATGTTTTCTCAGTCTGGTGGTAAGTCACTCGTCTCTCTTTGTTAAGCATTTTGCTCACAACAGTAACCTTTTGCTCCATAACAGACGTTGATGGCATTTCCATCTTCTCAGCGTCATCCTGACTGAAATTTCCACTTTGAAATACTCTGTACTTACCAACTGAATATAGTCATACGATTTGGACAATCATCACCTAGTGTAAGAGTCATTTCTTCTAAACACTGATCTATGTTTAAACCGTTAACAAAGTTATACCGCAAAACCACCTGAATATCATTTTGTAACCAGATGCCTTAGCACGCACTTTAAACTATCACTGCTGACAATCAACCAAGTCCATCGACTTGGCAAAGCGGACAGTGTGTCAGTATAAACACGTCTCAACATGCACGAACACATAGACTCCTGCGCCACGTGGTTGCGTCATATTGCAATATTTTCCTTGTTCTGTTTGTAATGAGCGTATTTTAAGCCTGTGCAAATTTGAGAGACTTAAACAAGTTTTTGTTAACTTAAATGATTTTAAAATACGTACTTTTGTAAGTAATTTTAAAATCTTTCTGGTTCTTTGGTTTTTAGTGTATTTAAAAAATAAATAATTTGTCCAAATGATTAATAAATAAAGATAAATATATAGTTACTATCTCAATTTCCCAAGTTTTTCCTTAAGCAAGCACCTCTCTTTAGCAACCAACACAACGTATAATTCCTGGGTGGTCGTAATTGGGATGTTTGCCAAATAATCAATAATTTATGATTTATTTAACAAAACTCAACATTACAAAAAATCTTTTAAACACTATCATAGTTTAGAAAACCAAAATTTACTTACTTGTTGTTAAGAAGACAATTACTATTTATCAAATTGCTTATGATTGGACATGATAATAATGGGACACATTGTGAACCTGAAGAGCAAATTGTAGATCGTTTACTTAATTCCTTGATATTTCCATTTCCATTAATCAGTTGATAAGGTATCACTAAAAAACATAATATAAATTAAAGAGGACAAAAAATTTTCATAAAAAATTCCTTGTGCATACAACATGTCCAACTTTAAAGCGAAAAAGTGTGAATAATAAACTATAATAATAAAGTTTATTAAACAAACTAAAAGGTTATAGGTATCTAAGACATATTTTAACAAAACAATGCTATAAAAACGTATATTTCTGAAATTGTAACATTATTTTAATAAAATCATTCCAATGAAAAATCTTTAGAATGTTCTATTATACATACATACATATAGTCACGGGGTAGGCAGGGACCACTTTCTTTTACTTGCTATGGTTCTTACACACATCTTTTGCTTTTTTTTATTTCATCAGCGCTTTCATACATGCTCTACGTGTCCAAAAACATTCCTTTATCTATCTTTGTAACCACATCTTCTTTTACACCACAACGTTCCTTATCTCACTTTATCCATCAGAGTTACTTTGCCTATACTGCTCAGACTACTCATATACGAAGCATTAATCCTATTGTTATGCTTCTTCTTCCAAACCCAACATTCACTACCACACATAAGTGTAGGGACCAGAACTTCTCCATGCACAGCCAGACGTGCCTTTTTTGACACGTTTTAGCTGCTCGTAAACTGATACAAGGCCTCTATCAGCACCCTTCGCTCAATGTCACGGTCATACTTTTCGTATCTCGTAAACATTGAACATTAATAACATACATTTTAATTATTAATGTAAAAATTAAAATTGTGTCCAGTTGCAAATAAAGTAACAAATAAAAAGTTTAAACTTAATTTATAAAAGCCTTAGTTATTAAGAAAAACAAGATGAAAGATGTAACATGTAAAGTTTTTTTTAAAATATATTTATAGTCTGGTCAATTTAGACATAAAAATAGTGGTCAAATAACAAAAATTCCCGGAGTGCCAAATATTGAAGGAGAGCTGGGTTTTACCATTACAAATAAAGTTTTAAAAATCCCCAACTATCCTATTTGTGCTTTATAGTTATTCGGGGTTAAAGGTCAACATTTAAGGTTTTTTGGATTTTTCTCGAAAACGGTAAGTTTTATCAAAAAAAACCTTAAACCAAAGTTGTAGATTACTTAAGACAAGTAAAAATACCTATTTGTATCTCTTTTATATATATTATACTATTCTGAAAACATTTATTCAAAAGATAGTTAGTCTCTAACTGAATCCTCTCTACCCACGTGGCCTTGAAAAACATCTGGCTATTCTTTTGTCCGTAGGTCTCGTTCATATACCTGTTTCTTTTTGTGCTAAAGGTTCAGTTCAAGTGAATATACCTACTTATTACAAGCGTCTACCATTTAGGTTATTTGTGCTATTTTATAGCTCAAAAAAATGTCTCAGTTTTGCTTTATTTGCAATAAACTTTTAACTGAAGATGAAACAGTTGTGGTTGATCGTGGAATGCCAACTTTAATCGAGGCTAGTGTCGCGAGAGGTGATGAGTTTACTGAGTATTTAAGAACTCGAAAATCTGTTACAATACACGTGGATTGCAGAAAATCATACACCCGGAAAACTTCAATCGCTGCAGTAAAAAGACAACGTAAAGTGGAACAGGCTAGTACTTCAAAAATAAGTCAACCTCGTACTAGAACGCGAGTAAGTGAATTAAATTTTTGTTTTAAAAAATACTGTTTATTTTTTTACAATGAAGCCAATGTAGAAACTAAGAAAAAGAAAGCACAGCATCTTCGAAAAAAAATTGATAACGTGAGTACACTAAAATTCAAAGAATCACTGTTGAAATTAGCTAAAGATCGTTCTGATGATGTTTCAACGTATTAATTTTGAGTACGATTTAGTCACTGCTGATGCAAACTACCATGACAGTTGTTACAAATCTTTTTTAAAACCTAATACTGGTGGTAAAATTGGTCGTCCACAAGATGAAACTGTAAACTCTGCGATGGAGAAAATTTTTCAATTCATAGAAACGAGTGATGATTTCCAGTTTTCGTTGGATGAATTAAAGAATGTTTGTCAAGATGGAGCTTTAGATGACAGAACTATAAAAATACGATTGAAATTGAAGTATGGCAGTAGAATTGTTATTACAGAGAAGCCTGGAAAATTAAAATTTATTTGTTTTATTGACAATTACCAAGATATTTTAAGTCAAGTCTGGTCTGATAAAAAGCACTTGGATGAAAAAGACAAACAGTTAAAAACTTTAAAAGCTGCGGCAGCAATTGTTCGTTAAGATATTGAATCTTGCGTTTTAGATAATACTATGACCCCCCACCAGGTAGAATGTTCGAGGATATAAATAACGATATTCCCGAATCATTGTCATATTTTTTGGAACAGGGCATTTTTAAAAACAAGCGTCATAATTTAGATCATCTAAAGTTAGTTTGTACGAATATTAGCTACTGCATCATGACTGCTGTTCGTCCTAGAACCTTTAAATATAAACTACAGCTGGGTCTTTCAGTTTTTTTTCATCGGCGATTTGGTTCAAAATGTCTCATACAAATTTTCTCGTCTTTTGGTTTAAGCGCATCTTACAGTGAAACAATGTACTATGAGCAATTTACGGTTGTTTCCAATCAGTTAATACTGAGGTTGATCGTACAAACGCTACTTACATTATTGATGAAGGATACCTACTACATCACGTTGTGTGGGATCAAGAAGATAAATATGTTCAGTATCTAAACAGACATTATGGGCTTACAGTGACGGTAGAATTTGACGGCTACAGTGACTCAACAAAGAATATTAAAGCTGCAGAACAACGTCGTCGAACTACAAAAACATCATCGGGTTCCGAGATTATCTTTGATGAATTTATGACAGTTCCAGCGAATTGACAACAATTTTTCACTAACAATAATAATAAATCTCGTTTCATTTCCATGTTAAGTGTCAAATTAACAGCTGCGAATATTGCAGTGAAACAAGCTCAAAATGACGCATTGAAACAGCAATAGGAAAATTTAATGCAACAAACACAACGATTGTAGTTGGTGAAGATGTTGATTTGTTAGTACTACTTACTGCAAGGACTCCAATATATTGGTGGAATGAGCTTTAATTCCATCATTAACTGCAATTTTATGGACTCTTAAAATTGTCTCAAAACAATTTCTGGTCAAATAGTAAGCGGACTTTTTTAAATTTTTAAATTCACAAACTTAAGTTGTATTATTATTCTGTTAGTTCCTAGTTTTAACTTTTGCATGGTGAATGAAATTAACAATACAGTTTCTTGTTTTAAGTTCAATGAACCTAACCTAACCTAATTTAATCTTTATTTTACTGAAACCTTATTTTCAGCAAAAATGTAAGTAACAAAAAGATTCAACTTTTTTATTTTTACTTTAGCAGTAATAAAACAAGCCCAATATTTTATAATATATTTATATTTGGAAGGTAATAACGTTATTAAAATATCGTCACGTACATCAGTAACAATATTAATATAAACAGCATGGTCAGAAATTGTGATCAACATTAATAAACAACTCATGCATATTCATTTATATGCACTTAAATAGTGAATATTCCAACATAACAAACCAATTGTTCGTATAATGAAGGTCATGATAACTATTAGTCCTATCAAAAATATGATCATATGTAATGTACTTCCGAATTATATAAAAAAATTTGTTCACATTAAGATTATATTCACTCGAACAGTTTCGACCTTGTGTGTGCAGAAGGTTTACAATCTTGTCTGCTAAGAAATAAAATGTTTTTTGTTAGTAAAAAATTTTCAAGAAAAACTGTCATACAAACTTTGACCAAGGTTAATTAAGAACAACTAAATACGTAATATGCAAATGAATGAATTCGTAACATGTGATGATCCCATTGGACTATTTAATAGTTTATAAATTATTTAAAATGTATAAAAAAGAAACATTTTTTAAAAATATTATTAGTGTTGGCCTGATGACTGGTTACTACTCTCTTTGCTACCCCCCTGAGCGGCGGGGCTTATCGAACTTAATAGTTTATGGATATCCTTGTCTGTTTAAGTAAAATAATTTTTTTTTAATATCTGCGGCAAAAATTATTTTTAGTATTTGGGTAAATAGTTTAGTTTAATTATTGTCTAAAGCATGAGTTCTTAACCAGTGAGGCGTAAAGTGACCCAAGGGAGGGCACGCAGCTTTAAAACCAAACTGTCCTTTGTCTGTACACATAATTTGCAAGGTCTGCCTGCTGAGTTTGGTCGATATTTTCCCGAAAACTTTTTGGCAAACTAAATTCATAAACTAATCAAAAATCCATTTATGACTGATGTTGAATACATGCCGAAAATATTACAAGAAAAATCTGTAGATGTGAAAATGATTCGTCCACTCGCGATAACTCGTAGATTTGACTTAATTTTGTATAAAATATGCCATTTATCCTATTGTCGACAAGGAAGCACCGCGTATCCTTTTTCCATTCTTAACGTGAACGTGGTCCGCTGCAATGCAATGGTGGGAATAAAGACGAAACAAAAAAAACAGACTAAATGTAAAAAACTATTTCCGCTGTGCACTGATGTAAGAAACAGTGTTGAGTTCCGCAACTGGACCACTACCTGCTTGGGGACCCTAATCGGTTGGCGAAATACAACAAAGGGCATATGCAAAAGCAATATACGAGATAGATACGAGATTTCGATAGTTACACTCCTATGTATTTGTACAGCGTAATAAACTTTGAAAGTAGATGGTACTCGTATTATTTTTGCAAAATCTTAGTTCTTACAAATCAGAAAGTGGTTAGTTACCGTTTGCGCCGTCAGTAGTTGAAAGCGATAGTGTCGTAAATATGGGCAAAAAAAAAAGTTTAAAAAAGAACGCCGTTCGAAAAAACGTGCTTCACGTAGCAGATCTTCGAGTACGTCGTCGAACTGTTGTACGTGTAGTTCTACCAGTAGTGAATCGTTTTCGCGTAAGAAATTGAAAAGTGATTATAAAAAGTTAAAAAAGGAAGTAGATGAACTGCGTTCCAGATCTTCGTATTCAATATCCACGGGCAGTATGGGAGACGAACATTTAATTCCATTTTTTGACCCAAACAAAGACGATATTTTTCAAAGGACGATATATCCTTTGAAACGATTTTACAAAGGTCGATACATCCTTTGGAACGCTTTTACAAAGGTCGATACATCCTTTGTGACGATATTTTTTAAAGGTCTATACATCCTTTAGAACGATTTTACAAAGGTCGATACATCTTTTGAAACGCTTTTACAAAGGTTGATACATCCTATGGAACGATTTTACAAAGGTCGATACATCCTTTGGAACGCTTTTACAAAGGTCGATACATCCTTTGTGACGATATTTTTCAAAGGTCTATACATCCTTTAGAACGATTTTACAAAGGTCGATACATCTTTTGGAACGCTTTTACAAAGGTTGATACATCCTATGGAACGATTTTACAAAGGTCGATACATCCTTTGGAACGCTTTTACAAAGGTCGATACATCCTTTGTGACGATATTTTTCAAAGGTCTATACATCCTTTAGAACGATTTTACAAAGGTCGATACATCTTTTGAAACGCTTTTACAAAGGTTGATACATCCTATGGAACGATTTTACAAAGGTCGATACATCCTTTGGAACGATTTCTCAAAGGTCGATACATCCTTTGAGACCATTTTGACAAAGGTCAATACATCTTTTGTCACGGAAACGTCAATGTTTGTGTTATAAATTGACGCAATGTTTAAATTGCTTATTTGGTTCAGACACGATACGTCACCTGAAGACAGCTTATCCCTCAGGATGGCCGAATGTCACAAACAGCGTTAAGTTCCGCCACTGGACGTAGCCGAGCGGCCAGTTCTAACTACCCTGGTCGGTTGGTGAAATCGAACAAAGGGCTTATATGCAAAGGCAAACGGCAGTTAGATACGAGATTTCGAGAGTTTCACTCTGTATTTGTATTTGTACAGCGTAATAAGCTTTAAAAGTAGATAGTACTCTATTATTTTTGCAAAATCTTAGTTCTTACACTGACTACTATAAAGCCATGAATTCATTTATAGGTTAATAATGTGCACATTATATGTTTTCACTTTGTAAGTTAAATTACTTAATTATTATTTGATTAAAAATGAAAATACCCGTTTATATTTTAATCATTTGTTTTATTTATTGAGACAAGTTTTAAAAGCCCAAATCAGGGCTAGTGGCTCACGTTGGTAATAGGTTGAGAACCTGTGGTCTAAAGAAATATTTAGACAATGGTTAAACTTAAACAGAGCGCTCTATTACAAAATTAAGTAAAATCGTTCGGGAAGGCTACTCCTACCTACGCATATGCTAGAAATTGTAACGCCAGATCACTAATATCGTACTTCAAAGGGTTAAAATTGGACCCGAAAGACACATAATAAATTAATAACACAAGGGATGGCACAAAAGATCTTAAGTCGAGGTGCTTTTGTCAGGCCCGACCCAACTGTTGAATAATAAAACAGCACTGCGTTAAAATGTTATTATAGAATTTAAAAAACATGACCGTATTATAGAACAAAGGAAGGATTAAAAGAACGAGGTAATTAAACTAAGCTTAATGTAAAATCAAATGTTTTTCTCAACTACTTCTATGAGTGCACATTTGATTTTTATACAGAGATATGCAGTATTTACACATAAATAAACTTTATTTACTTTTTACTTCATAATTTAAAAATTATTAAACCGTAAACGTTTAACATTCTTTTACACGTTAAAGAACTACCAATTTAAAATCATTATATTTTTTATTTTTTCAAAATAACTCGAAAAAAACCCTTAGCTTAATCCAATTAAGTGCTTTTGAAAAAATTTCATATCCACTCAAACACAAAGAAATCCCTAACAACTATTATGTAACTAATTCGGCAGGCGTTGTTGCTTTTACACAGACTTGTATAGCTACTACTTCTATGAGTGCACATTTGATTTTTATACAGAGATATGCAGTATTTACACATAAATAAACTTTATTTACTTTTTACTTCATAATTTAAAAATTATTAAACCGTAAACGTTTAACATTCTTTTACACGTTAAAAGAACTACCAATTTAAAATCATTATATTTTTTATTTTTTTAAAATAACTCGAAAAAAACCCTTAGCTTAATCCAATTAAGTGCTTTTGAAAAAATTTCATATCCACTCAAACACAAAGAAATCCCTAACAACTATTATGTAACTAATTCGGCAGGCGTTGTTGCTTTTACACAGACTTGTATAGCCATATTAACCAGACTTCTTTTTGTTTTTTTATGTAACACCTTTAATAAACTTGATTTGATATATTGAATCTTTTATAATTGCTCCATTGCGGGGGACTTTTTTCATATTTGCATATAGGTAACATCATAAAAAATACTTCAGCAAACTGTCTTTTTTAGTTCCTTTATTGGCAATACATATAAGGACCACAAATAACGTTGGCACCCAGCAGCAGAGACCTGGGGCCTCTTAACTGTAACCGTTACTTGTGAGGAGGACCTTTAGATTGTCGTAATTATTTTTGTTAGTTTTTTTTCTTTTCCGGCTTTCAATCATTTTGACTCATTTATATAAATACAATTATTTTCATATATCTTTTTATATAAAATAAACTCGTTAATAGTCTTTAATTGCTAAATGTTGGTTAGTTTATTTTAAAATTTGTTTAATTTTATAAAGTTAATTTAAACAGGGTGGCAAGAAAACAAAACAGAGCCATTTCCAGGAACTTCGTCAACTATTTAGAAAAACGCTCAGAGCACAGAGTCGAATAAGATGTCTTCCAAAAGCTCTTATAATTCTCTATACAATAGTTTTTAAATTTTAAAATTTCACCAATTACTTATTGAGAAATTGGATTTTAAATGTGAAACTTATCTGCAAACAATTGCAAACGGTAAAAATGTCATTCATTCAAGTTAAGTACGCCAATGGTATAAATTTAGTACCTAGTATACTTTATACGAACTCAGTTGGACAACGCAAAAATCGGGGTATGGTTAATAATGCCACGTCGAGCATTAAGCTAAACTGAACCGTTTGTAATTGATTACTCCCGGTATTGTCCACATGGACTGTCGGCGAAACTTTAGTGATTGTATGCATCTTATTGGATAGAACTTAACCCTAATTGGCCAAATTTTATGGGCACTTCTCTCACCGCAAAAGTCGATGCCGGCAAAACACAAATCAGTGTTTACACAACTATTTACCAGTGCCGCGTTGTTATAAATACATATTTTTTTCCGTTTTATAGATATCTATTATCTCAGCTGACTACCATGAAGATATGACGGCCGGTCTATTTGAGAAATGGGCAATAAAGCAACTTTTACCTAACATTAAACCTAATTATTTAATAGTAATGGACAATACATCATAACATTCTTGACTACATACCAAAATTCCAAATACAACCACCAAAAAAGCAGATATATTAAAATTTTTAAATACTTAAAACATAGAAATATCTTTTAAAAACTGCACAAAAAAAATTGTTGGAACTTGTGAAACAACAAAATTTTAAGAAAGAATACGTCATAGACAAACTTTTGGATTCTTACGGTCATACAGTTTTGTGTTTGCCTCCATATTAATGTGTATTCAACCCTATTGAACTGATCTGGGCTGCTTTAAAGAACAAATTACGAAAGTGTAATCAAGCTCCTTAATTAAGCGATTCTGTTCTAATAAATATAAGAAAAGTAATTGATGAACTCAAGAAAACTGACTTATGGACAAAATGTGTTTACCACGTCAAAGAAAAAGAAAAACAATATTGTGTTTTGCCACAAATCCAACTGATAGTGATAAATACTCAAAAAGACTCAAGTACTGATGAGTGTTTCGATAGTGACTAATGTATAATAGTGTTTCGTTTAGGGTGGTAACCTGTCACGTAAGACAAAACAATACTTAAAGTTTTTGAAAAATTTCTAAAATAAGTTTAAAAATACATGCCAATCTACGAACCCAATTAAATAAGTTTTCAATTTAAATAGGTACTCGAAAACCGCTTATATTCATAAAAATACATTTCAAAATAAATACTTTATTGAGATTAACCCAATAATTATTTAATGCAGTAAAACTACTATTAAAATATCTGTTGTGACGCCTTTGCAACAACAAAGTTCGGCAAGCCGCCGGATGAAATATTGTTTTTATTCTTGTCCAACTGACTTTACTTTAGTTTTACCCAGTTTAGTTTACCCAGTTTTTTCTTGCACGGGATGGTAATCAACAAGAGGATATAGGAGCAACATAATTTATTTAAAAATTTAATAATTAATTGGTTCATTAAAAATTAATGATAAGTTTTTTAAAAATATTGAATTATTGCGAAAAAATTTAAAATAATTTAAATATACACTTCTTTTTCTTCTTTAATATATTATTAAACAGACTTTTATTTGTTGGTTTTTGTTAATTGGTTTTTAATAAATATAAAATAATAGTTTAAAACGTTATTGACTTTTGGGGACTTACCGACACCTATGGCGTTAACACTAATAAAAATTACTAGTACGAATACAGATTTAAAAAATTTCACTTGACAAGCCATATTCGAGAGTTCGTGATAGAAAACTAATATTAAATAATATCAAGTGAATTAAATTAGCAATGAAAACTTTGACCTTCCACTAAAAAATCATCATACATGCGTATCACTGTATTTCCGTTTCTATACATGGAACATGGACTTTTAGCCACTATTGATGATCATTGCAACCGATCATAAATAATTAGTATTTACTTACTTTATTTTGATATTGTGTCTTTGTCACATAAATAACGTTAAATTTACAAACAAAAATTGCAAATTTTTATACCCTTTTATAAGCCAGTACAACAAACAACTAAGCTAACAAAGATTAATTTAATTAAATGAACTTACCAAGATCATTTATTCTATTTAAAAATAAAAAATAATATTTTAATAAAGTTTATTTAAAAGTAGATAATAATATTAAAGCAAAATACTTAAAAATTAACACCCAGTAAAAGTTGACCCCTTTTAATAAATTTATAATAGAATGTCTGTTTAAAATGTTTCTAAATATTTTTAATTTAGTTATTGGGGTTTTTAAAGGTATTTTTCTTTCGTACATAAAATCCCACTTTAGAACACAGCTCAAAAATACACAATTATGTCTTCTCTTCCTTTTCTTCTTATAATAGGACCTGGTCCTATTTAGTTCGTTACGTTTAGCCTCCTTCGGAGCTCTTCCTGTGACGCTGAGCTCCAGCTTTTGTACCATCTCCTGGATGTTCTGCCTACCGGTCTTTGCGAGTTTTGTTTTTGCGACATGGCCCACTTTGCCCACCTTTCATCTGGCATCCTTTCCACATGGTCTTTCCAGCACCTCTTGCGTGTTCTAGCCCATCTTACTCCATCAAATATTTCTATTTCTTCTCTGATATTCTGGCTACTTATTCTATCCCTGAGGGTAACACCCTTGATGGTTCCTAGTATTTTCATTTCGTTCGTTCTCATTATTCTTTTTGTTGTTGATGTTTCAGCTCTGGTTTTGTACTCATTTGTGTGCTGTTACTGTTGTCTTGTATAACAGGCGTTGTAGGTCGTCTTCATTATCTGCTATACGGATTGCATCGTCTGCATAGCATAATATTTTAATGGTGCGATTGCCCATCCTATATCCAGCGTGCACTTTTTTAATATTTTCGATCATTTGGTCCATAATGATGTTGAACGGAGTAGGACTAAGGCTGTCACCTTGTCGTATGCCCGTATTAATTTGCACTTCCTTAGACAGTCCATCGTTCGTTTTTATTCTTGTTCTACTTCTGTTGTTCAGTTCTTGTATAATTCTTCGGCAAATGATGTTGTTCTGGTCTAGAATCTTGATTACGTCATCCAGTCGGACCTTGTCGAAGGCCTTGGTTAAATCCACAAAACAGACAAACAGGGGCTTGTTAAATTCTATCGATTTTTCTATCATTTGGCGTAATATGAATATTGCGTCCACCGTTGATCTATTGGACCTAAATTGGACTTGCTGCTCTTCGGATATTAGCATCTTTTCCATGAGCCTATTAGCGACTATTTTAGTAAAGAGCTTAAGGACCGAGCTCAGTAGCGTTATGTTTCCAAAGTTATCGGAGTTACTTTTCTTTTCTTTTTTATGTATAGGTATAGATATATTTACTCTCCATGCGTCTGTTATGGTTCCGGATCTAATTATCTTTTTGAACAGTTTGGTGAGTTCTTTCTGTAGTTTCATTCTCCCGTATTTGATGAGTTCATTATTAATATTATCGACGCCAGGAGTTTTTCGGTTTTTCAACTTCTGTGTTGTCGCTTGAACTTCTTCTATTGTTATTACATTTTCAATGTTCTCGTCATCTGGTAGAATCTCTATTCTTGATGTGTTTCCATCGGGGGTATTATAAATGTTTTCAAAGTGTTTCATCCATGTCTCCAATTTAATCTCTTTCACTTTCACCTCTTCAGTAATCTGTTTTTTCAATTATGTAATATTGTTTTATACGGTCAAGAATTTGAATACTTTTTAGACTCCTTACAAATAAACAAGGGTATACCTACTTCATTAAAAAAATTAAAGTAGTGTCAGATTTAAAATGTTTTCAACTACAATCTCCAAAACTTTTAACCTTATAATTTATTTATTATTTTAAGCGGTTTACATTCTTAAATTGGGAAACATTATTATAAAATGCATTATTCAAAGTTTTACTCATAGTTACTGCAAGAAATGATAATTTACATCAAGTGACTCTCTGTCTCTGTAAGCCACAAAATATTTAAAGGAGTCATTAAACAATAAAAATTAGGAATATTTTGTCAATATAGGTTAATTACATTATTATTATTTATTATCTTTTTTATGGTTAAAAAAAAGAATATATTATTAAGTAATTTGGTAAGCTAGTTAGTTCACAAATACCTATAATTTTCTTTACTTATTGTCAACAACACGTTAATAAATTATTACTTAAACAAAAATTACGAAAGAAATCCGGCATCATTAAAATTAAATTTTAATAACCATAACTATTCTAAATTCACGTCTCCTTGTTATATTATTTGTATGATTATTTGTTATTTGATACCTACAAATATGCGTGGGAAGAAGGGAAAAGTAATTAAAAATAAAAACGCACAATCAATTATGTATTTAGACATTTAATTCAACAACTATATTCATAGGTTATAAAAAAATATTTAATGATCAAGTAATATGGAAATGAGATTGAGTATATAAATCAAATATCTTTACTTTAAAGTATGATAAAAATATCGATAGCGTGTTTACCGAATTCTAATGAATTTAGTTATAATCTCAATTTTTATAAAATTCAATGGTAATTCAAGCACATTTTTTGTTTTAATCTGTGGAATAATATAAATATACTCTATATAAGTAAATGCATTATGTTAAAAAAAGAAATAAGTAACTTATCCATTTTATTTGTATTTTTTAATAATGAAATATAGTTTTATAAACATTTGCAAAAAAATATTTTAGATTTTTTTTATCTTAAACTTCAATTTAAAGATTATCTTACAGGGTCAAAATTAATGCCATTACCTGTAATGTCATACATTTTAACTTTATTTAATCATTAATTACTTTTCAACTGAATATAATTAAAATTACAATACTTTTTCTATTGGACAATAAACTGATTTTAGATAATAATGGATACTGTTGGTGTACCCTATACAGTCAATGCTAATAGCCAATAATAATAACTCGAGACAGAAAATCCAGATTCTCGTCATTACTTGACATTCGAGTTCTGTCACGCAATCATTACCAAGCTTGTTAAGGGTTATGATAATAATAAAGTCGTTTTATAATTTTCTCATTATTTATACTTTTAACACAAAGAAAAATTAAGATAATCCATAAATATTTTAACGGTGGAACGCTTTTTTATCTCGAAAAGTCAGTTAACGCTAACAAAAACTACGCTCGCTTGACCTTCGTCCCTATCACACTTAAAGGGGGCATCTTATTAATGTTTGTTTTCATTAATATGCAAATCGGTTAATTGATTTAATTGATTTTTCCATACCCTATCAAAAAATACGCACGCACGACCTTCGTCCTTATTATGCTCAGAGAATCTAACCATTGTTTCAGTTTTGTGTGGATTTTATCTATATCATTTTATCTATATGGCGTTAGTTAAAATATTGTTACTTCATTTGTTATTCTTAGTTACTTTCTAATCTCTACTCACTTTACATTGTATTTTATTTTTTATTATGAATGGCGTGTTTTTGTTTTCTTTCTGTTTTGTGTAAATAGCGTAGATAAAAATATCAATTGAAGACCACAGGCAAAGAAGGCGCTATGTCAAAAAACGGTATTCCGAGAAAACCCGTTCTAAAGCATTAGAACCTTTATATTTTTGTTCGTTAGGGTGAGTAATATTCCAAATGATACACAAATGTACCTTCCATGTTTATTATTAATGTTTATTTAGTAAATTAAATCAAGGAGTAAATAAATTCTACAAAAAGTAGAAAAAGACACCTTATTACAGAAAAAAAAGGTAAAAACGCGCTTTGTCATATGATTTATAACAAAACATTAACCAACTTTTTCATAAAAAAAAATATCATTTGTCTAAAATTATTAACAATAATTTATTTTTGCGGTGGCCAGTGTCAGTTTCTTGAATATGGAATGCTGTCAAAGTATTGCTGAGCTTCGGGTCCGCAAAAGTTTTTAAGATCTTGTAAATCTTTCCACTTTGCATGACTCAATGGTAATGGACCTAAAATTTTAAATTCCCTATAGTAAAACTATTTAAAAATTTGTCATACACTAAACTCACCATTAAATAACAAATCGGGAAGATTAAATTCTTCAACTTTAAGCAGTTTATTAGGTCAAAATTTTCTGTCTGTTATGGGGCTTGATTCCCACATCCCATTGTATGTGTTTCTGAAGTAGATTAATTGGGGATGTTTTCTCACAATCTTCAGTTCTCTTATTGGTCTCGTTGAAAATGGACATTGTCTTCTATATCTGGGCTTCAAAAAGGACGTCCAATTTCTAAAAAGACCTTGTTTGGCTTCAACAACTTCAAGGGGCATAGGCTTTGCCCTAGCAGATTTGAAGTGATCGTACCAGTCCGTGGGTAATTCTGCACGTATTTTTTGGTTAATGAGACCAAAATTTTTGTCACATTCCATGTAACTATGGCCTCTAATTGGAAATGTTATTTTAACGGAATCTAGTTTTTTTCAGTATGTACTATGTAATGAAGAGCACGAATTAAAGTGTAATTTTTATTTTGGCCTCCACTACATCACTATTTTCAGATTCCGACATATTTATTATTTTTACATCAAGCACCACGTGTTGAAAAAGACAAACTAAGCCATAATTTACTACGAAATGAATAAATAACAAAAACGCAATGGCTAGTTTGACTAAGCGCCTTCTTACCCAGCACCGCACTGACATAGCGCCTTTTTAGGCTGTTCGTCGATATTAAAAATTAAAATTACTCCCGGCTGAGCGCATTTATAGCCTGAATGATAGGATAGGGTGAAACTTTTGAAATTTTTCTAATAGATGGCAGTGATAACTCAATTTCCTTAAAAATTGACATAGCGCCTTCTTTGCCTGTGGTCTTCAATTGGTATTCTCACTAACTTTGTATGTTCACACCCACTTTACTCTGTAAATTGGTATTCATATGCAAATCGGTTAACTGACTTTTGCCGTAGTGCCGCTATATACTGATTACATTAAAATGAATAAAAATTTGAGCTACAAACTTTAAGAAACTACCAACAATTTCCTTAGTCACATCTATAACTAATTTGATACAAAGTTTTTTTCGCAAATAACAGTTTTATGTTGATAATTATTATTTGATAATTGCTCAACTGCAAACACGAATAAAATCAAAAGCAGTACTTCAATTAGGAAGAATTTAGACAATAACCACAGAATCCCATTAATTTATTACCAATATCCTTGTAATGAAAACCTTTTCTTATCATAATGATAATATACGGGATAAATCAAAACATAACTCATCTACTTATTTAAACTTCCACGAACAAAATGGAAATTTTTATATCCGAATCATAAAGCTAAGAACTTATTTATTTCAAAAGTTAATTGGTTAAACCAAAAATTCAAATAGTTTAGATTTGTGATTTGATTTTCATTTAAAAAATACACAAAATAGAGCTTTGGATAGGGATAAATTGTTTTTCCATTTTAAAAATACCAGTAGATAAGACAACGTATATTTTTTAAAATTGAGATTACACTTATTAAAATTTAGGAACTGGATGTGTAATAAACACAACTATTTATTTATTAAAATATCTCTTTAAAATTGAAGCAGGAAAATCTTACCTATACATATAAGTTTAGTCCGTCTATTGCCATTTGGGACCAGATCAATCAGCATTCTACATATTCTATCAATGTTTTACTTTTTTAAATCAATATTAATGTAATTATTTATAGAAATATATTCTTGTTGTAAGACACTTACTCTATTTTTCTGTGTTTAATTATTATAAAATTTTTGTAGAGTTTTTCGTAAGGATACGACTGTAAAACATAAACCAAACAGCAATAAACGGACTTTATCGATAAATGATTGCATCAAGCTTAATCACGATTCTACCTCTAGGCCAGTAGAATATTAAAGATTCCATAAAATGCCACAAAGTCGTCAGAAGTACTGTTACTTACATAAATATTAATTTTGTAAGTAAAAAGAATGGAAATTTCAAAGTGTTGATGGTTTTACATAGTGCTTAAAATAAGTAATCTACGAATATCATGGCGAATTTCGTTAACAGTTTTTTTTTTGTGTTGGAGTTATTCACAACAATAAAAAATGTATATCTACCCACTCCACAATAATTTCATTTTTGTTGCCACATCAAACTCAAGTTCGTTCATCTACTTATTTACCATTTTATCAAAAATTGCCTTACTGGTGTCCCTTTACCAGCCGTTTTTTTTAAACATAAAAACGTTTAATATATGCTCAATATTTTAACTAAAAAATCCCACTGAGATAACTGTGTTAAAGAACCTAACTTTCGTTTTCTCTAATCCTTAAAATATTTTATTAATTTAATCTCAAAATTGTTCCAAAATGTATCAGAAGACATACCTATATGTATTTTATGGGTACATCTTAAAAAATTGACAATCAAAGTTAGTTTGCAAAAAGTAGGTAAGTAGGTATAGTTCAGATAAGACGAAAATAAGTTATATTCAAATGTTAAAGAGTTTAAAACAAGTTATTTATTTAAAAAATGTATACCTACGTACGATTATTTGTAAAAAATAATAATAATTAAAAACAAAGTGTTTAGTCAAAGAGTGCATTTGTTGAGATATTCCAATGACAATGTAAATACGATATTTTTTTTTATTATTGGCAACAATAAGACCTAGTAAATTTAATAAATAATTTAAAATAAGGAATTATCAATCTACAAGACAAAATGTATGACATTTGCTAGAGAACCAACAAGATGTAAGCCGGTTATAAATAATGAAATTGTCGAGCAAGTCACAACTTTTAGATACCTTGGAGCGAATATCTCTAGCTGCAACGAACCAACTAAAGATTTAAAATCCCAGATCAACAAAGCGTCGTTAACGTTAGGTTGTTTAAGAGCCGTCATATGGGACAACAAACATAAAAGTATCGACAGTGAAGTTCGCATATACAAAACATGCGTAAGACCAATAATCACCTATCGCATAGAGACCCGAGCATACAGAAACAAAATGTATGTTAATAACGGCAGAGATGAAGACTTTAAGGTCAATAGCGGGAAAGACACTACGTGATAGAGTGAGGAGCGCAACAATAAGAAAGACATGCAAGGTGGAAGATGTAATCAGATGGGGACGAAAGCGCCGAAGATACTGACGGGACCACGTAGAAAGAATGGACCCCGAAAGAATAGCCAAGATTGTGCTAAATTAAAATCCAGATGGTAAAAGGCCAATCGGTAGACCACCAAAAAGATGGAAAGATAGTTGGACATCTTTATCACAGGAGAATCAACAACACTGACCAGCCTTCGAAATAAACAGACCAAAAGGTCTTTACAACGAATAAGAAGAAGAAGAAATTTAAAACTTTTAAAAACAATTAAACATAATTTTTGATAAGTAGTAACAGAAATACATGACATCAAGAAAAAAGCAAGAAAGAGATGGTATCAAGTGGCACAGAATAGAGATGAATGACAAAAAAATAGGGGAGGCCTACGTCCAGAAGTGGATGGAAAAAGGCTGACGAAGAGAGAGAGAACAGAAATACATTATGTATCTGTGTGTTTTTTTTTATTATCTCCAATAAAAAGAATAGGAAAACAATGACGTAACAGATGATACATTTATTAAAAAATTTATAATTAAATTTAGTGTTATTGTAACAAAAAAAGCTTTCCTAAAAGTATAGCCATTTAAATTAATTTTCCATTCTTTTGACTTACTTTATAGTAAGGATAATACCGAGATACTTTAAAAATACCACAATGTACATAGTAACAATTTAAATGCAGTTACATATTCGTGATTTTAATGTGTTGGAATAATTTTTTGGTCTGGTAAAAATTTTATTAGATATGTGTGATCAGCCTTCCGAAAAACAATTTAGCGTATAAAATATATATTATAGGTACATTATATTTATTTATGTGCATAAATTACTTGTTAGATGATATTAATTATCCATTTTTAAAATAATCTATTTTGTTTATAGATACATTATATTTTTATAATTATACTAATTAGAACTTCTATTTTATGTATTTTTATTTAATTTATAATTAATTTATTTAAAAATAAATTACTAAAACTAAATTAAATCTGTGAATAAATAAATGTAGCTTATAATTATAGTTTAGTCATCTATAACCCAAGCTGTTAGGTTAGGTTAAAAAGGTGGTTCGTAGAGAAACCACTTAGGCTTATTGACCCGTTGCAATGAACGGCGGTGCCTTTCCCCTCTACCGTAAGAACCAGTTGGAACTTTTAATAAAAAGTGTGAGGTCTTTAATGCTAACTGAGCTGAGATCAGATAAGTCATCAAAGTTTGCTTGCCCCAGTATAGAAAGCTGTTTTCTGCCTAGGACAGGGCAGTGACAGAGAAGATATACCATTGTTTCCTCCTCTTCCTCATCGTGACATCTTCCACAGAAGTCGTGTCGTAGCTCTGCGATTCCCATGCGAAATGCATGGGATCCACTTGCCCAGTGTCCTGTTATGGCCGCGATCGCATTTCCAATGGACTCCTTTGATAGAGTTAAGACATCATTAGTTCGAAGTAGATCTAGTTTAGGCCAAATCTGTTTTGATGATGTGCATGTGGGTTCATTTTGCCACCAGTAGTTAGCTTTTTAAACTAATTTGTTGTGCAGGACAAGCCGGCAGTTTGCAATCGTTACTCCTTGCTGGGAGGGTGGTGCCCTCTCTTGTTAGCTCGTCCACCTTACAGTTGCCTGGTATGTCCCTGTGTCCGGGTACCCAGACAATGTGAACTCTAAACTTAGATGCTAACTCATTCCGGACGGCTCGGCATTGCACCGCTGCACTAAAGGTCAAGTAGACTCAGTCCAGTGATTTGATAGCAGCCTGACTGTCGCAAATAATGGATATCTCGCTGAACTTTTGTTTATTGTGGGCTGTACAGACAGCTGCCTCGGTAATGAGTAGAGTAGAGTTCTGAGTAGAAACTGCAACCTACTCTTCCTTCTAGTTTAGAGCCGTTTGTATAAATTACGAAGCCTAAAACTTACTTTATAGTTTCCTCTAGTTGGGATATTTCGTTCTATGTATACAAAGTACACGAACTCTCTTAGGGTATGCCCATAACGACGCACCACACTTTGCACCGCATATAGCATTGTACCATAGTATGGATCCTGCCTCGTACAAAGTTTTGCATTCGAGCAACAAAGACAAAGCTACTGTTTATTAATGTTTTTTTTTATTCATCATGCACAACGCGCCATATGCAATGGTCAAAAAATACCAAGCTTGATTTTAAAGTACAGTGCTATGATAACAGGCTATGTGCGTGGCAAGAGTCAGTGCACGTTATGGCTAAACGTATTTAATTTTAACTATAACAGTATTTTTTTAACTGTGCCTATAACATTTGCTTCGCACATGGATGACCTAACAGCCAAGTCTCTAAAGATGGAAATATCACTGACCAAAACAAAGTGCTTAACAACATCAAAAACCCCTCTTGGATGCAAAGTAATCGAGCAGAAAATGAAATTTAACTACCTTGGCATAAAACTTTCCAGTTTTGGTGATATTGAAGCAGAGATGAGAAATCAAACATCGAAACACTAAATCGAGAATCTACAAGACCGTCGTGAGGCCGGTGATGACATATACCGCAGAAATCAGGCCAGAAACAGCGAAAACCAAAAGACTCCTAGAGATAGCTGAGATAAGGATACTCCGTAGAATCACTGGAAAGATGCTGCTGGATAGATATCTGGATGCTGGATAATATCAGAACAACCTTTAAGGTCAAGAACATCAATGACTGGGTAGAAAACAGGAAGAAGGAAAGAAAAAATGTCTATTTTTTTTAAACTCAAAATTTATCTTCAATTGACAATTTCTTTTATGTTCATATTTAATTAAATATGGCTTTTTAACTAACCTTTTTTGGCTGCAACAACCCAATGGTCAAATAATTTTCAACTTTTTAATTTTTTTCATTCATTTTACAACTTCCAGATACATTTTTTTTATATTATTTACGTCTAGATTAAGTTTTCTTTAACAAATTCTTGCCAAGATGCAAATATTACAATAAACAAAAAATTATACGTATTCTTAAAATTATTCTTATTTTAGAAATAGGCACTTTTTTAAATTAATAGATAATAAAATTTATTTTTTTTTATGGGAAATGTTTAAATAAAACATTCACTTTACTGTAAACCACTTTCATTTAAAGAATTTTAGTTTAAATACAATTCAGATGTTGTTGTTGTTGAATTTTTACAAGTATCTCGTTATTAATCTCGTAATTCTATTAATATTATTATCATTAAAAGTACATTATTTATGATATGCAAAGCAGACGAATTGATTGGAAAATTGTCGAAATAGAGCAACTCTATAAAATTATTAGTCTTGAAATTGGTGTCACACGTATATAACCCTAATTGTACAATAAATGTATTATAAATCAGTTTAGAATAATGTTCATATACAAAAAAAAACCTTCTTAACTTCATGTACATTATTTTAAGTAATTTGTCTTTACGGAAGGTAATGGACATGTTTACCGAATAAGATTATTTTTAGTTGGGTTGTAAATTAAAATAGTTTTTATTTCTTTCCATGCCAAAATAACGGTCTTTTCGGCCACATTTCAGTCCCAAAATAACGACTTTTGTGACCTGCTTATTTTGCGAACAGTTTAAAGTACAGCGCGCTCTTACCAGAGTGAGCTACTTTGCATAGTTAGATACGACGGCAGTCTAAGAGCTTGTGTATTTATCTTGGATTGCAATCCAAGATAAATACTTCATGGTCATCGAGAACAAGTTAAAGGAGACTCTCCAACAATGTCCATATATTACACGCTCAATGCCCTAAAGTCAAATCCCAACAAAACGCAAGTAAGCGCTTTTCATCTTAATACGCATACGAATACACAAAGACCCCCATATATCTTGGCGTAACCCTGGATAGAACCCTGTCTTATAAACATCATTGCCGCAACACAAGACAGAAAGTTGAAGCAAGAAATAACTTACTGCGCAAACTTACAAGCAGTAAATAAGGCGCAAATCCAGACGTTGTCAGAACAACAGCACGAGCGCTATGCTTCATGTCCGGTGTGGAGTCGCTCAACGCATGCAAGGTGGATAGAGCCCTAAACGAAACAAGCAGAATTACATCGGGATGCATGAGAGCAACGCCACTAGATCACCTCTACAGAGCTGCTGGATTTGAAACACCATTCAATCGCATAGCGTCAGCTGAACACGTCGAACGATTTAAGCAAGTCTTTGATGAACGCCCCATGCTATATGGACAGGAGCACTACAAAAAAAGACTTAATTCCAGAAAAAATTTCCTTGAATGCGTGAGTCTGGACCCTCCACAACATTTCCCGATTTGCAAAATCCCTCCACCAGGACATTAACAGGACTGGTCAACCTGGAGAACATTGAATAGAATAAGAACGGCAGTAGCACCTGTTAAAATTAAGTGGGAGCAGTTGAAACAGAGCGATGCCCTATGCGAATGTGGAGAAATACAGACCATGGGCTATCTATTAGTATTTCAACAATGCCCAGCAACGTGTACCCTCGACGACCTTTGGAAAGCAAATAAAAAAAGACTTGACGTAGCCAGATACTGGGCGGAAAAGCTTTGAGATGTTCGGACTCAAAAAAGTAAAAAAATAAGAGCTTGTGTATTCATTCGGATAAACGAAATCCTGTTGTTATTGAAAAATAAAATGAAAAAACAAATTATGGATTAAAAATGGAGTGCGTTACACTTTGCGGTATGGCCAAGTGGTGGCGTTGAAACAAGTGAGATATTATACGCTATTTTAATAATTTTAATATTAATTACTTAAATTTACTTTCGGCTTGGGAAGCAAGAAAAATAGTATGCAAACCACGGCAAAAATGTAAGATGCCCTGACATCTACGGCTTTTATATCACATCCGCCAGGAAATCCAACTTTTTGGCATATGGTCGTAATATATACTATTTATCGTACAAAGTATTTCCTGTTTTTAACAACATTTGATGAAAATTTATAAACGCAACAGCTGGTACGTTTAATATTAATGTTAAATAAGTTTTTCACAAAATATTAAAAAAAAATTATTTTTTTTATCACATCATTATTTTGTTTGATTTTTTTATTAAACATAAAGAAGTGGTATTGCTGTTAAAAAAAATTTAAAACACTTTTCTTTTAAATTTTATTTATTTATAACTTATTTTTGAATTGATCTTTTTAAACCAACAATTAGCTGTGGTTTAATTTGGACCTTTCATGATTTCTAAGTATTCTTTCACTTTAAAAATTTCATCCTGATAATAGTTATAATTTTAAAAATTGTAATAATTTTTTGGCACCTATACTTTTAAAAAAAAGTATGTATTTTTTCTGTCCCGTTATTTTTTACATTTTTAATACAATATGAATTAATGAGCAGCTCCATTTTTTTCGATAATAAATGAATGAATTTTTTTAAAACTGTATTGTACATTTTTATATTTTACGGGTTGGTGTGAACATTACTCCAAACTTTAATTATGAAACTGTGTTAACTTGTGCTACTTGATCAACATTATAGATTGGCAACAGCTTATTTTTCTCGAAAACGGAGAATAAACATTTTCGTTTTATTTTATACTTTATATAATCGTTTATGTAGATGATGTAGATGTGATGGACTCTTCTTCTTGGTTGTGTTTCGCAATGGCTAAAAGAATCATTGTTAGTTCTTTTTTGTTGACTTTTCCATCTTGACTGTAGTCAACGCCACGCAGAATTGTCTCTTCGAACTCTTGAAGATCCTGAGCATCATAATCCTAACAAAAAAACATTAAAACTATTAAGTTGAGACTTTGACTAAATGTTCTGGCTGAATCACCAATATTTTATATCCTATCTTTTTAAATATTTTTCAAACCATTTAAAACAAAAGCGTATACAATAAAATAGCTTATAAAGTAAAAAAAACTCCCCTTAAAAAGGTGCAATAAAGTACAATATTAAAAATTCCTGTTCCCCTTATGTGAAATTTGTAAATAAATGAATGAAATATTATGGGTATAGGGGAACCCGGGTCAGCACTGGTACCCCTGCACTCCCTGCCCTCCTTGTGTACCGAAGTTAAAGTTTGCGTCGCCATTCAGTTCACCCCGAGCATGCGGGAGCGCTTGTTATTTGGAGCTAGACGAAAAAAAAGTAGTCATATTTCCAACTATTTTTTTTTAAATTGCGCGTCAACTGTTTTTACTAGAAGCAGGTATTATGTAAAATAACATTTTAAATATATATTTAGCCCAACAACTACATATTTTATAACTATTAAAATTGTGATTTAGTAAATATTTCATTCTTTTTAATGACCTTACAATAAATATTTGAGCTTGAGGCAATATAGGCACATATGTGTCCATATTGTCTAACTTCCAAACCCAGTGGCAGCAGAAACACCATCTTCAGGTCCATCATCATCTTTTAAAATTTTATCACCAGCCAATATTATATTTATTCCTGAAGCTATGAAACAATAGAGAAAATAGAGAAAATGTAGGAAACGAGAAAAGACGAATGTAATTACAAGTTCACCGTACAACAAAAAACTCGAGAAAGGGGAAAAAATGAAGAAGGTTTATTTGCAGGTGAAGATGACAATGATGATGAATCCCTTCGTATTTATTAATTTTGTGCTAGATTTTGGTTAAATGTCGTAGTAATGCCCATATTATCCAGTGTATGTCAATTGTGCTCCTGCCACGGGGCAATACGAGCAACTTTTTTTTATTTTTATGGCTCATTAAAATAAATATAAAATATTGTTGCCTAATTCCCAGAAAAACTAAAGTTTATTAAAAGTATTTTAAATAAATAACCTGGATTTTTATTATAACTCAAATTACGGGGTTCATGCTTAGAGTATGCTTAGAGTATGCTGCCCCGGACTCCCCTACAAGAATAAAATAGTGTGTGTGGTTAATCCACCAGATGTAAATTGCATAGCCAGATTTGTAACAACATATTTAGCTAGTTAAAACCGCTTTAACAACCTTCTAAAACTGTAGTAATTGGATAATGAATTAAATGCACTTTGGAAGAAGCTGTATATACCTCTGTACTTTATAACTAATTTAAATGGTTATTCATCCAGTACATAATAATGCAGGGAGCCTTGTAAAAAAATAAAAAATATAATGCAAAAAAATAACTTTACTATAATTTTCTTTAAAAGCAGAGTATAGTGCGCGAGTTTGTGTACATGTTAAAGTCAGAACAACCTAAAGGAAGAAATTTAGTAGTATATAAGTATTTAGTTTTAAGATTTTACCAGACTTACATTGATCAGTAGTGATCAATTTTAATACCTCAAACGCCGAACAGCGTCATAAACAAAAAAAAATAATTTTCTTCTACCAAGCGAAATGGATGTAAAACCACAACACATGGACCGTATACAGCCTACTGGTCAGGAGTTCCGAAAACCAGCAAAAGTTCTCTGGGCGTTGGTGTGATACTCTCTGCTAGAATGGATGAATGAGTGACTGAATGTGTAAGCCCAAGACTCCTCTGAGTGAGGCTGAAGGTTGGACTTACTCGAATGTTTTTGCTAGGGATTTATGCCCCACAAGATGCGCAGTGAAACCAATCTTTAAAAGTCCAAGATTGAAAGATTGAAAAAGAAAATAATGGACAGTCGGGCATACTGCGGTGCAGGTATTGACACAGACCACTTCTTAGTAATGAGCCGAATAAGAAGTCTCTTTTAGCGGTGGCGGCATCGTGTGCATGAATCAAGTAGTGTACTAGAGCATATAAAAGTTGAGAATTTGCAAGAAGAGAAGTTTGTTGGTAGATTGATCGAAAAATTTGACAGTTTAGATAAAGCATATGAGATTGAAGAATTGTGGAAACCATTCATGGAAGGAATCGTGGATATTGCTATTAAAGTCTGTGGTGTGAGTAAAAAAAGGAAATGATGCAAGTAACAGAAAAGGTTCAAAAAGCAGTGTCAGAGAAAAAGAAGGCCTGGCTGAATTGGCTGGCTACAAAAACCAATTATAAAACGCAATAGGCAACGATTGAGGATGTAAACAAGGCAGAGAATGAGTATAAAGGTTAAAAGGTGCGGCAAAAGAGGTTGTGGCAAGAAAGAAGAAGAGTGATAAAGATGAATTTGATACAAGATTATCTGACAATTTCCAAAACAATATTAAACTCTTCTGGAAGTCCATAAAAACAGCCAGAGGTAAAAAAACTTCCTCGCAACTGGAAAGAATCAGAAACCAAGATGGTAGTATGGTTAAAGAAGAGAAATGCGTATTAAAGAGACGGAAGAAATACTTCGAAAGTTTATTTGAAAAAGAGGATACACAAGTACAGGCCCCATTCGGTGACATGAGTGAAAGTTGCAATGAAAGTAAAATTACTACGACAGAAATTGTGGAAGCATTGAACAGTATGAAATTGGGTAAAGCTGCTAGGTATAATAGAATAATAGTTGAAATGCTAAAGGCTGGACAAAACGTGGTAGCTAATCTACTGTACCACTTTTTTAACCTTTATTGAAGAAGTGGTAGCGTACCAGATGACTGGTGCAAGGCCGTTATCGTGCCGCTTTACAAGGAAGAAGGTTCGCTGCAGGACTGTAAGAACTACCGAGTTATTAGTTTACTCAGCATAGTCGGCAAACTGTATGCAAAGATATTAATTAAAGAGTAACAAATGAAACTAAGAAGATAATATGAGATGTGCAAGCAGGATTTAGAAGAGGGAGGAGATGTATGCATCAGATCTTTTCATTACGAGGTCTAGTCGAAAAATTCATAGCCAGAAGTCGGAAGATCTATTGCGCTTTTATAGACCTGAAAAAGGCCTATGACAGAGTGGTAAGGAGTAAATTGTGGTTGACATTGTCTATGTGAGTGGTAAGCGGTAGTTTAATACGAGCACTGAAATCACTTTACGAGGATTCCACTGCTTGTATCAGGATAAACGGAGCTTGAAAAAACTGGTTTGCCATCAAAAAAGGTGTAAGACAGGGATGTGTGGCTTACCATGGTTGTATAACTTATACATAGACGATTGTTTAAAATATTTGTGAGAGAGTACGTATGGATTGAAAATGAATGATTTGATCGTTGCCTTCTTTACGCCGATGATCAAGTCATATTAGCGTCATCTGAAGAGGAATTGCAGGCTTGGGTTAATGTTATGCATGATGCTTTGATAATCAAAGGGATTAAAATAAATGTATGCAAAACGAAAGTAATGGTTTTTGAAAGAGAAGAAAGCATGACGAACTATGAAGTTTTGGTTAAGGGAGAAAGAGTGGAACAAGTAAATGAATTTGTGTACTTAGGTTTAAAGTTAACGAGAGATGGAAAGTGTGACAGTGACATTGAGCGAAGGGTGTTGGCAGGAAAACAAATGAATGGGGCACTGCATATATTTATGAACAGCCAGAAAGTGTCAAAAAAGGCACGTCTGGCTGTGCATAGAGGTGTGTTGGTTCCTTTACTTATGTATAGTAGTGTATGTTGGGTTTGGCAGAAAAAGCATGAAAATAGGATTAATGCTGCGGAGATGAGTTGTCTGAGAAGTATAGCCATAGTGACTCGGTTGGATAAAGTAAAGAATAGTGAGATAAGAGAACGCTGTGGTGTAAAAGATGTGGTTACAAAGATAGATAAAGGATTTCTTAGATGGTTTGGACACTTAGAAAGGATGGATGAAGGAAGATTGACGAAACAATTTTATAAGGCGATTGTGAAAGGACAAGTCGGTAGAGGTCGACCTAGGTGAACATATCTCGATTAAATCAACATTGTTTGGAAGAAAGGCCAGGTCAAGAGTACCAACAACCGACGAGCATATATGAGAGCACTAATGAAAGTAGAGGAAGCAAAAGATATGTGTATGAACCGTAGCAAGTGGAAGGAAGTAGTCTCTGCCTATCCTTACAGGAAAATGGCGTGACTATATGTACAGTGCAACGGAAGTAGCTTTGCGGGCGACTAGACAGTGACAAAAATGCGAGGTTCTGAAATTTGTTCGTATTAGATATAAATGTACTTCTAGATGGTATAAAAGTAAACACACATTTTAACTTGTATGAGGTTTATTTGCCAAGTCAAGGGCTTTTCGAAAATTGACGTTTTCAATAAAAGGATTTTTAGGAAGCTGGTTTTCGAATTAAGCAAATTTGCAACATAATTTAACGTGGTGATTTGTACATAAAATTAACTGTTTTTAAACAAGTCTAGTTCTGGAACAAAATATTTGTGCAATGATAACTATAAAATAACCAATTTAATTTTTTTTTAAATTATTAGTAGTAGTTTTTTAAAAACAAATTTTTAGCAAGATAAAATGCTGTAGAACAAAATTTTGGAAAAACGACAAGCATGTATTTGCATACGCAAAAAGTTTTGCATTCTAAGCGTCTCTATCAATGGAACTAGAATATTAATGACGGTTGAGTTTGAGAAAGTTTAAAATTTCTTGGTCATTGTATTGTAGCTAGAGAGTACGTTATACATACTGATTATTGAGATCTACTAAAATATTATTTACCTAAACACCAGGAAATAAATTTAATAAGCTATTTTAAAATAAAATTAATCTTATAATAATTTTCATTGTCAATAATTATAATAGGAAATACAATTAATACTTACTTTTTTAACTAGTTCCAATAAATCTTTAAGAAAGCCACGCAATTCTTCATTTTCTATCGTACCATTGTTATCCTAAGACAAACGATTAATTTTAAAGACATTTATAAAATAAAGACAGTTTTAATTTACAACAAAAATTGATTTATTACCATACATTTGTCACATTTATTTCTTAGATATTTATAAAATTACATGTGGACCCAGTAATGTAATTGGACAACGAAAAAAATATATTGAATTTAAAAATATATTGAATTTAAAAATTTTAAATGGTGATTACAATCATACCGATGAGACAAATTTCGGTTTCTATAAAACGCAATACATTCTAAAAAACTTTCTTGTCTTTCATGCTCTTTCAACTAAATCTTTATTGATCAGAAGTTGAGCGTTGGTTTTAATCTCTGTGAATAGTTTTAGTTAATTTTGTGATGTTTAAATGTAATCTGGTACACAAATAATATAATTAATAATAAAATACATCAATAACAAATATAACTTTCATGTTTTATTTAATATTGTAACATAAACATAGGTACTCTTTTACCAGTTTACTTATGTATGTAGGTACTAATATTTATATTGTATCATTTAACATGTATTTTTTGTTTTACTAGTGTTATGTAACTATTTATTATAAGTTAAATATTTTACGAATATCGGTATTTTCTTTTATACCTACCAAAATATATTGTTTTTCTTTCGGAATAAAATGATGTATTACGAGGATTCCACTACTTGTGTCAGGATAAACAAAGCTTGCACTAACATAGAAAAAGGTGTGAGACAGGGATGTGTGGCTTCGCCAAGCTGTTTAGCTTATACATAGACAATTATTTAAAAGATTTAAAAGACAGTGCGTATGGATTAAAAATGAATGATTTGATCGTCAAATACCTTCTTTACGCCGATGATCAAGTCATATTAGCGTTATCTGAAGAGAAGTTGCAGGCGATGGTTAATTTTATACATGATACCCTGAAAATCAAATGGATAAATGTGGGCAAAACAAAAGTAATGGTTTTTGAAAAAGAAGAAAGCATGACAAACTGTGTAGTTTCGATTAAGGGAGAAAGAGTGGGTGTTGGCAGGAAAACAAATGAATGGGGCACTGCATAGCCAGAAAGTGTCAAAAAAGGCACACCTGGCGGTGCATAGAGGTGTGTTGGTTCCTACACTTATGTATGGTAGTGAATGTTAATTTTGGCAGAAGAAGCATAAAAATAGGATTAATGCTGCGGAGATGAGTAGTCTGAGAAGTATAGCCGGAGTGACTCGGTTGGATAAAGTAAAGAATAGTGAGATAAGAGAACGCTGTTATGTAAAAGAAGATGTGGTTACAAAGATAAACAAAGAAATTCGTAGATGGTTTGGACACGTAGAAAGGATGGATAAATGAAGATTGACGAAACAAATTTATAAGGCAAGTGTGAATGGACAAGTCGGTAGAGTTCGACCTCGGAGAACATATCTCGATCAGATCAATATTGTTTTGAAGAAAGGCCAGGTCAAGAGTACCAACAACCGACGAGCATGTATGAGAGCACTGATGAAAGTAGAGGAAGCAAAAGATGTGTTTAAGAACCGTAGCAAGTGGAAGGAAGTAGCCTCTGCCTACCCCTATGGGAAAAAGGCGTGACTTTATGTATTTATGTATGATAAAAAACGAGTGTCGAACGATTTGTTACACAAAAATTCTTGTGTTTTCCGATAATCGATAAAATAAGAAGAAGGCGGTAGCGTAATGCCATACTTCTTCGGTGTGACTTACAGAGCCCGCCATACCGACGCGAATACATTAATTTAAAAAAAAAAACAATTTAACCATTTGTACTATTTCACACTCGAATTTTGAGTGGTTTTAAACGTGAATCTGACCAATTACATTGCGCTGGGTACCAAGTGGGTGCACGGAATGTCTTAATGCGTCCCGTATACCGGCTTGTAATTGTTTTCGACGCTTTGCTCGCCGCTCCACTATTTCAACCTAAAGCCGGTCACACACTATCGAGAAATCTTTACGAATTAACTGTTTAGTGGCCAACTGTACAATTATATCGAACGTGTGTATAAAAAATCATTGTCGATCTTTGACTGTACAGTTGGTCGTTGTGAAGTTAAACTTGTCAATCGAGAAATCGATGTCGGTCATAACGGTGCAGTATTTTCGTACGTGTGTAGCGAACGGACGGTGAATTCTTCAGTTGACGAGACTGAGACTTTAGTAATTAGTCTGAACACTAAGAAGAAGAAAGCAGAGTCCGGCGAGAACTTCTGGAAGAATTTATCGATGCGTTATCTGGAGTAACCAGGGACAAAAGATGTGAATAAGTTGCTTCATCCATTCTCAATTAATTATACCAGTCTTTTGGAGCGAATTTAAATTTATTTAATAAATCTACATGCTTTTATGTATTTCGTCTTGTTAACCACTTTTTACACCACACGCTGCGTGGTTTGCGGTTTTTCTTTTTTAAACACATGACTAATCCTAGAATCGCAAGAGCGTCATCGTCGTCACACATCATGCTTGCACAATTCATCAAACGACTGAGCTATTTTTCGTATGTGTGGACACCACTACGGTTTCAGATAAAACTGTACAGTTTCTATTGCACAGTTTTTTCGTATTTATTTATTTATTTATTTAGCGTATGGCGTACACAATATAATATAACAGAAGTTACAGTTCATAATTTAATGTCTATCGCCCTATTGCATTGCTCTCAGTCATATCCAAAGTTATGGAAGAAGCGATTAACACAGAACTTATCAAATATCTAGAGAAATTTGAGATAATCCATGACAGACAATATGGATTTCGACAACTTTGGTCTACTGGAGATTTGCTGGCTTATGTCACTCAGCTCTGGACAAACACTATTGAAAAGTTTGGTGAATCCCGTGCAATAGCCTTGGATATATCTAAAGCCTTTTACCGCGTTTGGCACCAGGCATTGTTAAGTAAATTATCTGCCTACGGTCTCCCAACCAAACTGCGCCAATGGCTCTTGAGCTTCATGCAAGATCGCTCCTTACATGTGGCAGTTGACGGTATTTCTTCTGATGCGTTTAAAACTAATGCCGGGGTCCCCCAGGGTTCCATCCTGTCCCCCACCTTATTTCTTTTACACATCAACGACCTCTTGAAAACCACCACAAACCCCATTTACAGTTTCGCAGACGATAGCACACTTGTCTCAACTTTCACATCCTATCGATCACTTTCGGTGAATGATACAATTATACTCAGGCAGGAACAGGTTGATTCCATCAATAGAGATCTTAAAGCAATCATCGAGTGGGGAACCAACAATCTTGTACAGTTCAACGCCCAAAAAACACAAAGTGCCACGTTTTCCAAGAAAGTGAATTCCTCAAATCATCCCATCACAATGTCCGGAAATACCCTTGAACCAAGTCCGTTCATCTCGATTTTGGAAGTCCAATAATATGTCTTGGCATGACCATGTTGCTAACATCGCAAAGTCGGCAAGCCAGAGGCTAGGTTTTTTATGGAAAGCTAGAAAGTTTTTTACTCCTGATCAACTGTTGACGACGTACAAGGCTCAAATCCGACCTCTACTGGAGTATAGCTCGCACATTTGGGGTTCAGCACCAAGGGATTCTCTTCGTCTTCTAGATTCCATTCAGAAAAGAGCCATTTGTTTGATAAACAGCTCAACTCTCACAGATACCCTTCACCCTCTAGAACATAGAAGAAGAGTTGCAGAACAGTCATTGCTCTACAGATATTTTCATGGCAGATGCTCTAGAGAAATAAAAACTCTTGTACCACCATTGGTTACATTCGGCCGAAGAACTTGGCACGCAGATCAGTCTCACCTATTTACTCTCAAGATTGACACTACAAGGACCAATCTTCATCAAGAATCCTTCTTTTACAGGGCTGCTACGGAATGGAATAAGCTTCCAAAATCAGTTTTTCCAGAGAACTATAACCTGCAATTTTTTAAAAAGCGTGTGCACAATCATTTCCTTTCTATAACCCCTTCCCCTTCTAATAGTCGCAGTGCGGGCCGTCCGCGGCCCACACGATAGGTCTACCCTTTTGCGACTATTTTCATAAAAAAAAAAAAAGTCTATTAATATAATTAATCGAAGCTGGTGTCACAAGGGCGAAGTCTTCAGTATTCCCAGCATATCTTCTGAGAGGGCATTCGGTAAAAATATGATGAACGGTCTGTCTTGCCGCTCCGCAGTCGCACTCTGGAGAAGAAGCTATATTCCACCTGTGGTTTCCATGACCAGTTCTAATTCTATTAAGAGTAGCCCATGTTTTTCGGGAGAAGTGAAATCCCGGTGAAGTTTTTTCGATGCATGGCATTAATTGCATTGTGGTATATGGTGCGTTGTTTCGTTCTTCCTTCCACTTGTTTTTAAGTTAAAAATTGCTTGCTCTTAGTTCATTGGCTGTCCTTACAGGGGGATTTCTTGAACGCAGTCTGGTGGTGTTGGCATCGTTAATATCTTTATGTATTGGCAGCTCAGGGTTTTTGACTATTTTTTTAAACTCTCTGAGTAAGGGAGTTTGTCGGCGGAGTTATGATGGTGGGATGTGGCTTAGTAGTGGAAGCCAATGAGTTGGGGTTGACTTAAGTGTGCCAGATATTAGTCGCATGATGATATTGAGCTGTATGTAGATGAGTCGAGTATATGAGCTATTAAGCCACATAGGGGCGCAATATTTTGCTGCAGAATATACCAGTTCTAAGGCCGAGCACCGTAGGGTTGCAGCTGTAGATCCCCATGCTGTTCCACATAATTTATGAATAATATTATTACGTGTTCTTAATTTGACTGTTGTGTTCTGAAGGTGTTGCTTAAATGACAGGGTTCTATCCAAAGTAACCCCCAAGTATTTTTGGTTACAATTATGCCTTAGTAGTTGGTTATCGGCGTATACTCTCATTTGTCTATTTGCCATCTTGTTATTTAAATGAAAACAGGAGACTTCCGTTTTATTAGGATTGGGCTTGAGTCTCCACTGTTTGAAGTATGTGTTTATCTTAGCGAGGTCATCTGTAAGGACCTCTCCAGTATTTTCAAAGGAGTCTCTAGTTGCAATCACCTAGTCATCAGCATATCCAAATTTACGTGAGGTGGTGGCAGACATGTCTGATATATACAAACTTAATAGGACTGAAGCGAGAACTTATCCTTGGGGCAGTCCGTTATTCAGCGTTCTTAAGTTACTCTGAAGGTTCCCCGGAATTGCCTGTCGCTGAGCATGTTGTTTAATAACTGGGCGGTCGTTTTACATGGGATGGTTTTTAGAAACTTATACAGTATGCCGTCCTTTCACACGGTGTCGTATGCGGCCGAGAGATCTATGATCGTATCGTTTTATCGACAGTGTATAGCCGGCTTAAGAGAGAGTCGAAAATTTTTGACGGGTTATCAATTTGGAAGTAGTTAGTATGAGCAATAACAGCGTGCATAATACCGTATGATTTGAAATTGATTAAATAGCATATCCCGATGTTATTGTAAACAACATCACAGATTTCATACTTGGAGCCAATAAGAATTTATATTATAGTAAGTTTTTTTTTAAGCTAGTTACATAATATTTGGATTTACAACCCTTAAGAATTATCTAACAACCCTTTAAAGCTACGGCGCTTACAACCAGTTTTTCATCAAATAAAAGTGATCTTGAGTTTATCAGCTTTAAATCTACATTACTGTAAATGTCTTCATCTTACATACTTTGTTTATTTTATGCAGTATTTTCGAGATGCAATGACCACTTATCAAAGCAAATGAGATTTTTAGTTAAGCATACGTAGAGAACTTTCTATCTGAATATTTCAAATATTTACATAAAATTGACATGATGAATCTCTTTTTAGCCACAGCTAAAGATAAACACTTTTTTTTAAATTTATACACACTTATATTTCAGTTTTGTTAATAAGATCTTTAATAAACACCTCTATAAAGTAAAAATAAATGTTAATAAACTACTTACCCTGTCGTATAATGCAAAAACTTTTTCGATGTCAACTCGAGTAAGCTTTGTAGCTCCCTAAACAACAACAAAAAATAGGATTAGTTATATTTAAATATGAATTACCAATACCCCAAAAAGTTAATTATTTAAATGACTAAATATGCCTCATTTTTAAGTACAATCATTTAAAAGATAAATTAAATTAATCAGTTAAAGCAAAGGTGCTTTATAAAAAATAAATAAATATTTGTAGAGCTCTGCATACATTTAGGTTTCGTTTTTATTTATGTAAACCATTGACATTAGCCACCTTGGTCGGTGTTTTTGAGAATGTAAACAAACAGACGTTCCGTCCTTTGGGCTTGATCGTATATGCCTTGGAGAGTTATTTGCCTCCATATCACGCTCATTAAATGTCAACGAATCAACTATACGATCGATAAAAGTAATCCGAAGATAAAATAAGGTCGTCTGTAGCTTCAACTGGCAAAGCGTCTTTATGCACATTTTCAAAAACCTGATAGTAGTTGTGGTGGTGATTGTACAGATGGATGATTTTAAGCATCGGAAGGTTGGTTCAATAAATTTAAGGTGAGACAATCATTGCATAGTATTAAAATTGTTGGAGAAACTGCATCTGCAGACACTGCTGCATCAGAAAGATATCCAGAAGAATTTGCAAACCTGGTAGCTGATGAAGGATACAAACCTGAGCAAGTATTTAATGCAGACTAAACTGCACTGTTTTGGAAGAGAATGCCAAATAAAACAATCATTTCTAATAGCTAAAAGTCTGCTACTGGAGTTAAGGCAGCAAAGGATAGATTTGCACTGCTGCAATGTTTTTATTTTGTCACCTTGGAACGTATCCCCTATAATCCCATATAAATTACCATTCCATATTCACGGTTTCTCTATTCGCGGCATATTTACGGAACATATACCCCGCGAATAAAGAGCTTTTACTGTATAAAATGATTTATTCTGAAATAATATGCATACTACCCACAAGGCATTTGACTATTATTGTATGCTGTTTGATAAATTGATTGCAGTTTTTATTATTAAAGCTTTTACTTCATGATTTACGAGGTCATTTTTTAAGATGAAAATTTAAATTTTCTTGCTAGTTAGTCTTTTTGCCGCGATCAGTTTTTTCACGTTTACTAATACACACATGCATATAGTCACGCCTTTTTCCCGAAGGGTAGATAGAGTCCAATACTTTCCACTTGATCGGTTCTAAAACACGTCTTTAGTTTTTTGATTGCTGGCACTCTTAACCTTGCTTTTCTTTTAAACAATATCGATCTGATCTGTTTCGTTAATTTATCCCTTTTACGTGTCCAAACCATTTAAGCATTCTTTTATCTATCTTTGTTACCACATCTTCTTTCATACCACAGCGATCCATTATCTCACTATTCCTCACTTCATTAGTTAAAATCACTACGGGTATATTCTTCAGGCTACTTATCTATATAGCGGTAATTCTACTTTTATGCTTCTTCTGCCCAACCCAACATTCACTACCACACATAAGACGCACAGCCAGTCGTGCCTTTATTGATACCTTCTTGCTGCCCATAAAGTTATGCGGAGTGCCAATAATTTTTTTCCCTGCCAACACCCTCCGCTCAATTTCACAGTCACTTGTTTCACTCTTTCTTCTTCAATTAGCACCTCACAATTTGTCACACTATCTTCTCTTTCGAATACCATTACTTTCATCTTGCTTACATTCTTTATTATTCCCATAGTTTTTAGGACATCATGCATAATATTAACCATCGCCTGCAAATATTTCTCAAGTAATGCTAATATGACCTTATCATCGGTGTAAAGGAAGTATTTGACAATTAAATCATTCATTCTTAATCCATATACACTATCTTTCAAATCCTTTTAACCATTGTCTATGCATAAGTTAAACAGCTATGGCGAAGCCACACATCCCCATCTTACACCTTTTTCGATGTTAAACCAGTCCGTGTAATAAATTTTACAATAACATTTTAATTTAAAATTATAAATGTATTTTTTCAGAAAACATTCTACATTAAAAATTTAATTATCACAATAATTTGGCGGTAATTTAAATTTTATTTTATAAGAACAAACTTAATATAAATTTTATTTCATAAAGGGAAATTAAAATACGGTTTCTAAATGAGAATATACACTTTTTTTTTAATTACCTTTTTAATGTAACTCAAGAGCCATACTAAGCCGCTGAATAAATCCTTATTTCATATTTAGCGAAGTTTAAAATCCTTAAGAAGAAAGCAACTTCGTCTTTATGTGAAAGCTGCGTTAAATTTTCACTTCGTGAATTAAATTACCATTTTAATTTTGGCAACATAAAACGGTACCCAAAATTTCTGGTAATAACAGAATACAAAAATCATTGGACGACAGAAATTAGTGTGAGGATATGAAAAAGTATCTCGTTTCTCTATCCTGAATCCTAAGTGTCATAAATTAAAATTAATTTTACTATTAAAATATTTACCACTAAAACTTAAACTTTTACCATAAAAAAAAACATTAATACAAGTTAGCACCACTTGTCAAAAAAGAAATACTGCTTAGCTGCATTCCTTGATATATCCCAAACGTTTGATAAGGTCTGGCACAGAGGATTACTATTTAAGCTTAAAAAATACCTACCCCATCATCACTACCAATTGTTTAGATCTTACCTAACAAACTGACACTTTTCCATACAAATAGACAGAAAATTTTCCAATCTCAACCTTACCCAATCAGGCGTACCAAGGCAGCGTGCTGGTACCAGTATTATATCTCCTATTCACGAGCGATATACCAGTAGATGACACAACAATGATAGCCACCTTTGCTGATGACACTGCGGTACTAGAATCGCATACCAACCCAACAATTGCTTCAGAAATTCTTCAGATCAATTTAAACAGGATAGAAGAATGGCTAAGAAAATGGCAACTGAAAGCAAATGAAACTAAATCATCTCAAGTAACATTCACGCTGCGTAAAGAAACCTGTCCACCGGTGAAAACCAACAACCGCCAAATACCACAATCCGATAGTGCTAAATATCTTGGCATGCACCTAGATCGACGGCTTACATGGCAAAAACATATTTTCACCAAACGTAAGCAACTTGGTCTCAAACTCAGACAAATGTATAGGATAATCGGCCGGAAATCACAGCTGTCTTTAGAAAATAAGTTACTACTATACAAGTCTATACCAAAGCCCATATAGACGTATGGAATCCAACTCTGGGGGACTGCAAGTAACCCCAATATCAGTATCATCCAGAGATTCCAAAACATAGTTATTCACCTTATGGTAGACGCCCCCTACTACATCTTCAATGAAGCCATACAACAAGATGTTCCAATATCACCAGTAAAAGAAGTTATTGCCGAAATTAGTGAAAACTATCGTAAAAGAATATCGTTTCACCATAATGTGCTAGCCAGTGAGTTGTTTGAACAGAACGCAAATATAAAACGTCTTAAAAGATACACAATATCGGAATTAAAGGACAGATTCATCAAATAATTTTAAAATAACCAATTAATTATTTTACTATCATTGTATATACAACTAACCCTAGGTTAAAAAATACGTAGGTGGCTCACTGAAAACCCTCCTACCTATGCAAATAATGTCAAACCAAAAGCTTATTGTCTCCGGATAGATTGCTAAATAAAGGATGTAAAAAATAAAATAAATATTAAATAATTTGAAATGAAAAATAAAAAAGTAAACCATATTTTTAAAAATTTAATAATTTTCCGTCAACTGCACCTTTAAACTAACAACAATTTATTTGGATCATTCAATGTCAACTCGACCCCTTTTAATTTAAATGAATTTTTGTCAGTAGTCTTTTTTTGTCATAAAACGAAGTCTTGTTAAAAAAAAATGTTTGTTCAAAAGTTGCGGGATTAAAAAGTTCATTATTTTCGAATTTTAAAGTTAATTTTTTAAATAAATCAAAAACTTCTATAGTTACAATAAAAGCCTTAAGTCTGTTTTAAGGAAATATTTGAAGCTATAAAAAAATATTTTAAACTTTTTTTTTAAACATTTTATATTGGCAGAATTTTGAAATGTAAAAAATCATAAAAATCGAAGTTTAGTAATAATTTTTTGGATTAATTTTGTTTTAATAATGTCCAAAATTTTGAATGAATAATAAGTCAATAGCCTCTTGCGTAATTTAAATCCAAAAGTTTATACACTACAAGCTTGAATGAAATTTAAACATGTCTTTTAAAATATTCGTAGGTAAGAAATATTTTTACCATGTCAAACTTGCATGTCCACGAATATTGTTATTCTATAAAACAAATTAAAACTTTAACCTTAATATTTTAACTTAAATGATTGGTCAATATTGTTTATATTTTATCAATTCAACTCTTAAAACGTCAAACTAGTAATTTATCCATAAAACTTTTTGGTTGTAAACACGAGTATAAATTTTTTGTCGGGTAAGTGGCGACCACACATTTTTTTTATGTTGTTTTTAATAACGGCATGTGGCATGTTTTAACGCCAACAACACAGCTTGCTGATTAAAAGAATTAAAAGCTTTTTCGACTACTTTTCCGTTCAGACACATTCACCAAGCTTTATGGAAATTCACTGAGCTTATGATGAGCTTTGGCTTTTGCTCCGAATGGTTTAATGGTTTTACATTCAAAAAGGATAAGAACTATTTTTATGGTGAAACTTTTGTGAAAAAATATAGGAAGCTCTAAATTTTTAATGGGAATGTAACAATGGGAAAACTATAAACATTATTGTTTGTATAAGTTGATTATTAAATAAATTTAAAGTTTCTCACTTAAACTGTGAAAGCAAAAATGCAAATTTTTGATATCACCGTTTTTTCATTACTTCTTATAATTCACTTTACGAGGATTCCACTGCTTGTGTCAGGATAAACGGAGCTTACACGGGCTGGTTTAACATCGAAAAAGGTGTGAGACAGGGATGTGTGGCTTCCCCATGGCTGTTTAACTTATACATAGACGATTGTTTAAAAGATTTAAAAGAGAGTGCGTATGGATTGAAAATGAATGATTTGATCGTCAAATGCCTTCTTTACGCCGATGATCAAGTCATATTAGCGTCATCTGAAGAGGAGTTACAGGCGATGATTAATGTTATGCATGATGCCCTGAAAATCAAAGGGATGAAAATAAATGTAAGCAAAACGAAAGTAATGGTATTTGAAAAAAAAGAAAGCATATGACAAACTGTGAAGTTCTGATTAAGGGAGAAAAAGTGTAACAAGTAAATGAATTTGTGTACTTGGGTTTAAAATTAAGGAGAGATGGAAAGTATGACAGTAACATTAAGCAAAGGTAGTTGGTCAACCTCGGCGAAAATATCTCGGTCTGATCATCATTGTTTTGAAAAAAGGCCAGGTCAAGTGTACCAACAACCGACGAGCATGTATGATAGCACTAATAAAAGTAGAGGAAGCAAAAGATGTGTGTAAGAACCGTAGCAAGTGGAGGGAAGTGGTCTCTGCCTATGTTAAAAACGATTCGTAAAATAATAAAGTATATGGACATACATATTACATACATACATATAGTCACGCCTTTTTTCCGAAGAGACAGGCAGAGACTACTTCCTTTCACTTGCCTCGGTTATTAGACACATCTTTAGCTTCATTTTCTTTCATCAGTGCTCTCATAAATGCTCGTCGATTGTTGGTACTCTTATCCTGGCTTTTCTTCAAAACAACGTCGATCTAATCAAGATACATTTGCCGAGATCGACCTCTATCGACTTGCCCAATCACACTCGCCTTATAAATCTGTTTCGTCAATCTTCTTTTATACATCCTCTTTACATGTCCAAACCATCTAAGCATTCCTTTCTCTATCTTTGTAACCACATCTTCTTTCACACCACAGCGTTCCCTTATCCCACTTTCTATTAGTTTATGTAAATAAGTGTATTGTATGCATGAATAATTAAAAGTGGCGACGGGATAATTCCTACTGTGAACTTGATCATATTTTTTGTTGCGAACTTCTTGTTATTATCGGGAAATTTTTTTTTACGTATACTGTACAGTGTAAATATAACTCTTTTTTTTCTAGCTATAATATAAAAACTGCAATTTTAAAACGTATTAATTGAACTAAAAAGTAAATTGTACGTTTTTATTTTTATTTCCTTATCTTGTAACAAAATAAAGTCATTTTGTTATTATTAAATCACGTTTCCCATTGAAAGCAATAACAAGCAATTTAGTTTAACCAAAATATAGTCAAAGTTATGATGAGCAGTGAAAGTGACGAACTAACTCTTCCAGACATAAATGCAGCCGCGAATTTTCGGGACTATAGAAAGAGAAATGTGAAAAAACCTAAAAATCCTTTATTAATTGGCCAAATCAAAAGGTGACCGCATCAACTTTATAATGAATATTGTAAATAGATGAATTTTAAAAAATATTACTCAATGTGTTACTAATTCTAAATGGAAATATTTAATGCAATTAAAATAAAAGTTTAAGTTTGCTTTGTTAAATTTTATGTTATATCCTTAAAAAAGTAAGTACAATATTATTTATGTCCCACTAGTATGCACCATGTTTTCGCACCTCGTCGTCTTTATACTTGGATATCTCCAGATGGTAAATATCGGAACCAAATTTTTTATATTATGATCAAAAATCGTTGGAGATCATCCATAAGGTTGTGTAAAATGTTACCAGGCTCAGATTGCGGCTCCGACCACCAACTTCTTGTCAGAGAACCATACATAAAACACTACCCAACATCACTGATGCAGCATCCTACCAGACCCAGGTTAGACAAAATATAGCAGATGATGTGGTTTTACTGAATCCAGCTCCCATAAATATTGTGTGGCAATCATTCAGAAAATGTATTACAGATGCTAAAACTCAATCTCAAAATGGACGAAACTCTATTCCAAGACAACCATGGATGGACCCACAAACCCTTTATGTGATAGAACAACGAAGATCATTGAAAGCTTCGAATCTACATGCAAAAGATTAAGTAACTAAATATCTTTAGTATCCAAGGCAAATTCAAAGGCTGTACCGAAGGAACCAAAAACAATTACATCCAAGAAATATGTAGAGAAATACAATCTCATTTCAACTGTTATACTTCCAGAGACTTGTTTCAAAAAATCAAACTTTTTACCCGTAAATTTAAACGAAAGAATTGGACAGTTAGAAATAGTGAGATAGTGGCTGCTGATCTAGATCAGATGATTGTGGCCTGGCATCAGTATTGTATGATTCTTTATGCTGACAATAACTATCTTAAGAATCGTGAAAACAACATTACTTAATTTGAACTGGATATTCTGCTCTGGGAGGTTCAAGCAGCCGAGGCACTAACGTCCATGGGACAGGAAGGCTTAAGAGTAATACATCAGTTATGTCAGGAAATATGGAAGACTGGTTTATGGCCAGATGACTGAAGAACATCAGTCTTTGTTCCACTTTATAAAAAAGGTGACATCAATAACTGTGATAGCTACAGATTACTTGCCTTGATATCTTATACCAGCAAAGTTATTCTGTATATTCTTCGATCCCGTTTGGAACACTATCTTCTATGGCAGATATCCCCTGAACAAGCTGAATTTACAAGAGGCTCTAGTGAGCAAATTCTAAATATTAGACAAATTATTGAGAAGTCGAGAGAGTTCTGTACTCCTACGTTTTTATGTTTTGTCGAATTAAGCAAAGCTTGATAACGTAAAATGGAAAAAGCTTTGTTCTATTATGTTGTCAATGGGTGTCCCAGACCATCTAGTGTATCTCATACAACAATTATATGATAAAAATTCTGCGTGGGTTAGGGTTTATAAATGCTTGTCTGATGAAGGTGCCACATGTAAGGATGTGAGACAGGGCTGTGTTTTCTCGCCGCTTCCTTTTAATATCTATAGCGAATTTATTATAAGACAGGTTCTAGAGGACTGGTATGGCGGAGTAAATATTGGCAGCGCAACTTAACGTTTGCCGATGATAAGACCTTGATAGCTACCTCCCAGAGAGAAAATCTGAAACTCTCGATGAGACTTGAAGATGTCAGTACTCTTTACGGCCAAACATAAATTATAATATGTCGGAATGTGCGTGAACGTTTGAACAACATCTTTATTATTGCATGAAGCGGGCGGTCCTCAGTTTGAACATTTAATCAATTAAGTATTAAGTAAGCAACTAAAATAATTGGAATTTTTTTGTGTAATTTTTTTCAAAGTATTGGGAGAAAATGTAAAATTTAAAGACTATTGTAAAGAGAATTGTCAGAGCTTTTAAAAGAAATCTTATTCGACCCCCAATGCCATTTAAAAATGTTGGGGTAATTCTTACCCTCGCTTGGGGTTAAAAGTAGTGGAGTTAAAAATACCGGAAAAGGGTGTCCCCATTTAATTCTAAGCGTTTTTCTGAACTGTACGAGGTTCCTGCAAATGGCTCTATTTAGTTTTCGGTTGACCACCCTGTATTTAAAGATTGTGCATAAAAGTATTTAATGCGGCAGAAAATAATACTTAAATTATTAATAGTTTTTTTAATCAAATATCTATAGCTTGTAATAAATTAAAAAACATGTTTTTGGCTTAGATTTTTATAATTATTATTATTTGTAATGTTTTATTGCTAGTTATCATGCATTGATATTTAATTTTTGATTTATGGTAATTTTAAAAAACTATATAAAATGACATGAATAACGTGAGCTTTACAGCATCCAATTATCGGATAAACAGATTGTAAGTACTAGTTTGGGTCCCTTCACATACAGGAATACTTAGAAATGAAACAACTCCGAACATTTAGGGTATTTCACTAACAACGATCATACATCCTTAAACTTTTCAGATGGTGAAGTTCGCAGGGGACGGTTTACTTATTTACCCTAAACTTTAGTTTAACAAGACCTGTATTAACAAACTTACGTTTACATCCATTATTACATCCACCTACTCTAATGTTTTGGGATCTGTGCCTTTGAAGTATATTAAAAAATATATATAAAACACAAAAAAAAGAAAAGGCTATTAATATCCCTATCAAAAAAAGCAATAAAATTTTTAATTTATTATTTACCACGTAAAATAACACTACTTTATTATTGCAAGGTCTAGAAAGTTTTATTTCTGCGAGAGCCAAAAAAAAATAATATCACTTTAATTATTATTATTGCAAACAAGTTATTTTTTTAAATTATACTGCTGATTAGAGCAGTGTGTTTGTTTGTAAGGTTAATCGTTATTGTTAGTACATCCTTTCTGTGTGTATATTATAAAACTTCCTATAAAATTAACGTATACAAAGTTTATGTGTATAGTTTAATTGTGTGTTCATTTGGGTAATAAAATGAACTGTTGATCATAAAATGTAGCAGTCATCATTTAAACATAAAACACTTGGCGGCGAATTATTGAATGCCAAAACATTTTGAAAATAAAATATAAAATTCTAATCGAAGCGAAATTATAAGCACTACAACCATAAACTGTTTTATTTGACTTATAAAAGTCTACAAGCATATCAATTCTTAAAAATTCCCATTATTTTTGTTTTGTTTTCAATTTTTTAAAAATGTTTGACTGAAAAATATCCGATATAAACAAAATTTTATTTATACCGATCGATTTAGACTCGTTGTAACGGTTTTTTGCTAATTTTTTAATAAATAATAAAAAATCTACAATTGTCAATGTACACAATATTTATTGATTTTTCATCTTTTTTAGCAAATATTTGTTTTATTGAAATTTAAATCGTTGCAACTGCACATTACGGTAAAGTTTTATGACTTTATGTTATTATTTATTAAAAAAAAGGATTATACAAATTAGAAATTACATAAAAACTCTTTTTATCATTATGTTTTCCAAGAAAAGAACAGAAAAATTGTTTACTGTAACATTATTCTTATTATGTATGAGTATATATTATGGATAGTAGACGTAAGAAGCGTTATCTCTGTGTATATAAAATGTCCATAAAATAAAGTACAAATACGATGGCGTTGCTGTAGCTAGTGTACCACTTAAAAGAATGTGCTGAAAATTGTTAAAGTGTTACAACGCAAACAATATGTTCCCTGAAAAGCAAACAATTCGTTTTCAGAAAATATTACTCTATAGAAATGAGACTTGCGAGAATAACTGACAATATCATAACAGAGTTTGGAAAAGATATCTTTTGTCACACTTTTAACATAAAAACACGAAAAACATAATATGGATAGATATATTCTAGCAGGTGTTCCGCAAGGTTCATTGTTATGTAATCTTTACTAATAACTTTAAACAGAAAACGTGTAATTAGTTTTGTACGTTAAAAAAATATTGTCTTAAACAACTTACAAAAAAGAGTGAAATCCCACCAAAAACATTTTTATGCAAAATGTTGCCAAGACGAGATCATGCGGCTTGCACTGTCAAAAAGTAATCGGATCTCATGTAGAGCCAAGCCTCTTACTCTACACCCCCCAACTGTACAAGATCTACACCTTACTCAAAATATGCGGCTTGGCCATTTTGTTACTACAAGAACCATTGTATTACAGAAAAGTAATGAACAGTGAATAAATTTTTCACCTTACACCCATGTGAATGTAGCGAAATGGCCAAGATTTTGACTTAGGTGTAGAGCTTGTGAAGTTAGGGCGTATATGAGAGGCTTTACATAAGATCTTTTTTTTGTGGTGGGTCGGCATTAAACCGTAGTTTTTTTGCCACAGACTTTTATATCATTATTATCAATACATTATCGTGATATTACATTCAAATTAAATTGTGATTTGTTCTTTGATCATAAATTGCATAATTATTATGTATATATCTTCTTTGAATGTACTCAACAAAGGTAGAGCCGTAACTAGAACCCTGAACTCTCTTCTCTGGGACAAGAAAATTAAAAAAACTACAAAGAAACACATATACAAGAGTCTAGTTCAAAGTGTCACCCTATACGGCTCCGAATTATGGGACGTAACGAAGGCTAATAAGAATAAGCTTCTGGCAACAGAGATGGATTTCTTGAGAAGGAGCTGTTGTAGGTCTAGACTTGAGAGGGTTAGAAATGATGTTATCCGAAATGAAATGCAAATGGACAGAAACATACACGAGGATGTAGAAAAGCGGCAGTTAACTTGGTTCGGACATGTAAAGCGGATGACAACTGACAGATGGCCTAGGAAGGTACTGGAATGGATACCACCAGAACGAAGGAAAAGGGGACGACCACGGAGAAGTTGGAAAGACGATATAGACGAGGCAATGGCTAAAAGAGGTTTGGAAGAAAACGAGGTTTTTAACAGAGCAAGATGGAGATTGGGGACGGAGAGACGGCAACAGCTGTAGACAATCCGTTATATATATATGAATGTACTCAGCAGAATAACAATATTTGTTGGATACCTTGTAGGATTAATTTATTTAAAAATTTCGACCGATGTGTGTTATGGAGGTTACATGAGAATATTAAGAGGTTGATGTCTGCTTCTGAGGAGTTGTTGCAAGGACTCCACATGAGATCTAATAACTTTTTGACAGTGCGAGCCGCAAGGTCTCGACTTGGCAACATTTTTCATAAAAATGTTTTTGGTGGGATATTTATTATATTCTGAGCTGGTCTATTGGTTTTCGTGCATTTCAGTATTTTGCGTTTAAATTTTTATGTTCCGGAAATCTTTTTTTTTTATCTGTTTACCAGACCAATAGAAGGGCAGAAATAAAAACAAAGATGGATATTACCCAACGATATGACCAACCCTCCTCAAGGGAAATATACAAAAACACTACACACACACCACACAATGGGTGAAATTGTACTCTATCACGGGACAAAGACCAAGAAAAATACATACAACGGCTTTTTAGTGGGTACCACTTACTATCCACATGCCGAGAGTTATTTTCAGAGCAGTCTACAGCCGGGCATGTTTATAAAATATTTTTTTCTTGTGACAAAAATTTTAAAGAATTTTACAGAATTATACGAAAAAAATTAGATATCCGATTTATGAAATTGTCCTGTAAACAATACTGAATTACTTCAACATACCGTTAGTAGGAAAAAAGACGAAGGATATTGTGCTTTTTTACTTATACGTCCATTTGAGCTTTTTAGTGCAGAATAATGATAAAAAACTTAAATTGTTTATTTAAATGTTGTTTAAAACCGATTGCATATTATAAACGTTTTAACTTTTGCCCTCCAAATTTTTAATACTTTTCTTTGACATTCCACACTTTATTTACAACCGCTTAGTTGAGATCTAACCCTGATTGTCTACTAGCGCCACCTTTATTTGCGGTATTTTTGCTGAAATACTTTTTAATAAAAATCCCGTTTAAGATAACCCTCCTTATCTCTTTCCTTTATATTTAGATAAAATACTTAATTAATAATTTAAACCATAAAATCATGACAAAGCATAAAATTAATAAAAATTGGCATAAAATGATAATAATAATTAAGTAATTGATATTTATTTTAATAAAGTACTTAAAACATGCTATTTTTAATTTATCATGCAAATGCTACTCATAAAAACAATTTAAAATCAACAAATTAAAAAGCGATTAAATTGTTGCTCAACGTTTATTAGACGAACATACTTACTTCCATGCCTTCCTGAAGAGTTATGCCAAGAAGACAGACAAATAAAGCCGTGCAAAAATTGTTTAGTAATTTTAAATTTAATTTTTGTTTAAAACAGAACTGAACTGATATTTTATTGATTTCAGGATTAAAAGATATGTCTTATTAATACAGACTTTGAAATAGTAAAAAAGTTAATAAATATTTTAAATTAAAGTATATTTAATTTTTTAGTTTATAAATAAATGGAAATGGAAATAAATCACAAAAATTTAATTCTGGAGTTTGAAAATAATATTTTAAATATTTATCATTAGATAAAGGATGCAAAGATGGTGCAAAACTTTGGTAAAATTTCATTTAAATCTGTTTTCAACAACGAATTACTTTAGGCTGGTTGTTCCGCCATGATTACTATTGATTTTGTATTCGCTATTTGCCTAGTTTTTTGTTTTGTTTAACCAACACTAATTTTTAAGCCCATACGTGCCTTGATTGAGAGTGATTTTTTTTTAGATATATTCATTTAGTGTTTTTATTTAAAAATTTCTTTATTTGGTCTCGATAAAATCAATAACAAGTATTATGCATACAATTCAAATTAGGAACCAGTCTCTTTTATTTTCATTGGGGATTATTTAAACATATTTAAGCAAAATAAAGGAATGCTTAGATGGTTTGGACACGTAGAAAGGATGGATGAAGGAAGATTGACAACACAAGTTTATAAGGCGAGTGTGAATGGAGAAATCGGTAGAGGTCGACCTCGGCGAACATATCTCGATCAGATCAACATTGTTTTGAAGAAAGGCCAGATCAAGAGTACCAACAACTGACGAGCATGTATAAGAGCACTGATGAAAGAAGAGAGAGCAAAAGATGTGTTTAAGAACCGTACCCCTACGGGAAAAGGCGTGACTATATGTATATATGTATTTAAGCATTTTTATTTTTACTCGTATAAATTAAATATTTGCGATGAATTTTGAAAGTACTATTGCTCATCTTGATCTTGTTTTATCAAAAAATTAGTCACATTTATAATAGGTATTATTTACCATAGCTATCTCTTTATCTTGCCTTTTATCTATTTATCGTAACTTCAAAAAAACACGTATATTTTTTTAAAAAACTAATCAATTAGATTGGACATTTGAACACTTTTCCTTCAGAATACAACTGACACCCAATTCCAAAGTTCGTAACTGTTTATTACAGAATCAACTATATATAAAGTAATTTGAAATATAACACAACTTTTTACTTACATTTCTTTGTAATATTTTTTTATTGTTATTTTGTATTTCTGGAAAATACTGACAACAGAAATACTTCATTTCCTTTTTCTGTAGTCGATTGTTCGACGTTTTAATCCAATTTATTTTAGAAAGGTTTAAATAACGAATGTATATTGGTAGAGAAAGATCATAACGGATTTAAAAAAAAAATTGATTTATAGGATCCCATGAAAGCTTTATGTTTTATCGGCTTTTAAATAATTCGCTCATGTATGCATTTATACAGTAAGTCCTAAAAATATATCTATATGAACCCATGGTTATTTAAATTGGATCAAAGTATTTGTCTAAATAAAAATATTTATTTTTATATTATATACGATTGATTTTTATATTTTTAACCAATAAATAAGAAGAACTTGACTTGAAATGTTTGTATTTTTACACAATGCATATTTTTTGATCCCTTTTTACCGGAAAACAGTAACAGTAGGTACTTTTAATACGAATATATTTTTGTAATTTTAATGCCACAAACCTATTGCTACATTTTTTAAAATGGTTAGGTACTAATTCCGAATCGGTTCAGTTCTGTAGAGTGTTACATTTTAGACTGCCTTGTCAGTTAGATCGGATTTTTTTTATTATTTTGAAAGGTGCAATAGATCGAAAGATATCTAGATAGAGATTGTAAACGAACGTGTGGTAAGAGACTAAAAGACTTATAAAACTACTTCGTGTTAAAAATTTAACGTGTACGCTTTGAATATGTGTTTGTGTATAAATTATACCAAGAAATTTGAAACATGAATCTTACTAAGAAAGTTTAAATAATTAATATTAAAATATGTATTTACGTGATATTTTTTTTAATTAAAAAAGTTAATAAATAAACGTTTGCCATTATATTTAAAACGTTGTGGTATATTAAATAGTTAATTTAAAAGATATACCTTTTATTATTTTTTTAGTAGTTAAATATTAATTCTAATTTTTATATGGTCAAAGTGTAAAAGTGAAAAATATTGATAAAAAAATACTAGCAAACATATATTAACATTTGGACCATTGATACAGTATTTTTTATAATAATATCTTGAGGTAATAGAATTAATAATACTAACCATTATTACCTCTGCAGGTATAAATAGGTAAAAACCAACATCTCTTTTTATTTATAAGGATCGTTTAAAAAAAAAGAGTAAGAGAAAACGTTAAATAATAAAAATAAGAAAAAATTGTTAGTATTTGTAATATCCTAAGAGTCCCATTTCTTGCCAGTTTATCAGCTACCTCGTTGCGATTTTTGTTAAAAAGGAAAGATGTAGTGCCCTTAGCCAGGAAATTATATAAAAAGGTTTAATAAGATCCCAATGAACTCGAATTATATATATATATATATTATATAACTGGGAATTATAAACACAAACCAATGAACTCTGTCAGTATGTTTAAACTGACACACGTAGTGATGGATTTTATGTCGAACATTGAAATAACTAAAATCTTTCTTTGTATATATGTTGGGTCTACGCTGTCGGAAGAAAGATTATGTTTACTATTATTAATTGGTGTCGAATATACTCGTTTAGTCAGCGTCACCGCTCAGGTGACGCCGGTCAAGTTCGACGAAATAGCAAACAATTGTAACGATAGGTTGTTCGTATAATAAATGTATTTCAAAGTGCAACGTTTCTCTTTTATTATCAAGAGTTTATCCTTAACCTTATAACGTACCTACCGAGCAAAATACTGATTTACTGTGTGCCCAGGAACCCATGTAAGAGTGACCTTATTTGCAGTCGCTAACTCAGTGAGGGCCTGCATACAGTCCCACACCACCGAGGATGCTGTGGTGCAGCTCACGAGGGCCCCGATGGCCGCACGACTGTCAGTGAGAATATTAATCTCACTGTTGGTGCCCTGATCCGTCAGTGTACCATCGTTTTACTCCTGGGCTGGTCTCTTGCGGTAATAGAATTAATAATACTAAACATTATTATCTCTGCAGGTATAAATAGGTAAAAACCAACACATATTTTTTTTTATAAGAATTGTTTTAGAAAAAAAAAAGTAATAGAAAACGTTAAATAATAAAAATAAGAAAAAATTGCTAGTTTTTGTTATTTCCTTAGAGTTCGATTGTTTAACAGCTCAAATAATTATTTGAAAGCAGTGAAGACTGTATCTATAAATATTTAAAGTTTTATAAATCATATATAAGGTAAAATAAGAAAAAATTGCTAGTTTTTACCTGAGAGTTCGATTGTTTTACAGCTCAAATAATTATTTGAAAGCAGTAAAGACTGTATTTATTATTTTTTTAATGTTCTATTAATTATAAATAAGGTTGTTTAGTATGTACCAATAAAATAAAAGCAATTACCTACATAAAAAGTACTACTTTTACATCTAAATTTGTCTTATAATTTTTTTAATATTTTTACTTTCGGGATAATAGTTTTTTTTTATTTATTTTTCCACTGACCTAACAAAAAAGCTTTAAATGTGAACAGTACTACGGTCTTATTTATTCTTCAATAAAAATTATTAAATCCAGTCAAAATTAACGTGTATTATATAATTTAAATATAATCATAAAATATTAACTTCCTAAATTTAGGTACTTAAATCAAATAAAACTGCAAGATACGTTTGATTTACTCTTAAAATTATTTTATGTCTCGTCACAATTCTTTAAAAAATTTTGTTAAGGTAAGAGTATTAAAAAAAAAAGGAATTAAAAGTATCACGTAAAGTATAAAAAAGTTGATAAAAAGTTTTGGATCCTAAAATGTCGTGCCATTTTATGAAAGCAGTAACTAAAACACATTTAAACTTTACTTACCTTAAATACTTGTCTGCAAAGAAAGTTTTCTTTTACCGGAAGCAATCTATAAAACAAAATATATTAAAACCAGCATTTATGTATTAAAACAAATAACATTTAAAAAACGTCACATGCAATAATCTAAGTATTAAACTGTACAAAGCTTTCAATAAGGCACAATCTAATGGTATTGTTTTCACATTTGAGCAGCTTTATCTCTATAAAATTTATGTCTTCTACATCTACAAAGAGGATTCGTTTTATTAACTACAAAGGTTCTATTAAAATCTCCTTTTACTGGTTCAGTAAAGCAGTGTTGACCTTTCATTTTAACTACTAATACTTTGAAAAACTTAATTTGAAAAACTATTATTGATACCACTTGTAAAATAAAGGTTTTTCTACTTTTTTTAACTTTATTTTTTGAAAGTAGTAAAAACAATATTACAATTTAGGTAAGCAAAATTGTTTAATTATTTAATACAAAAAATAATTATTTGATGCAGCTTAAAATTTTTTTAAAAATAGTTAGGTATAATCGCCAACATATATAAGCAAACAGCACCGTAATGAAACAGTAATTGGTTTATTTTATTTATTTTAAAATATATAAATTCAGTTGTAAATATAACTCGACAAGCGTAAGAAGTCACTTGAACCCCAGATGCGCCAAGAGACAATCGTGGCATCGATCCTGTTTCTATATTTTGTCGGGCAGCTTGCATCTCTCTTTTGGTCGCGCATTTCCAAGTGACTTCTTACGTTTGTCGAGTTATAGTAAGTTATCGAAAACCTCAGCTAAATCATTAAAAAAAAAGGAAAATTTTGAAATATTATTTAAACGAGATATTATCTTGTCATTACTTTCCAGTTATTGCTAGTTGGTGACGTTCCATGCGAATATCAAAAGATTAGGTTAGATTAGGTTAAAACGGAGTTTCAAAGGTAACCCACTTATGCCTTTTGGCCCGAGGTAATACAGTGATGGACAGCGGTGCCCTCCTCCTCTACCGTAAGAACCAGTTGGAACTTTTAATGAAATGTGTGAGGTTTTTAATGCTAACTAAGCCAAGATCAGATAAATCATCAAAGTTTGGTTGTCCTAGTATGGAAAGCCGTTTTTTACCAAGGGCAGGGCAGTGGCAGGAAAGATTTACTATTGTTTTGTCCTCTTCCTTATCAAGACAGCTTCTACAAAAGTTGTGTCGTAGCTTTGCGATTCCCATGCGCCGTGCATGGGATCCACCTGCCCAGTGTCCTGTTATGGCCACGATCGCGTTTCAAATGGATATAATTAAAACATCATTAGTTCGATCATTAGTTTAGGCCAAATCTGCTTTGTTGATGTGCATGTGAGTTCATTTTGCCACCTTAAGTTGGCTTTTCTAACTATTTTGCTTTACAGAATGAGCCGGCAGTTTACAATCTGTACTCATGGCTGAGTTGAGACAGATACAGCTGGGAGGGTGGTACCCTTTCTGGCTAGCTTGTTCGCCTGGTATGTCCCTGTGGCCGGGTACCCAGACAATGTGAAATTTAAACTTAGCTGCCAGCTCATTTAGGGTGGCAAAGGCATTGCACCGCTACCCTAGAGGTCAAGTAGACTGAGTTCAGTGATTTGATAGCAGCCTGGCTGTTGCAAATAATAAATATTAAAAGATTAATTTTTGACTTAGTTCTGAGGTTAAAAAAGTAGATTGTGGGTTTTTCAATATTCTTATTAAAATAAAGTAGGATTACAGATTTTTTTTGCTCAAAAATATTTGATCAGTTAAAAAGTCAGGCGCTATATTTTGTCAAAAAAAATAAACACGCTTTTATACCAAAAGTATTAAAATTACTTTTTTTACAAATAAAAACAGGAAACAAAATATAATAAAAACTTTTTACCAATGCAAGGGCGAGAACGTCTATACTCTATTTTAGAAATATCAATATGAGATATTTTGCGTATTGAATAATGTATCAAAAGTTTGATGCTTTATTCTGTAAACGACAGCTCTTACGTAAATATTTAAATAAGTAGTTATCGTTCAAATATATCGCGAGTAAAACTTTTATAATTTACATTTCGTTGAAACGTAATCAATTAAACATCTTAAACAGTGAAATATATATGTACGAAGTTAGGTTAGGTATTTTTGAAATGAGTTTTATTTTTGAATGAATAAAGCTACAAGCGTGAACAGTTAAATGTAACAATACACTGTACTCAAATTTCATGCACTATACTTTATTTTAAATAAAAGGGGTGGATGGGACCAAAAAAGTAAATTTAAATTATGAATAAAATAATAATGACAAAAAGAAAAAAAAGAAAATTAATAAAATTATAAGTAAATGTATTTGAAGTACAAAAAATGCAAGTCTTTCTAACAAATATTTCTGCAAAAATGGTCAAAATTAAAAACTAATAGAATATTTTAGGATTTTTGAAGTGATAACTTTTTATGGCACGCTGTGAACTTTTTTGTAATGGGTTAAAAATGTTAAACTCGCGTCAGGACACGTGGCCTGATCGAAAATTCGTAAGACGGATAAAAATGTTAAACTCGCGTCAGGACACGTGACCTGATCAAAAATTCGTAAGACGGATGGAGAGTAGACAGCTGGCGTGGCGTAGGAGAGGGAGTATCCCCCTCTCTTTCTACGGCGCGGCGAAAATGTATGCCTGCGCCGGCTGTTTCGTTTAGGCGGCGCAGGGCGCACAACGTTAATACTTAAGTTTTCACTTCTGCCGGCACTCCCAGAGTGCAACCCGTAAAATTTTGTTTTTAGAATCGTCATTATTGCAATATGTCCAAATATATAATAAAATAATATTTTATAATAATATCATAGGTAAATTATTAACGATTAATATATCTAAATATTTTATAAAAAGTTATTTTAAAATTGTGGTAATAAACTTGATAAATAATTTAAATTTTTTAGGAAGCAATTACTGAATTAAAAAGAGTTTTATCTTTAAAGATTAACAAATAAAGTCAAATAGTATTATGTTACTTTTAAATTGTGAAAATTTAAACTGGATATTAATATTTACATACATACACGCCTTTTTCCCGTGGGAGTCACACATATTCTGCTTCTGCTGCTTTCATCAGTACTCTCATACATGCTCGTCGGTTATTGGTACACTTGACCTGGCCTTTCTTTAAAACAATATCAATTTGAGCGAGATATGTTAGCCGAGGTCGACCTCTACCGACTTGAATATTTATACTTGACTTATAAATATGTTTCGTCAATCTACCTTCATCCATTCTCTCTACGTGTTCAAACCATCTAAGCATTTCTTTATCTATCTTTGTAACCACATCTTCCTGTACACCACAGCGTTTCCTTATCTCACTATTCTTCACCTTATCCACTTAAGTCACTTTACTTCGGCTATACTTTTTAGTCTGCTCATCTTCGCAGCATATATCTTATTTTTATGCTTCTTTTACCAAACCCAACATTCACTACCATTTATAAGTGTAGGGACCAGCACTTCTCTATGTACACCCAAACATGCTTTTTTGACACGTTCTGGCTGCTTATAAAATTATGCTGTTTGTTTTTCTGCTAACACCCTTCGCTCAATGTCACAGTCATACTTGTTTTTCGTAAACATTAAAACCGAGTATACAAACTTATTCACTTGTCTTATTTTTTCTACCTTAATCAGCACCTCATAGCTTGTCAAGCTTTCTTCTTATTTAAAAACCAATACTTTTGTATTTAACTACTAATTTTTTAAATTATCCACTAAATGCATTTTATAAATTGTAAAGAAAAAGACTTTTTTCTTACTTAAAAATTAAGGGTACAGCACGAAGAATTTTAATTAGAAGTTTTTGGTGATGTAGTTATAAGTAAAATATAAAATTATACCATATTAGATTGTTAATAATGCTGAATTAATAAACCATCAATACCAATCTATGATAACCTATTAAAAAAAACAAACAAAAAACATGCAAATCATTGAACAAAACTTCTGGGAAATCATCAACTAATATCGAGGTTTCATGGAGATTTATAGATAGGTGTGGGAAAATATTTAAGGAACATACAAAATTTTAATGAAAAATGCTGAGGTGCACGAGAACCAGTCGACCACAAAATGCAATAAATATTCGCAACTAACAATCAAATTGACAATTTGAACTGTCACCACCTCGTCGACATAAAATCTGCGACGAGTGCGAAGCAAGAAATCAGTATAAAACTTTTAGCCATATATACATGCAACGGTCCCGAAAATAAAATATATATTTTACCAATTAAAAGACATAAAATTAACTTCTGAAAAATATACTAAACATTTGAACGCCAAAAAAGAAACATAACAAACCCAACGCAATAAAGGTTGATATTAAGTTTCGTTATTGTTTAAGTGAAATAATAAAATGGACCGTGGACCTGGATGAAGGCAACAGTCATGGTTGAAGAACATTCGTGACTGGACAAATATACGTTCGGTAGGAGAACTCATACACTTAGCAAAAGATCAAAATGCTCTAGCCAGAGTGATAGCCAACGTTCGGGAGACCGGATAGGGCACATAAAAGAAGAAGAATAAAATATCCCAACACTAAATGGATTAAGATATGGGGGATTCCGGTATAATTTAAATAAAACTAAAAATAAAACACTTTAAAGAATACAAGATGTTACATTTAAAATAAGCGAGTTATAATTGTTTTAAATTGTTGGAATTGAGTGGTACGTGTAAAACCCCCTAAATACAAAATCAAACATTTTAAAAGCAAAGATACTTTAGTAAAGCCTCATCATACGCTGTACCAAATTATAAGTCAGAAGTTTATGAGCCAAACAAAATATCAACAATGATCCAAAAACTCAAGGAGGATGTAGTCAATCAGTATAACTATCGGGGACATAAAATCCAACTTCGGAGAGAAAATTCAACAGCAGAGATCACCCGACGAATAGGCCTCGCCTGGATGGCAGTCAAGAACCTCAGCTACATCCTTCGTCAACCGACCATTCCTACAAATCTAAAAACAAAAGTCTATAATACATGCGTCCTGCCAGTGGTGACATATGAAATTAAAACAATGACACTTACAGCAAACAGTGCAAACCTCCTCCAGGTCTGCCAAAGGGCGATGGAGAGAGCAATGCTAGCAGAAAGCATGAGAGATAGGATACGAAACGAAGACATCAGGAGAAGACCAGGAGTTTGCGACATTGAAAAAGTAGCGAGGTTGAAGTGAAGTTGGGCAGGCCACGTAGCCAGAAACAAATGGAAATGGAGACCCAGAGAGTCAAAGAGAAGTGTCGGACGCCCCCTGGCGAGATGAAGAGACGACATCCAACGACATGCGGGAAAAAATTGGAATTGGATCCAGACCGCCCAGCAAAGATTAACATGAAAATCATTGTTCAGAAGTGGATATCAAATGGCTGAGGAAGAAGAAGAAGTGTATTTGTTTACAGCAATATCGTGAATTATTTGGGACTGAGTTTTTCTGAAAATTTCTTAAACACTATTAACTTTTGGTATAGGACATAATACATAAAATTTATTGAAAATATAATGAAGAATTTATTAATATAATAGGAATATCATGTTTTCTTTTTAAAATAATCGACTTGGTATCGTAAAAATATTATATTAAAAACCAGCATGATCGACAACCTAATGTGAAAATTTTATAACTTTAAATTTATAACTGCATACATAAAAACTTCTAATCAAAACTATTCGTGCCACACCTAGTATAGCATTCTTAAGAATCATAAGAAAGTTTAAATTTAATTTAAAAATGAATTGAACTTAAATTTAATATGATTTTTTTGTGTATGCAAGATTCTAAATCAAAAAATTAAATTTTTAAATAAAAGTACCCAAGTTCTATGTTAATTTAAATATTTTTTTTAGATCAGATGTAGTTTAATAAATGCTTCATATAAAATTATTATGTTATGTAATAATTGTTTAAATTAATACTTTTTAAATGTGACCGCACTTGCAGGGATTTTTAAAAACCTTCATTTTAATTAAATATTTTACTTAAATATATTTATTTGATACTTAAACTAATCCAAAATAATTTCAAATAAAAAAAGTTTTATAATTTTTAACTTCCCAGTGGAAGTTGTAGTAATGGGTCCGACTTTGCGAATCCCGAATTTTGACCCTCCACATTTCAAGGTCTCCTGAGTCGACTACAGTAGTTTTTAAGTGGATGTCTTTGTGTGTATGTACGTATGTTCGTATGTGCATTCGGAATTATTTTTCGTCTCGATTATCTCGAGAACAAAAAAATGATATCGACGTGGGACCAATTGTATTCGACGCATAATTATGCAACTTAGACTTGATTAGATTTTTAGCAAAATCCGTCGAGCTGTTTTTTATTGAGAATAAAAAAACTGAAAAAATGGTAAACCACCTGAATTTTGTAATTTATAAATTATACTTTTTTTAAAACAGAATTTTAAGATCTTTTAAATAATATGATTATCGCATTTTAGGAATATTTGTATGAAAAATATGATGACAATATTTTATAAAAAGAGATAGTTTTAGAAAACAAAAATAGGAATTGGAGAATTTTAAACTTGTGTCAGTATTGACAGAATAGCATTGAAGACTCTATAACTTTGAAAATTATTGTTAGTGATAATCAAGCATTAATTATAACAATTAAATATTGTTACTAAAAAATGATCGTAATAATTAAAAACAATTGAAATATTTTTTTAATAGATTCCGTTTATAAAATAATAAGAAAAAGATTGAAAGAATACGGTTGACATAAACAGAATATTGTTAATGATAATTATAATTTGTTATAATCAATTTAAAATGGTTTGTTATAATAAGTTTATTAATAATAATTATAACAACAAAACATATGGTATTTTTTCATTATTTCCACTGAGAAGTTAGTCGTGTGGACCTCTCGGGTCGCACCCAGACCACTGATATTTTTTCCTAGATTTTTACTAGATAGGACTATAAAAATATTTTGTTCAACAAAATCATTTTACCCAAAAATTATTTAAAACTAAAATATAACATTATTTAATTTGCATAATATTTTTCATTAAAAAATTCAACATTAGTTTTCGTATTAAATTATAACTGATGAAGTTGTTGAAATAAAAAAAATCATTTAAAATAAAAAAAAAATATTAAACAAAAAATTGTTAAAATTAAAAGGTGATGTTTTATAATCAAAAACATATTAATAAAAAAAGATTCACAAATTTTGACGAATTTTTTAAATCTAATTAATTGAATTAAAAGAAAAGTATAAAAAGATTTTTAAGCAAGGGACAAACATCGTTTGTTCGTCTACAGACAAACGCGTAGACGATAAAAAAAGTCAATTCAGATTTTCGGTCCATCCAAGCGTCTAAATAAAGAAAAAGCATGTAAAAAGTTACAAAATACGACACATATAATTTTTTTGTATTTACTTTGCCATCTCCGATAACTGCAATCTGCCGTCTTTATTAAAGTCGAAGACTTGCAACTGAAATTCGAAAAGACATAAATATCTTATTACTCTTGTAATTTCTCCCAGAGGCGTAGAAATGCGAAAATAATGAGCCGTAAAACTCTGAAGATAAATAGTTAGATAAATAGATAAATAGAATGTTTGTACCGCAGTAAATTATTAACCTATACAAGTCGTAAGTGGTAAAAATACCTCGACAAATTCAGTCGATAAAACAGAAACGTATTTTAGACAAGCAGAACCGTTTGTTGGTTTGAAACTATTTTTTCTGAGGCGGTATCTTAGACGACAGTATGTCACGTGCCTATTTTTTCCCTTCTACAGTTCATTATAATTGTTTCTCTGATGATTTTGTATTCCTTAGGTACTCGTAAGTAGGGTTGCATACCGTATTTTGTTGTAACTTAAATATATCATTCGTTGTAAATAGTGTTACATACCTTGTAGTGATAGGATTCGATTGTTAATGGATGGGGCTGGCTATCCACACGGACGAGTGCGATTCTTGGTTTACGTCAATTCCGTGTCATTTCTTGATATCCGGCTTGGAAAGGAGAGTCAGTCGTCTGGTGGCAGTCTTGGGAGTCGGGTGGTGGCGAGAGTTTTTGGGACGGTGTAATATTAACACGTGTGCAGAACCTCTACGGGTTTTCTTTCATATCTGGCTGTATTTGGGCCATCTTAATTGGATTTTGAAGAAAAACCACTTAATTTTTAACTTGACCATTCTATCTTACCTTCGTTGTTGATATTTTGGATTTTGGTGTCGAGTTAAAATATCCGCATGCGGGATCTATTTGAGGGAAGCCATTGTTAATTAGCAGGTGCCGTTCCATAATCAAGCCGGCCACAGGAGTGGTGAATTCGTATACCCAAAGGTTATAAGTGATTTTTTTTTAAATATATAACGCCGTGACTTATTTTGACGCCACGATTAAGTTTTGTTTTAGTTTATTAATATGGTACATTGTGAATTCGTATACCCAAAGGTTATCAGTGATTTATTTTTAAATATATAACGCCGTGACTTATTTTGACACCACGATTAAGTTTTGTTTTAGTTTATTAATGTAGTACATTGTTGGAAACTATTTATTGCATTAGATAATATGCCAAAACTAAACTTGGATTAAAATAATCTTCTCAATAATTCTTTATATATACTTATTTGTAAATATCCTACAATTTTGATATTTTGAAGGACAACCATTGTGAAAATATTTTTTTAAATAAACTCGATTGTTTTGGCAGTGAAAATCTTTATGTAAATGGTTAAAACATGAGTAAATTAGCAGCCTTATGTAAACGTTTGATTTAGTGTTATTAATGAGTTGATTTATATACGTTTTACTTTTTTTTTTGGTAACTTGGTAAAGTATGTTACTCTTACTTCTGTTATGGTTATTTTATAAAGTTGTAAATTTTAAATGTTTGGTTTGTTTTAGCAAGAAAATTTACCATAGCTGTTAATTTTGACTATATTTGCTATAATGTTGTTATTGAGCTGTGTACTTTGATTTATTGTGTGAGTAAAGTATCCAATATATTTTAGCTATAATTTTATTTATTTGGTTTACCATAATCTTAGTTGTTTATCGTGTGGCTCTGCTAGTGCCTATAAGACCTAGGGGTTTCTGGCTTGAACCGTCTAAGTCGGTGGCACGGCTCAGTTTTATATTTTTTTCTTCTACCCTCTACGGCTGAGCTCGGGCACAATTTGCCAGTAGAGAGACCGCTGGCAGAGTACTCTTTAGAGAACGAAAAAAGACGTGGCAAGTGTCCTGTAAGCAGTCCCGTTAGTATACGCAGGTCATTTCTGCTTCATTCTAGAATCTGCTTAGTTGTGTTTCTCGAAGGTTTAGGTAGAAACGCATTCGAGTGAATTAACCCTGGTATCATGGACAGACCGAGTGACCAACGTAGAAGTGCTGAGAAAAATGAGAAAAAGCGTAGAAAAGGTAAAAAAAATTACAATTTTTTGGACAAATTATTCTTCTTATAGTGCTAACTCCACTAAGGAAGATCGGGAAAAATTCTGGCAAATTCGTTTTTATCTTGTGCTTTTCTTAGCAAATCCTGTAAATTCAATTCTGTTCAATCTCTAATGTTCCTTAACCATTAGAACTGTCTTCGCCCAGAGTCCCGTTTGCCATCGATTTTGCCTTCAGTTATATGCTTTAGAAGGGCATATCTATTATTATAAGAGGACAAACATATGAACACCTATATGAACTTTATCACTTTAAAACAAAATTAGTAAGTTTAACTAAGCATGCCAAGACAATATTAAATTATAACAATGCTGCTGAAGAAAATACAAATTATTAGAAATATTTTTGTTTAGATATTTATGAGTTACATTCATTGTTGTGTTGTTAAGAATTTCAATTTAAGTAGTGCACTTTTTAACTTTTGTTTGATTAGGTATATCGTCAAAGGAAAATCAAATTGCGCTGAAATTAAGATGAATTAATTCATTGTTGACTAATTAGGTATCACAACGGTCCTTCACTTTATAAATTCCATTTAAAATTGATGTATATACCTTTACCTACGAGGAAAAACTTTGTGTTCCTTAAATATTTTTAATCAGTGTAATAACAATTTAACTAAAAATGTTTGAAAATTGTTTACATTTTATAGTTTAACACAAAAATATTTAAAAATTTCTCGTTATTAGTAAGCGTCTTCAATAAATCCATAGCAACCCATTTTAACAGAAAATACTTTATTATACACAATATAAAAACTGCCAAACTTAGTTGTTAGTTTTTTATTTGTTTGATATAGGTATATGAACATGTAAAGTTATCTGTATCTGAAATTGTTGACCCAGCCTGATACGAAACGCTGCTAGCTTGAAGGTTAAACATGAAATTAAATATTTGTTATATTTGTTTATACAAAATCGTGTGTAGGTATATTTATACAAACAGAGAACCTTGTAATGTAAAACAAAATTGCAAAAAGGTATTTTAATTCCTTTTATTTTAAATAAAAATTAAAGGAATTTTGGGAGATTTGGAATAAAAATTTGTTTAATTATTTGTTTTTACTAATGTTTTTTCTTCTTGAAATTCCGCTCCTATCGGAGATTGGAAATCATCATCACTACTCGGACCTTATCAATCGCCCGCCTAAAGAGTTCTGCGGACGTGCAACCAAACCCCTCCCTCAAGTTGCGCAGCCGAGAGATTCTTCTTCTGCCAATCGTTCTCTTGCCTTTTATTTTGCCTTGAATAATTAGCTTAAGGATATTTTATCTATCTCCTCTTAGAAGATGTCCTAGATATTCTAATTTTCTCCTTTTTATGGTGTTACTAATTTCTTTGGCTTTATTCATTCGGCGTAGTACTTCCTTATTTAAAACCTTGTCAACCCATGTTATTCTCAGCATCCTTCTATAACACCACATTTCAAATGCTTCTATGTTCTTGATGTTTTCTGAATTAAGTGTCCAAGCCTTCATTCCATACAATAGAATGGAGAATATATAGCATTTTAGCAATCTGGTTCTCAGTTCCGGTATCGTCTGCGTATCGCAAGTTGTTAATTCTTTCCCCGTTTATGACAATACCACCGGTTTCCTCTGACAGCGCTTCTTTAAAGATGCCTTCACTATATACATTAAACAAGAAAGGCAACAATGCACATCCCTGTCTAACACCTCGACATATCTTAATCTCCTCACTCAGATCTTCTCCGACTTTGACTCGTGCTGTTTGGTGCCACTAATGTTTATGTAGGCTCAACTACCTAACAATTGTTTACCTAAGCACATTGTGAAAGCACACCTAAAACAATATTTTTAATTTTAATTTTAACATTATAAAATATGACAAAATAATTTCTTTTGAGAAAATGCTTTTTATTTAAATATTTCAATACCCACTGTTATTATGAAAACTAATTCTTCCACAAGTACTGAATGTGCTAGGAATATTTTTTTTATTTAGAAAAGTATCTTATATCTTATATCTTATCTTATTTTAAAAACTAAAAATGGTTATACTTTAGTTTATCCAATAATGTGCTAAGCTTACATCTAATTAGGTTAAGACTTCTATACATTGGTAAACATGGAACACGCACGCACTTGGCTATACATTTTATACACAAGCACTACACTAATTGAATAGGCTTCGTCCTATTCATTCTTTAAGTCAAGTTCTGGTTGTTTAGCAGCTGGATAACTTCCGGATTGACATGATGGTATAATCTGGCTTCATGTACACCAGCAAATCTCTGAATCTCTTATTTGATGTAAGAGATTCCAAGGTCCCTAGGAATATCTGAGTTGCACAGTACATTTAACATTTTACGTAAAACTTTATTTTGGAAAGATTAAATTACTTTTATATTGCTTTCTTTTGTACATCCCCAAAACTGGATACCGTAGATCCAAACTGGTTTAAAGTTTTGGTTGTAGATAAGGATATAATTATGTATTGACAGTCAAGAGTTCTACGTAGAAGCCAATATTATTGTCTGTATTTTAAGTATTATTTTTGACATGCTCCTTTTATTTATACCAAGATATTTTGCTTTATTTTTATAGGATGGGGACTATTGTACCATTAATATTAAGAGTCGAAGAATACGTTAATTTTTTGTTTGTAAAATTAACATGGATTGTTTTATGTCTATTTAGCTTAATGGCCCAACTAGGGCACTTATAGGAGATGCAGAATATGCAGCCTCAAAATTATGAGAATATGTATACCTGTTCTCACTGTAAAATACCTGTCTGTGTACCATGTTTTAAAATTTTTATTTAAAATGGTATTCATTGCTTGACTTTTTTAAAAATTTCTCAGTATTTAATATTTCAGGTTTCAAATAATCAATATTCAGTTGCAAAGTTACAATTTCCAAATTATTTAATTAAATTAATTGGTGTTACATATTTATTTAAATAATAAATTATTTATGTGTATACAGTTTCTAATTTACGATCTTTTTACAGTACTTAACATCTACGCCTCTGAGTTACAGCAAATATTAAACAATATCAAACAAAAAGTATTTGCTCACCATTGTATCCGTGTATTCGATCAACTTGTCTTCGGAGACGTCATTCCTTTTCGCTTCTTTTAGGAGATCCCGCAAGAAATTCTACCAAAAAATTGTCATCCATAAAAACCAATACAACAGCACAAATTGTGTTTTCATAAAAAGCTTACATAAAAAACGAACAAGGATCGAATAAAAAGTCAAGGATTTTTTTTTATAGTTGCTTCAGTTATGAAATATTTATGTTGTATATACGTACTTTTAGTTCGTCTGCTTCTATATATCCACTGCCATCGGTGTCGTATTCTCTCCAAATCTGCGGAAAATTGGAAAACATGAACGTGATTTAGACGTTATGCGGATTTCATATTAAATTTAACATTACTTTTATTAACAAATAATACATCAGATAATCATCATCATCAATCAAACCATCAATACAACAAAAAATATATTTTTCATATTCACTAGTAGAAACTACACACATAAAAAAAAAATCTAATAATATGCTATTCTGAGCTAAAAGCTTTCAACTAAATTAATATTTTTGGGTTGATAAATTTAATGATAAAGTTAATTTTAACAAGGTTTATTCATACCATAAATTATTTTTTTTTATTTAAAAAAAAACAGAAAACCTAAAATAGCCAAACATAAAATTCAAAATTAAATTTTATTTTATTTTATTTAAAATAGAATAATTTATAAGTAGTGTGTCTTCCTTAATTATTGATAACAGCTCGGTATCGTCTTTGCATGAATATAATCATGTTATCTATTTTTTTTTGTTGAGCTATAGGTAGCTCTTCTGCATAGCCTCTAATTAATTGTTGACAGTATTAAAATTCATGCCAAGATGTAGTCGTGCATTATTATGCGAAATTTCAACTAATGACTGCGACATATGAAAGCACAATATTGGTCAAAGTATTTCATTAATGTACCTATTGGCATTGAATATTTTTTGTAGCAAAACAAAAATTCGAAAGCTGATTTCGCCCCAAACCATTACTGTACCTCTACAGATGGATCCAAGACTGAGAATGGGGCGAAGAGTGTTCTCCAGAAACCCAACCAGTGGCATCAGCTACTCGTTGGACACCCACACCTCCGTATTTTAGGCAGAGGTCATCCTTTAATGCAACAGCTCCAGCGTGTCGGAAAGATGTTGAAAGAGGTTGACGTAAGGAGGGTTGGTAGGAGAAAGATACAGGTATTTGCAATTACTGGAAGACGCTATTGACCCTGCCTTGACTGATATATTTGAAAATAATCCACAGTACGATCATTTTTAATTTTCAACAGGACGGTGCTCCCCATTATGAGGTGATTGTTAGTCAGTATTAAGACCAACGTTTTCCACAGCATTGGATTGTGAGAAGAGGCAGCATTAAATTGCCTCCCCGATCGCCAGATTTATCGCCCCTCGATTTCTTTTTGCGGGGACATCTGAAAATTAAAATCTTTAAAACACAACCAGCGTCGTTGGTAGATTCGCGTCAAAGAATTGTTGACGAGTGCCGTCGAATTACTCCGGAAATACTTTGGAATGTGCGTGACAGAACGTGCGTGAACGTTTTAAACATAATTTTTGTATGAAGGCGGGCAGTCATCAGAACATTAAATCAATTAAGTAGTAAGTAATCAACTAAAAAAATTGGAATTTTAACATGTAATTTTTTCAAAGTATTGGAAGGAAATGTAAAATTAAAAGACTGTTGTAAAGAGAATTGTCAGAGCTTTCAAAAGACATCTTATTCGACCCCTAATGCTATTTAAAAACTTTGGGGTAATTCTTACCCTCACTTGGGGTTAAAAGTAGTGGAGTCAAAAATACCGGAAAAGAGTGTCTCCCTTTAATAAAAAATCTACGGGTCAGAGCGTTTTTCTAAAATGTTGACAAGGTTTCTGCAGATGGCTCTGTTTCGTTTTCGGTTGGCCACGCTATATTTATGTTGGAGAATCTATGTTTTTATTTTAAAACAGTAAAATTAAGTTAAATAAAAATAACTAACATATTATTAAAAAAATTATAAAACTGTCTACAATTTCTCATTATATTTTTTTAATTTTAATCGAAAAATATTTTCTATAAAATAAATCCAGAATAATCATTACATAAATTAATAAATTGTGGGGAATATAATAAATTTTTTGTAAATAAAAAATATCTCTCCGAATAATTACAGTCTTTTAAGTATTTTTTTATTACTTACTTACTGCCACTGTGACTTATTTAAATTAGCTGTGTAAAGTGCAAAACTCAAACCGCAAATAACAAAGTTAATTAGGAAAATGATTCTGTACGTTGATAATATTACTGTAAAAAAAATCAAGCAAAACTTGTTTAAAGGTCTTGTTAGAACTTCCTAACTCTTTGGTAAATTATGCTTCAACAAAGCTAGCACATTTCAAAAGTAGGCAGTGTCGTATCGGTAACTTTCCTTTTGAAACAAAGTTTTCTTTGAACAAACACTTCTGTATAAAGTTTAAATTAATTCGTTTGATATTGATTGGTACAAATTATTGCGGCTAGAAACACCACTGCTTGGTATTTAATTCTATTTTTTTATTACCAATATTTTGTTAACGTGAATACGGAATAAGGTATTAAACGATAATATCAAAATTAAACGATAATATCATAAAACGATGTGAAATTACGTGAAATTACTTTATTATAAGATTAAAATAAAATGACAACAAATGAAATAATATGTCGCTGTAAACTGAACGCTAAATTCTTCTTTTAAAATAAAATTTAAATAAAGCACAGTATTATTGGTGTAACTGGTGTGCTTGAATGCAAACCATAAAAAAGAAAATTAAACTAAAAAGTACCTAAACATTCTTTTAATTTTATTTTAAAAAAAATCCAACAAAAACTTATTTAACAAGTAGGGTATGTAATGTAATATGTAATATTCCGGGTTAATATTTTTATATACACCGGAGCATAATTTTAATAGTATATTCTTCAACGAGCGTATAATGATGGCTATAATTCTCGAGAATAAAAATTGAGTAACGAGCCGCAGACCAGAGAATAATAGTCATTATACGCGAGTAGAAGACTATACTTTCTCTACGACCATCGTAGACCATCACTATCACGTGTTAAATTCTCCATCTTATTGCCGTAATTAGATAATCGAGATGACGGTTCATCAGAATGAACATGACATTCGCGATATCGAGTTAGAGGAGCAGTGCCCACTGATGAAAAAGCTGTTCTATTGCAGCTTCCTTATTGGTCTCAGCCTGTTGGATCCTGAATATTAAAATTGGTGATTGGTTGTCAGCTGTTGAATAATGTATCAGGATCCAACATATCTAAGGAATCATATTCATATATCAATAGATAACGTAATTGTTGTAGAATCCAATGGTTGTAGAGAAACAAATTTATTCAACTTGTTTTTGATGTCCAGAGAAAACCTATTTTTTTTAACTGGAATAATGACGCTTTAAGCTATGAAATCATTCCCATAACACGAAGCTAAGTAAGATATCTTTATGTAGATGCTGCTGATAATTAATAAGAGACAATCGAACACTTACTGGGAGAAATATGATTGAATGCATAAGAAAGAGTAAAGTTTAAATAAGGGGTATATGTGCTGTGGTTCACTGTGATACCGTGACTTCATAACATTGTCAATTTTATTTAAACCCTTTAAGAAAACTATTACTAGATATACAATAACACAGCACATTGATAACAGCAACCTAACGACACGAATTAAGAAGCGTTTTTTGTTTTTCTTTTTAATTGTTTAGGTGGTTTAAAAGTAACTTCACCGACAAATCCAAATGACCAAACTTCAAACAAGGTTAGAGCTATTTGGGCCACTCATTTTCTTCCTACAGATCTATGGCTTTCTCTAGCACATTCAAAGTTTTGGCAGCACACTGATGTAAGCTAATGACACAGAGCTCTTGCTACGAAAACTTGGTGGTGCAATACTGTCATAGCAATGGCCACGCTGTCAATTAAATAGAAACAATGTAGCTAATTATAGGAGAGCACAAAGACTTCACCGGAAGACTCATCTAACTCAAAATAAGTTGGGATAATAAATTAATGAGTACTTCCTGACATGGACCTATCATATAGACACTCTCTGTAAAATGCTTAGTGTAGGAATATACGTAATCCGCAGGATAACACATCAGTGACACAGTGAATTCTATCTCCGATGTGAAATTTTAGTCTGGGAAACACTGCACTGTGCAATATGCAGCGAGTCGTTACTTTTTAAAAGAAAGCCATCTACATCCTTGCAAACGTACGGACAAGAGAATCCTGCAAACAGTATTTTAAGTGTTAAACATGTTTAATGTAGTTAATCTCTACATCCCAGAGACTATCATCCACATACACCTCAAATCCACCGAGATAGAACTGATATACAAAACCATAATTACAACAATCGACAGGTCCCAAATTATTGCCTTCTTGTACTTCACCTTAAAGCTACAGAGCACTAGAAAAGTAGCCAACTTATTCGGGAGCAAAGCTAGGTTAAGACAATTCGGTCTACCTATGTATCTATTTGTATTGACATACATAGGTACTAGTTTTAAATGCCAATAAAAATTATTGTATTTTATTATATTGCAACAAATGTAAATTAATTATCAAAATATGTTAAAAATTTTATGATAGTTATGATTTAATAAAATTACTCGGATTGCAGTTTAAGTAAATACACCAAGAGTCGTTTTACTAAAAATAAACTGCATACAACATTTTAAGCCAAATGATTTTATATATTTCGCCAAAGTACATACAAGGTGGCCAACCAAAAACGAAAGGGAAATGGCTCCCTTTCGCAGGAACCTCGTCGTCAACATTTTAGAAAAACGCTCAAACCCGTCGATTTTTAATAAAAAGGGGTATTCCGGTATATTTGACTCCACTTCTTTCAACCCCAAGCAAGGGTAAAAGTTACCCAAAATTTTTTAAATGGCATTGGGTTCGAGTAAGCTTTTACAATTCTCTATTGTAAAAAATGATTTATCTCGATTTCCCGCAAAACTACAAGACCTATGGAAAAATGTTAAATAGCCAAGTTGTGGGTAATAAAAAGATCTACAACTTTTAAATTTTCACTTTTTTTTAAAATTTATGTGAAAAAATCAAATAACTTAGATTTTGGTTTTTTATTTTGATCTTCTACAAAATAAAATTTTTTTTCACGAAATTTAGTGAAAACTTACCTTTTTATGTCCCAAACACACTGTAATTTTTTTTTTATTTAAAATATTTATTTTTTCAGCTTATTTTGACTTAATATCGAAAAAGCCGCCTAATTTTCAATCGAAAATTCTCACGTTAAAATATCTGCTTTTTTTAAAAGGGCTTTAATTTTTTTGCATTTTCTGAGAAAATTTACCGTAGTAATGTTTATTTTTTTTCACACCACCAGAAAGTAGAGATTTTAACAAACAAAATACACACCGATTTTTTTTAAAAAGCAGATATTTTGACGTGAGAATTTTCAATTGAAATTAGGGTGCTTTTTCGATATTAGGTCAAAAAAGGTGAAAAAATAAATATTATAAATAAAAAAAATTACAGTGTGTTTGGGACATAAAAAGGTAAGTTTTCCCCAAATTTCGTAAAAAAAAAATTTTTTTGTATAAGATAAAAATAAAAAACCAAAAACTTGGTTATTTAAATTTTTTACATAAATTTTAAGGTTATGGGAAAAAAGTGTTAACACAAATTTTGTAGGTCTTTTTATTACCTACAACTTTGGTATTTAACTTTTTTCCATAGGTCTTGTAGTTTTACCGGAAATCAAGATAAACCGTTTTTTACCCTTAAAAACTCACCCCTTTCCTCTTCCCTACCTTAGATCACCCGTATATTATTTTTCCTTTTATTTTTGTTATACTCTTTCATTCTACTATTATTTTTTTCCAAAGCTTCAGCACTGGTCTATAACTGCATAAACATATAACGTTATTTTCTATAACAAAAATATAAAATGCGAATTATAAACTGACCTTTAATAATGTATATATTATTGATTTTCTGCCAGTAAGCGACTCGCACATTATGTTAGTTTAATGACTTAGTAAATACGGGAGTTCTTGATTAAAAATAATTTTTTTACGGATATCCAACAAACCTGTTGATGAATTTAAATGGTCTCCATTTTTATTTAGTGAGCCAAACATATTTTTATTTCTTATTAAAAACTTTCAAATACAATACTTAAAACAGATAAAATTAAAAGATTTTAACGAAGTATTAATAAAATATTAAATTGGAGGGACGGTTCCTACCGAATCCCACCGACGTCACTCATATAAATTAAAACCCTGTGCACTTTCAAGTAAAACATTACAGTACCATAACCGGTCAATAAGTGTACTGCTGGTCTGGCGTCTGGCATCCTTCCTACTCAGTGACGTAATGCTTCCGGCTAGTTTCGCTCGGAGAGAATCACTTACGTACATATGGTCACGCCTTTTTTCCGTAGGGGTAGGCAAAGACCACTTCTTTCCACTTCCGCTACGGTTCTTACACACATCTTTTGCTTTATCTACTTTTATCAGTGCTCCCATACATGCTCGTCGGTTGTTGGTACTCTTAACCTGACCTTTCATCAAAACAATATTGATCTGATCAAGATAAGTTTGCCAAGGTCGACTTTTACCGACTTGTCCATTCACACTCACCTTATAAATATCCATCCTTTTTACGTGTTCAAACCATCTAAGCATTCCTTTATTTATCTTTGTAACCACATCTTCTTTTACACCACAGCGTTCCCGTATCTTATTATTCTTCAATTTATTCAACCGAGTCACTCCGGCTATACTTATCAGACTATTTTTCTCTGCAGCATTAATCTGATTTTCATGCTTCTTTTGCCGAAGCCAACATTCACTACCATACATAAGTGTAGAAACCAGCACTTCTCTATGCACAGCTAGACGTGCCTTTTTTAAAACGTTCTGGCTGTTCATAAAGCTATGCAGTGTCTAATTTATTTGTTTTCCGGTCAACACCATTCGCTTAATGTCACTGTCATTCTTTCCGTCTCTCGTAAACTTTGAACCCAAGTTTACAAAGTCATTTACTACACCATAGTACCATCTTGGTTTTTGACTTTTTCCAGTTACAAAATATTAGATTTGTTTAATTTTTAAATTTGGAATGCCTTTTTAAATTATTACTTATAAAATACTTTTTATTTTATAATTGTTAAAATAATTTTGGTAAATTATAATTTTGTACTTTCTGCAAAAAGTTTGCAAAAAGGGATCAAAAAATAAGAAAAAATACCATAAATAAAAATTTAACAAATTAAACATTAAAAATAATTAAATGATTTTTCGTTACTCTACAAATTATTGTACCTAAACGTTATTATTTAAAATATCATTATTATTTTAATGGATAATAAATAATAATAAGTACAATAAATAAAAAAATGCAAACTTTAATATAAATAAGTAACGATGCCGATAATATTTTATCAGAAAATGACTTAAATAATGAAAAACAATCAATATAAGTACTTAATTCTATCTTCGGCTAACTATACACATCAAAATGTTACTTGGACCAATAATCTGCTTTAATATTTAGAGTGGTTTGCAGAAAAAAACGTAAGTGGGATTTAAGCAAATTATTAAGAAATATCAAGTTATTAAAAAATATTTATTGTGTGAATAAACATTATCGTTTAATGTTCACGCTACGTTTTCTTTGCTTTATCTCGCCTTCTTCATGAATAATTTATTTATAATAGAGACAGTGAGAATCTCTAACATCCAGCTATAATGATATGGTATTCATTAAAAAAATATTTTTCATACAACGTTTAAGCTATGCCTATTTTTGGAAAAAATTTATATAATTATTTAAATTAAAGATCCGTTGTTCTGTTTAGGGACAATTTATTCGATGAATTTATGTAATAATGCAAATGTTAAGAAGTTGGATTACGTATTGACTTTTTGTATTTTTGTACATTTTTTTTGTATATTTACTGGATTTATCAAACAATAATAAAATCTATGGTCACGTATGGTTCAGTAGTCTGGTGGACCAAAAGGTTACAACAGACAGCTAGAGCTGGCCTTCAGCGGCTGCCATGCCTAGCCATAACTGAAGCTGTCCAGCACACCAACGGCAGCTATGGAACACCTCCTGAATCTTCCTCCACTAGATATTCTCTTAGAAAGGGAGGCCAGGATAGTCTCCCACATATTCCTGTCTCTAAAAAGGCAAATTAATGGAAAGCAACTTGGAGACCACTACGGGATACTGAATGAAACAGAAAACCATCAAATTTTCGGGATGGTTCCTGATATGCTAGCCACAAAAATACACGTAGAAAAATCGTTTGAAATCCTCTTTTCGAAGAGAGAAAAATGGGTGAGGGGAGAAATCCTTTTCCCAGAGACAGAATACGCAATGAACACAGATGGCTTAAAAACCCCAGATGGAGTTGGGGCCGGTGTTTTTAGCAGGAAACCAAAGATTGAAATACCTACCAGTCTTGGCAGGTATGCTACAATCTTTCAGGCTAAAGTCTTCGCTATCGAATTGTGTGCAAGAGAGTTGACCAACAGATCTCTGGCAAAAAAAAACATTAGTATAATATTAGACAGCCAGGCTGCTTTAAAATTACTGAGCTTCAACAAGATAAATTCTAAACTTGCATGGAATTTCATCGAATCCCTGGAGTACCTTGGTGCGAACAACATGGTGATCCTGCTGTGGGTCTCTGGGCACCAGGGAGTGAAGGGAAACGAAAAAGCCGACACCCTTGCCAAACAGGGGGACAAATCTGCGTTCACTGGACCATAACCGGTCTTTGGAGTCACTACAAGTGCCGCCAAAACCATTATTTCCGACTGTGCGGAAAAAAAAATACTCACGCACTGGTCCGATATACCAGGGTTGACTCACTCGAAGGCGTTCTTACCTTAACCCTCGAGAAACATAACTAATTAGATCCTAGAATGAAGCAGGTCTAACCTATGAATTTTAATGGGACTGCTTGCAGGACACTGTCGTCTAAGATACCACCTGGGAAGGATAGGTCTGAATCAACAAACGGACTGTCGGTTCTGCTGCGTGGAAGACGAAATTACTGAACGTAAACTATGTTCATGCCCCGGCCTGGGAAGAATAAGGTTCAACATATTTGGTTATATAGAACCTACAGATTTAAAGAAAATCTCACCCTATAAAACTATGATAGATTGTGCGGCGAACTGTAACCTCTAGGGGTGAGCCACAATAGACTTACTGAAGGTCGCAGTGGAAGGGAGACCTACGCTCGACTCACATGATACCTAACCTAACCCAGTGTGTAGGTAATTTTAAAGAATTTTTTTTTCGATGGTATTAATATATTTTTTTTGTGAAGACATCCGAAAAGTAAACACAACCAGCGTCGTGAAAGATTTGCGTCAAAGAATCGTCGACTAGTGCCGTCGAATTACTCCGGAAATTCTTCAGAATGTGCGTGAACGTTTTGAACAAAATCTTTTTTATTGTAGTGGAAGCGAGTGGTCATCATTTTGAACATTTAATTAATGAAGTAATAAGTAAGTAACCAAAATAATTTAAATTTTAACATGTAATTTTTTCAAAGTATTGGGAGAAAATTTAAAATTTAAAAACTATTATAAAAAGAATTGTCAGAGCTTTTAATAGACATCTTATTCGACCCCCAATGCCATTAAAAAATTTGGGGTTATTCTTACCCTCGCTTGGGGTTGAAAGTAGTGGAGTCAAAAATACCGGAAAAGAGTGTGCCCTTTTAAAAAAAAATCGACGGGTCTGAGCGTTTTTCTAAAATGTTGACGAGGTTCCTGCAAATGGCTCTGTTTCGTTTTCGGTTGGCCAACCTGTATGTGCTGTGCTTAATACGACTACCTTTTGCATTTTTTATTTTTTCGCAGGTAAATTTAGATATTAGTCCTTTTGCTTAAATTACGATGGGTATATTTGTTGTGTTTATGTTCCATATTATTATGTTTAACAATTAAGAGGCCCTATTTACATATGACCGCTCCGTTTAAAAAACCTACGTGCCTGGAGCTGCATAATCTAAGAGACATTTGGTCATATCCCAATGTGTTTTAAATACATAAAGCTAGAAAATGGACCATGGAAAATGGTTTTTTGAAGATATTCCACTAAAGTATTACTTTTATGGGCCAATAAAGAATGAGTATCTATCATGTCTAAATCATTGATCAACACTCTTTTGAATGGAGACAAGCAGCTTAAGAGATAATATTGGAGTAACTACCATGTTTAATTTTATTTGACCTTTGACAAGTGTGACTAAATTGGTAGACTAGAAGAACATCCTTCTCAATTTTTAAACAACCACCGTGACTATGATATGTCAATGTTTCTGCTAATCAAAGTTTTGCAAAAATCGACAACTGATAAACAAATATAATGAAGTGATTCTTCATATTTATACAAAAGTTATTAGAGTTGGTTCTGTTGTAAGTGAGTAAAGTAAAATTATTTTGGAAGCTGTTAAAAATTAAATAACTGGTTTTTTATGTGGTTATTTGAAAAAGATCTAAAAACGAGAAGTTACTTATTGAGGAGCGTCTGTCATTTGTAAAAAAGCTTACTTTTGGTTTAAGGGATTTAAAATTAGACTATAACCTACTGTCAACAGCAAAACTGTAATTTGTTTTACCCAAAAGAATAAATAAATTGCATTTTATAATTATAATCGTTACTAATACATTCTTTATTATTCCAATTTGGAAATACATATGTTTAATGATTTTTTGCTTAAAATTATTATTAATTATTTTTGTTAATACTTACCCTACAAGATCGGTTATTTATATAAAATATTATTTTATGACTTGAAAATGTCCAGAGCTTCTCTGTGTATACACATTAATTATACAATAAATAAAAAATCCATAAATTCTTTAACTACCGTTTCACGTCATAATAATATGGGTACTTAATTTAAACATAATAGTGTACGTAGAATTCACAGTCAGTTTTTTAAAAAGGTAATTATTCAGAAAAATAAGTCTGACTTTTAACTAAAAATAAAAATACTTATTTTAAATGTTAATTTTAAAGTAAGTAAGAAAAACAACTAATTATTTTCCAAAGTAATCTGAAATATTACTGTGGCCTATTCTTTATTTAATTTTAAAGTTAAAAGTTCTTTAACATGTGTGATACATGTATAAGAGTATTAATGAAAGTGAAAGAAGCCAAAGATGTGTGTAGGTAAAAGGAAGTGGACACTGCCTAACCCTTACGGGAAAAAAGTGTTGAATTTTTTTGTAATAAAGTAATAAAAAGAAAATAATTATTTATTCTAGGTTGCTTTTGAAATTTTAACAATTATTGTGTAAATGTTAGCCACAAAACCGGTAAGAATATTCTTAAAGAATATTTATATCATATTCTACGTGTTAAAGGTTTGCTTCCTAATAGCTATCCACTCCATTGTCAAACAATCACAATTTTACTACCACTGTATTGTTTACCGATAAAGTCAACCTCTCAAGAAATGGCGCTATGAATTTTCATAACAACCACGCATGGGCTGATGAAAATCCACCTGTTACAGTTGAAACACGATTTCAACAAAACTTTTCAATCAAAATTTAGGTTGAGATTATCGCTGATTATTTATGAGGACCTTTTTTACTTCCTCAAAAATTTATTAACTTTTTAAAATATGAATTTTCGATTCTTAATTAACAATTTCGACCAAGTTGCAAGGATATCTGAAAAATTCTTGGATCATCTAACGCGTTTTTGAAAAACGAACAATTTAAAATAAAAAATTTGCAATATTTTGATTACCGCTCGAGATATGAATGTGTTTACGTTTGTTCAAATTTCTATTGTTTTAATAAAGATTTTTGCAAAATTCGAGCTCCTCGGCAATCCCCACGCTTCCGGTAGTAGGGATTCCGTTGGTAATAACTGCTTGTGGAGTTGAATAACACTTTTTAAAAACTTCAGCACATTGAAATAAATCTTGTTTTTCAAATATTTTAAAAATTGTTGTTTTACCCCTCCTGAAAAAGGCAGATGTCGTATCACAGCCAGTTATTGCGGGTATAAATAGTACATGATTTTGATACTTTGTAAAAATAGATAAATGAGGGACTGGTTTTCTTTTTACCTGACATTCTCATATTTATAATATTTTATATGTGTAAGTTACACTGTATCTTGACATTTTTTATAGATAATTATTTAATCTAAAATTTTTGTTAAAACTAATTTTACGATAACACTTACCATTTTGCTAAAAATCGCGGTAAACCCGTTTTTGTGACCTTTGACCCAGAGTAAATTTTTTTCCAGGTATCGGATCGATGAGGATTTTTTAGATTTTATTTATGATGGTGTTTTAAAAAATCATATTAACTTTGAGCTAGGTGCGAATTTTTGTACCCTCGAATGTCTAAATTGACCGGATTATAATAGGAGGTAAGACACACGTCATTGTGAAGTTTTAAATTTGTATGTATACGGGTTATGAATGATCGCTTAAAAGTCCCAATGTCTGTGGTGCTAATTGTAAAATTCTGGTACCTCAAATTAACTCAACAGAATAGCTACGAAATTAATGCTCAAAGTGTGACAACATAATTATTTGTAGATAAAAATTCTTAGATTATTTAAGGCAAAAATGGAAAGCTACATTTAACATAATTTTAAAATAAAGGGGTCCTTTTCTCATATCACAAAACACCGTTTATTGTTTTTAAAAAACATTGAGAAACACCGTATTTTTTTAAGGAATTCGTCATTAAAAATTTTAAATAATGTAATCTATTTCCTTTACTTTCCGCTATAAATATTTCTGCCAGAAAAATTTTCCTTACGGTAAGAATATTACTTTTATCCTCCAGGAAAATTTACGCTTCAGAACGTTAAAGAAAAAAGTTATAAAACAATGTACATTTAGATAATATAAGGGTCAAACTGTAATTAACATTTTTTATACTCATCATTTATTTTCCGTAATTTTCCAGCGAACTAATTAACGTAAAAATTACTATCCTGGAAAGCTTATAATTATTTTTAATAATATAATCCCGTTCATAGAGTTACTATGTTGTTTAAAATAGATTTAGTTTTTGCGAAAAATATTGTTACAAATAATATGATTGAATGGCAAAAAAATTTTGCACATTGAATTTAAAATGTACCAATAATTTAATTAAAAATTTTTAGGAAAAAAACCGAACTTATTTTTTATTTGTAATACCAGTTAAAAATATCCAAATTAAATTAGGTAATAATAAATACCGTACCAATCTACTAATTCAATTATTCACAAAGAAACCATTTAAAATGAGATTAATTCCAATAATAAACCAAAAATTTGAAACCAAAAAATTTACATACGAGAGAGATAATCTTTATTTTTAATAAAAAAGTAAAATTTTAAAAGACAAAATTTTTTTATGTAGACTTTTATTGATAAATGAAAAATTGATACTAAATAGTTAATTCTAACAGCAACCCAAAATTTAACAACCATATAGGTATATTTATTATTTAATCTTTAAAAAAAGTATTTTACTTAAAAAGTGATTATAAAAAAATAAAAAAGTTATTTCTGATAGGGCAGCTTAAAATATCCAGTTAGTTCTAAAAAGTAAAAATTTTCAAAGATATTTATTGCGAAAGATATAATGTTGCGATTTTATTTATGTTTACACTCTGAATATTTTTACACTGTTCAATAAGTTAATTTATTGCAGCATTTCACGATTCGTTTAAAAGATTTTCTCTTGATAATATAAGTAACTCGTCTAGCACTCTGGTATTTGCGCTTTTTACCCTCATTTATCTGAATTGTCATTATCTTAAGCCAACTTTCAGTTTGACGAATATATTTTAGCACTATAAACTAGAACTTGACAGGACTGTTTTTTTTTTTGTTACTATACGAACTTAAGTGATCCATTAATGTTTATAGCTTTTTTTTTATTACTTATGCGGGATAAGTAGTAACTTAGAGCACGCTGGTGCTGTTAAAAAATAGCTATTTGCCTATTTGAGTGCGATAAGTTTTCTTGGCGCACGCTTACGTCATTTGAGTGCGACAAACGCACGCTTACCAGACACAATATACGAAACGTAACTCTCCCTCTTTCTATCTTATATTTACATTAAACCAATGGTCACCCATGCTTCATTAATATGGTGGCCGAAAATGCAAAAAATTTCGGCACAAGTCAAGCTGCAGAAAGTGCAGCGAGGAATCACAGGGGCAACATTCACGTGCCCTACTACAGCCGTAGAGGTAATGCTAAACCTTCCACCATTGCACTTATGTGTAATGAAAGAAGCAGCAATCAGTGCCTTCAGACTGAGCCAGACAATAAATCTTAGAGCAAGAAATCGAAATGGAAAATTGAAGATTTTAAAAAATATTTCCCTAGAATTCATGTCTAAGCCGACAGATATTATGCCAGTTAGTACGACTTCGAAATACAGTTTGAAGTGGTTATAAAAAACCACCAAGTTTGCACAGAGAACGGACCTTAACTAGGAAGGGATGCTGTAGTGTGGTACACTGATGGATCCAAGATGGATGAAAGGGTTGAAGTAGGCGTTATAGGGCCGAATTTTAGGCTCTCAAAACCGCTTAGTAACACCCCAACCATCCTTTAAGCAGAATTACATGCCATAAAGATATATGCCCAGTAGTGCACCTAAAGAAACACCCGAAGGGCAGAAATCTATATTTTATCAGATAGCCAAGCAGCACTAAAAGATCTGAAGTCATAAATTTGTGAGTCTAAGCTGACTTTGGACTGTAAACAGTCCCTGAGACAACTGGCAGCGAACAATCAGGTTACTCTGATGAGGGTTCCAGGTCACAAGGGAGTTAAAGGCAACAAAGAAGCAGATTGCCCTGCCAAAAAATGGGCAAATACACAATTTTCCAGCCCAGAACCCTTCTGTGGACTTTCCAAAGCCCTCTTGAAAGAAGAGGTTCGACGCTGGGAAACAGATGAAATGAAATCTCACTGGCATAAAGTGCCAGGACAAAGACAAGCGAAAAGGCAAGTAAGCCTTTCGCCAAGGAAAGCTTAACAGCTTCACAAGTTAGACAAGAAAGACTTAAAACTAGTTTAATTAAGCGACAAGGACAAAATGTCTGAAACAGCATGGATAACTTATTTCTCTGTTCTGATTCTCACTCAAAGTCACTGACATTACTGTTAACGTTAATATCAATAACAATGGGAGTAATTTCTTGTTTTTCTAATATTCGTTCTCTATTATACCATTTTTAAATTTTTTTTTGTATGATCAATAAAGTTTTTCTAGATCTCTGAGTTAACGTTTTGAAGTGCTTCTGATCACATATTTAAATAGTCTTTTTCTGCATTTCCATCACAGCCAATATGTTTATTATAATATTGCTTTAAAATGCTCAAAATCAATTCAATTGGATTGAAAATGCAGTGATATGACGGGAAACGTAACACTTTATGTCCATATTGTTCAACTAGGTTATCTATCAAATATTTTTTTGGTGGTTTGCTTCTAAAAAATATACCAGTTTCAATTTTGTTAACACAATCAGTAAAACTACTTTAAAATGTAATTATAATGAAATGTAAAAATACAGGTAGGAGATTGTTTTATAAAATTAAAAACTATTATGTAAACACAAAATATAATGTACTTACTAATCCACAATATTTAGAAGCTAATGTTTAATCATAGTATGTGAAAAAGCAATATTTCGATTTGCTAGCCATTCTTCAATATCCGCTTTGAGCCAGGACATGTTTGGTATTTTGTGTAATAACATACTGTGGTAAGGGGTATTGTCCATAACAATTACTGATGGTTCAGTAAGACTGTTCGGCAACTAATTTTTAAACCATTTTAAAAAATTACCTTGGGTCATTTCACCATGATAATCAGATTTGACAACGTCTTAAAACGTATATAAAATTGCCACTTCATGAATATAACTGTCAACTGCCAGCTGGCGCTCATAGATGTTTAATCGGAAAAACCGTTTTTATTGATACATAATAAAACTTGAACTGTGTGTAATATTTAAGGAAATATTTATATATAATATTTGCAATTTTATATATGGTCTAAAATAATGTAGAAATTGTAATATTTAACAAGACATTGACTTGATTAACACAATAAAATATTACGAACACACTGACCCGATGTGTTCGAGATTAAATAATACGAACGGTGATTTTTATTATTGTTGGTATCAAGTTTTGAAACGAACAGATCATTGATGACGTGCATGCACATTGTATGAGCTTTATTTTATCTCTCTGTTTTACTCTCCAGACATTAAATAAAAGATACACTTCGAGAATAAACAACGCAACGTAACATAACTTTAATCTAAAGTTGAAAAGACAAGTAATCCGAAACGTCGTTCATTCGAAGTAAAAACACGATTGAGAATGCGAAAGGTGTATTGTGTAACAAACAATTTGACTAAAAAAGTTCTGGATATTCATGTTTTTCAGTTCCTGAAGCAATGAAATAAAAATTGAGCATTCGAACTTCGATCACTTTTAATTTACGATGGATCAGCCATCGGTGTAAGATGATAAATTGATAAACGCTGCGGATGATTAATGTTTTAAAAGTAATTACGACCCCAAATCAAACTTGCATCTTGACAGCTATAAAGCTAAACGTATGTTCTTAACAAAAATTTATATATTGCATAAGATAATTTAAAAAATATAGTCTTATTAAAGTACCTTTTTTTTAGTATGCATAATTTGGTCTTTATCGTACGACGTGTGTATAAAGGTTTCTAGGTAACGGCTTTAATAAAAAAAATTTACATACATACATACATAGAGTCACGCCTTTTTCCCATAGGGGTAGGCAGAAACCACTTCCTTCCACTTGCTACGGTTCGTACACACATCTTTTGCTTCCTCTACTTTCATCAGTGCTCTCATACATGCTCTTCGGTTGTTGGTACTCTTGACCTGGCCTTTCTTCAAAACAATGTTGATCTGATCGAGATATGTTCTCCGAGGTCGACCTCTACCGATTTGCCCATTCACACTCGCCTTATAAATTTGTTTCGTCAATCTTCCTTCATCCATCCTTTCTACGTGTCCAAACCATCTTACCATTCCTTTATCTATCTTTGTGACCACATCTTCTTTTACACCACAGCGTTTTCTTATCTCACTATTCTTAACTTTATCCAACCGAGTCACTCCGGCTATACTTCTCAGACTACCCATCTCCGCAGCATTAATCCTATTTTCATGCTTCTTCTGCCAAACCCAACATTTACTACCATACATAAGTGTAGGAACCAACACACCTCTATGCACCGCCAGACGTGCCTTTTTTGACACTTTCTGGCTATTCATAAAGCTATGCAGTGCCCCATTCATTTGTTTTCCTGCCAACACCCTTCGCTCAATGTCACTGTCATACTTTCCATCTCTAGTAAATTTTGAACCCAAGTACACAAATTCATTAACTTGTTCCACTCTTTCTCCCTCAATCGAAACCCCACAGTTTGTCATGCTTTCTTCTCTTTCAAAAACCATTACTTTCGTTTTGCTCACATTTATTTTCATCCCTTTGATTTTCAGTGAATCATGCATAACATTAACCATCGCCTGCAACTCCTCTTCAGATAACAAAATTTTAAAATTTTACCATTCATTGTCGAATTAATCAAATTATGTGGAATTTATAAATTTATTTTTATGTATATATATTATCGGGTTCAAAACTTTTTTCGACGTTGTCCAATGCCTAACTTCCACGACTTTCTATTCTCCCATTTTTTTTTGGGTCTTTCTTTCTTTTTCCGGTTTGGTGGTATCCATTGCATTTTTTTCTTGTGAAGTTTGGCTTCATCCTTCCGCTGGTCATGACCATACCATATGAGTTGCCTCTGTTCAATGTCTGTTATTAGCTGTCTATCTACTTTCATTCCCTTTAAACTTCCTTGTTTCTAATTCTTTCGCGTCTGGATATTCGCAAGAACCATTCAAACATGCAGTTAATTTTCTGGCCTGGGTTATTTGTTTTTTGATCTGTTATCTGTTCCTGTAGTGTCAAATTTGACTCCCAGGTATGTATAAGTTTTGCATGCTGTAAATTTGTCTGTGTCCAGTTGGATATTTAATAATTCAGTGCCGAGAGGGATATATTTTGTTTTTTCCGTATTAAGTTCCAAACCCCACTGTTTATATTCTTTCTGCAACTTTCGTGACATATATTTTAAATTGTCATTTTCGTTAGTAAGGATAACTTGATTGTCAGTAAATTGTAACGTGTAAACACAGGAAAAAATTTTTATTTTCAAACAACTAAAAAAAAAATTATTGTAGTGGAACTTATTAGTCGACTTCGGAAACGTTTAACGTTTAACGCTACTGTTATGGCGGAACATTCTCATTATTGGCTGTGTCATAAACGTACTGCCCAGATGGCTTATGTAGCATATTCCCTCAATAGACGAGGAAAGTTATGACGTCACAAATGTCATTCTTGTCTATTAAAGACTGTGTTAAAGGTATTAAAAAAACTAGTCTGTAAAACATCAAAAGAGAATGTAACCACAAATTATTTGTTAAGAATCAGTTTTTGACAAGAATAACATTTGTGACTACCCACTTTACTCGTCTATAAAAGACAGGTTAGCTTGACGTCCTTTTTGGCGACTTCGACTTCGGAGACAGTTGCATTATACATTTAAGGGTACTGTGGTGGAGGAATGAAAAAAAAATAGAGTGACAAAGAGAAAAAAAAAGTTTGCGAATAGAATAAAGGCACATGCGCGTCGTATACTTGCTCTCTCCTCGGTGCTATTACCCTCACAAGGGTTTGGTGGCACTATGCTTCCATTCTTTTTCTTTCATTTTTATAGCAATTTTTCACTTCTCTCTGTTCTGGGCTAGTTCTGTGGCCTCATGCAGAGAGAGTCCAGTCAAGCTTGTGATTCCGTCTACCCATCGGGTTGGAGATCTTCCTTGTGACCTTCGTCCGTCGACTTTGCCTTAAACCACCAGCTTTTCTAAAGCATCCGGTTTTCTAAAAAACGTGCCCAAAATACCGCACTTTGTTCCGGTTAATTCTCTTGGACTCGATTTTCAATCCTTCTAGGATCGATACATCGGTGCGGTGCTACGTCCATGATATTTGGAGCATTCGTCGGTAAACCCACATTTAAAATGCATCTATTTTCTTTCTGTCCGATTGTCTGATCGACCAGGTTTTAGTTGCGTATGATGCAATTGGGAAAATTAAAGTAGAGACCAGCCTGATTTTCGTAGCTTTACTAATTGATGTGTCCTTCCATATGCGTGTCAGTTTAGCAGTGGCCGTTCTTGCTATTGCTAGCCGTCGCTTTATTTCGGCTTTGCTACCTCCTATGTTGGTTATGAGGGAGCCAAGACAAATAAATGTATCCACTACTTCGAAACAGGCTACCTGTCGGATATGCGGAGAGTTGTTCGTGTTCCGGTCTACTATCATGACTTTGGTTTTACTGATTTTTAGTTTTAAGCCGTAGTCTTTGCTTATATTTCCCAGTCTTGTCATGATCATTTCCAGCTCGAGATGATCTGTCGCCAATATCGCATATCTCAGATTACTTATGCGTCTTCCTCCCACTGCAATCCCTCCATACCATTCATCGAGTACTTTGCGCATGACGTACTATATATGTTAAATAGTATTGGTGACAAGATACACCCTTGTCTAACCCCTGCTCTAACGTCAAATTTGTTTGAGTAAGTTTGGTCTATTCTGACCCTTGCTGTGCTGTGTTCATAGAGGTTTTGTATCAGTTGTATTAGGTGGCCTGGTGTGCCCATTTCCTCTAAGATCTGACAGAGGTCATCCCACTTAATGGAGTCGAACGTTTTGGAATAGTCGACAAAGCACATGAACATTGTGACGTTATATTCACGCGCTTTTTCAATGATCAGGCAAATATTCAGTATTTGTTCGTTGGTGTCTTTTCCTTGCTACTTGCTACGCACGTACAATAAATTTTATTTTATTCGCGAAAAATTGTTGCTTACAATCTCCCTAGTGCTAAAATAATTTCCGAAAATTTTTGTAAAAAAATTCGCAACCGAGAATAAGTTTATGAAGAATAATTCAAGGTCGCGGAAGAATTAATTCGCTATGGAAATTTTAAACCAAAAATTATTTTAAAGAGAAAATACAATTTTTGACAGTTTAGTGGGAGTTTACATGATTTTTTTTGACGCTTTGATTGACAAGTTTTTAAGGTGTACCTAGTAAAATTTTATTTTATAATTTAATAATTGATGTTGTCAATAATAAATAACATGACAGTTGTATTCATAAAATATGGGTACACTAAAATTGATATAGTGTAAATCGGTTTTAATTAAATTTTACTAAAAAATGGTTAACAAGCCTGTAAGTGTCAAAAATTTTTAAAATGCCTTGTCATGTAACTAACAATAAAAAAGCTCAAATAATAGCTAGAATTAAAGATGGGTAATCAATACTTTACCCAGCTATCGTAGTATACTGCTGGACGTAAGCCTTCCCTTTACATTTCCATTGTTTACGATCTTGAGCCACACTCATCCACTGACTTTCGATTCTTTTTATGTCATCTCGCCACCTTGTGGGAGGTCTACACTTCGTTTGTCATTTCGCGGTCGCCACTCCAATAATCTCTTCGTCCACCTATCATCATTGCGTCTAGCTACATGTCCTGCATACTCTCACTTCAGTTTCGCAATTCTTGTTATTATGTCTTCCACTTTCGTTCTTTTGCGGATATCTATGTTCCTAACACGATCTGATAGTTTTATTCCCAGCATAGAGCGTTCCATAGTCAATACGTGCTTTAGCAAATTTTACCGAAAGAAGCAAAAACACTATTTCAAGAAGTAAGCAACGTTGGATTCAAAAGGGGTTTTTAAGAAAAAAAGTTGGTACTGGTCCGGCACGCATTTCTGTCCTTAAACAAGATAATACATTGTTGGTATATCTAAGGGCAAATCCTTTTGAAACTGCAAGAAATGCTGTCATTGACACAGGATTTCCTGGGTCCCAACCTACTGTTAGATGAGTCAAAGAATCTGATTTAAAAATCACGGAGCTGCTAAAAAATGCTCACAGAAGAACGAAAACAGTCTTGTTTACTTTCCGCCCTTAATTATAACTACCGCGACTATCAGTTTTGGAACACGGTAGTGTTCACTGATGAAAAGGTTTTTCAGTTAACATATAATAGACCTGGGCGATTTTCAGTAAATGTATGAACTTGGACTTGCTTATAGACTTGGTGTCTACTGGCGATTGGAGAGATGGTTTAACGACGAACATTATATGTCTATTCTGGAAGATGTAATGCTACCATCTGTTGGACAAATATATTTAAATAACTCATTCGTATTTCAGCATTATAACTGCCCGATCCATATTGCAAATACTGTGAGAGAATGTTTTCATCGTAATAATATTGAAGTCCTGCGATGGCCCGCTTACATTTCCGATATTAATCCTATAGAGATAGTTTGGGGCCCAATTTTAAAAGAAATTTTAGACCAAAAAATTCTGATAAATTCACGAGTGCTGGGAAGAGCTTAATCCAAATATTAGTGAATTTAATTAACTCCATTCCAGACAGATTGGTTTAAATTGTCGAATAAAATGGTTAAATAAAATTAGGAACAAATATTATATTTCTATAATTTTATTATAAATCGTATATTAAATTATAATTAAATATCAATTATAGTTTTCTGTATTTATTATTGTTATTGGTAGCGTTGAGTTTTAGTATATTGTGCAACTAGTGCGATAAATTGGCGATTGCTCACGAGAGCGAAATTGAACGCACAAGCGAATTGAGCAATCGACAACATCGCACGGGTTGCACATACTACTTTTTATTGCGAATGCGGAATAAACGCGAGCATAAAACAGGTCCAGACCAAAAATATTAACTGAAATAAAAATATACACTTTGTAATGTCAACTTGACAGTTGCGTGTTCGGCTGCTAACCGAAAGGTTGGTGGTTCGAATTTGCGTTTGCTGAGTATAATTTGCTTGCACCAAGTAACGCTCAAATGACGTAAGCGTGCGCCAAGTAAACTTGTCGCACTCAAATGGGCAAACAGCTATTTTTCAACCGCAACAGCGTGCTCTAAGTTCTTATCTCATCCCGCATGGGTAATAAAAATAAATTTGCGTGCTAGAAATATTCTAATACATTAAAATCATTTAACACATTTTAAATGTTTTTGTTTTGTACACTGGCGTCGATAAGAAAAGCCTGATTTACGCATATATGTTATGCGACTTGTACCCAGTTATTTTTAAATTGAAAATAAATATTTGTCAAAAATAATCTTCGCATCTGTTGTTCTCTCATCTGCACGTGACAGCTGTCAAGCCAGGGAAATTATCACTTATTTATTTTTCGAAATTCGAAATTCAAAATTTTTCGAAAAATTCATGTTATCCTCATAGCAACTTGTCAAAATAAAGACATCTGATTGGCTTAAAACAACAGGTATAAAATTTCATATATCGCTCATGGGCTGAAACAGTGGCACAGCTCTAAAAATTAAGTTTTCACTAGTAATACCACTAGAGGTCAATTTATTTCCGGAAATTTTTTAAAAATATTCATGAGCGAGAAAAATATTCCGGATATTAATTTGACCTCGCGTGGTATTCGGTAGGAAAATTCCACACCAAATTGTGGTGGAAAATAAAATAATTTTAAAATTTATTTTTCGATTCTCAACAATGCAAATTATTTTCTTCATCAAGTAACCAGCGAAACATAAAATGAGTGGTCGACTTGATTGTTGAGTTGCCATGGTAACCAAGTGAGACCCTAACCTCGAAATTATTATTTTACTTTTGAAGCTGTCAAGTGGCACGACGTAAAAAAATGTTTCGCTTCGGTCAAGAAACCAGAGAAAATATTCGCCAGGAGATTGAGCGGTTGACACCCGCGAATACCAGGAAATCGAAGTCAAGCGTATGGAGGCAGTTTGCGCAGAAAAATCGTATAATTTCAATAGAGCGGATATACCTTATTAGACATATACACTTACTTAAAAACACTCAAAGTCCTGCATTTTCGCCATTAAGAAGAGAGGAGGTGTCCGAAGAATATAGAAAACATCTTAGCTTTGTAATTAAAATGTATCAAAACTAAATACTATGTGAACAAATAAAAACCAGTCTGTCAAAAATGGTCTGTTATTGTAAAAAAAAAGATTTCCAGTAAAATTGGCTGTTGGGTATCCCACGAGAAAAAAATTTCCACTAAAATACCTCCGTTGCCGTGGTGATCTGTCCAAATAACGTATTTTGATTGCTTCAAAATTGCAGGTGTGGAATTTTCATAATACCACGATGTTCTGAATATTCGCGATAATTCTGTCGGTTTGTTGCTCACGAAATTGTGTTGCTATACGGCAACACAATTGAGTGAGTAATAAGAGACAGAATTATGAGAATATATTCAGAACAGAGTGGTATTTTTCAAGACTATTTCACGAAACCAATTCCTTTATTATTAATATGAAAAATTCAATACAATCATAAGCAAATGTCTATAATCTTCAACGATATATATTACCATACCTAATTTTTTATAATTATTCCAACACGAAACCTTTTTTAATGTATCATTATTTTATTTTAATACTTGAGCAATAATCAACATTACTCTCAACTATAATTATTATATATAGTACAATTATAGACATTTTAAATGGTTTGACCGTTATTTGGACACATTCTATAGTTGGACTCATTACTTGATGTATTTCCAGTATTTCTGAAGGTATTCAATATGTTCTGATGATGTTTCTCACTAAGCTGTAAATACTAGGAAGATTTATCAGTAATGGTTTTTCAAGTAGTTTTTGTGATTTGGTTTTTGTGATTTGAATAGATATTTTTTCGTAATAATTGTTTTTATTTTAATTACTGGTTTTCTTAGAACTGTTTTTGTTAGCTATGTTTTTGTTAGACTATGGTAAATCTATAAGTATCAGGAATGTTCTGATTTTAGTTAATGCAGACTAGCATTTTAATTTTAAATCAATTACGAGAATCAATATCGTAGTACGCTTTGACTGACAGGATTTTGACTCGTCCAAATGTCATTACATTGAATATAATAGTTGTTTTGCCAGTATTTGAAAACACGAAAATCAATATAATGACGCAAGCAGAAAAAAAATCAAGTTCAACAATTATATAAAAACGGAGTTAGGGATGTGAGACAATTTGTGCGTTTGATAGGACTAAGCAAGTCGACGGTTTACAATGTGCTAAAACGCATAAGATGCAAGTCCCATCGAAAACATTTGGAGACTAATGAAAATCGAAAAACGGGCCCCCTCGAACCAAAGTTAAATTAGTAGCAGCCGTTACTAAAGTGTGGCAAGTTGTTACCGATGCTCACGCATCAAACCTGATTATGGACATTCCTCGTCGACTTTAAAAATGTTTACGTCTAAATGGTGCGTGTATTAGCAAGTAAGATAGTAATCTGTTTTGTAGAAAATATTATTAATTGTTTAAATGAAAGTATTATTATTTGTTGATTTTTTTTATAATTCCAAATACTTTCTGGTATTACTATAAATGTATATGAGAAATACAGGACGCACGACATATAAACCCATAATGACTGGTTTTTGTATTTAGCTGCAAGAAAGAATCATAAGGTATTTATTGTACCCGAGTTAAAAATGCAGTGTTGTAACAATCACAAAAAGCAGAACTATCATAAATTGTTTGCAAGAAGCTCACTCCAAATCAAGAAGACCGCTGATGACAGTTTTTAACGAGAGGCAATCGCGCTGCTCGTTTAGCTTGGTCTGAGGAACACGTGGTAGGGCAAAATGTTCAATAAAGTCTTATTTATTTTAAAGACAAGTTTACATTTGTGATACATCTTGACTCGAGACGTGTAAGAGTGCGGAGAGAGGTAGAATCAATCTCGTTTAGCTGCAAAATATGTTTAATGCCAATGGGTGCAACCATTTAAGACAATCTAGAAAAATTTTTACTGATACAAAATAATACATGACCACATCTTGCTGCAGTGGCTAACTTTCTTGGTAATGATAGTGTTATAGTTTTGTCGTGGCCAGCGCAATCGCCGGACTTAAATCCAATAGAGCATGTATGGTACATGCTTCAAACCGTTACTTCATTTGTTTTTTAAATTTAATAGTTTGTTACTTTAATTGAACTTTTGTCAACCTATAGAGCATGTTTCGTAAAAATATTTTTAGGATTTCACACAAACACGTTTGTTATCAAAATTGACTGTGAGTGGTTGTTGGAGAAAGATGCAACAAAGTCGCAAACTAAATCTAAATTATAAAATACGAAACTCACCTTCATAAATTCAACGCTGGACTCCAAGGGATTGTCGAATCGAAATAAGAGCAGAAAATTTTCTTCCATCGGTAAAAGCTGAGCCAGCTAAAAAAAATAAAAACGTTGTTCGAATTTTTATTAGTTTATAGTACCAGAAAATATCTAAAAAGTGAGTAAAGTTCAGATGACGATGCACACTTAAAAACCTTTTAAAGTTTAAAAGTTTATTTAAAAAACTGTAGTTAATATTGCATTTTAATAATGACTTAAAATCAACAAACTTAAAGTATTTTTTATTAATCTGTAATAACTGTTAACGCAAAGAAGTGTGGGGATATTTTGTAATTTTTTCTCAAATTTCTAAAAATCAAAAGCTCCCTTGAATTTCCAATATAAAATACATGTACATATAAACAATATAAAGGACTTAGGAGTTCAGTTTGATTCTTAATCAACATACATTCCACACATAAATGTAACTATAAGCAAAGCAAACCAAATTCTGGGCTTCATTTTACGTAACTCTAGAGACTTATCAATTAATGCCTTGAAGATTTTTTACCACTCATTAGTGTGTTCTATACTTTAGTATGAATCTACAGTATGGTTTCCCCACTATCAAGTACATATTAATTCCATTGTAAATGTTCAGAATAGATTTCTGAAACATGTGGCCTACAGATTGAATCTACAAGTTGAAAACTATAATTTAAGACTTTTCTAACATATTTGAATATTCCAACTTTTTAAAACCGAAGAATAAAAGTGATCTATTTACATTATTTAATCTAATCAACAATGAAATATCATGCCCTAAACTATTGGAATTATTAAACTTCAGAATACCATCTACAACCACTCGTAATATTGACCTATTCAAAGTACCTTTTCATAACACAAACTACGGCCTAAACAATTCATTAACACGATTAATGAGACTAGGTAATGAACACTGTAATCGTGCATTAAATATCTTTAACGTTTCCAAACACAAATTTGTAACTGCTCTCGAACGATCACACTAAGGAGAACAATATGAACCTCTATGTTATATATTTTATATTAAGTGTAATTTTTGTTTATTTTCTGCTATTTTACTATTTTACTATCTTAATTTTAATTTAAATTTTTATGTTTTAGTGTTTTAATGTTTTTTTTATCAAATTACTTTAATCTGTAAAATTTATTGTAAAAATGGGGTAATCCGTAAATAAATAAATAAATTTTCTATTGTGAGTCAATTATGTTTATCAAAATATCACAATTTAAATATCATCTTCAATAATGTAATTTAAATAGGAAGATATGTACATAATAATTATGGAATTTCTGATCAAAGAAAAAATCACAATTTAATTTCAATCTAATATCACGATAAAATATAGATAATAATGATAAAAAAGTCTGTGGCAAAAAAACTAAGGTTTAATGCCAACCAAACAACACAAAAAAAAATGTAATTTAATTTTGGTAACTCTTAAGTTTTAAAAATCTTATGGTTTGTCAAAGAAGTCATTTGTCTGTGACTTAAAAAACCGAATTAAAAATAATTAAAAAATTTAATAAATATTTCTTTTATCAAAAAGTACTTTTGAATAATTTTTAAAATGTTTTTTAGTTTAGAACACTAAACTAATGTATAACACTACAAGATTTTCACTAACTGAGGCTTACAAACCACAACACGTGTTTCGCTATACTATAGCTTCATCAGGACTAACTACTATTGCAAACTAATCAAATACATACAAAGGTGTTAGGTAAGAAAAGAGTAGAAACTAATCTAGGGGTAAAAAGATTAGTTTCTATTTAGGTTTTCTTGGAAGGATTAATATGAACGGAAGATTACCTGGTCATCATTATTGTGAAATCAATTTAATAATGGGGAGTTATTCAACTCCCTCTAGTTATTCAACAAAAATGGTGATCTTTTGCGTTCATTAATTTTAAGACTTTACTAATAAATTTAACTTTTGTCCTTTCTTTTCTAAATGTAAAATTTCAAAATCATTGGTAAAGCTATGTTTTTTTATTAATAAGGTAGAGTTAGTTTTACCATTTATGAAACTGCTTTTATGTTCTTGTTTTCTTTATCTTGTTTGGCCTATATAAACATTTGGACAGGATCCACACTTTAATTTATATACTCCAGATTTCTCAGTTTGTTTAGTTTTATCTTTGTTATTTTTAATGTTACAAAGACAATACTAAACAAAGAGAAATCTGGAGTATGTAAATTAACGTGTGGAGATTGTCCAAATGTTTATATAGGCCAAACAGGCCGAACTTTCAAAAAAAGAGTACAAGAACATAAAAGCAGTTTTATAAATGGTAAAACTAATTCAACGTTTGCCAATCACTTATTAATAAAAAAACATAGCTACACCAATGATTTTGAAATTTTACATTTAAAAAAGAAAGGACAGAAGTTAAATTTGTTAGAGTCTTTAAATTAATAAACACAAAAGATTACCATTTTTGTTGAATGACCAGATAGAGTTAAATAATTCCCCATTTTTAATTTATTAAGTTTGTTAAGTAGTTAGTTTAGTACTCCCTCACGACTTGCATAGACGCATGCTGCATACGTTACCGTCTGGAGAGATGGGCTAATCTATAAATTACCTAAAGCTATCTCATGCAGAACGACGGCCCAACTACTAAATGGCATGCTAAATGTGATAGACACTTTCGGGTTACCATCGAAAGTGCTGAAAGTACACAAAGGACACTGAACAACGGACTCCCCCAAGCCTCAGTACTTTCTTCAGTTTTGTTTAGCCTGTATATATCAGATATGCCTACCACTAGGTCTAGAAAATTCAGATACGCGGATGACTGGGCAATTGCAACCAGACATAATCTGGTTGACAGCAGAAATCCTGACTGATGATCTCACAAAGATAGAAGAGTATTTTAAACAATGAAGACTCAAATTAAATTCTAATAAAACCGAAGTGTGCTGTTTCCACTTAAATAATAAGATGGCTAACAGGAAACTCCAGGTGCACACCTATGATCAATTACTAAGGCACAATAGTAACCCCAAGTATTTATGGGTCACCCTGGATAGGAATTTTTCCTTTAAAAAGACCTTGAAAACACCGCGGTGAAACTAAAAACAATAATATTATCCATAAGCTTTGCGGAACAACATGAGGATTAACAGCAACCACCCTCCGATGTTCAGTCCTCGGGCTAGTGTACTCAGCAGCTGAATAATTGACATGCAACTAAACACTACGTCTGATCTCCGGCACAAAAAAGCCTACTCCAACGCAATGGTTACCACTGCTAAGCCACATACCTCCCCCAGACCTCCGCCATCAAAATTCCCTACTTAGAGAGTTCAAGAAAATATTGAACAATCCCTAACTACCCATACACGGAGACATAACTGACGCCAACCTCAACCGACTGCGTTCCAGAAACCCTCTAACCAGATCTACAACGGACCTGAGAGCAAACATTTCGAATAATCTCCCAGTGGCAGAACGTGCGGTACGATAGACAATTATGAGAGACATGCCATGTATAAACAAAACTCCTCCAGGTTTTAGCCTTCCCCGCAAGACCTTGATCACCCTTAATAAAATAAGAACAGGCCATGGAAACTGCGCTGATTTCCACCATAAATGAAATAGGATTCCGACTGCTGAAAAACAAACCATCCAACATATCACGTCCGAAAGCCCACTTAGGAAGTATGAAGGAAGCGTGAGCGACTTCGCCTATGTGACGCCAACGTCGATCGATTATAAAAACAAATTGGACATTAAACTCCAAATTATCATATGTTGTGTATACTTATGCCATCCGCTAAATAAATAAATAAATCCACCTGATGAAGCTATAGTAAAGCGAAACACGTGTTGTGGTTTGTAATCCTCAGTTAGTGAAAATATTGTAGTGTAGTTTAGTGTTCAATAATAGATTTTCATCAAGTATCCGCCTCATCTATTTAAAATTAAAAGTTTTTTACTCGGTTTGTTTGGCCTGCATAGCACGTTTCTGATAAAATTTATTTTTAACAGAGTGACATTAATAGAAATGTATTCTCGCATGTACCCATTTATATAGTTTGGCCATAAGTCTATCCCTTTTTGAGTACAATACAACCATAAAATAAAAATAAGAATAAAACTTTGTATCCAAATTCAGGGGCGGAGAATGAAATAATTGAATACACCTACTGTTAATGATGTTAGAAAATTGAACTTTTGGGTATTATCGCAATAAAAGTTTCCAAACATCATTAAGTTTAAAAGTTGTGTTATGACGGGCCACATATCCTTTAATTTATGTGCAAATGAGCTCAATGGAATTTAATTCGCAGGGATATAGTAACAATCAAAGAACATTTATTCTACGTTTCCTGGCTATTCCATTAATAACCTATTTTTTTAATGCGGTGTGTATGAATTGCCTAGCCAACACTAAAATTTCTTTCTTTAACATATTATCATTTTCAGTAGTACAGTAAAACTTTTGTAAAACTGTGTACAAGCCCTTTATTACTAAACGACGACCTTTCTTAATTCCATCCATCCATCCATCCATGGCTCTACAACCCGGGGTAGGTCTTGGGGTCAACCTTTCTTAATTAGAGACCTTAAATTCGTTGATAATATTTTATCAACCTTTTTATTTTTAATCGATTTGTATTGCCAGACGTTAGTAATCCTTCATTCAACCAGGTTTCATCTAAATAAAAAATACGTTTTTCATCTGCTCTTAATTGTCGTATTTTCCTCAAATACTGTCTTTTCCAACAAACCATCACGTTTTTAAGTCCTAATCTACAATACTGCTTCTCCCAGGGGAAATTTAGTTCGTGCAAAATTTTTCCATAATTTTGTTATCTATTGGGTATTGGTTGTATCTTTTGTGCAAGAACTTCAAACCACTTATCATATTTTCAATAGCTTTTTTGTAAACAGCCAGAGGTTTACTTTACTTTTTCTTGCTGCTCTGCTCCTAGATGTTTACAGATCAAGACACAGTTTGCTACTAAATTATTAGTATAAAGTTAATTAAAATCGTAGAGTAAATTATAATATTGTACGACATATTATTTTTATTCGTTATTCTTAAACGGGAAGGTTATGGTTTTTAAAAATTCATCTTATCTTTATTTCTATCAGACAGGTAGCGAACTATACACGCTAATGAAACAGACTATAATGACTTTAAAAATTGACAGTGATTGGCAAAAACAAAAACCCAATTTTAAAAATATTAAGTAACACTTATATTTACCACACAAAAGAATTGTTAAATTACCATATAAATATAAATATTTAATACTTTTTTTTATTCTTTAAGTGCTCATCCGTTAACGAATATTAGCGATCATCATGGCAATTTGAACCCTGGAAATAGCTGCCCTGAAAAGGCCGGTCGTTGTGGTACCAAACCCAGTTCTCAAATTCTTTAACCAAGAGATTTTTCTCCTGCCAGGTCCCCTCCGACCTAGGACTCTCTCCTGGAGAACCAGCTGTGGAAGCTCATAACGTTTCCCATTCCGGATTATGTAACCCAAGTACTCAAGCTTCCTAGTCTTGATCTTCTTTATGATCTCCATATCTTTATTTATTCTCTCGAACATTTGTGACGTCCAAGGTACTCATATTTTAAGTATTCGCCGATATAGCCACATCTCAAATGCCTCAAGCTTTTCTGAGGAGTATTGAGTGAGTGTCCATGATTCTGCTCCATAAAACAACATTGGAAACACGTACCAGCGAAGCATTCTTACTTTTGATGTTAGATTAAGGTCGTAGCTTTTAAAAGGTTTGACATTTTTAAAAACGCTGCTCGGGATTTTTCAATCGGGAATTTAATTTCACGGGAATGGTACCAATCTTCGTTTATTGTTGTGGCTAGGTACGTGTATGAAGCAACTTTATCAATTTGCTGGTTTTTGGTAGTAAGTTGGCACGGTACATTGGTTCTTTTTTGGATTATTATGAATTTGGTCTTATCTATGTTTAGCGTTAGACCGTATTTTTTACTGGTATCTTTGACTCTTGTCATGAGTTCTTGTAGGCTTTCAATATTGTCAGCAAATAGTACGGTATCGTCTGCGTACCCTATATCGTTGGCCATTTACAGATATTCCCAGTTCTATGTCATCTAGGGCTTCTTTAAATATATCTTCTGAGTATAGGTTAAAAAATAATAGGGGTGAGAGGATACGTCCTTGTCGTACTCCTCTTTGTATTTCGATTACATCGCTGTCTTCGGTTTTTATTCGTATATTTGCTGTTTGACCCCAATAAAGGTTTAAAATAATTTTTAAGTCCCGGTCATCTAATCCGACTTTTCTAAGAATCTTCATCAGGTTTTCATGCTGGACTTTGTCAAATGCTTTTCGATAATCTACGAAGCATGCATACACATCGCATTTCATATCACGACATCTCTGAAATAGCACTTGTACACAGAAAAGTGCTTCTCTTGTACCCACTGCATTCCTGAAGCCAAATTGCGTTCTTTCAATGTGCTCTTCACATAGCTTATAATACGTTGGTGTATGACCTTTAAAAAGATATTTTGGGTATGTTTCCTGTAGTGTATATGTAGTAAAAATATTTGTCAGCCATTTTATTCCCTAGTCATTAAAAAGTTTTAGAGTGAATATTGTCTGGGCCAGGTGCTTTATTGTCTTTCATAAGTTTTACAGATCTTTCAATCTCATCTCTCAGTATGAGTGGCCCTGTGTTATCTTCCAAATACCAATTATACTTTGTTCTGGTCTATTATCTTTGAAAAGAAGAGAGATGTACTCTTTCCAGGTTTCGACTTTCTGTCTTTTGTCGATTATAACCATTCCATTGTTATTCACTAGATGACCTAAAGTATGGTATTTGTATATTCCCGCAGCTTCTTTTACTTTTTTAAGTAGGTTAAAGTGATCGTGTTTTTCTTCAAGCATTTCGATTTCGCGACATTTCTCTTCTATACTGCGTTATTTGGCTTCCCCGATTTGCTGTCAATTCGTTTGTATTCCTTAGGATCTCTATTTTTTACTTGTCTCCGTTATTCCATCAGGTCAAGAATCTCTTGTGTCATCCATGGTTAGTCTTTTCTCTCTGTGTTTTGGAGATGTTTGTTATGATCTCTTGTATGGCGCTTATCTGTTAGTTGACGTTCGCCTCGTCTCATCCCATCGTTTCTTTTTCCTTGTTATTTTTATCTTCTTTAATCTGATTTTAAATTTGCCGTATGGTCAGATTCTATATCTGCACCTGTGTATGTTTTAACAGATGTACAGCTATTCCGGAATCTTTTGTTAATCAATACTTTTAATATACATATATATGCATATATATGCCGGTTTAGAACGTCTTTCGACGTTGACCGACGCCTAATTTCCATCCCCTTCGGTGTTCGCAATCCTCAGATGTTAGGTTTCTTCCGCTCATTGACTTTTGAATAACGGTTTGCCATTCCAATCGAGGTCTTTCCCTTTTCCTTCTTTCACTTGGCTGCCATTGTAAGACTTGTTTGGGCAATCTTGTATCGGGCATTCGTTGAACGTGGCCGTACTAATCCTCCAGGTTTCTGCTCCATTTAATAGAGTACTTTTTATCATGGTTTCATAGAAGTTAATTTTTTTTTGTCAATACTTTTTAATTTACTAAATATTATCTTTAATATGTACTGTTAATACTTAAAATGCTAGGAGGTAATACAAAGTAAAAAAAATTAAACAACAATAACAATTCTTAAATGGAACAAGTGGCTAATAAAGGACCACTTTTTTAAAATTAAATAATTGTGAGCCAGTGATTTACTTTAACACTTAAGATTATTTTTTATTTTTGGTGTATTTAATCTTTAAATAAAACATTTTAATTATTTAATAATTTTTTTTAAACTGTGTTGAAATATCCTTTTGATTAAATACCAACAATTCAAAGAGTGAATTTTGTATGAAAATCATAAAGAAATATCGTTCAAAAAATAAATAGACAATAATTGAAAGAAAAACATCTTTGCAATGCATTTTAATAACATTCTATAAAAAATAAAAAGTTTTTTTTTGGCCAACAGGTTCAAAAGACTAAAAAAAACAGTAAAACAATAGAAAGCTCTAATAGTTACTTCAGAAGAGAGGCATTTTTATATCACTTTCAATTTGTTTTTTTTTTTATATTTTATATTCATTGGTAATATTTTTGTTTTGAAGTTACTACCCCATATTCGACTTTATGTATGGAAACATTTTGATTTTAGCTTGGTAAATAAAATATTTAATAATTTACATACTACATCAAGACTAAAAAAAAAGGTACATAAAAAAGCTTTATCACGTTTTATGTAGGTATAAAGGAATTTTATTAAAAATAAATATGCAAAGCAAAAGCTTTTAAATTTATTGTGTGGATTAAATATACCCTATTAATTTATTCAGCATTTTCGAGTTGTGTTTGTAATGAAGGCACGTTATATACAAGGGTGAAATTTAAGGTTTCGTATTTAATAAAAAGGGTAAATTGTTTTCCGAAAATAATTCTTTAAACCAAATTTTAAATGAAGTAAACCACATACCATAGATATTAACCTCTTTAACAAAATGATCTAGAAATATAATAAAACTAAAGAAGAAACGAACAGGCAGAATTTTTAAAATAAAACAAAAGCAAACAAAATAATTAAAATAAATCTGTGATAAGAATATTATCCTTGGAATTGACTAAAAAAGAACAAATTTATTTATTTTTTTATTTAAAGAAAGTTTCATCAACCGTTAGGGTTACGCATAATACAGATAGTTAAATTAGTATATGATATTTAAAATTAGTTTATATATGTTGAAAAATGTGCATATTTTTAAGAAAAGCTATCAATTGTTCGGTGTCACAATTTTCACCAAGTATGTCTTTCATTGTTTGTGGAATGTGATGAGTAAGTCTGTCGATGTAATATAGCACGCATTCTGTTTAAGTCTGTTCCACACACTTCACATCTTGGTTTGTCACCACCTGTTATGAGGTATCCATGTGTTAAGCGGGTATGTCCCAGTCGCAAACGTGTCAAGATAACTTGGTGACTTCTGTTTTTGGGGGTATTTTTCCATGTGAGTACTGATGTTTTTATTTCTGCTAGCTTAGAGGTGGAATTATACCATTGATGTTGCCACTTGTTAGTTATTTCTTGTTTGTAGAAAGATTTTAGGTCAATGTGATTCATTTTGGGTTCAGTAGCAGTAAATGGATTTAAGATGGCTGCGTTCGCCAGCTGATCTGCTCTTTCATTGCCTGAGATACCCACATGAGATGGGACCCACATGAATCTAATCACTGCTCGGTTTTGTTTGAGTACATGGAGCTCTTGTTTGTTTGGGTGTTTGATTGATTTATTGCCAGAAGAGCACTCACGGAATCTGTTATAATGAGGCATTTCCCAATTTTTTTAATATGTATGTCCTTCAAGGCTTTCCATATAGCGTATGTTTCTCCAGTGAAAACCATACTCTCTGTTGGTAGTTTAAACGAAGCTTGAAAATCTGTGATAGTGAAAGCCAATCCGACTCCGTCTATAGTTTTGGATGCATCTGTGTAGAGGAAGTCTGCATAGTGTTCTAGAAGACGATAATATTCTGCATTGATCACTCCATGGTTCATCTGGCTTTTATCATATCGTGAGAGGGTCTGTTCAATTATGATTTTGGGAATACTCCAGGGTGGAAGGGTTGAGATAATTTAGTAAATGAATGTTTTTGGTCTCTGGAGGTGTAAACTAGATAAATACCTGTTTAGTCTCTTATAAAAGGAAATGTCGGCCCTCTTCTTCTTTCCAAAGACAATTTAAAATCTATTCGCAAAAGAGAACAAGTTGTTTTAATACCTTTTAAAATCGCTTACACAAAATAACACAGTTGTACCTGTTCCTAAAGAGCTACTTTCTTTTTATATTCCATACTCCCCCAAGACGTATTTATAGAATGTCTGGGGTATGGAGTTAGGTTTTTTCTGCAGAGGTTTCATACAGTTTTGGGACAGTTAGCAAACTACTATAGATACGCATTAACGGTTGTGTACTTTTTGCAAATTTTTTGGTAATTGACTGCTGCATAAATAATTATAAATCTTTGTTTACGTAAAGTTGATACAAATATAACGCAACCTTAAACCTCTTAGTAGATACTAAAAAAGTTGAACACCTTGAACCGTGCATGTGCCTAACTTATATAAAAAATAATAATACAAAAAAATTAAATTAGTTTTAAATATTGTTTGAGGAAATAACAAAAAAATATTTTCTTACCTCTCTGATATCTATTTTTCCATCTTGATTATCATCGTACGCCTCCATAAAGCAGGACTTAAGTTCTACCAACATTTCGTCGGAAACTACCTGAAAATAAAAATATATTTTTACGATAAATATTTAAGGTTAATTAAATTTATTAGTAATATAGTATAAAGTGTCTCATAAGGGTTTCTCAACTACAACATAAATCATGCCTACAGTAGGCTTCTGATCGTACAAGTTTATTGAAACAAGTTTAAGAATTTACTATATTTTCAGACAAGATTTGTTTAATTAAAAATAGCTTGCAAACTCATCAATAAATTAGTACTGGTTAAAGATATACATATAAATAAATTTTGCATTGGAAGAGGAAGTTTTAAACAAATATTTTAAATAATAGATATTATTTAACATTAATTTAACAAAAAAAAATTTTCTTAACATATATTCCGATTTCATAAGTGGGGCAAAATTTTAAAATTTATTATTGAAACTTTATTTTAATATTTTTTAACAACCTTTGATGTTCGTCTGCATTTAAAGTAGTTTATTGGACCTTAGACAATTATTTATTAGATTATTTTAAAAGGACATTTCAAGGAATAAAATACAGCTCATTTCACCAATATACGACGGTATCGGATTAGTCACCAAGGAATCGACTTAACGGGCGCACTGTGATGAGAGGCACATTAGTAAATTCCCCTAAGATTTGAACCCGAATTAATCTTGTTTATTATTAGGCTTTTGTCGAGAGGTTTTATTTTTATTTTTTGCTTTATTGTGAACAGAAATCATTAATATAAGTCTCGATGAGCTTTTTGGTTAGAAATAGGCACATATTTAATTTTGTTAAAAGGGAATGCAACAAAAATAAATTGTCGGTACAAATTTAATAAATATGTTTAATCATGTAGTACTAACGGTATTATCAAGCATCAGATTTATAGTCATCATAATCAAAATTACTGTCGTCTCTATCATCATTCGGATTAACGATGCGGCTTTTACGAACCCACCATTCCTTTATTAAATTTTCAAATTGTGTAACACATTTTTCCCAAATTTCAGGAGTGGCATTATTAAGTGCTCGTTGCCAGGTTTCCAAAACAGCCTTATTACTGTAACCATTAGATCCAATGTGGTTGTCGTAATAAGTTTTGTATATTTCCCAAATATACTCAATGGGATTAAATTGGCAATGATAAATTTTTTTTTCGTGTCTTTTAGCTATCGATAATAATTCCAGCTTAAAGCAATAGTGTGGATTAAAATATTTTCGTTGCTTAACCATTCTTTTATTTTCTGTACCGTCCAGGAGTTTGTTGGTTGCTTATTTAAAATTTCCGAATGGTTTGGAGCATTATCTTATACAATCATAAATAGTTCATGTAACGATGCTAATTGTTTCAAATTTAACCATTTTACAAACATGTCTGTATCCATATTGTCATGATAATTGGCCGATTTTTATTTTGACGTCAATAAAAGATTCGCCCGATTAACAAAACCATGCTTTCCACCTGCATGCACAATAGTGTTTCATTTTCCTTCGCCGTCGTTGTGTTTTATAGACTTTATGTTATCGTCCTGCCAAATTCTTTTTGTTCCACCTTCAACAAAAATCCAAGTTTTGTTCAGATAAACCAATAAAGAGCATTCTTGTTTATATTTAGAATAATTTATATCAAAGTTAATACGATTAGTGCATTTATATTTATTAGCCCTTTCTACTATATTATGTACAATAACTAAAGTTCCATATAAAATAAAATTCGTTACCTACAAAATTTGTTTAAAAATATTAGGAAAATTCACTTTCGTACTTCTTAAATGTACAGTTAAATCTGGTAATCGAGTTCCTAACGATAATCCGAAACTGAAATATGCTATATTGGTAAAAATATTACCTTTTCATTTATACAATTGGAAGGTTTAGAGCATAATAATTCCAGTTTCGTATAGTTGGCCCTTAAAATATGTTTTTTTAATGACAAAATTACAAAACCATTATTAATAGATCCTCCTATTTTAAATAATGGCTGTAATTGGGTAAAAAGCGCATGCATTCAAAGTCTCTAGACGACTGTTAAATGTTTAAAAAGCACAAAGTAATTATCTTCGCTTAAGATTAACTAACTATGTCAGTGTTTTTACTGAAATGAGTAAAAATCACTTTTTTTCCGTAAAATGTATTGCATGTCCTTTTTAAATTTCGTGTGGCATGATAAAAAATGTTGGATGAATAATTTGTAATGCTGAGTGTAATTAATTGTACATGTTTGACACAAAATGACGCGTAAAATTATTTTGAGAGCTATAAAAATATGTATGTACTCCGCAGCGTTTTTTAATCTTTAACTTTTTGAGGGTTGAGTGATTATGTAAAAATAATTTTTAAAAATTTTTTAAATAAGAAATGTGACTGTACGAAACAACAAATTAAAAATAAGTATTTATTAAGAGCACATTTTCATAACTTAAGAGTGCTAAAGGTCCTCTTCACTAAGATAAGAAACAATAACTCATTTAAAAAATACACGACCAAATATATTGATACCACATGATTTTATATTTATTTATTTTTATGTATGTCTCCAATTTGTAACTACTGTTAATGCTTTTTGATTTTCATGTTAGAGAATCTGATAAGAGGACTCTATAAATTTATTACTTTTTACATCTGGGAAAGGAAAATTAAGGCGATAAGAAAATGATTTTGTTGACGTTTTAAGGACAAGAATTGTAAAAGTAAATCGTTATAGCCAACGTCAATCTCTGATCGTCGTTTTTTAATATTTCAACAATTCAAGGGTAGGTGAAATATTTAATTAAATTAAGGTAGGATTTTTTGTTGATTTTCACAAGGCTTTCGACAGCATAGAACTAGAGAACATTATTGAAGCTTTGAACGAAAGCCGCATTGATAGTCGATATACCAAACTCATATATAACATGTATAAAAACGCAACGACAACTATACATAAAACCAGCAAACCCATAAACATTGAACGCGGCATTAGGCAGGGAGACACTTTGTCACCCTAGTTGTTTATAACAGCACTAGAGTATGCATTCAAAAGACTAGAATCAGAATAGACCAGATCAGAATAGATAAAGACAATCAAACCTGCAAAACGAGGAGGAAAGTAACGCTGGCATGTGCAGCATATGGTGCTTTGAGAGATGTATTTAAGAGCAACATTCCATTAAGCATGAAGCGAACAGTTTTTGATCAATGCGTACTTCCGGTGATGACATACGGGATGGAAACATCAACCCTTACTAAAAATAGTTCGTATAGCCAAACTAAAATGGAACTGGGCGGGTCATACCGCTCGACTACGCGATTCTAGATGAACTCGCAAACATCCTAGAATGGAGACCCAGACTAGACAAGCGCAGCAGAGGCAGACCACCAACGCGCTGGACGGACGACATAAAGAGAGTTGTCACAAACTGGTTACAATCAGCCAGGAGCAGAGACGAATTGAAAGAACTAGGGGAGGCCTGTGTCCAACAGTGGACCTAAAAAGGGCTGGATGATGATGATGATGAAGATTTTTCAATTACCAGCTAGGAGAAATGGACCAACAATATTATTTCCCAAAGTTTTAGCACATACACTCAACTTTTATGGATACTGTGAATGCTGCTCTCATAATTACAGGATTCAAATCATTCCAATTTCTGCAATTATGTCTGTTAGCGTAACCATTGCGAAAACATGTGCATACATAAGAAAAACATAAAGAATATAAAAAATGGGATTGTTTCAAATTTGTTAACCATCTCGTCACAAAATTCAATACGGCAATTTGGATCTTAAATGAAGTTTTTTGAAATCCTCTTAATTACAGTACGTGAAGTTTTCTCTAATTTTCTGGTACTCAAAGTGGGATTTACTGCGATATGTTCTAAGATTGCAATCTGTGCAGCCTCGTTAGTGACACAGAGTCATCTTGCATGTTTTTTGTTAGCAACTGAAACAATTTTTTTGAATTAAGTTATTAACTGATTATGATTGATATTTTTATTGGGGTGCCTTTCATTAAAAATTCTTGCACTTACCCTGGCTATTTCAATAATTTTAAAATAAAGGGTGACAGTTTTAGTTCTCTCTGTAGTGGTGCAAAACATATTGAATTGATTACTTTCAAATAACGGTTAATGACAATTTCGCATCATCAATTTCTTATCAATTTAAAATTAATACAAAAGTATCTACAGAGTTCTTATAAAATGCATAACCTTATTGATAATAAGCCGCTTGTGCAGGCAGCACCTTCTTAATTTTGATGGATGATAGGTTATATTGGCCCAGACATGACACACATCATGCAATCTTCAGGCTGCATTTTTAGTTGGTCAGAGTCTGGCACAATCAACCCATCAAACATTTTTATGATTGACGTCAACCATATTGCGTGACGTCTGCTGAAAGTTTAGTTGGTTTTTTTCTTAATATCTCACATAATTATATTATTACATCATTATACAGAGTGGACCAAAATTTTGGAAACGGCCAATTATCTCGTAAATTGCTAGTATGAATTGTAAAAAATTTGGAATAAGTCTATTTTAAGATACGGAGATTCCAGTTTTACCATTGTCAATGTTATCAGATTTGCCGTTTCTCTGATATTATTAGTCACTTTGGTTTTTTAAACACATCACCCTATATATTCAGTCATTATTGGAATCTCCTTTTTAATACGAGTTCAGCCATATGTCATACTTATGATTCTATATAGTATAAAAGGTCTTAAATAATTAAAACAGAAGTGTGGCAACGCCTAATTGTCTCAATAATTTTTTTAATACAAACTATTTTCAACTAAATTTAAACGTAACAACTGAAAGATAACATTTTTAACATAATGATTACTTAATCAAGTGTGAAGAGTATCGCACAATAAGTCTTATGAGCCACCTCTTAAAATTATTCCTCGGGGTCGTCCACAGGAAGGGGTTGGCATTAGAGAAGCACTGTTTGCAGTACAAGTCTTATTTCAGAGATGACAAGATATGAATTGCGACGTAAACGCATGCCTGATCGACTACCAAAAGGCATTTGACCATGTAAAGCACGAATTGATGGTCAAAATACTGAAAGAAACAGGTATCGATGGCAAGGACCTGCAGATAATTGGGACCAGGTAGCTAACCTTTAAATGGAGGAATAACACAGAAATTACGTTAAAATAAAGCGATGGGTACGACAGGGGTGCATACTTTCGCCTCTTATCTTTAACCTATACTTGGAGCCCATCTTCAATGAAGCCCTAGACGGCATGAACAAGGAAACAAGGACTCAGACTGAATAACATCAGGTACGCCGATGATACCATCGTCTTTGCTGACAATCTCGAAGACCTACAAGCCCTGGTGGAAAAAATTACCTATCACAGTAGTCAGTACAGCCTTGAAGTCAATAAAAATAAGACCAAACTTATGATAATCAGCAAACAGAACATCACAGGAAGCCGACTATTCGTAAACCAAGCGACTATCGAGAGAGTTGATCAGTACAACTATCTGGAAACCATTATAAATGAGGACGGAAGCCACGTACAGGAAATACGAGCACGCATAGGAAAACCCAGAGCAACCTTTAACCGCATGAGCGCCTTCTTTGAAAGTCATAACATCACCCTGGACACTAAAGTGAGACTCCTGCGATGCTATGTCTTCTCCGTTCTCCTTTATGGTGCAGAATCCTGAACGCTTAATGAAACCACAGCCAAAAAACTCAACGCTTTCGAGATGTGGCTATACAGGAGAATGCTGAAAATCACTTGGGCGGCAAAAGTGACAAACGTCGAAGTTCTAAGGACAATAAAGAAAGACCTGGAACTGATAAGCATAATTAAAGCACGTAAATTAGAATACCTAGGTTATATCATGCGAAACAAAGAAAGATACGGTCTGCTGCAGACAATCTCACAAGAAAAAATCTTTGGACGAAAGAACCAGGAAGACGCAGGACATCGTGGCTCAAGAACCTCAGGACCTGGTTCATAAACCATCTACACAACTGTTCCTGATTGCTGCAGACAAAGTCCGGATCGCTATGATAATCGCCAACATTCGTAACGGATCGGCACCCTAAGAAGAAGAAGAATCAAGTGTTCAAAATGTGCTCAGATAAATGTCCGTATTCAGACTTTTTGTCCACTCTGTATATTTTTCAAACATATTGGTTTTTTTTCTGCTGTCGTTACCCATTTTTTTGCAGTCTAATTTTCTGGGAAATTTGTTTGTCGTTAATTATTTCCAGTCCTTTATTTTATTTATTTTAAACAGATTTCTCACATCAATTTTAAAACAACAAAAAGTTTTGGCAGGCCTCTCTTGACTCCCGTGCAATTCAAGATTCTTAAAAAAAATGCCACTCTTCTTAAGCGATACCCTTTATCCAAAAATTTAGGATAAAAACATGCCCCCTTTAAAAACAAAAATGACCTGTTTCGGATTTTGAGCACTTCAAATTTTCCATTGAAACTATCCAAAGTGGAGTCTGTCATACGATTTTACTGTTTGGCAATAGAAAAATCCAAAGACAATCTTTACATCTTTAGTAAATTTAATGTCTAATATTTTTCAATTGTTATTGTTTTTCAAACATTTTTTAAAAATATTTATAAACAACTTATTTTAATAGGTGTTTGGCACCTGTAATATTTAATGACATTCTTTTCAATTAATATAAAACTTATTTAAAAAAAGTAATTTAAATGTTTTTAATTAATTATTTATTTTTGATACTTACTTCCGGTCCTACATCGGATACATTGGCACTGGAAACAAATTCTCGTAAGAACCCATCTAGTTCTACACCTTCGATGTAGCCATTGCCTGTAAATTACCAAAAATAAATAAAAACAATTATTGATCATATTTATTTCAACAACAAAAAATTGGTAGTCTTTGGGACTGCCGACAGAAATGAAAACTTAAATCTATGAAATATCGGTGGGTTTTTTTGGATTTTCAAATTAATTGAAGTTATCAAAATTAAAATTATATAATTTGTAAATTAAAATCATTGAATAATAAATACCTAACCCAACAAAAGTAGGCTGTCAGCTAAAACCCACTTTTTGGCAGATAGATTTATAATATTTTGACCTTAGGAGGGTAAAGATAAGGAGAAAATTCTCTGTGTTAGAAAAATGTCCTATTTTTTATTTTCTATTACTTTAACGTTCATTTGAGCAACTTTTTACTGCATAATTGTTTTATTAAACGTATCTATTATCCTTTGACAAACTTCACTTTATTTAAAACAGCTAAGTTCAGATCTAACCTCTATCAGCGCCACCTTTATAAACCATATTTTGAACACTTTTCCAATTAAAGTACCATATAAGAATGTTCTCCTTATTTCTGCCCTCCATATTAAAATCATTGAATAATAAATAACTCAATAATCGTGTTAGTTTGAGGCCACTTTTTGACAGACAGATATTAGAAGAAGTCCTGACGTCACCCATTTGTTGGCCTCCACCAAATTTGGCTAAACGCGCCTAAAGAAGTTTTTACTTCAAAAATTGTTAAAACAACAAAAAAACATTTACCATTTAAGGATATGCATAAGGTCAAATTACATAGTACATCTAATTAATTTTTAAACTTAATAAAATGTAGTCAATTGTATACAGCGAGATTTCCTGTTATTATGAGGTTCTATAATAGATTTTTTGAAAAAAAATTTATAATTAAATATTTTTAAAAAAATATTTAACATTGAATTTGACTACCGCCTTTGCAGTCGGAAGAAAATCTGGCAACACTCTGGCAATAAAGTTATGTATTTAAATTTATAACCCTGCAGTTTTAACAGTCATGGATACCACTAGTAATGCACATGAAAGTGTTAATTCCCATTTTTATAGAAATAAAAAAGGTCGATTTACATCGAATTCAAAGAAGCGATGCCACAGTGGAAAATTTGACCGATTTAGGTGGACAAAATTCTGAAACTTGTCCATATTTAACCTATGGTGTCCCAGATTACGGAATAAACAATAAAAAAAATCTAATTAATTTTTTGACACGATTGGCGAGCGCACAGCGGTCAAAAATCAAATTTATTGCTGAAATCTAAAACTTTCCTACATTTAACGTTTGAAGTTCCAGAATACGGGAAAAAGCTTCTTCAGGGGAAAAACGTCGAATGTTGGTAGAGGTCGACTTTATTGTAGAAGAAGATAGCTGTTGAGAGATAGATGCCTCTTTCACAACTTTGGAAGCACCATGCTTACCAGAAACATAAAGTCCGTGCAGTGCAGCGAAAGTCAACTTTTCGCAGTCTTCCTTCAATAACTCGCTGACTTTTCTTTTTTGTTTTCTCACTAGAACATTCGAAACTTTTTTCAGGGCGTCCTAAGCGTTGACAAGTAGGTTGGATAACTGAAATACTAAAATCCAAGTCATCTAAATCAAGCCAACTAGAGTATTTATCGAAACAATCTTCCAGTTTTCTGTGACATTTGTCCCACCTTGCCGACATTTTGTCGAAAAGACGGGAAATTCTAATTTTCAAAGGTCCAATCTCCACATTTTTTTTTTATTATTAATATGAACAGAAGTAATAATAAATTTCAGCAAGTGGTCTTGGCGGTTTTTTTTAGGAAACTTAACCCACTCTTCAAAAAATTTCCTCCTCGTGATTCGGACTGTTGTGTCTGAAAAAAATTATGTATCACCCAAAACGCAAAAAATCGCAAAAATTCTTTGCAACATTTAAAGACTAGAAGTATTGATGAAACAAATCCTGCAAACAAATCCTTGGGGTAACTTGGGGGTTAATTAACTTTACAGGTAAATTGCAATGTATATTCAATAACGAGTGCGGAAATATAATGTCTCACCTGTCTCAGCAATGTAGATTGTGAAATAAAAGCAAAAAGACTTTTCACTACACACACCTTGAACATAATAAATGACCATCGAATAAGGTTAATCCCACTGCCCGTTATTAGGCACTTGTATAAACAGAAATCATTCACTCATTTACTATTTATTTGTAAACATGGTATGGCGGGAAATATTAGTAATAAGCGTCTTACCAACTAATAATATAAAGAAATTCCAAACTGTTGACTTGACTTTTAGCCACCTAAATCAGTGATTTTGCCCACTGTGCAATGGTTAAACAACATGAAAGAGGTTGGTTCAAAACGAAAACGTCCTCGTGATGTTGAGCACGTTGAAAGGTAGATGAATAGTTGAGCTTGCTACCCTAGCAGAAGAATTGTCATGTATGTAGTGTACTTAATATAGAATTATTAATTCGTGATACAGTTTCTGAAACACATCATTGTTTTGCAAGTACTTTGGAAGTGACCTGTCGAGTTTGCTATACTCATTACAAGATTAATACTTGTAAACCTTCCACGTTATTATCGACATGCTGCCGTGCGATATTGCCAGATTTTTATATTGCAAATGGCTTCGTAACATCTACACCGGTAGTGAGTTCAGAACGAATAATTTCATGAGCTTCAAAACAAAATATCTCTCTGCAATTATTGAAAACCCCGCTTGTTTTTGGGCACAAAAAATCGCAAATCGACTTTAAAATGAATTATTTCGCTCAAATTATCGGAAGGGTACCTATTTCTTTATCTTAATCGATGCAGAAACATTTACTCTATAAAATATTTCAAATTTAGGCAGCCATCTAAAAATTCATAAATTTTATACACTTCCTTAAATAATGACAGTAACCAAATAGACCCAAATATCTTTTTTTTTCAATTGTTCTAATTTATTTGAAAATTTTGCGCTAAACATTCTTTAATCAATCAAAAGCCAGTTTTGTTGCGTTAGCATGGGAACTAAAAAAACTATTTCCTCACCAGAATGGCAAGCGATTATAACGGACATTTTTGGACAGTTGCATAAACGAAAACTTTTTATTAGCCTACCTAATATGTTATGTTGTTTCACTAAACTTAATATTTAATTATTTTTTATTAAACAACTAACTGGCCCGGCAAAAGTCGTTCCGATAGATTCGCGATAAGTTTAATTTGGTTAAAGTCCATGTATACCAAAGTCTAGACAGAAGAGGTCGTTGTCTCAATTGGAGGATGGCATCAAAAGATGGCCGCATTATCAAGCGCATTTATACGCGGAAAACTGCAGTTTATTTAAATAAAGAAAAAAAACTACTTAATGTTTAATGTAATGACAATTCAAAATTAAAATCCTTACATTAAATTTTGTAAATGAATTCCTAGATTTTAAAATGGGATGTGAAGATTGACATTATTGAAGGAAATTTTATATAATGTAGATTTAAAACAGAGAATCATTATAAATGAAAACATCAAATTAATATTCTTATAATTAAATATTAAAGGTATTACCTAAATATTACCTATCTTATTCCTTTATGCGTTCAGAAGTTACACGATCTCTAATTGACACTATAACGATTATAGGATAAATATACAGGGTGGCCAACCGAAAACGAAACAAAGTCATTTGCAGGAACCTCGTCAACACTAAAAAAAAACGCTCAGACCCGCCGATTTTTAGTTAAAGGAGGACACTCTTTTTCGGTATTTTTGACTCCACTACTTTTAACCCCAAGCGAGGGTGAGAATTACCAAACATTTTTAAAGGGCATTTGGGGTCGAATAAGATGTCTTTTGAAAGCTCTGAAAATTTTCTTTACAATATACTTTAAATTTTACATCTTCTCCCAATACTTTGAAAAAAATTACATGGTAAAATTTCAATTATTTTAGTTGCTTACTTACTACTTAATTGATTTAATGTTCTGATGACTGATGACTGCCCGCCTCCATACAATAATAAAGATTTTGTTTAAAACGTTCACACACATTCCGAAGAATTTCCGGAGTAATTAGACGGCACTCGTCAACGATTCTTTGACGCAAATCTTCCAACGACGCCGGTTGTGTTTTATAGATTTTATTATTCAGATATGCCCACAAAAAAATATCCAGAGGCGATAAATCTGGTGATAGTGAAGGTCATTCAATGCTGCCTCTTCTCCCAATCCAATGCCGTGAAAAACGTTGGCGTAAATACTGACGAACAATCGCTGCATAATGCGGAAAAGCACCGTGGAAGATTTACGTCAAAGAATCGTTGACGAGTGCCGTCGAATTACTCTAGGAGCATAATTATGTTTTAGGTATAATACTTACAATGAAATAAAAAATCGAATAATAGAACTTTTTTGTATGGATCAGGTCTTTTTAGTAAGAGGTATAGTCGAACAATTTTTGGTTAGAAGTCATAAGGTCCATTGCGCTTTTATAGACTTGGAAAAGGCCTATAACAGAGTGGTGAGGAGTTAATTGTGGTCGAAATTGTCTATGAATGGAGTGAGCGGTAGTTTAATACGAGCACTGAAATCACTTTAAGAGGATTTAAGAGGAACCTTTTACACGCTGTGGATGTTTTTAACTTTCGTTTGTAAGCTACTAGTTTGTTTCTTTTTAAAATTACTTAATTTTTTTGCCTGACAATAATACGATGTTATAAGTAGGGAGTAGAAAAAGTAATGACTGATACTTTTAACGAAACCAATAACCATTTTATACGCAGATGTAAGCATGAATAGTTACTTAGTAAGTGAGAACGTTCGAAGGAAACAACAAATGTTCTCCATTGTACGAGTTAAATTATTTCTTGGAATGCAACGCAACTTTTAAACTATTTATTTTTTATTATTTTGAGAAAAAGAGTCTTAACGACAGAATTTCGATTTGCAGAGGTTTGCAAAGTTTACATTTTTCTTTTAAGAGATATAAAGTCCGATAGATTTGTAATTCGAGTTAAGCTGAGGACAGACAAATATTGTTACATCGCAGATAAGTTGGGAACATCAAAGTAGTTAAACATTTGCATTTGCAACCGATACACACATTTGTGAGGAATTATTTGTGTGGTAAAGAGATTTGGTTTTAGTTATTTTATAAAAATAGAATAGAGAAATGAAAATGCTATGGAGGTTTTGGATTTCTATGAAAGAGAACCGATAATACGGAATTCATGACCATAAAAAAAGAAATCTTGTTTATGTTGCTGCAAAAGTATGAACGTTACATTCGGTTGTTAATTTCAAATCATAATAACAATCGTTATGTATATTAATGAATTTAAATAATAACTATCTTTGGTCGGTTCTAATATTAATAAATACTTTTTTTTTTTTTTATGTTTTTATGTTTTAACTTTATAATAATAACAATAATATTGTTCATACTATTATTATTATTATTATTGATACACGTATATTCAAACGGTCACGAAATAAAGGGCGAAGTTCATTGTCTGCAATGTTATGCATCGCAGAAAACAAAAGTTTGTGATTGTAATACATAATTATTGTTATCTAGTTTTTGCCCGTGACTTCGTCCGTGTAGAAGTCGAAAATGGTTTCAATAGGACCCGTTAGGTGATGAATTTTAATAAAATTCTAAACACGTCTTTCATCAATTCTGTTAAAGAATTTTTATGCAAAATTTGAAGAAGATTGGACCAAGGAAGCACGTTGTCCCATAAAAAATTTGCCCCCGTTTTCACCGCTCTAAGTATTTTTGTTTTAGATCCACATTTCTGCATATTAATGCTAAATAAATAAGAGCACAAACAAAATGTAAAAAGTGCCTTTTAAATAGTGTATTGTTAGAATATATTGCAATTCTTTTAACCATATTTTTAAATGCATATCTCAAAAAAAAACTATAATCCAGTTCAATTGTTGAGCAGTGAATATTGTAATTTGGTTCGATTATTTTAATTTTTGATATTTTTTTAACTAATATTAAATTCACGTATAGTTTTGCTACACTTTTACGAGCACTCTAACCCACATTTCTGAAATAAGTATTCAAGAAACGTAAAAAAGGATATTTTTTACTCCAAAAACAATCACCCAAAGAGCTTTTACCGCAGTTGGTTGGGGTAAACACAAAATACTCGAAAACACGGCAAACAAGGTAGTAATTTTTTTAATACCGTGTCATATAAAAACAGTTTAATTTTTAAATATTAATTTATTAAGCTATACAATGACTCTCCGCAGCCCTGCCATGATACATTTCAATAATGTGTTATAATGTTCAATTAAAAAATTAACGAATTAACGAAACTTGAATTTTTGTTAAAGGTGGAACAAAAAAAATTTGGCAGGACAATAACATAAAGTCTATAAAACACACCGAAGGTGAAGGAAAAAGACACATTATTGTGCATGCAGGTGGAACGCATGGTTTTGTTGATGTGGTGGATCTTTTATTTTCGTCAAAATTAATATCGGCCGATTATCACGACAATATGTATAGAAAGAAGTTTGTGAAATGGTTAAAAGAGAAAAAATTACCATCGTTACATGAATCATCTGTCATTGTATTAGATAATGCTCCATACCATTCGGAAATTTTAAATAAGCAACCAACAAACTCCTGGACGGTACAGAAAATAAAAGAATGGTTAACGAACGAAAATATTTCAATTCCACAGTATTGCTTCAAGTTGGAATTATTATCGATAGCTAAAAGGCACGAAAGAGAAAAATTTTACAAAGTGGATCAAATTATACGAAGTTATGGACATCGTGTGCTAAGACTTTCACCTTATCATTGCCAATTTAATTCCATTGAGTATATTTGGGCAATATGCAAAACTTATTATGACAATCACATTGGATCTAATGGTTACAGTGATAAGGCTGTTTTGGACATCTAACAACGAACACCTTATGCTGCCACTCCGAAAATTTGGGAAAAATGTGAAAATTTAATAGAGGAATGTTTTGGTTCGTAAAAACCTGTTATCATTTACAGTCCGAATGGGGATAGCGACGACAGTGATTTCGATTATGAGGACTATAAATCCGAAGCTTTATAATACCGTAAGTACTATACCTATATTTATCTATCAAGTTTTATAATCACTTACCTACTAATATCAAATAAAAACAAAATTTTTAAGAAGTGGAAAACCTCTATTAAAGATATTGATTGAAATGAAAAATTACAAAATGTTTATGCATGAGATCCTCTACAATTCTACAATCCCCTCATAAAATCACCATTAAGCTAGACGAGACATGGGTTTGTAAATGTTACTGTAAAGCAGGTTTAGGAGGATATCAAAAATCTTTCACAAAGTGCTTGCTGCAAACAAACATAGACTTTGAGAGTGGTTTTCCTATCTTAGAGATTTTCTGAGCTGCCTTAGGATTTGAAGAAAATTTATGCAAAGATATAATCGAATTGCCATTTGTAGAGCATTGTGGAACAGAGCATATTATTCGCGATTTTATCTTCATATTACCTTTTTTAATTCTTTGCATTTTCGGATTTTGTGGTTTATTAACACCAATTCTTTACAAAATATCGTTCAAATATAACACTTTCGATGCTTAAATTACTGAAAATAATATGTAAAGTTCACTTTTCACCCATATAAATAAATGAAGACTAGTTTGTTGTTTACACCTCGAGAAGTTTATACGATCAATAATAGATGTCGCCCACTCCGTGATTTTTCTCTATTGTTTTTTTCATGTTTGTATTATTTCTTCTTTTATTTTTGGACCAATTGTCTATTATTGCTGGCCACTCTGTTGCAGCCACGTTTTTATATCTTTGATTTCATTTAACTTTTAAATGCTTTTTATATTTCTTTTTAGAAAACTTTAATTAACTTGGTAGAATTTAAAGAACGACTCTTTTTGAAAACATGATAACAAGATATTTTTCTTGAACGACACCAAACCTTCGTTATCCCTCATCCATTTACTTACCGTCTTTATCATAATGACTCCAAACTTCCATGAACTGATTAGCCGACAACTTTTTGAGTTCCCTGGAATGCGGGTCTCTGAATTGTCTCATAAAATTCGTCGCCTTCTCCAAATTTAACCGTTTTGCACTTACTTGCTCCGCATGGCTAGTCATTATTCTGAAACAAAAGAAAACTTGTATGTTGTGTTGAACTAACGTAACTCAAACGGAGTTGAAGCATTTATATTGAGATTAAAACGAAAGAAAAATAGTCTGAAACATGTACGGGATAAAAAAAATTTCGATCAACACATTTTTTAATTATTTTTTTAACGCACTCAAGCCAGTAACTAGAGTTTATTATTAAATTTTCCTTCTTTCTTTTTAATAAGTTGTAACAAATATTGCACAATCAGATTAAACTGCAACAAATCTTTTTAAACCAAATTAAACAAAATTGGTGAAACATTTCTGGCATTAAAAATCGTGGAGGCTTAACTATTAAAAAATATATAAATAAATATTTATTGAAAATTAAAATAAAGCCATTTTAGACAATAAAATTACCTAGTTAATTTTGGTCTTACCTTTAACACTACCAAATGATTATTAAGGTTTAAAGAGGTAAATAATTTGTTGTTGTTAGAAATCAGTACATCCAACTGTACAATTCCTCTTTGAAAAATTCCTTATTTTTTTAAAACTACTCAATACGGCCCTGACGCCGACAAAAATCAACTAAAATTCACGCATTCATTACGTGGAAATTAGCATTCGGATATAAACAAAGGGTCCCGTGCAATTTAGAAATCAGCTTAAGAACACGTGCAGTTATTATTCGAGGACATTCCGAAATAGTCACGCGCAATTTTTAGCAACCGGTTGTACAGTCGCGTGACCATACAGTGACCAATCAAAAACGCTGAATTTATCGCGAGAAGAAACCACATTCAAAACAGTTTCCGGCTTCTCGCCCCCTTTCCCATTCCGACCGTCTAAGAATACACACGCCCGCCGCTAAGAGCACGGCTTTCAAACACCACGTGGTAAAATTCACATCAATATAATCAAATAAAATACATCAAACTCAAGCTAACAACCAGTGAAATTATTCCGAAGATACAGGAGGCTTTAAACTGTAAGCTCCATGTATTAAAATTATACAATATATTCTCGATGACAAGTGTGTTGTTTCATTTACTGTGATAACAAAATTCACGACGATAAAAGACAGTAAACCCTTCAGCCTATAGTAGTAAAAAACAAATCGAGCCAGCTTTATTGAGTTATCGAAGGATCCAACAACTACGCAGTGAATGACGTCGTCGAAGAGAAAGTGAGTTTAGGCAACAGAGGTTCCGGCGGTGAAGCTGCCCACACCTCAGAGCATTCTACAGCTTACCACGCATAATCTACTCCTCGTTGTCGGCGCTGGCCAGCAGTTGTTTACGAAAAAGAACAAGCAAATAAAATTGTTTTTATTATAAAGTAAAAGTTAAGGTGACATTTAAAATTTACATAAAAAGTTCGTTATCAGTACCTATACATATAAAACATTGTTGCATTTTAATGGAACAGTATATTTTACAAAAAATGAAAATACTGTTTTTTTCGTAAGGTGAGAGGCAATCTCACGAATAAAATATAAAAAATATATTTTATCTCAAGTAGGAAATGCAATTTTTTCAACGATAGATGTTTATAAAATACTGGATTACAATTTTTAGAACTTTATTTATTTATAACACAGACTTGATGATAATACCGGGTACTATATATAATGAGGAGTAACAAATTGTCTTTCATGATGAAATTTTATTTATAAATATTAAAAGTACAATTGTTAAAGTTGTTATTAGTTGGATGTTGGATTTGTATGCTGACTTCTGTGGTACTTGTCGAAGATGTGACTGCCGAAGAAGTTGCTGCTGTAGACAAGTTTGATTTGATGTTGTTGAATTCTAATGGTTTTTCATCAAAGTTAACTTCAGTTTCGTGTAAATTTGTAGTTTTTGATTTATTTATTTATTGGAATATTTTATGTCCTCGTTTTATTTTATTATTTACAGAATCATCAATGTATTGTTCTGCTACAGCGCTAGACTTCCATCCACCGTGTTGCTTTATTTCTGTAAGATTTGCCCCAGTATCCGAAAAAATAGTTGTTGAAGACCTTCTTAATGAATGGCATGTATACAATTGGACATACGACAAATTAAGAAATACCGCTACTTGCCTTGGAACATTTCTAAACTTATTGATTCCAATTACTTGATTTGTACATTTGCCATCTTGGTAATTCAGGAAGAATCGGGAAGTTGTATTATTCACGCTTGATGGACGAAGTTTTATATACTTCTGGCAAATGTTAAAGTAATTGCCTGTAATTGTAAAAGAACGTGGCGTGTAAGTTTTTGTATTAGGTATGGTTACAAGTAACGCTTTTTTCAGATCTTTAATATTATTCACTTTTAAATTTCGTAAATCATGTGAACGACAAGCTTCAGCGATACCAAAAATTAGTGCTACCTATAAGTAATTATCTTCTATATGAGCAACATGAAATATCGTAAAATTTACCGTTGTAAACAGAAATTTGTCGTCAGGTGCATCGGTAATAAATGTGTAAATTTGTTGTGACGTTAAAACTTTAGCTTTTTTGCTTCTGAATCCTGTCGAATTTCGCTTTAAAAATGCTTTAAGCTTGGCATATTTCGAAATATCCACTAAATGTTTGATGTTAATGGTATTACGTAACATACGTAAGCTAAAAGAACATTTTTTAAAAACGAGTTTATCTTGTTATCATTTCTCCAAGTCATGAACTTTCTGTATACAAATTCATGATTTATCTGGATAAACAAATTTCTGACAAATAACTATATGTATGATATTTTTTACTTACACACATTACTATTTTCACTTATTTGTCAACGTCAATAAAAATCGATACGCGTCAATCTCGACCAACAGTATTAATGTGGATAGTGAAAATAAACGTTAGTTGGGTGTTACTGTGATCAGTTGATTGATGTGCATAGTATTATTTATGATTATTCAATTAAAAGTTGAAATTAATGATTTCATTTGAAAAGCCAAGCTTTTGATTCCGTCTACCCATCGGGTTGGAGATCTTCCTCGTGATCTTCGTCCGTCGACTTTGCCTTGAACCACAAGCTTTTTTCGAGCATCCGGTCTTCTGGAGACGAGCCCGAAATACCGCACTTTGTTCCGGTTTATTCTTTTGTAAATGCATGCGTGGCATAATTGATATCCATAATATCGCAGACTTTGTTTTAAGAACAGTTTTATCCAAACTAAAGCAAAACTGGCGATGTCTTGTTGCATTTTTGGTTTTTTTTGTATCTTGATATACTTTCTTTAAATAAAGTATTAAGTATAAGGTAGGCATAAAATATTAAAATAAAAAAAAAATAATGCATATATCGCTAATATAAATAAAAAAAATTAAGAGAGCAATTTCTACTTTCTTTTGTATTTGTAGGTTTAATTCTTTACTTGGAGTACGATTTTTTATTTTATTATTTTTGTTAGTGCTCTACCTTTAGCAACGCTAATGTACCTACATCACAAAAGCTAGGTATGTTTAAGAAACAAAAGATCTTATTCTTTTACTGTTCTTACAATCACCGTTATCCTCGATTCTCTTTACTCGTATTTTAAACGTTATCGTAACAAGCAACCATAACAATTATTTTCCAGATAATTGAATGTACTTTTTTCGAGAATATAAAATTTAACTAAATGAGTTCGTTCCTTAAAATTACCATCCAAAACAATGAAATCCGACGTTCGAGCGCAGTATGTCCATAAAAATGGGACGCCAACTTTTGTATCTTTATCGTTTCGGATAATCGTCCAAGTTCTGGAGCCTTTATGGTGAATTCGTGAGTCCGCGGATATCAAGAAATGAGGTAAAGTTTAAATTAGATACGAACTTGCAATACTGCTGTAATTTATAGCAGTCGTAAATAACCAAGGATCAGAAGTAAATATCGAGTATCGGAGTTTTTTTTCCCTATTTTAGGAAATACTTTCGAAACTTTATTTATTAGTTTTAATAAATTTAAATCATTATGTTGGTAATGTTATAATGAAATTTTTAAAAAAAATGTTATAATTACTATTTATGTCCACAAATGCTTCGTTTTCAGAGATACGGGTTCTGGTTTAATGTTATTGTATAAGATAGTTCTTGATAAAGTATTGTTACGATTATTTGAGTCCGTCTCTGTCGACCTTAGTTTGAGGTGACAGCGCATCGACCACAATTAGGTTGAATACATAATGAGCATAACAGAAGATTCTCGAAAAATCCAAAAGCGTCCAGAGAGGCATCGATTTGTAGAAACAGTTTGGATAAATATAAAAAAAGCAGAGGACGAGAAAAAGTTAGTTTTGAAGCCAAGTATTTTAAAGTAATTATAAAGTGGAATACAGTTGTGATTCAATTTTGTCAAGAATATGATTTTGTTATATCAAACACTCATTTCAGATTACCTCCCAGAAGACTTTATACATGAAAGTCGCCTATGGACACAGACAATAGGATTGCGAGAAATAGAATTTTTTTATCCTAGTAAAGCGACGCTTTAGAAATAATGTATTATCTGTTATAACGTACCCAGATGCAGATATAGGTCTGATCACAATCCGGTGGTAGTAGTAGAAAATAATTAAGAAAAAAATACAAAACAACATCAATCAATCAGCACTAAACTATGAAAATACTTTAAATACAGTGCGTGAACAACTTAATAACTGCCTGAAGAATAAAAAAAATGGGAATGCCGAAGCTGAGAGCCAGTGGATTGCAATGAGCTCTGGAATAAAAGATTTATGTATTTAAAATCTTGGGCATACTACCAAACAAAAAAAGAAACAATTGATGACGGACGAGACGTAGAATTGTAAAAAACAACAAAAGTTCATGCAAGCATATCCAAAATGTAATAAGGCACAAAATTCGTGAAGCAAAAACACAACATTTAACAAATCAGTACATAGAAATTGAAGAACTTGAAGCAAAATACGACTCCTTCAACATGTATAGAAAAGTCAAAGAAACGGCAGGCTTAGTTAATACAAGGAAGATTAACCTATTACACAACGAACAGGAAAGATTCATACGAAAACTGAAAGAAAGGCTACAGGAGTTGACAAAGTACATCTCCAATTTTTTTAATGATAACAGAACGTCAGAGCCCCTAGTCCTATTAACTTATGGGGGTCACAGAATAACATGTAATGAAGTGGAATATGCTATCAAACACTTAAAAAATCGTAAAGCAGTTGGTCCTGATGGAATTCCGTGTGAAATATATTAACTTATTGATGACAGCAGGGCTCTAGAAGTACTAACGGACTTTTTAAATCAAATTTACATCAGTGGAAAAATCCCCAATGAGTGGCTTGGTTCTGTTTTTGTTACTTTGTCCAAGAAGACAATTTCTAAAACATGTAGTATAGAACTATTAGCTTAATGTGTCATTTATTAAAAATATTCCTAAAATTAATTCATGGTCGAGTTTACCCTAAGTGTGAAGAGTACTTAAGTGAGTCTTAACTCGGCCATAAGTCCTCTGTGACCTTTTTCGGGGTCTTCCTATCGGTCTGCGCCCCTCCATTCTCAATTCAAGGACACTCCTTGGCATTCTCCGCTCTCCCATTCTAACTAGATAACCAGCCTACCGTAGACTTTGTATTCTGGCAAATCCAGATATGGAGATCTCTTTATATTTCTCATATAGTTCGTGGTTGTATCTTGATCTCCATTTTCTTGTTTTGGTCCAAATATGCGTCTCAGAATCTTTCTTTCGAAAGCGTTGATGTAGTTTGCCATTTTTTGTGTTAGGGCCCATGTTTTGCATCCATATGTAATTATGGGTCTGATGATGCTCTTATATATTAGAATCTTGTTATTTGGGTGTACATTACGGGATCTGAGAATGTATAGGAGGATGGAGTATGCTTTGTTTGCCTGGGCAACTCTTCTTCGAATGTCTGGTTCCTCACTTCCATCCTTGGATAGGTTTACTCCAAGGTAAGTGAAATCTGTTATTTGTTCCAGGTTGTCGTCACCAATAGTTATATTTTGCAGATATCTAGCTGTTCGTGTTTGTGTTAGGACGTTTGTTTTGTCTACGTTTATTGTTAGTCCTACCTCGCTGGCTTTGTTCTCCAGGTCTACATATATCCCTTTTATCGTTGTCATTGACCATCCCATTATATTGATGCCATCTGCGTATACTGCTAATTGGGAGGATTTATTGCTCAGACTGTTCATAGGATTGATTGTCATTTTCCTTATAATATATTCAAGGCTGATGTTAAAAAGCGTGGTGGCCAGCTTATCACCCTGTTTTAGACCTTGCGTTATTTCGAATGGGTCTGTCATCTGATTTTAAATTCTCATGTGCGCCATGGTTTCTGTCATCGTTGCCTTGATTAGCCTGATTAATTTTCCTGGTAACCCAAATTCATTCATTATTTCTAAGAGTTTTTCGCTTTTGATGAAGTCATATGCCTGGCGGAAGTCGACAAATATTTGGTTTATGTCTATGTCTTACTCCTCTGTTCACATCAGCATTTCTTTTACACCAAATAGTTTATCGGTGGTAGATCTGCCAGGTCCGGACCCTGCTTGGTATTCGCCAACGAGATTTTTCAAATACTTTTGTATTCCCTAAATACGTAGGACACCCTGTATTTTTTTGGTCTGAACAATATTAAATTCTATTATCTTTCATTTTATATTGTGGTTTCCTATACCTAACCTAAATATTTTTTCAGATATTGGCTTTATCGAATAGTAGTTCTTATTTCAATGCATTCTTTGACTTAGAATAGCTTTGAAACGACATTTATTCAACTTGTTGTAAGAATTATTATTACCAGTTATTGTATTTTACGTTATTCAAAACATTTACAGTAATAATTTACCGTCGAATATGAAAACTTATTCTCAAACGATTGCTACATGAATATCGTAGGACTTAAAGTGTAGCTTATGAAAAGGCAAATAGATAGAAATGAGGAAAATGAATTTCTTATTATGGGATCAATCATAGAAACCCTCAATAAGGACTGCTTTTCAAAGGGTGACGCCTCAAATATTATTAAGTCAAGCAGTCTTTCATATAGAGAGTGGATCTTTGTATTTAACAGAATGGTCGTCATTTTGAGCATTTACTTTGAATTATATAAATTTGTGTTTTATATTTTGTTGTTGGTTTAGTTGAATAATAAAAAAAAATTGTATAGTCTGTTTAATAAACTACTGTCAGAATATTAAAAGTAAATATTTTCGATGAAGTGAACAACTGTCAATGAGAATTCCGTGAGCAAATCAAATAAATGTCGTTTCAAAGCTATCTTGATTCAAAGAATGCAATGAAATAAGAACTACTATTTGAAAAAGCCAATATCTGAAAAACTAATTAGGTTAGGTATAGGGAGTCTCAATATTAAATGAAACACCCTGTATTTTTTTAGTCTAAACAATATAAAATTCAATTATCTTTCATTAAATATTGGGGTTTCCTATACCTAATCTAAATAGTTTTTCAGATATTGGCTTTATCGAATAGTAGTTCTTATTTCAATGCATTCTTTGATTTAAGATAGCTTTGAAATGACATTTATTCAACAAACAGAAAGAATTTTTACTATCAGTTATTGTTTAATAGTGACATTACCAATTATATTCAACGCCAACACTGTCATTCCAGAATGTTCCAGAAAGCCCGAGCAACGCCAGGTAAAACGTTTAGTAATTTTATAATTTAAACGATATTAATTTATTATAAACATCAACAAAAACCTTTAAAGGTTACAAGCAATACACGTGATCTCCAAAAATCCGGTTTAAAGTTATAATTATACAAAATTAATGACAGTAATGTATGTAATAGTTATTCTTGCTTATATAATTAATTTGTATTTCCAGAAATAAAGTGCTATAAAACAAATTTGATTGGATTGTATTATTGATGAGTTTGTTAACGATAAAATTTAAACGTAAAACGAAACTCGTTCTGTTCTTTGTGTTGTTCTGTTCATTGTGTTGTTATGACAAACCTGTTTTCACCGTGTAATGCAACAGAAAAAAATTTGAACAGATTTATGAGCACGATTACAACTTTTGATGTTATAAAAGCGCTCCAGGAAACTCTGTTAAATCGCATGATAAAGCTTTCCTTTTTAACTGTATAAACTAGTCCGGAAACTCAAATTTTTATAATTTATATCGGATCGTAAGCAATTAAAATTTTTTACAAATGCATCTAAACGTTTTAAAAGTTTTATTCCTATGAAAAACAAAAATATACATTAATTAATATTCAAAGGAGGTATAGTATACCATATTTGGACTCGCTGGAAAAGTCACCATCTCAACCTTGCTATAATCCCTTCAATTTAGATGGCTGTCCTCAATTTTTTAACCATTTATGGATTTATCAGAAGTATAGCCGGAGTGACTCGGTTGGATAAAGTAAAGAATAGTGAGATAAGAAAACGCTGTGATGTAAAAGAAGATGTGCTTACAAAGATAGACAAAGGAATGCTTAGATGGTTTGGACACGTAGAAAGGATAGATGAAGGAAGATTGACGAAACAAATTTATAATGCGAGTGTGAATGGACAAGTCGGTAGAAGTTGACCTTGGCGAAAATTTCTCGATCAGATCAACATTGTTTTGAAGAAAGGTCAGGTCAAGAGTACCAACAACCGACGAGTATTATGAGAGCAAAGATGAAAGTAGAGGAAGCAAAGGATGTATGTAAGAACCGTAGCAAGTGGAAGGAAGTGGTCTTTGTAAAAGAAGGATTCTTGATAGAGATTGGTAGTGTCAATCTTTTTTTTTTTATGAAAATAGTCGCAAAAAGGGTAGACCTATCGTGTGGGCCGCGGACGGCCCGCACTGCGACTATTAGAAGGGGAAGGGATTATAGAAAGGAGATGATTGCGGACACGCTTTTTAAAAAGTTGCAGGTCATAGTTCTCTGGAAAAACTGATTTTGGAAGCTTATTCCATTCCGTAGCAGCCCTGTAAAAAAAGGATTCTTGATGAAGATTGGTCCTTGTAGTGTCAATCTTAATCAAGCGAATGGCTCTTTTCTGAATGGAATCTAGAAGACGAAGAGAATGCCTTGGTGCTGAACCCCAAATGTGCGAGCAATACTCCAGTAGAGGTCGGATTTGAGCCTTGTACGTCGTCAACAGTTGATCAGGAGTAAAAAACTTTCTGGCTTTCCACAGAAAACCTAGCCTCTGGCTTGCCGACTTTGCGATGTTAGCAACATGGTCATGCCAATACATATTATTGGACACCGTGACTCCCAAAATCGAGATGAAGGGACTTGGTTCAAGGGTATTTCCGGACATTGTGATGGGATGATTTGAGGAATTCACTTTCTTGGAAAACATGGCACTTTGTGTTTTTTGGGCGTTGAACTGAACAAGATTGTTGGTTCCCCACTCGACGATTGCTTTAAGATCTCTATTGATGGAATCAATCAATCAATCTCCTTGAAAGTAAATGGGTGAGACTGATCAGCGTGCCGAGTTCTTCGGCCGAATGTGGCCAATGGTGGTACATTTAAAACGTCATTTTTATTTTACTTCTATTACCCTCACGCGCAAAAAAATTTGAAGAGCTCAGAACTACCTCTCATGAGCCATCTATTAAAAGTATTCTTAAAAATTATACACGTAAGAATCCACAAGACCTGTGTGAACTATATGTCCGAGACTCGGTTCCGATTTCGAGGCGCAGTAGGCACTAGAGAGGCCCTATTCGGTGTGCAGGTGCTATTCCAGAGGTGTAGAGATATTAACTGTGATGTATACGCCTGTTTTGTCGAGTATAACAAGACTTTCGACCGAGTACACCACAAACTCGTACTAAAGAACATTGGGGTCGATAGGAAAGATCTGAAGATAATGTCGCGATTATACTGTGACCAGTCAGCGTACATGGATGAAGAAAGGTCAAATGCTATAAATATTTTACGTAGCGTAAGACAAGGCTGCGTGCTTTCTCCACAACTATTCAACGTCTACTCGAAATACATATTTAGAAAGGCTCTCGAGAACGTGAATGATAGAATAACCGTAAACGGTAAAAAGCTTTACAACATCCGGTATGCTGACGATACAATAATCATGGCAGATAGTCTGAAAGGGCTACAACAACTAATGACTCTAGTAAAAAAAATTAGTACAGATTATGGTCTTGATATAAATCTCAACAAGACAAAATATATGGTTATAAGCAAGAGACAAATTCCACATGAACATTATACTATGAATCAACGACAAATAGAGAGAGTCAGTAGATATACATATTAAGGAACCGTACTCAATGACCAATGGGACCACTCACAAGAGATTCGCTGTAGGATAGAAAAAGCAAGGTCAGTATTTTTTAAAGTAAAACCAATTTGTAAGAGCCACTCTCTTACTTTGACCACAGAAGTAAGACTCCTCCGGTGCTACGTCTTCTCTTTCTTGCTGTTCGGAGTAGAATCATGGACCTTGACCGAAGCAACCACCAAAAAACTTGCCGTCTTTGAAATGTGGCTTTATCGTAGAATTCTAAAAATTCCGTGGACAGACCATTTGTCTAACGAAGGAGTCTGTCGAAGAATGAAGAAAAAAACCGAATTATTAACCACGATAAAGACTCGCAAACTCGAATATCTCGGTCATATAATGAGAAACGGAAAAAGATACGGTCTACTACAAAACATACTGCAAGAGAAAATCACAGGGAAATGTGGGCCAGGTCGACAAAGAAATTCCTGGCTAAAGAATCTCAGGATGTGGTTCTCAGTAACGACAACAGGGCTTTTCTGTGCTGCAACCAACAAAATCATAATTGCCAGAATGATCGCCAACATCCGGACCGGATAGGCATTATAGGAAGAATAATACCCTCAGAAGAAGTCCCACTTCTCCTCCGCTTAATATAATCTACTATTTTTTTTTAAAATATGCTACAAAAGTATCTTAATCATTTGATTTTTTTTAAGTACAATTTTAGTTTTTTATTAATATTGTTACCACCGTTAAACTGATATTTTATTATTTGAATGAACTTTGTTCCTTTTTTGCTTTACCTACTTCAAGACGATATCATCGAAAAAGAACGCATTTATAATGCTGACAGCTTACTTTAATTTAAAACCCATCATATTTCTAAATCGAATAACCTCTTCTTATTTATGAATTGAAATATATATTTGTAGTCGTTTATCAATTTCTCTCTATAGAATACAATTTATATCGATCACATTAGGTCACATATCATGGAGATGATACAAATTGTAGAGCTTTCAAGAAAATATAATACTTTTACCGAATTTCATGTTTCTTTTTGCATAACATATTCACGTAAATAAGTCACTGGAATATAACACGTTTTTAACATTTACTTTGCTTATGCTTAAAAACACATTTTTTAATTTACCCGCACGCATTCAGGAATTTATATTACGTTTAACTTTTTAACTGTAATTTTTAATGAAAAACAATTAAAATTTTGTTTCCAAATTTAAAAAAAAAGGTAAATAGTTTTATTTCAACATTCTTTTCATGCAAAGATAAAATATCGGCACATTTTAAGAAAATCTAGATTTCATTTTAATTTCTAAGCTATTTAATTATCGTCAGACACATTCATGATTATTGTTCTAATACGGAAAAAAATCTCACACCAAGAAATTCATTAAGTCCAAAAATTGTAAAACTCTGTTCCCGAAAATGTTTTACTTTCAAGAATACATTTTCCATTAGCTTTTTCAACAAACACGAACACTACCAAAGCATATTTCTTTCATAAAATCATTTATATTATCTTAAAAACGCAATAATTAATTATTTTGGTATTTGGTGAGCTGCACCGCTTTCATCTCTTAAGTTATTAAAATCTTTCCAGAAAAGAACTATTCACCCTATTAACCTTTAATTTAAATTTGAATTTGATTATTGTTATTACTCGAAAAGCTAACCAGTGTTATTACTGTTTGACAATGAAACTTTTTTCGTTGTGACTCCCAAGAGATAAATAAAAAGCGATTACATGTTTTTTATTTTGCAAGGTTGGTTAATGTTACTTCTTCGTTTTTACCGCATTCGCTACTCAGATGCTCTGCAGTATTTACTCTCGCTATTTACCCACCTTGAAGTTCTTTTTACATTCATTTCAGGTTTCGCACATCCGAACTCAATATCCCGAAATAAATTGGCAGCTTTACAAGCAAAGTATTATCGGTATTGAAGGGAATCAGCTGGCGCTGCAATTGTTTCCTATGTTGAGAAGGATCGTAAACTTTTAAGATAAATACGCTTAAAAGTGCTGTTCAAGCTGTAATCATAGATAGTTTTTTTTTGTAATAAAATTTATTGTCTAATTGAAGCAATTTGTAATTATTTACAGGGTGTGGCGCGAAATGTTTTGATTAAAAGTAATGGCGGATACAGTTATGTTAAAAATATGAAATTACGAAGCTGTAGGCTTTGGATGACGCTGAGTTCAAATATTATGTTGTACTAAATGTGGCATTTCCGGTTATACCGGAAGTAGACGTTAACTTTGTTATCTTAAATAGAATCTAATATTTTTTATTTTCGAATTTTACATGAAATTTTAGATCCTATACCAAAAATAAAGTATTTTTGATTTTTTTCAAAATGTTAAAAAAATCCTAGTCCACATTGAATAACGATATCTCCAACTAACGAAGCTAGTGACGTAAAATTGTAACCAATAAATAACAAGCGCTTGCCCGTTACTTCCATACGTCCAACTTATTGATATTTCATACAGGGTGTTTTAAACTTAGCCACCCAAATGCACAATTTAAATAATTTATAAGTTGCTTATTTTAAATAAAACGCCCTGTAATTTGTTAATGATAATTAACAAGAAGTAAACAAATAAATTTGACCTATTCAACCCTGTAAGCAAGCTGGCTTTCAAGCTGGATTTGGCACAGATGACCATCTACAAATAGTCAAGTCACTTATCGAAAAATGCATCGAATATAATAAACCACTCTGTATAATTTTCGTCGACTACGAGGCTTTTGACACGATAGACCAGTATAAAATGCTACAAGCTCTTGCTGAGTGCCGTATCGATCATAGATACATCGAAGTCATCAAACACGTGTACCAAAGAGAAAAAGCTTATGGAAGGCTGCAAGATGATTCACAAGATTTTGATATTGCACGAGGTGTACGCCAAGGAGATATCATATCGTTAAAGTTATTCACAACCCTCCTAGAATATATATTCAAACAGGCCAACTTTGGTGACATAGGCATAAACATAGATGGCGAAAAACTAAACCATCTAAGATTCGCCGACGATAACTTAATTATCGTAGATAGCATGGACGAAGCAAAATAAATGCTACGGAGGCTCAGTTAAGTATCGAACTCTGTTGGACTTAAAATCAACACCACCACCAATACTCAATACATGACAAATCTTTTTATGAGTGAGGCAATTTAGAGTAAACATAGAGCGAGTAAGCTCTTATAAATACCTTGGTCACGAAATCTCTATTGTTAGAGACAACTAAACTTGTGAAATATCGAGAGGAATAGGCCTACCATGGGCGACCTTTGGAAAGCTGCGCAATATCTTTAAGTCATATATTCCAATGTATTTAAAAAGAAAAGTATTCGACCACTGCGTGTTGCCTGTGCTTACATATGGGGCTGAAACACAAAGGACACTACGAATAGAATAAGTATCGTGCAGAGGAAAATGGAGAGGTCGATGTTAGGTATATCGCTAAGAGACAGGATCCCAAATATAACAATAAGGGAGAGGTCCGAAGTGACGGACGTGGTTACTCGTATAACAACCTTAAAATGGAACTGGGCCGGTCATGTAGCGCGACTTTCGGACAATCGCTGGACAAAGAGGATACTTGAGTGGAAACCGCGACAAGACGCATACAGAAGTAGAGGCTGCCCACCAACCAGATGGACCGACGACATCAAAAGGATAAAGACCAACTGGATAGAGGCAGCAAAGGATCGGCAAGGATGGAAAAAGCTACGGGAGACCTATGTCCAGCAGTGGACGCGATTGGTCGATTGATGATGATGATGATGACCCTGTATTTTATTAAATTTAATTTCATTATCTTAGTTAAAACATAACAACACCTAATTATTTCAACATTAGTAAAGGGTAGGCTTTGGCTGTCAAAGTTTTGATAGTTAAAACGTTAATTGTTAAATGTTATTTTGACAGTTTTTCTTTACCAGTTTGTATTTCATAGTAAATCATAGAAAATCGACCAAATGCAACTGGTGATATTGTAAAAAGATTGCTTAAAAATGCCGTCAGACTGGTTAATTTAAGACAAACATTAATAAAAATAAACCACTAGTGGACAGTGACATAAACGAAATTAATTGAGCAACGACGACGAGAAGCTAGCAAGTGGCATTAAATCGTAAAGATGGAGAAATGCTCTGAGGTGTGGGCAGCTTTACCACCGGAACCTCTGATACTTCTTGCCTTCGACGACGTCTTCCGCAACGTAGATGTTGGATTTCTTCGATAATTCAGTCAAGCTGGCTCGATTGGTTTTTTACCTACCAATGGCTGAAGGGTTTACTATCTTTTATCGCCGTGAATTTTGTTATCGCAGTAAATAAAACAACACACTTGTCGTCGATAATATATTGTGTAATTTAATACAAAGAGCTTGCAGTTTCAAGCCTTCTGTATCTTTAGAATAATTTCACTGGTTGTTAGCTATGAATTTAATTTATTTTATCTGATTATATAAATATGCATTTGATCAAGTGGTGTTTTAAAGCGGTGCTCTGAACGCTAGCGGTGTTCATTCTTTGGCTAATGAAATGCGAAAGAGGAAGTGGTGCTCTTAAAGCGAGCGTTGTGCATCGCCTGGTGGTTGAAATGCGAAAAAGAGCTAGAGACCGGAAGCTCAGTCAGGTGTGGCTTAGTGTTTCATCACGTGATCGTATAGTTGATTTCTAAAATTGAGCGCGACGATTTCGAAATATTCTGGAGGGATAATGAATGCACGTGTTTTTAGATGATTTTTTTGTCGGCGTCAGGGACGTAATGAGTAGTGTTAAAAATCAAGGAATTTCTCAGAGAGGAATTGTACAGTGGGAAATACTAATTTCCAACATTAATGTTTTGGGTTATTTTACGGCCTTTTCAAATGGCCTACAAAAATGGATTATTTATTCGACATAATTTCCATTATTGGTCAAATTCACACATGTTAGTAGAGAACGGTAGTAGAGAACGGTATAACCGGAAGTGCCACATTCAGGACAACATTATATTTGAACTCAGCGTCATCCAACAGCTTCGTAATTTCAGATTTTTAACATAACTGTATCCGCCATTACTTTTAATTAAAACTTTTCGCGTCACACCCTGTGTTATTTTAGTGAAGATTTTTTAAAAATATAAAATTAAAAAAAAAATTTACCTTACTTTCAAACTTAAAAAGTCGTCCTATTAATTTTAAAAAGTATTAATAGCTTTTAGCTAAAAATCTAAATTTATTCCCTAAAAAGAAAGTCTGCTTGTTCTCCCAGTCTTAATTTGATAATTTGCATTACTTCTGTTTTTAAAAGATATATTATAATATCAAATTAAGCAAATTTACATACAAAAACACTGGTTTTAAGTATTTTAAATAAAAAACTTTGGGTAAAGTTTGGTTAGGTAGCATTAAAACATTTTTTGTATCAATATAATGTTAAAGCAAAGCACTACTGCTGAAAATGAAATGTGTTTGTTCCCTGGTGAAACTTTAAATAAATTAGGACTGATAAAAACATCACATTAAAAATTCTTGCATTCGCTTTCAAGAACAAATTTCCAAGATATCTTTTTCTTTAGTGCCTACATCCAAAAATGGATGTTTGTAACTACATGTTCCATCTCTATTCGGTTCCTTGCTGTGTGGATCAATTTCAATATACTTCTTATACCTGTCCACTCTTTAACATTTCGCAACCAAGATATTTTTCTTCTTACAATTGCTCTTTTTCCTTTAATTTTGCTTTTATTATTAGTTACAGTAGTTGGTACTTTTAATTACGCATCACATGCTATAAGTATGCTGTCTTCCTTCTTTTTATTACGTGTAGCAGTTTCCGTTTTTTATTGACACTACAAGGACCAATCTCCATCAAGAATTTTTCTTTTACAGGGCTGCTACGGAATGAAACAAGCTTTCAAAATCAGTTTTTCCAGAGAACTATGACCTGCAACTTCTTTTCAAAAAGCGGGTCCTTTCTATAATCCCTCCCCCTTCTAAAAAAATTGCTCATCGTAAAACTTTACCAATTGTAACTTTGGCTGTCCACGGTGTTCTTCGGTGCAGCTACATTTCAAATGCCTATTTTGCTCATTGTTGCTGTTTTTAACTTCCACCCCCTTATTTCCATAGAGGAGTAGTGACCATACATAGCATTTTTGGATTTTGATCGAACTTCGTATTAGCTAATATTTTTCTTATCTTTATAAAAGCGCTACGTGCAGTTTTAGTACGGCCGTTGATGTCTGTGTCCGATGTTCAATTCTCACAAAGCCATATTTAAATTTATTAACTCTTTCAAAGGATAGATTATCAGCTCTTATTTAAGCGTATAGGCTTGCCAGAAAACTCTAGTAAAAATCATATACTTTGTTTGATATTATTGTTAAGTTTCATGATCTTACATTGTTTCCCTACCTTATTAATAAGTTGTTGTAGGTCTTCTAATTTTTACACAATAAATATTGTTTCGTTTGCACATCTTATGTTGTTTATCCAGACTCCATTTACCGTTACGCCCAGTTCTATATCGGCAAGTGCTTCTTTAAATATGCAAACATATAGTCTCGCCTTTTTCCCGTAAAGGTTCGCAGAGACCACTTCCTTCCACTTGCTATGGTTATTCTACTTTTATCAGTGCCTTTATACATGCTTACCGATTGTTGGTACTCTCGACCTGGCCTTTCCTCAAAACAATGTCGATCTGACTACCGACCTGCCTTATAAATCTATTTCGTCAATCTTCTTTCATTCATCCTCTCTACGTGTCTAAACCATCTAATCATTTTTCTATCTATCTTTTTTTACACCACAGCGTTCCCTTATTTCACTATTCTTTACTATAGCCATCAGAGTCACTCCAGCTATACTTCTCAGACTACTCATCTCCGCAGCATTATTCATATTTTATGCTTCTTTTGCCAAACCCAACACACAGTTAGTCGTTCCTTTATTGACACGTTCTGGCTGCTCATAAAGTTTTGCAGGGCCCCATTAATATGTTTTCCTGTTAACACCCTTCGCTCCATGTCAGTCATACTTTCTGTCTTTTGATAACTTTGAACTCAAGTATACAAACTCAGTTTCTTCTTCCGTTCCTCTCAGCACTTCGCAGTTTGTTATGCTTTTTTCTCTTTCAAATACCAGTACTTTTTCTTGCTTACATTAACTTTCATCCCTTTGATTTTTAGGACATCATGTATAATATTAACTACCACCTGCAACTCCTCTTTAGATGGTGCTAATATGACCTGAACATTGGCTTAAAGGAGGCATTTGACGATCAAATCATTAATCTTTAATCCGTACGCACTCTTAAATCTTTAAAATAATTGTCCATGTATAAGTTAAACAGCCTTGGCGAAGCCACGCATCTTTGGCTAACACGTTTTTTTCCATGTTAAACCATTCCGTGAAAGCTCCGTTTATCCTGACACAAGCAGTGGAATTCTCGTAAAATGATTTCAGTGCTCGTATTAAACTGCCGCTACCCCATAAAAATACAATGTCGACGACAATTCATTTCCTCATCACTTTGTCATAGTCTTTTCCAAGTCTTTGAAAGCGCAGTAGAACTTTTGACTTCTAGCTTAAAAATTTTGGACTTGCCTTGTAATGAAAAGATCCAATCCATACATCCAATTCCTCTTCTAAATCCTGCTTGCACATCCCATATAATCTCATCAGTTTTATTCCTCAATCTTTTAATCAATATCATTGCATACAGTTTGGTAACAGTTTCCCGACGGTACTGAGTAAACTAATGCTTCCTTAAATATATGCTTGTAATATAGATTAAACAGGAGTGGTGATAATATACACTCTTAGCTTACTTCTTTTCGTATTGGTATTGCGTAAGTTACATAGTTTTCGATTTTTACTCGAGCAGTTTGGTTTCAGTACAAACTATTCATGTATCGTATGTACTTTTGATCGGTTTCTAATTTTTTAGGTATTTCGATAAGCATGGGATATTTTACTTTTTTTTAAAGGCTTTCTCATAATTAATAAAGCACAACCATACAGTTTTTCGTTGATACCAAGAGTTTTGTACTAGTACTTGAGTTAAGACTATTTCTTCTTTTGTTCCTAATCGATGCCTAAACCGCCTCGCTTAGTATGGTCTAACATTTACTGTATAATCTTTCTTCTTCTTCTTTAGGTGCCCTGTCCTCCTCGGACGTTGGCAATCATCAGCGCTATCTGAACCTTGTCTACAGCTCGGCGGAACAATGTGGTAGTGCTCACTCCATACCATTGTCTTAAGTTTTTTAGCCAGGATATCTTTCTCCTACCCGGGGCTCTTCGTCCTTCGATCTTCCCTTCTATAATAAGCTTTAAAAGTCGATACTTGTCATTCCTTAAGATGTGACCAAAATACTCCAGTTTGCGTATTTTTAGTGTAAACAGAACTTCCAGCAGCTTGTCGAGGCGTTGAAGTACCTCGGTGTTACGCACTCTTTTTACCCAGGAGATTCTTATTAGCCTTCTGTACGTCCACATTTCAAATGCCTCCAATTTTTTGCACATCGCATCTGTCAGAGTCCAAGCTTCCATTCCATAAAACAGTATGCTGAACACGTAACAGCGAAGTATTCTGACGCGCAGAGGCAAGCTTAAATTTCTGCTGCAAAGTACCTTACGCATCCTCAGGACCGAAGCATGAGCTTGTTCTATTCTGGTACGAATCTCCTGCATGCCGTCCCACTTCTCATTTAGTATAATCTTTGATATAATATTTTAACAAATATTTTTAACGTATCACGAGTCTTCTTTTCACATTTTTTTACGCTTTTCTTCTTGAGTTATGTGTAGATAACAGCCATTGGGTGGGGTACTGACCGTTGTCATAGATTTTATTTAGGATCTTGTGCAAAAGGATAATACCCCTTTTATTGAGGAGTTTTCAAAGTTCCGCGGGAATTTTTTCTGGGCCCACTGCTTTGTTGTTTTTCGCATTTTTTATGGCTTTTTCCTTTATAATATTCAATATTTCAGAAAAAAAGTCAACGAATAAAACAAAGAGTAAAGAAAAATGGTTAAAAAAAACCAAATTTTTCGTAGTTAATAAAAATAGACGGAAGTAATTATTCCGGTAATATTTAAACAATATTTTTTATTTTTAATTGCGAATATTAATTACTTTAAAAATATTTTACTCCAACAAAATATTTGCGGCTAAATGTAGTACCTAAATAATCCATTATAAATAATCTATTAATTATTGGTGTTTTTAATATTTCCCAAATATGTTTACAGCTACTTTCGTTATATTTCTTATAAATTTAATAAAGTAAGCATGTTATAATTTTTTGTTGTTTATTAATATTATATCAAGTGTGTTGAAATTAAATTTTACAAATTACTCGCTGAAATTATTAAAAATAGATTTGGTAAATTACCTACCGAGAAAACTAGTAAAGAAAAACAAGCTGACATTTAAAATATTGCTGTTATGCAAATTATCTACGAAATATTACTGTAAAAATAATGTGTAAGCATAAATTTATTTATTTACTATCTATAAACAAATCAAATTTTAAAATTAAATATTTAGCCTAATTTAATGTTGCCAGGTAAATTACATGTAGGTCTATCAATTTGTTATAATATTTACATATGCGCAATGTTTACTACTAAAGCTTTAAATATAGTTTATTCACCGTTACACGCATTTTTTATGTGCTCCAATTAAAATTATTGTTAAAATAATTAAAATTTAATGTCATGTATAAAATGCTGTGATCAGTTTTTGAAATTAATATTTTAAATTTCAAAATTGTATTTCTATTAAATTAAAAAAACAATTACTTTTTTCAGGTTTCGTAATACAGCACAAAGTAAAATTTGTTTCTCATCCTTAACTTAAAAAAGTTTAGAATAAAACATTTTTACTGTTAGTATTTACAGTAGGTTAGAAAATATTTTTTCTCCCTAGTGTGCAGATAGCTTCCCTTTCGGCTCGCTACGCATTCTGCCTACAGTAGGGAGAAAATAGTATACACACCACGGGCATTAAAGTAAGAAATGTCTCAGAGCACATGTTTGTTGACCGAGGCAAAGCCGCCCTAGGTGTGTAATATACTATTTCCTGCTCCCCAAGCCAAAAGGAAGGACTTTTCGGCCGCATTTCAGTCCCGAAATAACGACTTTCGTGACCTGCTTCACCTCGGTCAACAAACATGTCCTCTGAGACATTTCTTACTTTACTGCCCTAGATGTGTACTATACTATTTCCTGTTCCACAAGTCAAAAGGACGGACTTTCGTGACCTGCTTCGCCTCGGTCAACAAACATGTGCTCTCATACATTTCTTACTTTACTGCCCTAGGTGTGTAATATACTATTTCCTGTTCCACAAGCCAAAAGGACGGACTTTCGTGACCTGCTTCGCCTCGGTCAACAAACATGTCCTCTGAGACATTTCTTACTTTACTGCCCTAGGTGGGTACTATACTATTTCCTGCTCCACAAGCCAAAAGGACTGACTTTCCGGCCGCACTTCAGTCCCGAAAGAACGACTTTCGTGACCTGCTTCGCCTCGGTCAACAAACATATGCTCTCAGACATTTCTTACTTTATTGCCCTATGTGTGTAATATACTATTTCCTGCTCCCCAAGCCAAAAGGACGGACTTTCGTGACCTGCTTACGTTTGCAGACAGTTTTAAGTACAGCGCGCTCTTACCACAGTGAGCTTCTTTGCAAAGTTGGGTACGGTGGCAGTTTACAGAGCTTGTGTATTCATTTGGCTAAACGTAATCTTTACATCCTAATAAAATCAACAGTGTTTTACAGCTACATTGTTGTTGGTAAAAAATAAAACGATATAATATATAGAAAAAAAAGATAAATGGATTATAAATGGATGCACTGAAGCAAGTGAGATATCATACGCTATTTTAATAATTTTAATATTAATTATTTAAATATGATTTTGTCTTGGGAAGCAAGAAAAATAGTACCTACACAACCCACAGCAAGAAAGTTGGATTTCCCAACGGATGTGGATTCGCCTCGGCTTTTATATCACATCCATCAGGAAGTCCAAATTTCTGGCCTACGGTCTTAAAATACTATTTTACTTAAAATTTTGTATAAAACAGAAACTATTTTATTTAATAATCGTTTTAACGTAAAAAAAATATAATTTAATTTATAAATGATTCGATACGTTTTCTTTATTTCATATGTAAAAAAATATCAAAGTTGCTTATATTCTACTTTTTAAATGAAATAATTGCAAAATTTATAATTAAGTAATTTTCGTCTACTTTAAATCCAAAATAACTTTATTTGAATGCCTCAAAATGCTTTTGTGTCTAAGAAAATCACATTAAAAGGCAACAACTAATTAAAAAATTTTAATTAAAAAAGTTTGAACCAAAATACGAGGGGCTAAAATGTATTATTTCTATAGGGAATTTTTTTGTTTAATTTAACTTAAAAACTATTGTATTCGACTGTGGGGACCTTAAAATGTGGAGATATGTCAAAATTTGGGATCCGCAAAATCGGACCCATAACTATAACTTCCCGCAGGAAAGTTAAAAATATGATTACAATATTTCATAAAAAGAGATAGTTTTAGAAAACAAAAATATAAATTGGAGAATTGTAAAGAATTGTTGAAAACAATTGAAAATAGCTCCCGCTTATAAAATGATAAAAAGTTTGAAAGAGTACGGTTGACCTAAACAGAATATTGTTAATGACAATTATAATTTGTTATAAACAATTTGAAATCGTTATTTATAATAATTTTAATAATAATTTTTAATAAAACAACAAATCATATTCTTCCTACTGGGAATTTAGTCGTGTGGACCTCTATGGTCGCACCCAGACCACTAATATTTAATTTTAAGTTATGTATAATAGTATTTAATATAATTGTAACAGTTACGTAATTATACAACAAAAATAAATAATTTTATAAACTTAATAGTTGATAGAAATACACTACAATATACATTTGTATACCAAAAATCACACATGTCAGTATATATATTTATATATATATATATATATATATATATATATATATATAAATATATATATAACAATTCTTTTGTACTTAATATTTCAGCAACAACTTGATTCAACCTTTTACAAAAATGATTTTTATTAACTATTCTACTACATCCTTTATACCTATATCTTCCATTAAATAACTTTATATTGATTTTTCAAATTAAGTACTGTCAAAAAAAATTTTCATTTTCTGAATGTTAATTTATATTTTACTCATATACTGTAAATATTTTTTTAAAATATGTTCATTATACCATCATTTTTGTAGAGTAACTGATTAAGAAATAAATCATAATTTTAAAAGCTTTTACAAAAAAGAGTTTCAATTAAAAATAGCTGCAGCCCCAAAAAATTTTACATTTACATATATATATATATATATATATATATATATATATATATATATATATATATATATATATATATATATATATATATATATATTCTCTCTATTTAATCGATATTCCCATGTTCAGTAAATTATATGTTTATTATATCTCCATAAAGTTTTTCTATCTAATATATTCAAAACAAGCAAACATCAACCTAAACAAAACTATGAATAATTAAAGAAATATCGATATTTTTTTATATGGATGTGTGCTGCTGTAATTATTCTAGACAAATTTACATGTTTTTTTCATTTTTTTGTGGTATATAAATTTATTGTTTATAGTGAAAATTTAAGGAATTTGTATTTAAAAAAACCTTTAATTTTTTGTACAGCCTATTAGTTTTTATTTACGTGTCTAGGTAAAAAAATATTAAATTTTTTAAAATACCATGAAATTAAAACACAATCTGGATAATATATCACAAAGTTGGTTTAAATGTCTAAAAGTTTCATGAAAAAGCTTTAAAATTTTTTCGAGTTCTGCTAAATTATTTAATAAAAAATAGCCCTTTTAAAATTTTTTTACAACAGGAATACAATAGAAAAATAGATAAATATTTTTATGCACCTACTTAATTTTTCTTCTGCAGAGTAATAAAGTGATAAAATTTTTTTTAAAATATTCTCTTGAGAGTATAAACATTACCCTAAACACATGTATTGGTTAAAAATATTTTTTATCTTAATCCATGAACGAAGGTTCAATAACAAATAAACTTATTAAAAAAAAATTAAAAATTCTTCATTTTACCTAAATAAAAGTTTGTATTTATTACTTTTTATTTAAGTTTTTTTAATTAAACTTTGTTAAACATAATTTTTTTATTTTGTTTTAGTTTTAGCACTCCTTACACATATTAGCAATGTGCATGAAATTTTGATTTTTTTTACGTTGTTTAACTCAATAAAAAATTTTAAAAATACACCATCAAATAATTAAACCAGCACAAAATACATAGTGAATTGGGTAAACATTCAGCAACAATTGTTTGAAGAATATTGAAAAGTTTTTTTAATTTGATAGGTATACAATTAAATTTAGACGAAGGCTTTCTTAGTATATAGATTAAGGATTGTATCACAAAAAACACTTAAACTAAATCGATTTAAGTAAAATAAATTTGATCTAATATTAAAAATATTATTCAATAAGCAAAGATGCATTTTTTTATTAAAGACCAAATAAAAAAAATTAATTTTTAAAACAGAATGAATATATTTATACAGGGTGTTTAAAAAAAAGATGACCCCTTCTCTAGGATAGGTAGAAAACTGATAAATAATTGGGATTTGCTTAGTAAAAAAATTTTCGTAACGCCATCCGTAGATAAAGGGCGTTGAAGAAAAAAAATGTATACACTTTTATTACGATTTTGCTGAAACTACTGGAAACATTGTAATGAAATTTTTTACGAATATGTTTTAGAAGCTAATACATCCAATGAATTTATTTTTTTTATATCTGACTCTCATAGAGGGCGCTAGTTACACGGTTCGTACCAAGTATTATTGAACATAATTTTTTTAAGGTTAGATTTATTAATCAAAATTTTAAGTGAACTAAGACATCATTCAATTTTACACCAAAAATGTACTTTTGGTAAATCGCGACTGTGTACCGTTTTCGGAATATTTTGATTTCAAAATAATGAAGTAATAACCGATGCTGGTATAAAGTAATGATAAAGTTATTAATTAAACAAAAAATCACAAAAAAAAAATTAAAATAAAGATTAAGAACATAAAATAAAATTCAATTGGAGTAGTTGTTCAATATGTCCTCCTTTTTAACGAATACACAAGTCTATCCTTTTTTTTAAAGAATCCATTAATCTTTCAAAATGTTGGGGATCAGCTATGAGGTCATTAAAGTAACGTTGAGTTTTTTCTTCGAATTCTTGACGTGAATTTACCTACAATGTTTCCAGCAAAATCGTAATAAATTTGTATAATTTTTTTTTCAACGCCCTTTATCTTGAATACGGATGCCGTTACGAAAAATTTATACCAAGCAAACCCCAATTATTTTTCAGTTTTCTACCTATCTTTAGACGGGGTCACCCTGTAGAACTACATATGTACAACTTTGACTTTTTATTAACATATTTACAATTATTTATATTGGATTAAACTAATTACTATTTTTTTTAATCTCTTTTATTGCTGTTTCCGGTGAAGGTTTTTTCTAATCTTTTTTTGCAACAAGATCGTGCCTATCAGCCACTTTGAAGGTAATCCTAAATTCGACATCCCTTAACAAAGTAATAGAGAGTATGGCAATAAGGACAACAAACAAAATAACCAAAGACGAAAACACCAAACCTGGAATATGCTCCAAAATAAAATGACAAAAAAGTTGTAACTATGTGCAAGATCTCAATTTACAGTTACATACATATAGTCACGCCTTTTTCCCGTAGGGGTAGGCAGAGACCACTTCCTACGGTTCTTACACACATCTTTTGCTTCCTCTACTTTCATCAGTGCTCTCAAACATGCTCGTCGGTTGTTGGTACTCTTGACCTGGCCTTTCTTCAGGTCGACCTCTACCGACTTGTCCATTCACACTCGCCTTATAAATTTGTTTCGTCAATCTTCTTTCATCCATCCTTTCTACTTGTCCAAACATCTAAGCATTCCTTTATCTATCTTTGTAACCACATCTTTTTTTACACCACAGCGTTTTCTTATCTTACTATTCTTTACTTTTTTCAACCGAGTCACTCCGGCTATACTTCTCAGACTATTCATCTCTGCACCATTAACCCTATATTCATGCTTTTTCTGCCAAACCCAACATTCACTACCATACCTAAGTGTATGAACCAACACACTTCTATGCACAACCAGACGTGCCTTTTTTTACACTTTCTGGCTGTTCAAAAAGCTATGCAGTGCCCCATTCATTTGTTTTCTTGCCAACACCCTTTGCTCAATGGCACTGTCATACTTTCCCGTACTTAAAAATAGCTTGTGATATATTATTTTAGATGTTTTTGGGGACAAATAATTTATTTTAATTGTTGTTTTTCAAATTGAAATAGTATTTTATACTTCAAAATTTAATATAAGTACGATGTGGAAGTACTGACTTATTGGCATCTGTTTTTTTTATATAATAGTTATCTAATGGATATCTTAGAGGATAAATCTTTTAGTTGCTCCATTTAAAAGTCAAAAACATAAAAAAGAATAAAAGTTAGTTTGTACGTAGCACTCCAAAAATGTTCTTTCGATTGCGGGCTAGTGCTTGTGGCACTATCTTCCACAATTTGACCCACCTCTACAATAATTCAGGAGTTTCGCCTGATTTTTTTTCCTTATTAGATCAGATAGTCAAGCGGCACTCATAGCTTTGGCATCACGGAGAATAGATTCAAAAATTGTTCGGGAATGTGCCGGAAACCTACGAACCTTGGCTAACCATAACAATGTAACGTAGTGAGAGCCAGTGCATAAAGGTATTTTTGGTAACGAAGAAGCGATCAAACTAGCTAGGCGAGGCTCTGGAACACCATTTATTGGACCAGAACCAATAATAGGGATACCCAAAGCCAGCGTTAAAGCAGCGATCAATGGCTGGGTCCACTCTCAGCATCAATTATATTTCAAAAAATTTAAATTAGCATATTTAATGCTACGACTAAAATTCGGTCCATAAAATCACTTGATAAATATAAATTAAATTAAAATCGAACGTTACAATTTATATTATACAATATTCTTTCATGTAACCCTTAGCACTTATTTTTTTCAGTTTACATTCCGAAAGAAAGTAACCGTTTATTATTTAAAAAGTCTCCACGCTTGTTGTACATTTTCACCTTCCCCTTTATCTCTTATGGCTTTTTAATTATATGCTTTTCATAATTAAACATAAAATAAATTTTTCATATTTAAATATAAATGAATGCTTGAACATGTGCTATCATTTCCTTTTCTTTTCCTTTTAATCATAAAATCTTTTATATTTCAACCTCGAACAAAATATGAACCATTCGTAAACATCTGATGTTATCATCAGTAAACTTATTTCTGAACAGAATTGCGTGCAGCAAGAAAAAAACTGTTTAAATTTTAAAATACTTGACTTTGTTATTGGCAAGCTATTTTCCACGAAGGTACAAAAGGACATCAAAATGAAAGTTACAGTTGACTTGCATGTTAGTTTATTAAAAAAAAAACAATAACCATAGCTAATCATTTTTTATGTTACTTAACCAATTTTTTACGTGAATATATAAGAATTCTAATTGGATACGAAATATATTAAAATGATATTGTTTTACATAAAAAAATTAATAACAATGTCTCCTAAATAAATTTTTATTTTAAAAAACTTTTATTTAACTTGCAATGTATGTAATATGTATGTGTGTTCGGGTGGAATCTTGCAACTCAAATTTGAACCGATTAAGCTGAAATTTTGAATATACGTTTAGTTTGGATCAAAATGCATGTGACGTCGTTCTAAATCCAACATGGCGGAACACCCAAGATGGCGGACTAGTTATTTTTAATGCACTCCCAAAATATGAGTAACAAATAAAAGGACTTGCTGAGAATAACTCGAAAAATAAAGTGACGTCACTCTAAATCTAATATGGTGGACCTGAAAGATGTCGGACTAAGTTTTTTATGCTTTCCTACAATATGGGTATCAAATGAAAGGGCTTGCTGAGATTTTAAATCGAGTTAAACTTCGTGCTCCAATCTGTCCAAAATTTTGGTGTACTAGGGTCCTTGATTATGATATTGAAGTTAAATTTTTTGAGTCTGTAGCATCGGTTGGTTAACTTTGATTTGTGTAATTTGGCGAGATAGGCGTCAACAGCATTGGTTTGCAATCTGTCTAGGAGAAGGAAAACTCCAAAATCAAAGGTCAAGCTTACGTGGCCTTAAGTGGGGTAAAAACTATAGGTCTTCTTATTGAAGAGCTAGACTGTTCGAAATTAACCGGCAAACGACTTTGCAACAATGATGCGTTGAATGATATGAACAGACTGAGAAAACTGTCAGACGATAACTAAAAAGTAAAAAATAAATTAAGAATAAAAAATAATTTTTAAAAACAAGCTTGTATTTAAGTGTCCCAAAAAGAAAAAAATAAACTTTAAATTAAATCAAACAAATCAATTTAGTACATGTAGTACACAATTGTTTGGTTTGATTTAATTTAAAGTTTATTTTCTTCTTTTTGGGGCACTTAAATAAAAACTTGTTTTTAAAAATTATTTTTACTTTTAATTTATTGATACCGTACTAGTTAAGATATTCTGTTAAAATATGCCAAAACAAATTACTCTACCCATAGACGTCATTATTTTTCAATAACATAGTGATAAGATATAGTCACAGTTTAAAGAATACTATCAGTTGAATCACTCTTTGTCAGAGTTTTGATGTTTATGCCAACAAACTGCTTCGCCTTGACAAAAAAGGATTCCCATTGATATTGAATAATAAATCATAAACCGTCAGCGTCAGCGTCACTTACGGGGGTACAGGTCATTGAAATGTTTCCGTTAGATATTTATTAAAAGTAGTTAAATGTAAGGCATAGTTAAAAAATAAAATATGCAGTTATTTGACACAAAAAATAATCATAAATGAATCAAAATAAGCTATTTTTAGTTTTCTCAAACACAGCATATTTACCCAGGTACCTATAAAATTATAAAGGTGAAAAATAATATTATATACGAGGATAGTTCACGAATTGTTGTCCCTAACATAGTTGGCGTTGAATGACAAATGCAAATAAAGTGTCAGGTAAAAGCTTATTGTATGACATTAGTGTGTGCCAATTAGCATCAGCGCATCAGCGTGTATGTTAAATGATATTATTTTTTTTCATTAAGGTGTGCGAGATTTTATAAAAATGGACAAAATTTTACATCAGGAAACGAGTTTCAAAAAATTCTCTGCACGTTGGGTTCCGCAAATGCTGACTGCAGACCAAAGCATGTTCGCCAGATTGCAGCGAAGAAAAATTTGGAGGTCATTAACAGGAATTCCGACGAATTTAAGCAAAAATTTTCTACGGTGACGAAACATGGGTTCATCACTTTGAACCAGAATCCAAAAAACAAAGCATAAAACGGTGGCATAGGGGTTCCACTCCCCCACGAAAATTTCGTGTTGCCCCAGTAGAGGTATGCTCTTCCACCAGGACAACGCTTCGGCCCACAAAAAGTGTGTTGCAATGGCTGCCATTCACAATGCGGGTTTTGAAATTTTTGAACAACTACCTTATTCTCCAGATTTGGCCCCCAGCATTTACCATCTATTCGCAAAATTAAAAAAACATCTTCGTGGAATCCGCTTTGCTGATAATAAAAGTGATGTCGGCGGTAGATGAATGGCTGAAGACTCAAAGTTCTGAATTTTTTTCAAAAGGGTTTGAAACACTTCAACACTGATATACCAAGTGTATAAACCTTGCAGGTGACTATGTTAAAAAATAAATTAGTTCTTCTTATGTGTTTGCTTTTATATTAGGGACAACAATTCGTGAACTATCCTCGTAAAAGAAAATATTTAAAAAATTTATTAAATCTAGATAACTAGATAAATTTGAACGTGAAATATTGCAAGTTAGCTACAAGTGATTTTTAATTAATAGATGTATTTTATTATTAATTTTTTACCTGGTCATATATTTTGATGCATTAAATTTTTAATAAACTATTTCCCAACCTAAATCACTACAAGTTAAAAAATTTAACTATTTATAAATATTGCCAGTACCTGCATAAAAAATGTAATGGAAGCAACGTTTATTATTTTATTAAATGTTTTTGCACTTTCCACTATTCTTTAATCTCTCCTGCAGAAATTGTTGTGTGTACTCCTAGCACAAAGCTAAATAGGAAGTGTAATATTTTTTACCATTATCCAATCTCTGTCGGGATTCTGCACCGAAAAAGCCAATTATAAGACCTCGGTTTGCTGCCATAATACCACTTGTGGGGTTTGGTGTATGGCTTAGAGCCAAATCCTCTGTTATACAGAATGCCATTAAGCTTATTTAGAAGATTTACTATTGGCTGACACCAGATAATACCGGTTGTCCAATATTTTTGCACCAAAACTTATATAATAAAGTCAAAATAATTTTCGCAGGGTAAACAATTAATTTTCAAAAAGTAGTTATATAAATATATTATTTAATTTAAAATTTGAAAATATATTTTATATCAAAAACTTGGTTGAATAAGAAGAAAATAATTATATACAATTTGAATGATTACATAATGAATATTGTTTATTTATTTTGATTCACATAATGTCATGAAGTGTTTAGTTTAGCAGGTACCTATTCTGATGAAAATCATTAAATTGGACTACATTTTTCCATTATAAAATGTTTAAAAATCCAAAAAATAAAAGATCTTTGATCATGAGCCTCCTTATTATCAGTATTAACAATAAGTTTTTATTTCATATCTTTTTGAAAACCATTGAGGGGACCGGATCCTAAAGCTAAGACGAAAAATCGAGGGTGCAAACCCGATAGTTGCTCTTTTCTTTTTTATTGCTATGATTTGATAAAAATTTTATTATTATTATTATCTTTAATAAGTTTAGTTTTTATTTTAATTTTAATAATTAATCATCATGCATGTATACATGAGCTTTATCTACTCAATTAAAAAAAAAAGTTGAGGTTGGGGTTCAACAGTTTTTAGCTGAACACGCTAAACGGAAGTTACACCCTTACTAACAATATGACCAAAATTATAATTTATGTTCAAATACTTTGATTATTTAATTAAATTTGCCATGGGTCTGGTTTGTGTTATTTATTGGACCATAATTTTAGGTGTCAATTTACACTGTAATTAATTTGGTTACGTAATTACTTATACAACAGCACATAAATATCAATTTTGTACAGTTTATTTTGTAAACTTACATATTTTTTGTTTTGTATGAGTAAAAATTTAATATTTGTATACCTACAAGTATTAATCGCATAAACATTGCCCTATAAATTATTATCGTTCTATACTTTATTTTTATTTTCATTTATACAAAAATTATTTAACTTAAATTCTATAGCTTTTTATAAAATATTTATATTTCAAAAATGGTTATTTATTACCAATTACAATAAATCTATCTAGTAAGTAACAAATATATTGTACCGTAAATTAATTCGTGATACAATTATGTAAGTTCTGCATTTGACAGCCTCCTACCCACTAGTAAGCAAGTAAAGTTTTCACTAAATCCAGTTCGTAATGAATGTAAAAGGGGGTGAAAAGATCTTAACTCATAGCAAAGTATATAGTTTTTATGGTATTTAACATCATAAAAGAGTCCGTTACGCAATAATTTAAGCTATTTTTTAAATTATCCAACAAAATAGTAATCAAAGATGATGTAAAAGTTGGTGCTTATTTAAAAAGTTTAAATGCTTTTTGACACTCTTTCTGGGATAGTTATGCTAATGACAGCTTTCCTTTTTTTACAAATCACTCATATCTCCAGAATGAATTTTCTTATGCTTCTACCGCTAATGATAAAACATCTTTAGATCATTTTTTGTGTGTATATATAGTTTAAAGTTTAAAGAAAAATGCAAATTAAGTAAAAATTATATTTACCTAAGGGTCATTCCGTGTCAAATCGACCGATAGTTGGAATCTACCCCTTTCAATGTGTATGAAATTTGGTAAGCATTTTTCTTTCAAAGTTTTACAAAATTTCACTATTTTTCCAGTTTTTTTAAATTTTTTGAATACTAGTATAGTTACAAAAATTGGCCTAAATTTAATTTAAAGAGTATATCTGCAGCTAGAAAAAAAATTATAAATTTTTTTTTGAAAAATCAAAAAATTGCAAAATTTTAAAAATATTTTCTTTTGCAACCTTTTAATACAATAATTATTTAATTTCATAATTTAGAGCAATAAGTTTCTGATTTATGGCGTTACAAGGAAAAAATAATGAAATGATTAAAATTGCATTTTCATTCTTTTGGTAATAATTTGAAAAAAAAATCAGTCAAGAAGTGGCACACTTTGCCACCTATGATTTTTTCTTCTGAATAATATTAATGTATCTCACTTGAGCCATAGTTTAAAGAATACTATCAGTTAGATCACTCTCCGTCGAACCTTTAATGTTTATGGCTACAAAGATCTTAACCGCGACAGAAAGGGATTCCTAATAATGAATAATAAATCATAAAGCATTAGCGCCAGCGTCACTTAAGAGGGTACAAGTTATTGCAATGCCTCCGTTAGATATTTATTAAAAATACGCAAGGCGCTTCAAAGGAATAGGGATTCAAATAAATGCCTTCATTTGCAAAGCATCTGCATGAGAACTTTATTTATATGTAGGTACAAATATGTTTTAGTTAAATGAAGGCCAGGTTAATGAAATATGCATTTATTCGACACAAAAAATAATTATTAATGAATCAAATTAAGCTATTTTTAATTTTCTCAAACGCGGCATATTTATAAAAATATAAACTATATAAATAAAGACTATCCATAATAAAACATACTTAACTAAAAAAATGGGTATATTTTATCACCAAAGCTGCTTATATGTAAATGTATTTACACGCGGGACAAAATTATTAAACAAAAATTTAAAAAAAAATAAATTCTAAAAAATTTTAAAATAGTTAATTTGAGATTTTTCTTTTGTAGCTTGGATTTTTTAATAATTTGATTTCCAAATTTTAGTGTTAAATATAATCGCGCTCTTGTGGACAACTCAATAATTATATAAAATTGGAACAGGGGTGTTTGCAAACTGACATTTTTTTTTAAAAATTCATATCTTCGAAAAGAAAAAAAATACCTCATTTAAAATTTCAGGATCTTTTAAAAACAGATAGAGGCAGTCTACAAAAAAATTTAAGCCAAAAAAATATTGGTTTTTGATTTATTCAATTTAAAAAATTTTTGATTTATTTTTAAAAATAATTTTCATTGTAGCTTCAAATATTCTCTTTAAATGGAACTGGGAACAATTTTTGTGACTACAATTGTTTTTAAGATATTTAAAAAATAATCTTGAAATACTGGAAAAAAAGTAAAATTTTGAATTTTGCATTATTTTAGAAAACTTCTCACCAAATTTTACTCAAATAAGAAGGGGTCGACTCCAAATATCGGTCGATTTGACGATGACCACTTAGATAAAGAAAAACTCGTTTGACTACTTCTATTACATTACTACTGACTGTTTCTTTCTTAAAAGTATAGTATCTTCAGTAAATATTCTGCACAAATTTTAATTTTAATAATTCGTTGGATATTACAGTTTTCCACATTAAATTGCAACAAAAATTTTTCGCATTCTTACAAAATCTTGTAGCTAGGTGAAACATTGAGAAAAAAATTATTTATAAAATAACATTCCACAAAACAAGAATCTGAAATATTGACGAAAAAGTACAAATAAATTTTAAATTACAGACTTTTGCACTGGACATTGTCACGCCCTTTTGGTCCATACATGGGTATCTGTCAAAAATGATAAAATCTTACGGCACTACACGCAATCTTCTTTTACACATACAACAAATGTACATCAAATTTTATCACATCCATTAGCTATTTAATCGACGGCATAAAATTTTAATGAAGTAATAAAAGCCTATAAATACCCAAAAATTAAATAATTTCACTTTTTTTACTTTAATACAGTCTTATAAAATTATCATTAGTTTAATTTTAACAATTTAACATTGTTTGGTAACCACTAATTGAGTCAATAAACAAAAACTACTGAATTAAATTTGTGAATTTTGTTTTAAATAATTTTGAGAGCATAATAATCCTATTTGTAAATTTCAATTAAAAAAAAAGCAAATTTTGCAGGAGAACCTACACATCTTTCAAAAAAATATGCCAGTATCTGATGAAAAAATATATTTTATATATGTATTTTATAGCTACAATTAATATATTATTAATAATTGCATGTTTATATAATTACGCACAATGCGTAAGACTAGTCAAATTTAGTCTAAAAATTAAATTGATTTTCTGTCATTTCTATAGGGCAATTTAAATTTAAAAAACGTGGAAACCTGTACGAATACACATCAATTTTCACAATGAGCAAGAATGCATAAAAATTAAATGAAGCCAGCACTACAAAAATATTTTGCCGGTTATCTTAAAAAAATGATAACGATACGTGAACATCAATAATAATATCAGTTTAATTCATCGGAACATCAAACTTACATGCACAAAGTTGAATACGTGCTAGTTTCAGTTTCAAAGATCCAGCGAAACGCTCTCACTGCATACAATAATGAAGTTCTGGGCTTACTGAAAGCTCCTGAAAGCCTAAAAAGCTTCGCTGTAAATCCTGAAGGGGTCAAGCATGCGCTCTGAAACCGAACGTTCTTTCTTCTGATGAGAATTGCGTTCGATTTCATTCTTACGCAAAAATTGGTGTATACCTAATTAAAATTTTATTTAATGGACATACTTAATCCATATAGTATTTTTTGTCTGTTTAATTTTAAACATTTAAAAACTTGCATTATGTCTTTTCGGTTTAAAAAAGTTATTAACTAGTTTTTTCGTTTGAAATTAAAATTATAGGTACATACCTACGCTCCATATTTGTGAGACCGTTTCAACTAACCATGAAATAAAAAATAAAAATCTTTATTTTACTTACAAAAGTAAATACATAATAATAATACGTATTTTTTGACTGGTTTTTTCCAAGACAAAACCAAATAATATCAAGAAATGTTTTCTGATAACTATCTATATATGCTTATTGAAGATAGTAATCTTAGGTTTATTAATTAATATAAATAATAATATAAATAAATTAATATAACTATCTGTTTATAAGTTTTATTTATTTATGTTTTTTATTCTTTTGTTATAATATAGGAATTAAATAACTGGTACCGATTTATTTATGGATCCATTATGAAACGGATTTTCATTGTAGCCAATGAATACACGTAATTTTTATTTTGTAATGAATTTTTTTATGGAAACACGTTGTTTCGACATTGTAGATTGTAGATTGTAGGGTGAGTCCTAAAGGCCATGCTGCCTCTCAAGCACTTCGACCTATCAGATCTTTTGTGCATAACCCTTAATCTATTCGAGGCCCGGAATTCCGAGACTTCGAGTAAAGTTTATCAGTTTACTGGGCTTTAGGAAGGCCCCTTCCAGAAACTTGAGCCTCTTGCAAAAAAGCGCTGGGCATTCGCAAAGCAAATGTTCTGCAGTTTCAGCGAAGTTCTCGCAGTAGCAGTAACTATTACTCTCTGTTTGCCCATCTTTTTCAGGTGGTACCTTAGAGGGCAGTGTCCAGTGAGGAGTCCCGTCACCAGTTTCAAGTCTTTCTTGTCCAACTCGAGAAGCTGTTTAGCTTTCCTTGGCGAAAGACTTACTAGCCTTTTCGCTTGCTTTTGTCCTGGCACTTTATGCCAGTGAGATTTCATTTCATCTGTTTCCCAACGTCGAACCTCTTCTTTCAAGTGGGCTTTGGAAAGTCCACCAGAAATTTCTGATGAAGCATAAACTGTGATAATTTAATTCCAAGGAAATAACAAAAAATCTATGAAAAATTATATAGACAATTCGTGTACTTGGAATTACAAAAGATATTTAATCTTTTTCTGAAAATGTGTAGTTTTTATTGTGAAGTAAGTACCTACTTTCAAATGAAAACAAATCTTTGTGGACACACTATTCCAAATTGAAATTTGATGTTGAATATTAGCCATCAAACTGACATTTCAAAATAAGCAAGTTTACGTACAAGGAAAAGAGGTCCAAAACATTCCAGCCAAATGAACTAAATTCATAAAGGAATCTGCAGTTCTTCTTCTAAGGGTGCCAAGCCATTGCGAATGTTGGCGATCCTCAAATCAATCTTGACTCTGTCTGCAGCAATTTGGAAGAGTTCTGGTGATGTTTTGTTGAACCAGGTCCTGAGATTCTTGAGCCATTTATTCTATGTCCTCCTGGTCTTCTTCCAAAGATTTTTCATTTCAGGATTTCCTGCAGCAGAGCGTATCTTGCGTCGTTTCGCATGATGTGACCTAGGTATTCTAGTTTGCGGGTTTTTTAATGGTGTTCATAAGTTCTAGGTCTTTTTTCTTTCTTTTTAGAACCTCTCAGAATTCTCCTGTACAGCCACATCTTAAAATGATAGTTCCAAATTCCAGTAATTCCACAAATAAATTACTTAAATTGCGCTTTTAATGATTTATAAATCTATAAAAATGATTAATACCTACTAATAATGTATTTTCATTTTTTGTAAAAATGTTTGAACATTACTAGTTTGAAATAAATTCTTATTTTTTTTATTGGTCGTAGCAAAAATAGTGCAAGTAACGATCATATAATGGCTATTATAAAACTCGAACATCCTGTGTGATCATAGGCGTCTCCTTTGAAAATGTTTATTTATGTATAATGTAGACGATTTTTATAAATTTTCCATTGTGGCTAACCTGTCCGCTGATATTTCGGGACACGAGCAATTATCTCGATGAGTCTGATTTGTGGACAGCAACAATAGTTTGCGAGAAGAATTCCTAGGATTTGAAAAACTCACGAATATGGATGCAGTATCGGTGGCTAATGTAATCAAGCACTCATTAAGAGATTATGGCTTGAATATACATAAACTTGTTTGTTTAGGTTTAAATGGTTGTTCAGTAATGTCTGGGAAAGAAAACGGTGTGCACAAATTAATTAAGAGTCAAATCGGTCAAGCTGTTTTTTATGGAGAATCAAAAATGGTAAATTACCTGAATTTTGCAATTTATAAATTATACTATTTTTAATACAGAATTTTAAGATATTTTGAATAATATGATTATTACATGTTAGGGATATTTGTATGAAATATATGATGACAATATTTCATAAAAAGAAATAGTTTTAAGAAAACAAAATAGGAATTGGAGAATTTTAAACTTGTGTCAGTATTGAGAGAATAACGTTGCAGCCGCTATAACAGTGAAAACTTATTGTTAGTAATAATCAAGCGTTGTTTATAACAATTGAATATTGTTATCAACAAATGATTATTGATCATAATAATTAAAAAAACCAATTAAAAATAGCTTATGAAATGATAGGATAAAGTTTGACAGAATATTGTTAATGACAATTATAATTTGTTATAAACAATTTGAAATCGTTTTTTGTAATAATTTTAATAATAATTATAACAACAAAACATATGGTATTTTTTCATTTTTTTCCACTGGGAAGTTAGTCGTTTGGACCTCTCGGGTCGCACCCAGACCACTGATATTTTTCATTGTAGTTCACATACATTAAATATTGTTTTTAATAGTTTTAGCGCTGTTTCAGAAGTCTATAAAAGCATACTTACGATCAAAGAAGTCATCAAGTTTTTCGGAGGTAGTCAGTCCTGCAGGAGCTGGTAAGCCGCGTGACGGCTGCAAGCTCAGAGGCCGGACTTAGCCTGAACGTGAGAAAGACAAAGTGGCTAGCAGTTAGCAAATCAAACGAATCAACGAATTGAGCGAGTAGAAAATTTTAAATATCTTGGGTGTCAACTAAATGAGAAGTGGGACAGCATGCAGGAGATTCGTGCCAGAATAGAACAAGCTCGTGCTTCGTTCCTGAAAATGCGTAAAGTACTTTGCAGCAGAAATTTAAGCTTGCCTCTGCGCGTCCGAGTGCTTCGCTGTTACGTGTTCAGCATACTGTTTTATGGAATGGAAGCTTGGACTAAAAAAGCGCAAACTGGAGTATTTTGGTCACATCTTAAGAAATGACAAGTATCGACTTTTAAAGCTTATTATAGAAGGGAAGATCGAAGGACGAAGAGGCCCGGGTAGAAGAAAGATATCCTGGCTAAAAAACTTAAGACAATGGTATGGAGTGAGCACTACCACATTGTTCCGCCGAGCTGTAGACAAGGTTTAGATAGCGCTGATGATTGCCAACGTCCGAGGAAGACAGGGCACCTAAAGAAGAAGTCAGTCCTACATACATACATATAGTCACGCCTTTTTCCCATAGGTATTTTAGTTATCTCAGAAATTTGAGTTGATTTTGTGTGTTAAACTATTGGATTGAAGCTGAATTTGAGGTTTATTTTCAACCTTTCAGTTTTACTGTCGCTGGATTCTCGTTAAATGCCAGTAAAGATCACGTAAGTCCAGATATGTGGCAAGGCGGGTGAACGTGTTCGACCAATTAAGGAAGGTGAAGAGGTTTTTAAGGTTGGCCACATTATTTGATGTGGAACTGATGATCTCAATGAAAAAATAATAAACATTATCTTTCAAGCGCATTCTTTGTATTATTAAAGTCACTATGAATAATCACAAATAAAATGATAGATCATTGGACAACTTACCAATGAAAAAATCATCTTTCACAAAGTGTTTGCTGCAAACAAACAAAAACTTTGAGATTGGTTCCCTATCTTCTATTTTTGAGCTGTCTTAAGACCATATTTTTCGCGATTTTATCTCCATATCACCTTTTTTAATCCTTTGCATTTTCGGATTTTATGGTTTATTAACACAAAATATCGTTCAAATATAACACTTTCAATACTTAAATTTCTTAAAATAATATATAAAATTCACTTATCACCCACATAAACAAATGGAAGTTAGTTTGTTGTTCACACCTTTCATTAAATCACAGTGGTGGTTAAAAAAAAATATTAAGGAAAATCCTATAAAAAAGCTAAGAAATATCTATAATTTAAAAATTAAACGCCGTTAGTATCGCAAAAACTGAAATACTTCTTGACCGATTTTAATGAAATTTATAGGCAATCTTCAGATTAGCCCCACAGGTGTTCCTGTGAAGTAAATGTGTATTTATTGCTCCAACTTGAGAGATGGAATAGTTTTTATCCCAATGAGTCCCTACAAAAGGGGTAAGAGGGGGTTGAATTATAAAAAATATCACAAATGGCCGATATCAGTTTTGAATCTTTAATTTTTGGGATCGCTGAGTTTTAAGTGACATTCCCAATTATGTAAGCACATATACAAAAGGAGAGAGAAGAGGATGTAATATAAAAACTATTAAAAACGCCGATATTAGTGTCGAATTCATAGTTTTTGCGGTCGCTGAGATTGATAGTGACATTTCCAATTTTGTTAGCACCCCTACGAAAGGAGTGGTAAAAAAATGGAATATAAAAACTATTAAAAACGCCGATATTAGTGTCGAATTTATAGTTTTCGGGGTCGCTGAGTTTGATAAAGATATTTTCAAAGCAGGCAAGCCAACGTTCGGGCAGGACAACGTCTGCCGGGTCTGCTAGTTAAAATATATGAGTGTAAGTTATAAAACGAGTGCGTAGCACAAGTTATGTAAGCACATGAATGAGTATTAAATTTTGGTATAAATATAGATGAATGAATTCCTTGGAGAAGAAAATGCTACAGAAAGTACTAATCTTATGCAGACTAAGTCGCAGCTACCATCTAGCATAATAATGTTAATATTAAACTGATTTCGTTACTATTTTGTAAATTAAAATATTTAAAATTAATAAATATTTACATTTATTTATTTTTACTATATTATATTACGTAACTGACAGCGTGAAGTATTTGCGGGGGTCATCTCTAGTTTTCATATAATATAAGTTAAATATACATAGTTTTTAGATAAAACAATCTTATCCGGCTGATACAATGCAAAATTTTAAAATTTTAAAAAAATTTGTCTTAATATTAATATTTGACTTGATTTTACTTTACATTTGTATTGTCGTTTTATATTCTGTGTTATATCTTATATTTTAATTCTTTAAAATGTTCTCATATATATTTAAAGCTTGTTATTGTAAATGATTGCTTTTTAATTTTTGTACATCTATTTTTCATGATAAATGAACTACCGCATTCACGCACAAGCCTGGCTTTGTGAATGTACGCTATTTTTGCAATGAAAATAGGCGACTACTTATTTACTTAACTTATTTTTATATGCTTGCATCTTTTTAAATATATATTGTAATTATTGTAACTGTAACGGAAGCAAAATATATTATTATTATATTATGTAAACTTTATTTTTAATTTAAGATTAAACACAAAATTATTGAATAATTAAATTTATTTATTAATTACAATATTACATTTTTTTAACTTAATTTTTGGATGGTTTAAAGGTTTTTTAAAAGTAGTTTCCTGGTAACAATATATATTAAATATTACTTAATTATAAATTAAACGGAAACAGCACACAAACATTTGTCTCTTGTTGAATTTTGCTCCAAAACACATTTTATAATCTCTAATAAACCCTCAGAGAGTTCTTCAGCAGAATAAGGTTGATCTAATGGTGGTACATGGACGAATAGAGTTCTAGTGGAATCAACCTTCAGTGAAGTGTAGTAAATAAACTCACAGAGGTATCTAAAATTAACATTTTATATTACAACACATTTATATGAAGAATATTAAGTTGATCACCCTAAATAATTTATAATTTAATATTATAGCAAAATTTTGTTTTAATTTAATACTGAACTTATACATCATTTAATTTTTCCCAATTTAAAGAAAATATATTAAATTATATCTGCTAATTTATTACCTTCCTGCATTTTCAGATAAACAAGCTTTAATTTTTCCAGAATTATTAAGTTGACTACAAACAGCTTTTACATTAATTTCAGTTGAAATAGACTCTTCCCCTGTTATACATGCCGCTCCACTTGGATGAAATAATCCAGCACTGTCACATTGCTCATACCCACTTTTGTTTGCAACTTTTTCAATTGTAATTTTTCTTGCTTCTCCTGATACTCCTACGTGTATAACCAACTAAAAGTGAAATATATACAAGGAAAATATGTTTCAGTCAATAATATAAATAAAATCGTCTACAGGTATTTACCAATGGGTTATACTGTTTCCACATCTGGGGGACTCTTGTTTCAACATATGAATATTCAACAGGCACCTCTTGTTTAACAATATTTATTCCGTCAATTTCATCGGGTAATAGTTTAACTGATTCCCAACTAGCATTTATTGAATGCGATCTAAAAGGGCCAAATCCTGTTACAATTACGTTATCTGGGGTAGTATCAGTCATATTAGGTAAAAAGGAAGTTACTACAAAAACATTAAACTTTTTTTTCTTATTCATATAATTTATACTAAGACTTTAACATAATCTAATAATTTCTATCAACAAGGATTCTATCTTTGTTGTTTCTACACATTTTCATTTTAAAATGTGTATTTTGCTTTTACTTTAACAACTGATTTAAGTAGTTTGACATTAATAATTGACAATTAGTTTTGGTTATATTATTCCTCTTATTTATCATAATAATGTTTTCAGAGTCCGATACTTGTCCAATCAGCTTTCTCATGAAAAAAAAGAATAAATTTTAATACCAGTAGCATTTTAAAAATCTTAAGTCGTCTCAAAAAACTAGTGAAATAACTATCCGATAAATAATCATTAATAATTTTGGTGACATGTAAGTAGTTAAAAACACAAAATAAAAAAGGCCACTTTAAATAAGAATAATGATTGATTACCGATTAGATTTAGATATTTTGTATAAGGAGTAAACAAGATAGTAGATTCATATGGGATATCGATTGGATCCGATGGGAGACGTGATGTAGATGGCGTTAGTACTCTGGTCTCCCAGTCAGGTCGTAGATCATTGTTTGAAGAACAATATCCGTTAGTCATAACTCGATGTAATAAAACTACCAGCTAATAGGTGGTGGTAAGATTTTAAGAGTCGATACCGTCGATAGATGACACTGGAAAGAAAATATCTATTCGGAATTCTGACCTTTGGACCTGTTCAAAAAACAGGATTGTTTTCTACACAAATTATCACTTGATATGAGGTTAGAGACTCTTCAGTTAGTTGGGTTTATAATTTTAACGCCCATCTTGACTTTGTCAGTGTGGTTATGTTCCAGTGTTGCCTTTCTGCGGCTAATTTTGGGTATTTTCCTACTTTGTGTGTATTTCAATTTTTAGGGTAAAATTCGGGTATCTTTCATCTCATCTCATTTCAATTATTTACTGTTGTAATGTTTTGTTAAAATAAGACCACTACCACCTAGTTTCATTCGCAAATGCCTCAGTAAAAAGAGTTTTCAATTCATAATTTAACTGAGACTGATCATAGGAATAAACTAAAAATAAGTACATTTGGAGAAAAAATATAGAGTTGTCAGTAATAGGTTCCTGGAGATTATTTTTTTACGTTTTATTAAGAAATGCTTCTTATGTTTTGACTTTTGTGTGTTGATATATTATATTAGTAGAGGATCCAAAGTAAACTCGACATTCTCCCATCTGTTTAATGAATAAAAATTATTTTATAAGTAATTTAGTATGTTAAAATTTATAAAAAAAATGTGCTGCCTAAAAAAATCCTGGCCAGGCTATAATTAATTAAAAATACAAATATCACTTTTTTTTTAATTTCTACCGATGAGTTTAACGAAAAAAATTTACACCAACAGTAAGTACAAAGCCTATAGAATATGCAAACATAGGGTTGCCTAAATTTTTCCCGGTCTAACTATTGTGTTGCCAGGTATAAACAGGTATTTTGGTCCTAGTTATTTTCCCCTACTTGTTTAATCTTTAAATTTACATAAAAATAAGCGCTGTTTTATTTCGAACACAATGATACAGGTTTGCCCGCAAAAAGTCTGTCCTAAATGATGGTTGTCGAATTTTAAAAAATAAAATTTTAATGCGACAAAGAGGTCTGAGACAAATATCTTGTGCGATAGACGAAGCGGCGCGACCGCAGGATGTAAGAGAGTGCGCATGTTAGTAGTTCATGCAATAAAACATGATAGCGATAGATTAGTAAACAGCAATATCCTTCGGTCGCGCCGCGCGCAGATACAACTCTGTGTCTTCGTCAATTGCACAAGATATTTACTATAAAATAATTTTTATCCATTTAACAGATGGGTGAAGGTCGATTTTACTTCGGATATAGACTATATGTTTTCATATAGTTTCTATACAGATTGGGCCATTGAAAACGAAACAGCGGCTCTGCAGGTTGGCGGAACCAAATTATATAAAAACGCTCGAACACGTCAACTACATATTCGAGAGAGACGTCGTTCGGAATGAAATTCACCCGAAGTACATTCCATCCTTCGGAGTCACCCCTAAGTTTTTAAATGGCAACATATGACAAGCGATAACTCATTTAAAAGATATTTCTAGCATTACAGTTGTGGGTTGTAGAGTTTAGATTCCACTTGGATATATTTGTGACAATCATGGTTGTCTATTATAGTGGACATTTTAATTCGCTTCAAATTCATTGTTGATCAATATTCACATTCAATTTTTTCGTCTTCAGCTTTATTTATTCTACCATTTAACTGAGTTATTTTGATGCCAGGATTTCAAACTACCTCTGAACGAAAGTTTTAACATCTAAAGCAGAGAACACATAATAACGCACATTTATTTGAACGAATATTGAGTTTTTATAATAAGGTAAGTATATATGTGAAATTATTAAAATTTTGGCAAACTGATTTCGAGAAGCAGAGTCTGGAGAAATTAGACTCAAGAAAAATAAATAAGAAAGGTTACCATTTTTGTCCAGCTTTGAAGGGGATGAGAAATTATATAATTTTTAAAATATTTTACTAGTATGGTTCTTTTAGGTTCCATGTATGAGTGAAGATTTATATGCAGCGAACTTTTCCGCATTTAGACCCAGGTAATAATTGACAGTGAAAAATTTTGTTCGACTGAAAATTCACAATAAAAAGTTGACACTAAATATATTGGGCAACTCCAACCCTGCTTTTACACTAAACCATCGTTGGAGTTGTTGTCTAGGAATGGAAAAGAAAACTTTATGACGTGTTTTGTGTAAAGAAGAAACCTGTTGCAGTTTCATGTAGTTCCTCTCAATTTCCACATTCTTTAACGAGGGCGCAGCAGTACGGGATCAAATTTTTCACGTTTGACAAGCTATAACGCTAGATTGCAGTTACGTAAGGCTCCAATACCGATTACATTGCCATTGATCATTATCACGTAACATTCAAAATGGCGACCTGTAGGCACAGAAGACGTAAACAAAAAAATATAATAAATACTGTAATATTAATTCCAAACCACAAAACCATAACCAGCAAGTAATTTAAATAAAGTTAAGCAAATATTCAGTTCAATAAACAAAGTTGTACTATAACAATATGTAGTGACAGATTACATTGTATGCCTTTATGCCACCATCTTGAATTTCTTCATTTGACAGCATCGGGATTAAAAATTTACATAACCTCAATTTATAGTGTTCATTGTTGATTTAATTAATTATTTGAAATGAATTTTGTTATTTTAGTCATATGATTATGTGAAGTATTTGAAAAATTTCCGGTTTTTGCTGACACAGTTAGAAAACACCTATAATGCAGTAAATATTAAAATGGCAAGAATATTTAATCTAAATCTAATAAGATCTCAACTTTATCAAACATACCAGAAAATTCAGTTTAGATCAAATAAATCGTTTATTCCAGAAAACGTCGTTGAGCTTGATGAGAAGACTCTTACAGGTCGTCTCTTAAATTATTTAAATACATGCAATAATCAAGACTTTAAACTAAATGATTGCACACCTAAGTTAGACCAGATTAATTGTATAACTACTGATCTCAGACACTATGACATAGACCAAATTAAATCATCTTTTAAGTGTTTGAAAATAAGCCAAAGCAATTTTTATTTATTTAAAGCTCTAGATAAAGAATGTTATGCTAGGGTAAAATCTTTAAAAACATCAGATATTTTTGAATTGTTACACATTTACATGAGCAAAGTACCTCATATGATAATTAACTGTACATTTTATCAGTGTGCTATAAATGAATTATCAAGAAGATTAAAATTTCTTGATAAAAATGAAATTGTTTGCTTTATTTTTTATATTGGTCTGAGAAAAAAAATGACAAGAGAGCATGCAGTGTTAAGAAAATGTGTAGACCATTTAACTAGATCAAATTTCGATTCTTTAACAGTTGAAGATGTATGTGTGATTTGTAATACTACTTTTAAAACTACCACAAAAATAACCGAACAATTTTTTTCTTCAATAGTCCATTGTTTATATAACCATTTAGAATTATTTAAAGATCCAGCCTTTTTTATCACACTACTAAAAACTATAAGACAAAATAGATATCAAGATGAAGACCTCTTATCTACTATGACTTGTACAATATTTTTTAACAAAACTCTAGAACACTATTCATTTTCAGCGTTGGCACATATTTTAGCAGTGTACTCGGATTACTTATATTATGATGTAACTATTTTAAAAGCATTTACAGAGAGATGTATAAGTATTTTAAAAAACTCTAAAGTTGCAAACAATAAAGAGCACATATCTAGTTATACAAGACTTAAAGATATTAAAAGATTTTTATGGTGTCTCAGTAATTTGAATTACAAATTGGATATTAGTGATATTAAAACTGTGATAATTCCAAATATTTTAAAAAGAGTTGAATCCGGTGATGTAGAGAAAAATTACTCAAGTTTGATAGAAATTACACTATATTTATGGATGTTAAATTATCATGCTTATGAGTTGGTGCCTTATTTTTTAACTAAAGAGAACATAGAATTTATAAATAGTAAGTAACTATTTTTTTTCTGTACAAACTATACTAATTACTAAAAAATACACATATTGATTAAATTTTTTAATCTTGTCTTCATAAATGAGCTTTTAAATACTGTAATATGCTTTTTTACAGCTTTAACAACTCCTATAAAACAACGATTAAACCTTCTCCTGTCATGCATTTTCTATGAGGACAAAGAACTTTTAAGAGATCTTGATGTTAAACCTATATCTATAGAGTACGACTTATCCAAACAAATAGAAAAACGACCTTTACTTCAAAAAGTAATAGCTCATCTTAACCATAATCCCAATTATAAAGAAATTAATAAATTTGAAGTTTCATGCCAAATACCTGGTATTCATGTTGTTGGAATAACAGGTTACAAAAAAGATACACAAAAAGTAGTTTACATTGAGTTATTAGATGAATATACTACATTAAAAAATACAAAAGGTATTCCTACAGGAATAATGCAATTGAAACTGAGGTTATTGGATCATATGGATGAGTCACTCATTTTGGTAAGAATACAATTTGTACTTTGTTTATTACTGCTGTTTTATAATACCTGTATAAAATAACAAATTTCTTTTTTTGTATTTTACTTTTACATTAGTTGACAATCATTAAGATCAGTTACTATAGTATAAACATGGTTTAATACATTTATTTGTGAAAACAAGTTAAATAATTTCTGAATACAATTGAGTTTCTTTGACTGTCTCATCACTGTCAAGAGTCGGCGCTGCCAAGGAAAATTTACAATTATTTCTACTCAGCATCGTCGACTTGGTTGAAACTATAGGAACGAATAATGCTACATTTCATCCCCCTCTGATAAAAATATGGTCTGTCCTACAATTCTGGCTGTGGCTCTTTGCCCATCATTATTTCGGGTCCCATGTTTTGCTCGGTTCCAGATATTTCCTCGTTGGCTTGAATTGGAGCATGCAATACATCTTTTAAATTCAGTGCCCTTGGAAATTGCAGTTGAAGTAGTTGGAGTAGTCGTTGGCATGAATTCCAAATCATTACTATAAAGGAATCATTTGATTAAGTTTCGATCATTCCATGTTCCTCTGTATGTCAAGTTTCAGTTGATCAAAAATACCTCGAAACTTTCTGCCAAACATCAACTGCTGAGGCACTCTGTTGAGCGTTGAACATTATTTCTATATGAGAATAAGAACAACGTTTGTGTTGGTCAGGTTCATATATAATGCTCATTCTTTCTTTAAAAGACACCATTCGCTCAGCTAACCTGTTTAATCTGGGTTTTATTTTCACGTGGCTAATACCATTATATCTACAAAAATTTGAAAACTCATCAGAGGTGAATTAAGGGCCGTTGTCCCAAAACAATGAATTTCGTTAATTCAAATCATGTGAAAATGTCGATTATTTGAGTTGATTTACTGGAATTACCTCTAACCATCTGGTATAGGCATCGACCACTATCAGCCACATTTTTCCCTAAAATGGACCCGCTGGGGCAGCCCACTGATATAGTGGTCATCTTTGTTCATTTTGACGAGATTGTTGACATGGAGTGTATTTGTTTACAAAATACATAATGATTTGAACTATTTTTGGCCAATAGACATGAATTTTTGCTAAATACTGCATAGCATTCATTCCCAGATGTCCATCATGTAGCTTATTATGTAATATCTTGTCTGTAAATCCTCTGGTAAATAGAGAAGCCCTTTCCATAGTAAAATACCTTCTTGCAAAGACAATTATTCTCTTTCCATAGTAAAATACCTTCTTGCAAATACAATTATTCTCTTTTCCAGTAAAATGAAAGAACACATTTGTGTTATAATTTTTACATTTCAACAATCTGTATAATTTTTCAAATACATATATTAAAAAAACGTTTATTATATACTTTTTTAAATTGTAGAAGCATAAACAATAAAAATTAGGTTAGTACCTTTTTATTTTTGATTATCTTTTTACATGATTGAGTTTTCTTGCATGAGTATTTTAAAAGCAAATAGGTAATTGTTAGTTATAAAAGGAACCAAAAATTAAAACTAGGAATATGTATTTTAAGTTTAATTAGAGTAATTAATGCATAGCTAGCTTAAAAAAAGTACTTTAATTTGTTCATAGATATTTTCTATTGTCTAGGTAATGGTATTTATTAACTTTAGTGCATGATTTAAAAAATTTTTAAAATTTATTTTAGTTTGGTAACCAATAAATATGTAGTATATTAATTTATAGTGTTTTAGCTTCCTTAATATCATCAAAGACTACAAAACGTTTGAACTGGATTTTGTGAGTAATGTAATTACTTATATTAAATTTGCTTTTTTATAGAATCAATAACATCCATCTAACGTTTTTACAGCAAATAAAATTTAACAAATTATGATTAAATAACACAATAATCATAGTTAAATAACATAAATCAATTAAGATGAGCTTTTTAAAATGTTTCAATATTATATTATAATTTTGTATGCAATTAATTTAATAGTAGGTAGGTATTTATAGTTACAGTAAATGTAATTAAAATTGTACACAAGATGTATTTAAAGTAAAACAAAATCAGTTATTTCAATTTTATATAATAAATCAATTTAACATTTATTTAAGTCAGTTTTGCAGATATCTAAACCATCCATTTTGAATCTGATTTTTTATTTTTATTTTTTATGCAGTAATATAGTTTCACTATGTTCTTAAGAATTGGTGTTTATTGATAACTAATGACTTGTACAGTTTTTATTTAGAATAAATAAAGGCCTTATTTTCTTCACACATTTTTGCTAGTATTACTTTTTTTAACTAATTAAACGTTGGTCTTGATCTGTATCAGAATTTTATTAGTATTTTTGTTGTTATTCTTTTCTTGTAAAATATATAACTTTTATTTTATTTGCAGCTGGATTCAGAAGAGATAAAATATTTAAGTACAATTGAAATACAACAATTGCTTCTGGATGAAATCGATTTTGTTTGCTGATAATTATTATAGAAATAATAATTAACGTAGTGGCTGAAAAATTGCTAAACCGAAAAGTTTTTATTGTTAGTACCTACTTCGATTATTAAAAAAATAAAACGTATATTTTTGAGTATCAAAAAATTAAGCATTGTTATAAGTTATAGAAGGTGGTCATTCTCACTATCATCCATTGCAGACATTTTATTTATGTATTCACTGAAAGTGGGTGCTTCTTCAAAATGTATGTATAAAGAGTGAGTAAATGTATTATATGTGAAGGTTAAGAAAGTCGCAGAGTTCACAAGTATGATGTAGTGAATAGTGATGAAAATAAAAAAATTGTATAAAATAAGAAATAATTTAATTATCACAAAGCTCATGCAGTTTAAAAGGCTCAGGTTGTAGAGTCATATGAGTTAAAAAGCTATGGGATTTAAAAAGTTGTTGAGGTATAACATATTTGGAACTTTTAAATTCGTCCGAGTTGAGAAATCTAGCCTTCCTCAACATTTAGTCAATGTGCTCAATTAGAGAGAAAAGAGAGATATGGTTCTTATACGAAACTTTATTAACTGTGAACATTTTCACTTATATACAGAGTTAGTCACAGAAAACGGTCCACCCCGATATTTGGCAGTACCCATAAGAATTTAAGGAAATGCTGAAACACGTCGATTTTTGTTCCAAGGGGGACACATGTTTACGATACAGATATCTGTCATTTCTCAATCCCCTCCCTTCCTCTTTCCCAACAACTTAATTTAAAATAAGAATGTACCTTGGTGGCACATCATTAAAAAGGCATTTTGATGGAGTATTCAGACATATGATCATCCATGATTTTTTTAATATTTACACCGTCATTGCAAAAAAAGTTAATTAATCTTAATCTTAAAAATAAAACGCAACGCCTATTTTTCGATGTCATTTTTTTTGTCACATCAAAAGTACAATAGAACGAATTTTGTAAAAAATTAGTAATTTGATACAGACAGTTTAACATTGATGTTAGTAAATCAATTTAGGTATTTTTTGAATACTTTCAAAATGGTATATTCGATTGCAGAACGAGTTGAGACTATTCCATATTTTCTGAAAACGGAAAGTGTCCAAGAAGAAAAAATTGACACATTATTAAAATATAAGCTTCATTGCGTTTTATTTATAAGAGGTGTTGCACTTTAAATCAATTAAGACTTTTTTTACAAAGACGGTGTAAATATCGAAAAAAATCATGGATGATTATATGCCTGAATACTCCATCTAAATGCCTTTCTAATGATGTGCCACAAGTGGTACATTCCCTAAATTAAATTAGGAGGTTGGGGATGTAGAATGGAGGTGGTTGAAAAATGGCAGATATCTGTATCGTAAAAATATGTCCCCCCACAAAAATCGACGTGTTTTACCATTTCCTGAAATTCTAATGAATATTGTCTAATATCGGGGTGGACTGTTTTCTGTGGCCCACTCCATTTACACAATGTACAAATATTATATCTCTATACTTAACATTTACAAAAAACAATGTTTTAGTTTATTACAAACAAATGGCAACACTTTTAAATTGTACGATCTGCATACAAATTATTTGTCTAATGGGTAAGATTAGATAATTAAAATAAATTTTACTTAAGATAAGGCTAACAAAAACTTGTGGTATCTGAACAAACATTTTTATAATTTATTAGAAATAGTTTGTCAAGTTTTGAATTTAAAATATATGAACATAAATGTTACAAAATACTGTGTAGGTACATGTAGAATAGAATTATGAATGAAAGGCACATATAAAACATCCCTACTTCGTGATAGCAGCACCACTTCCAGTGCCGATTGAAACCTAACCAGGTACATTAGTAAAAAAACCAAAATTCGTGGAGTGCTTTTCTTAAAGTTGACTCCTCTTCTTCTTTCCTTCTTGACAGAAGGGTAGTGATCACATACACGATTCCAATGTAGTGTTGCAGCTTTCCTAACTACTTTTCTCCACTTATCCCTATTCACTGCATTGCGGGCAGCTTCTCTAAAACTTGTTCCAGTGCATTCTTTTATTTGGTCATCTTCTCGGGGACGACCTCTCGGTCTAGACCCTTCCACCTTGCCATAGACAACCAAACTCTCTAAATCATCATTATTGCGTCTGGTAACGTGGCCGAAGTATTTTAGTAGCTTGTTGTTCACTATTTGGGATAGTCGCCGCGGTTACTTAATTTCCCTAAGGACAGACTCATTCGTTCAATTTTCTTTTTGGTGTTTAGCGTGATAGCACTGTCCTTCCAGGTTTTTTTCCAGGCTTTTCATTGCTCCCCTTACTATTTCTGTTCTGCGTTTTATCTCTTGTGTGCAGCCTCCTTTATTTATTATTAGTACACCCAGGTAAACGAACTGATGTACTACCTGGCACCGTCCTAATTTTGTTATATCTGTTCTATTATTATTTTCCCTGTCTACAATCATAAGTTTTGTTTTTTCATGGTTAGACCATATTCTCTGCATTGTGTTTCAAGTCTGCTAATCAGGGTATTTAGTTCCTCTGGAACTAAATGCTAGTAGGACGGTGTCATCCGCGTATCGGAGATTGTTAATTTTGGTTCCGCCAATTGAGACTCCACCGGTCTAGTCTTCCAGTGTCCTACGCATTATATATTCCTCGAACACATTAAACAGCAAGGGTGACAAGATACATCCCTGCCTGACGCCCCTGACTACCCACCCACAAAACCTACTTTTGCATCGCGTACTTCTTATAAAATTGATTTTCAAGGCGACCGTTGCTTTTGTATTACATTAAAATTATTCATATTCCTAATGTCCTGAAATAAAACCTACTTTTTTGGCTTCTTTTTCTGTACCTACGAAATTTTCTTTCACGTTAATTGTGCTACCCCCCAACAACGTCAATATCATCAGCATGTGCCAGTAACAGACTTGGGCCCGCGATCCAAATACCTAAGCTCGTACAGCTGTTGTTCTTGCTGCCTTTTCTAGTGCAATGTTAAAGAGCACAGGAGAGAGCGCCTCTCCCTGTTTTAGGCCTGTGTTTATAGCAAACACCTCGTTGTACGATCCATATACTTTAACGCAACTTCGGGAAACCTCTATACACGCCCTAGTTTACTGGGAATTTTTAGTTCCAACATTGTCTCCCAAAGTCGTACTCTGATGATGCTATCGTACGCCTGTTCGAAGTCCACAAACAAATTGTGGATGTCTCTATTAAACTCCCAGGACTTTTCTAAGAGTTGCCAGAGTGGGTGGATTTACAAGGGCCTCAGCTGTGTGAATGGGTTGGCTTGCATGGTCATTCTGGCTTGGCTTGTTCAGAAGATTGGCATAATAGGATTTCCAAGCACTGAGTACGTCATCATGCAATGTTTCCCCTTGTATTTCTAAATTTAGTTACGTTAGTAACTTGTTCCTGCACAGTAGTTGTTATTTTTCGGTATACCTATTTTAAATAAAAAAATACCAAGAGCAACAAAAAACACTTCCCTAACCAAAACCAAACTATTACAACCTAAACATTATTATTACCCGCCATAAATTCAACGCGTACTTTATTGTTCTCATCGGCAATTATCGTGTTGTTTTAGTTCCTATCCTACTCCTCGATGTATCTTTATTCCTTATTCTATTCTACTTTACATTTATTATTCAATTATGTATTTTATTGTGTGTAAAATGATGTGTATTTCATCCAGTTATTTATTAATTAATGAGTTCAAACAACTTGTTAAGATTAAATTAATTGGTAATAAGTGCAATTATATTGTGGGGTTGTTTCTTTTAAACGTGTTTTTTAGAAAAAAAATTTGCTCAATACAAAATTCCATTTTTTAGTAGTTTAAAAAATAATGCGCGGTTGTGATAATGCAAACATTCAATGGTGTTCTAATATTTAAAAATGACTGATATTTACTATTTATAGTTAGGTAAAAATTAAAAATGTAGCTAATAGAATAGAAACTTTTAGTTTTTTAAGTCTATTTAAACCTAATAAAATAAAATCATTATTTTTATCAATTTAAATAGTAATCTTTGAGTTTCTTGATAAAGTATTGCTGACTGTGCCAATTTCTTTAACCCTCCAGTATCCGTTTGGAACTTTGAGAAGCCAGTACCCGTTCCGGTCTGTAAGACCAATAATCAATATTTATCCCGTGAATTATTATTATACTAATAAAAGGTTTCTTTGACTCAAATAAATATACTTTCGATTCAAGACAAATATTTTTATTTATTATTATTATGATTATTAATCCTGTTTATAGCGTCTTTCGCCTTCCGGTTCCCAGTTGCCAGCCTCTTCGGTCAGTCCAATCTCCTGGGGCTAGATTTCTTTCGGACATCGCTTTCTGAATGCCCCCTATCCATGTTGGTTTTGGTCTACCTCTTTTCCTTCGTTCTGTTGGGGTCCATTTAAGCACTAGTTTGGGTAGCCTTTCATCTGTCATACGTTCAACATGGCCGTACCATATAAGTTGTCTTCTTTGGATTTCATCTATTATAGTTGTGTCGGTCTTTACAATTTGTCGAATTCGGTCATTTGTAACCCTATCGAGACGTGATATGCCAGCAGATCTTCGCCAGAAATCCATCTCCAGGGCTAGCAATCGGCGTTCTAATGTTTTATTAAGTTTATTTATACTGACATAAAAAAAGTAAACAACTTAACAGTGTGTACTATTTTAAAAAGCAAAGTAAAATGAAAATATATTTCTAGCTGTAAAAAATGAAAAAATCTGCCAAGGGTCAATTCTACTCCCTTAAAATTTTTTCGTAACAAGAATCACATATGACTTACATATTCTAAGCACATAAACTTCTTACACACCCGGCAGTTATAGCGTGTTTTTAACTCCTGCACTTTTCGTTTGTGGCCTCAGATTGATTTTCTAATTCTTCTAAACCGCAAATTTCACGAATATGAACTTTCATTGGTCGAGAAACTCTTTGCAAGCTTGAACGTTCAACTAGATGTGGACGCACCAATTACAAGAAAAGTTTTCTAAGGAATTGTCTTCGTGATATTGCTCTATTAGGATTATTTGATCCATATACAGCATATGAATTGATTCCTCCAACAATTATACAGGAACAGAAGACCACCATAGGCCACCTTTGAGTACTTCTTGCACAATTATAATTCGAACAAAGTTGGTCCATCATCTCCACACCTCCCTTTGTTGAATTGTACATTGTGATAATTTTAGGTTTGCCTGATTTTAAATCTATGTCGTCATTATGATGTACACTAGAAACTAACAGGACGTTTTTATTCTTTTTTGGAATGAATGAAACTAATGTGCATTCTTTATGCAAACATACATGTGTTGGCAGGACGCTTCACAGGATGTGAGAAATCAGTTGGAATTTCCTTTTTATTTTTTCTAATGGTGCCAATAGTAGTCAGCTTCTTGTCGAGGAGTTGGTTTACTAAATTTAAGCTACTGAACCAGTTATTGTTTGCCTACATAAACTTCCATATTGGCTGTATAACACATGCGAGCGTCTGACAAAGCAAAAATTTTAATGCCGTATTTGTTCGGCTTTGATGGAATGTACTGCCGAAATCCGCACCGGCCACGAAATGCCTCCAGTTTTTCATCGACTGTGACATACTTAGACATGCTCAAACCAGTTTTGCAGTTTTCCACAAAAGTATCGAAAAACTCCCTAATAGAGGCTAGCTTATCTATCTGCTTTCTTTGAGGACGAGTAGCCTTGTCATCAAATCGCAAACAGGTCAGAAGAAAGCGGAAGCGGTTCAAGGACATGGTAAGGCGAAAATATACACACCTGAGCCGTCAGCAGCAAAAAGATCATTAGCATTCAAATGGTTTGCCATTAGGAACCCAGCGTGGTACAGCAACCCGATTAGAGCCATAATTTCACTTGTAGGTCTAGCATCACTTTGACGTGAATAATTTTCTGCTAAGGAACTAATATATTTGTTTGTATTTTCAACGATAATAGTAAGCATTTGCTCGTTAAAGAAATGTTTCTAAATTTCTATTGGTTCTTTTAGTGATCTTGTCGGTAATCTTGATATTGAAAGACGTGTCACTTTATTTTCTGATCAGATTTTTACATTCTTGATGGAGCTATTTTATTCCAAATAGTAGTTCCATCTTTTCCAATAAAACTATTTCGATTTATTTCCGTCTCTTTGGACTCGGTTTAATTTTCATGATCAGAAATTTCTTGCTCTGTGTCGGACCCTATTTCCCTAGGCTCTAAAATATCTTCGTCGGAGTCTGAAGAAGCGTCGTCAAAATTATGTGTAAGACCTTCCTTTCAAGGCGTGCCTGTTCTTTTTCATAGTCTCCCTTGACCAACCTAAAAAAAATACATTTTGGCCGTTTAAATATGTTTTCCAACATTACTGTGCATAAACAAAGAAAAAAATGTAGAAATTAATTACTCACCTTTTATTAAAAATGCTTTAGATATCAACACACAAAAATTTTACTTTAATACCCGTTTCAGTCTCAGGGACCGAAAATGCAACTGCACCAAAGACGACTGTAAACATTAAATCGCTGTGCCGTACTAAGCTTAGGCGTCCCACTTTAGAAAGTTACATGAACGGACAGGCAAGTAGGGATGGCCATTTTAATACTCAAAATTTAAAATTCCGTTGGACTCGGAGACCGCATACAGGTACTGGAGGGTTAATTGTATAAGATTGTAGTGAGTGACAAATGTCTTATTGTGAATAAACCAAACTAGTTAGAATTAATTCTAATTTATATATTTTTTGTTGGAATATTTGCCAAAAATTACCAGTATTTGTTAATTATCTATTAGTAAGTAATATAGGATTAAAATTATTTTGTATTATTTATTCAATACCATGCTAGTTTCAGTAAACTTTTATTGTTAAGTTAAAATATTGTACTATATTCAGCTAAAGTCTTTTTAGTTTTGGATGTAGCCTTAAAACCAAACAGCACAATTATTAAAAGTGTTTTTTGCTAATATTAATATTTAAACTAAAAACAAATTTAAATAATTATTTATTCAAAAACACTATTTCAAAGTAAAAATATATATCCTTATTTTAAGTTATTAAATCTTAAAACTATTTAAAATCTTTCAATTTTTCCTTAAATCATAAACATATCATTTAATAAATATATGTAATAACAGTTTTGTAACTTTACATAAATATTTCACACCTAAGTCTTAAGAAAAAATGCCATTTAGATAATTATAAAGAAAACAGAAAAAAGTTAGCATGCACAAAATAAATTAGATAAAGTACAAAATTGTCAAACAGTAAATTAATTGTTTAGATCTTTTTTAAATATAAAGTGAACCATCTGCAGGTCCTAAATAATGCAGTGATATTAATATGACGTCTATAATAGTCCAGACTCCCAGTCCTCCAAAACTGAATAATTTTCCAATACCTTCTTGCCAATGACCCAAATAAAATCTGTCAGCTCCAAATCCTCCCAAAGTTATACTTAGTGCTAAGGTGGTTGACCATTTATAACCACCAGTCCAATTACATGGCAATTTTTTTTTAAAATTCCTGAACCCTACAAATCATTTTTTGAGGTGTTGCATAAGTAGAATCTTATAAAAATAAATAACTTGAAATTTATTTTACATTAACTCTATTTGGTGTTTGTGAATATCAAAAAAAGAAACTGTACTTCGTAGTCACACTTTATCACAATGACACATGCATATTTTCATTTATTTTTTCACAGCTTAAAATAACTAGTCGCTTGTTGGCCAGGGCTGTGATAGATGTCCGCACACTTGTAATAGAGAAAAATCACGTAACGCGAGATGGCGCTGTTAATGACAAAATATCGAATCGAGGTGTGAACAACGAATATTCTGTTATTTGATCACTTGTAAAACCAAAGTTTTTATTAAAGGGTAATTTTAGTTATCTTTGAGTTGATTTTTGTGTTAAACTATTGGATTGAAGCTGGTTTTAACCTTTCAGTTTTATTGTCGCTGGATTCTAATTAAATGCCAGTAAAGACCAGGTGTGTCCAGGTATCAATTTTCGTTTGTTTTCGAAGTTTTTCAGTTCTGTTGTCCCTGGAATTCTTGTTGCAATGCCTATGGAAGTCAAAATATCAATTTCAGACATATTTTATAATGTGGGTGAACCTGTTGGGACCTATTAAGGATTATATATTATAATCAAATTAACTTTGGTCACATCTATCTTTCTTAATACTTCAACACTGAAAGATTCTAGATAGGAACAGATCCATCTTTCAAACCCTTTCTCTGTGTTGTTTAAGTCACTATAAATAATCACAAATAAAATGATAAATCATTGGACAACAGTATTAAACTTACCAATGAAAAAATCATCTTTCACAAAGTGCTTGCTGCAAACAAAAATAAACTTTGAGATTGGTTTTCCTATTATTAAATTCATCTTCCATTTCTATGCTGCCTTAGGATTGAAGGAAATTTATGCAAAAATATAATTGAATTGCCATATGTAGAGCATTGTGGAACAGAGCATATTTTTCACGATTTTATCTCCATATCACCTTTTTTAATCCTTTGCATTTTCGGATTTTGTGGTTTAGTAACACCAATTCTTTACAAAATATTGTTCAAATAAAACACTTTCAATGCTTAAATTGCTCAAAATAATATATAAAGTTCACTATTCACCCATATAAATAAATGAAGGTTGGTTTGTTGTTCACACCTCGAGAAGTTCATATGATCAATAATAGATGTCGCCCACTCTGTGATTTTTCCCTGTATTCATGAATGCCTTCAAGTTTAAAACAATAATTTTAATTGAATCATACTTTCCCCACATAAATAGTTATAAAATGTTGGAATAAATAATAAAAACAACTTACCTAAGCAAACAATATCCTCATTTACAGTACAGTTTGATATATAGTATGATCTTGGAGAAGCAACAGAATTGCAGGCTGCTGATAACTCACAATTGTGCTCCCAATGTTCAGTTTGGTAACAGTATCTACACACATAACTTTTTGAAGAGCTTCTAGGTCCCTATAAATATAAAAATTTTGATCTGATAATTTAAAATAATTACAACAAAAAAAGTAATTTTTAAAAAAATGTATATTGCTGCAATAAAATTACACATATTTACACTGCATGTCACTCCTTGCTCTGGCTCACACATTGTGTTTAGTGTCTCTCCATAGATACATTTTTCTTTTAGATCACATTTTATACAAGATCCCTTCAAGTTTTTGCAATCTAAGTTTGATGGACAGTGTAAAATTAGGTCATTCTGTAAACAAACAATACATGTAATTGAAAAATGTAATATGATCAAAATCTTAAGCAGACCTTACATTAACATTATTCATTATTTTTAAATGTTACTCATTACTCCTTCATTTCTTTTTAACCTTATTCGATTACTTTGAATGACATTACTTTTCCTATTTGAGGATGAACTGAGTAATGTTGGAATACTGATGGCACTCCCTACACTGTCATTGCTAATGACAGTATCACCATCATGAGCCAGTAATGATGACAAATAATTTTTACTGGGGTTCTCATCATTATCAGTAGTGATGAATGTTACCTTGATTTTGTAATCAAGCTGTGAACCACTCTTGATATATTTTAATTTAATAGTTAAACTCTTGAGTAATTGGATTATTTTTAATTTGAAGATTTAGATGTTTGTATATAAAGTCAAATAAATAAACTAAAATAAACAAATTCTCTTCAGAAATAAAAATGAAAGATTTCTGATTTGTATATTTGAACAATACCTAATAAAAAAACCCTTTAAAATTCAAAACAAATATGTTAAAAAAAATTCATTTTCACTCCTCAAAATATTTTATCTATTATCTGTCGAGTTGATAATTCATAGATTTCTTTAATAATCGATATTATTGTAGTAGGTGTAATAGGTCATAGTGGGAAATTTGTTACTGATTATTATTTTTTAATTTAAATAAGCTTCTTCATGTGTAATTAGTGGACCTTCATTTAAAGGATAAATTTTTAAAGTCAAAGAAGTCAACAGTGATGTTTGTATTTATAAATACGTAAAGACAAACTCGAAATCAACAAAAACTGTAGAATTTTTTACTTAGATATTTAAAATAAATGAATTCTAGTAAATTTTTTAAAATATGTATATTTAAATAAAAATACTTATAAATTAAAACAAGATATAAACTTACTGTTTTTTCAAAAGAAATACTTGTTGAATCATTATTTTTAGTATTTAGTTGATCTTTTCCTGAAGGATTACGATTTTGATCCTCTGAAAAGTATAATTTTAAAGAAATATAATTAAAATCTCATCACAACATACCCATTTGAATGCGATTTATCAATACTGTAAGAAGGATAAAAGATGCTTTTCTTATGTTTATATGCATACATTTCATTTTTCATTATATTAATACACAAAAAAAATTAAAACGAGCTTTTATTTGATTAAATCACTTATAAGTCGCAACAAATTTTAAATAACATAACCTCAATAAATAGTTTGACTTTGACATTTTTCAAGTCTACTTTCTGGTATATAGATTGATCTTGTAAAAGTAAAGATATTCAACCACCTATTACTTTACATAATATTCAAAGATTATACTTTCAATTATCAATACTTATTGTTTAAATTTAAAAATAAATATAGTGTTATTTATATCTACCGAATAATGTCTAATATGTTTAATATTTACCTTCCCAAAATCGGCATTGTGTTAAACTATAGTTAGGCTATCAGTGCAATTTATTATTTAACATTATTGTGTAATTAATTTAACTTTAACATTTAGTATCTGTAATTATGAGACGTGCCTACATTAGTATTTAAATTGATAGCATATTTTAAAAATTTAGTTTCAGTTATGAAGTCAGGTAGGTAGGTTAGGTTAGGTATCTATATTTAATATTAATAATTAATTTATATTAGGTATACTTCTACCATTTTAAACTGCCAATTTACATACTCCCAACAAAATTAAAATTAAAAATTAAAGAACTTTTTTGAAAAATGTAACAATGTTTCCATTCTATTGATAAACTACTCCATGTATTCTAGAGTAGAAACAAATGCATCATGCATGGCATTTCTGTACAATCTTCTTAAAATTCGACTTATCCTGTTAATTTTAAATTTAGCAATTTTTTTCCACCTTTTTAAAATTAATTTTCTCTTTCTTTTTGCTTGAATTCGAAGTCGATGTTTGTAAAAGGTTATTTCTCCAACTAAAATTAATCCTGAAAATAATAAAGTATCAAGATATTACCTAATTGGATATTACATAGCACTTTTATTTAATTAATTTTTTTTTACTATTAAGTTTGTCTCTATTATAGACACCCGAAATTTTTCTTATTTATTTTAATGCACAATAAAATAAATATTATATAAACACATGCAAATAAATACATCAGATGAAGCACATACTCAAAGCGTAATTTTTCGCTTAAATGCCCGTTTTGTAAAAACTAAAGAGGGAAACAAGACGCACGTGATCTAAAACCTACAATACTAAATCGTTTTTTTGCAAGAAGGAACCCTACGATATTGGTACCTGAATTAGAATTGCAACTGTTGTAAACACATGAAGTACAAGTTTCTTTTAAGACCTTCATAAATTGTTTGTACGAAGTTTACTTAAGATCGAGAAGATCACTGAGATGATATGTCAGTCTTTAATAGGAGGCAATCGCACTGCTCGTTTAGCTTGGGCTGAGGAACACGTGTTATCACAAAATGTTCAAGGTAGTTATTTTTATTTGTTTTTAAGACTTATCAAAATTTAAGATTTATGTGGAAAGTTCCGGGCAATGAAGCATCATTGCAGAATGTACAGGACGTTCATTCTTGTAGATGCGGATATAGAGTCCATATTAATGGTTTGAGATGAAATCACCATCGGAGGTAGGACCCATCTCGTTGTGCTGCAAACAATTTTAAATGCTAATAGGCAATGCATTGACTAACTGTACTTTATTTTGTCGCAACCATTGGAAAAACTTTTATAATGATGCATGATAATGCACGACTACCTAGGTACATGTTGCGGTAACAGTTATAGCTTTCTTACTGATAATGGTATCGATGTTTTGGCGTGGTCTGCACACTCACCGGACTTTAATTCAATAAAACATTACGTAAAATGCTTCAACGAAGAGTTTGAAAGGTAACAGAAATTTTTAAAACTGCCAACAATTATTTGAGGCTTTGCAGGGAGCATAGATAAACAAAAATTAAATAACTAGTTTCTATCCATCCAAAAAAGATGTAGAGCTGTTACAGTCCTTAAACAACATCAACATGCGTATTGAAGAGACATAAGAAGAAAAAGACTGAGCTTTTCCAATCTTGTAAGTGATTGATTAGATGTTCGCTCTTTTTTTTTAAAGCGAGTTCCAAGATATTATTTCACTAATAATTTGGGGTGCCGTAACAAAAGTAAAGTAATAACAATGACGTTGCAAGAAAATAAACGCACGTTGTTTAATCTCGCACTAAAATTTGTGATGAGAAAAAATAATAAAGGAAATCTGAAAACAGGATGACAAGTTATTGTGTAGATTATAGTGGTAATGGCAAAATCAAGAAAAGTCATGACAAACATCTTGAACAAAACTATGGTACAGGGAAAAACTATGGGATTAGAGATAAACCAAGAAAAAAAAATAAGACTATGTAATGAGACATACATACATACATAAAGTCACGCCTTTTTTCCATAGGGGTAGGCAGAGACCACTTCCTTCCACTTGCTACGGTTCTTACTTACATCTTTTGCTTCCTCTACTTTCATCAGTGCTCTCATACATGCTCGTCGGTTGTCGGTACTCTTGACCTGGCCTTTACTCAAAACAATGTTGATCTGATCAAGATATGTTCGCCGAGGTCGACCTCTACCGACTTGTCCATTCACACTCGCTTTGTAAATTTGTTTCGTCAATCTTCCTTTATCTTTTATCTCACTATTTTTTACTTTATCCAACCGAGTCACTCCGGCTATACTTCTCAGACTACTTCTTCTGCCAAACCCAACAGTCACTACCATACATAAGTGTAGGAACCAACACACCTCTATGCACAGCCAGACGTGTCTTTTTTGACACTTTTTGGCTGTTCATAAAGCTATGCAGTGCCCCATTCATCTGTTTTCCTGCCAACACAATTCGCTCAAGGTCACTGTCATACTTTCCATCTCTCGTAAACTTTGAACCCAAGTACACAAATTCATTTACTTGTTCCACTCTTTCTCCCTCAATCGAAACTTTACAGTTTGTCATGCTTTCTTCTCTTTCAAAAACCATCACTTTCGTTTTGCTTGCATTTATTTTCATCCCTTTGATTTTTAGGGCATAATGCATAACATTAACCATCGCCTGCAACTCCTCTTCAGATGACGGTACTATGACTTGATCATCGGCGTAAAGAAGGCATTTGACTATCAAATCATTCATTTTCAATCCATACGCACTCTTTTTCAAATCTTTTAAACAATCGTCTATGTATAAGTTAAACAGCCATGGCGAAGCCACACATCCCTGTCTCACACCTTTTTCGATGTTAAACCAGTCCGTGCAAGCTCCGTTTATCCTGACACAAGCAAAAGATTCCTCATAAAGTGATTTCAGTGCTCGTATATAATTGTAACAAAAATAAGGCAATCCAGAGTTAGATGGTTGGGGCTCGTGAGGTAAGCAGGAAATGAAACAGTGGTTTATTCAATCCTACAATGGGACCCAGGAAATATAAAAAGACGTGGAAGACCCAGAACAGGATGGCCAAAGAAAGTAAAAGAAGATCTACGCAGTGCAGGAGTAAATAATTGGCAATAAAAAGTGTACGCTAGCGAAAAATGGAAAGACATTGTAAAGATAGTTCTATAAGAGACTGGGATTGATCCACCCAAAATATGGATCTAAAGAGCGAAAGCGGCTTAGCGCCATTAGGGGCGTTTTGGCCACCTTATAATAAAAAGCTGTTACTAATTTCATCAAATTTAATAACCCGTTGTTTTAGGTGTTTGTATAAAAGTTGGTAGACTTAATAGATATCCCTGGATTTAAACAATTCCATTTAAGTACTTAAATGCAGCACATGTTTATACTGCGCCTTTATTTATCCAATTTTTAACTGCATTCGTTCAGTGAACCACTCTTTCATGTCTGTATATCCATATATGTAGCGTTGCGTCCAGATTCGTCACTTAGGAGGGACGCCCTAATAAATATCGTATGTTCATTAGGGTATTTTGGACATTGCTTTCAGAGGACGTCTTAGAATTTATCTCCTTTATGTTGTACTTTCAAATTGAATCAGGGGAATTTGTTTGGCTGTAACGTTTTACGGCCAGTTGCCACCTGATGTCAATTCTGTAACCTTACTCGCAAACTAAGTCGCCACCTGAGCGCGCCGGCGACGACGACAACGACGAGCAACGAGCAATGGCGAATCGAAGCGAAAAGCTGTGGAAATGCGCTGAGGTGTGGGTAGCTTCACCGGAACCTCTGGGACCTCGACTCACTCTTGCTGTTGACGACGTCTACCTCAACGTAGATGTTAGATTCCTTCGATAATTTAGTTGAGCTGGTTCGAAGTGTTTTTTACCTGCTGTAGGCTGAAGGGTTTACTATCTTTTATCGCCGTGAATTTTGTTATCACAGTAAATAAAACAACACACTCGTCATCGAGATTATATAGTATAATTTAATACAAGGAGCTTACAGTTTCAAGCCTCCTGTATCTTCAGAATATTTTCACTGGTTGTTAGCTTTGAATTTAATTTGTTTTATCTGATTATATTGATGTGCATTTTACCACGTGGTGTTTTAAAGCGGTGTTCTTTTTTTGCGGTTAGATGTTCTTCGGACGGCTGATGCAAAGGAAAGAGAGCGAGAGGCCGGAAGCCGGGTCAAACGTGGCTTCGTTTCTCGCGCTGAATTCAGCGTTTTTATTGGTCAAAATCGTAACCATCTTTTTCACGTGATCGTATAGCTGATTTCTAAAATTGCACACGACCCTCTTGTTTACGGCCGATTAATAATTTTCACGTGACAAGAGAGTGATCGGATATTATAGTGGGTTTCAGCTGAGTTTTTTGTCGGCGTCAGGGACGTACTGAGTGGTTTTAAAAATCAAGGAATTTCTCAGAGAGGAATTGTACAGTTGGAAGTACTGATTTCCAACACTACCGTTGGACTCCTTAAAATTCTTCCACCGCCTATACTTTTGCCCGTTCCAGCCTGAACGGACAGCACGTCTACTGCGTTTACTCCGAATATATCGAAGAAACCAGAAGACGAGGTTTAATGCGGAGGTTGCTTCTCAAGCCTACGTTGTTCTTGGGAAGTATTTAATGTTTCTTTAGCTCTACAGGCATATTTAACATGATGACTGATGACTCCGTCACCTGAAGACTTGTTTTTTAGGGATGCACGTACCTATTATTAAAATTTATTGCTCACGATGGACAATTTTTAATCCATTTTTTATATAGCTTTAAAATATTAAAAAAGCTATTTATTTAAATTTATAATATCTGAAACACATCGATAAGAAATTTTTTAGTAAAATAAATTGGAAATTGAAAATAAAAAAGAGCTTTAAAATTACTAACCAGAGAATACATTCCCAAAACATAATAGATAGAAAGCCCCCTGCAACATTTTAGTGCTAATTGGCTTTAATTTATCATTTTCTTCCTCAACTTTGCTTTGTCTTTTTAAATCGTTGTTTGCTTCTTTAGCAACATTTTCAGCTATTTCTAATGAGGAGAGTGCTTTTTCCTTTCCAAGTTTTTCGTATTCATTTTCCGTCATTTTCGTTATAATTCCAGCTTCGAATATTGCCATTAGACTAAAAATAATTATAATTGGAAGATCACAGTAACAGGATAGAGATACGAACTATAAAGATAAAGCAGTTTTTAAAGCTGCTGCTAATTCTCGGTCATTATATTGTATGACCGAAAATATTACATAATTACACATAATTAAATCCATTTGACATTTATGACATTTTTCTGTCCAAATTTTTCAAACAAATGTTGACGGTTAAAGACTGAATAAAAAAGCTCAAACTCAGGACAAGAGAAAAAATAAAAATCAGAAAAGTAGGGACTAATGAATCAATTAACTTTTGCATCATCTTAGTTATGAATTAAGAAATATGGCATGTTTTTAAAATCTAATTAAATTTATTTATTGCGCAGTTAATAATAATATCATTACTCACATTTTATTTATTTCCTCTGCATAGGGACAACCCAGTTGTAATGCTATAGCAGAATAAGCTGTATTTAATTTCTCGCTAAGATGAAAATTACTAGAACCTTGAAAAAATAGATGCCAAACAGTTATTTTTTTATTTCCCTAAATTAATTATTACCAAATCGTTGGATATCAAAAAATAACGTTTCTCTTCCAGCCATTACTGCAGTATTTTTGGATTCTCTGACTAATTTTACTCCTGCCTCTACCGAATCAACTAAAATATTGTTATAACCTTGTCTTAGTAGCATTAAATCATACAGCCTTGAATAAATTCCAGTGCCATTCTTAAAAAATAAATTGTATTCAGTTATTTTAAAGGTACACACAACGTCAAAAGTCTTGGACCTTCACTCAGCCTTGTTAAAAATATGTTTTGTTAGAAAAACAAAATATATTTATAAAAGTATATTTTTTCCTGAATCTGTTTTTTGTAAAAGGAGTCTTCCTTAAACTGGGATACTTGGGAAATTAAAAACTAACAAATGTGTGCATTCATTGACAAAAGTTATTAAATCAAAAAAAGTAATTAAACATGTTGTGCACTGGCTAATATTCGGTATGACCTCCTCCGCGTTGGAATTACATATTAACACGTGTGTGCATTGAAATAACCAAGCGGTTGATAGTGTCTTGTGAAATATTGTTCCAATCCTTTGCAGCTGCTACTACTAACTTATCTGCAGTCTGAGGTGGGTTGATTCTATCGTGAATGGCTCTAGCAATGTAATTCCACATGTTTTCAATGGGATTCATATCAGGTGAATTGGCTTGTCAATTTAATCTACTAATATGTCCTGCTTCAAGTGTATCCTGAATCCTTCTTGCGCGATGCGGTTGGACGTGGTCATCCATAAACACAAAATTGTCACCTAATTCGTTACGTATGAGGTAGATAATGGGCGTAATCACTTGTTCGACGTAAATTTGGCTGCTTATATTCTGTGGAATGCGAATTAATGGGGTACGGTGGTTGAACAATATTACCCCCCAAAACATTACGGTACCTCCTTGATAGGGAGCAAATTAGCGCGGAAAACTAAGTCGCTGTTGACGATCTGGTTCTCTCCAAACTCTGTGCCGACTGTCATCACTCACCAGTCTAATTCTGGTTTAGTATGTAAAGAACACCCACCTCCACTGCTGCAAATGCCATCCCCTGTGTTCTCGCGCCCACTGGATGTCACGATGTCTATTGGAAGTAGAGTGGGGACCCGTAATGATCTTCTAGCACGTAAATTTGCATGATAGAGTCGTCTTCGAACTGTAGGTGTCGATATAACATGGCGAAACGTACCCTGAAAGCGGCTAATGAGTAGTGTTGCCAGACGTCCTGTATTTCACGGGACGTCCTGTATTTCGGGCATAAATTCAAATGTCCCGCCGGGACCGCCTCTGTCCCGTATTTCAACTCGATTTCGCATGTATCAGCTGCTCATGAAGCTCTGTACTGCATTCATCCACTAAGCTCGGTTTATTAGAAAATATAATTAAGTTTTTTACTCCTGATCAACTGTTGACGACGTAAAAGGCTCAAATCCGACCTCTACTGGAGTATTGCTCGCACACTTGGGGTTCAGCACCAAGGCATTCTCTTCGTCTTCTAGATTCCATTCAGAAAAGAGCCATTCGCTTGATAAACAGCTCAACTCTCACAGATACCCTTCACCCTCTAGAACATAGAAGAAGAGTTGCAGACCAGTCAATGCTCTACAGATATTTCCATGGCAGATACTCCAGAGAAATAAAAATTCTTGTACCACCATTGGCCACATTCGGTCGAAGAACTCGTCACGCTGATAAGTCTCACCCATTTACTCTCAAGATTGACACTACGAGGACCAATCTTCATCAAGAATCCTTCTTTTACAGGGCTGCTACGGAATGGAATAAGCTTCCAAAATAAGTTTTTCCAGAGAACTATGACCTGCAACTTTTTAAAAAGCGTGTCCACAATCATTTTCTTTCTATAATCCCTTCCCCTTCTAATAGTCGCAGTGCGGGCCGTCCGCGGCCCACACGACCCCTTTTTTTGCGACTATTTTCATAAAAAAATTAAAAAAAAAATTTACTCTGAGGAGGAAAAAAAGTTACAATAAAGAAGATTGAATCAGATACTCTGTCAGTTGTTGAGATGCATACTAAAATGCACGGGATTCGCGAGAAGATGGAGCAAATAATAAAAGACAACTTTTTTGGAAGTCAAGCGAAAGATATGCGTGGATTAAGTACTACCGCAAACGAATCAATAAAAGGCGATTTTCTACAATTTTACAATAATTTCTTGAGCTATTTGTTACCAGAAAGTAACATCTTTTCTAAGGTAATGTTTTTAAACTTTAAATCGCCAGTAAATTACAACCATTTCCAAGAAGCTGCGGAACTTTTAAGGATAGATGAGTTAAATATGGACTGCTAATACGAAGAATTTCAGATGATTAAAAAAAGACCTGGACATTGCTGCTGCATCTTCTGACAAAACTATAGATGCGATTAAAAAGTGGAAGAAAGTCTTGGAAGGGTTTTACAATGATAAAATCACTAACATTTTTCGCATCATATCTTTCTTTTTCAGTAACCCTAGTACTAATTGCTTCGTAGAAAGGGTTTTGTCACAAATGGTGTTAAAGTAAACTGATGTACGAAATAAATGTACCCCCAACTTAATAAAAAGCGAATTAATATGACCATATTTAATTATGATTATAATTCTATAGATTTTTTTAAATATGTTAAATCCTACCAATTTTTTTTAAAACTTGTGTGTTCTTCTGTAAAATATTCAAAAAATAAAAAAACTTCCCGGATTAAAAATTAAAATCCCGTATTTTTTTGCCCATTTAAGCATTTGTCCCTAACAGGCAAAAAAAATCTGACAACCCTACTAATGAGAACTGAAGCTAAAGCTAAAGCTGTGCGGCATATTGCACCAAATAACGATCCTCTCTTTCGCTAGACACTCGAGGACGTCCACTAAATGATCTGTTTCCAGTGTATCGAATTCTTGATATCTGTGTACTACTCGGACAAAAGATGATCTAGGAATGCCCAAGATTTCCGATATCTGATGATTAGAGTGCCCTGCTTCGTGTAAAGCAGTTATTCTTGTCCGATTAAACGCAGAAATTTAACGACCTCTCATTATAATAACAAAAATAAAACGAAAGAATACACTAGTCACTTGGCTGAATATGCTATCACTGCCAATATTTTGTAAAAACATTGATAATAAAGCAAGGATTGGTTATTAACTTTTTTTAGTGTCTTTTTTGTTCCCTAAATACATGTAATTGTTAACCACAGTAAAAAAGTAACTGGGTTTAATCGAATCATTTGATATACAGGGGGTCCAAGACTTTTGACGTTGTGTGTAGTATAAAAAGTAAAATTGTTAAGTAGTTATTCTGCCGTTTACCGACAGAAGGTGTTTTAATAAATTATATATAATTTAATAAGCATCTACGTATGTCTTAGTCTTACTGTATTAGTATCTTGGTGATAATATCCAGGCCCTTTAAGAACCTTATTTAGGACGAAAGTTTCATGCAGTACTGGTCCAGCAGGAAGTAGGCATTGTTTACTTTTGGAACAATTTTACGAAGGTAAAGTTTGTACGTTGAAATATCAAATTAGTAACTATAAATGTCATTAATGATTGATGATAAAATATAAACTTTAACTTAGTATAAACAACCATATAAACACATCAGGTAGGTATAAACGAGCTGATTAAAATACATTTGTTGTTTGCAGTATGGACTTGTAGGTATTTGTAAAAATTAATTGTAAAGGAAAAATAAATGTATGTGCAGTTTTTTTCACACTATTTTTCTACCAGTCTTTCACATATTTTGTTCGTTTGCATGTACTACGAACCATCACGGTAATCATTTTCTCCACGACCATACTTGGAATATACTCATTGTGAAATTATTTTTAATAACATATTGACAACATCTACACTCTAGAGTGAGAATATTCATTCTGTAACAATTGTTTCTTATGGGTTGGTTTGCATGTATTTTCATTCCATCACTTGTTACGGTATGCATATTCCGTAATTGTTTTAAACAAAAGCGACTGCCATGGATGTCAAATAAACTCTTTGAAGTAAATCGGTCAGTGTCCAATTAAATTGGCGACGCATCGTTCTTAAAAGTTATTTTTTACAAGTTTTTTATAAAAATGAGCGAGAATTTAAGCGAATCAGATTTAGAGTTTAAAAATACTCCTCCTGATATTAGAAATTACGCTAATAACATAATAGAAAACCTACTTCCTCAAAAATTAATAGAGGAATATAAAAAATATTATTAACTTAAAGTCTTTAAAGTATTTTTTATTTTAATTCTTTGGTCGTGGAGAAAATATCGTCTGTTACACGGCTAGAATGAAAAAAATCGATACTCGTGGTTCCTCGCGCTTGATATCGCTCGCGCTTGAAATATTCCACTCGTATCGAATTTTTCATTCTAACCTAGTGACAGAATCTACTATTATAACATATACCCTATAACCATATATAAAAAAATACCCTTTTGTCAAAAAGAGTAACTAATTAAAATATTGAAAATTAGATATAATATTATAATATCCTGCGATATCAACCGATGTTGATCGTTTTTTTTTTTTTTTATTTTGAAAACGTCATTTTATTATTGTATTTTTAGGTTTTATGGAGTTATTAAATATTAAAGTAATAAAGAAATTTAAAGGAAATAAATGTATATTTTGTTTTTTATATTTCTTTTTCTTTATAAATTTTGTGGTATAAGACAGCGTAATATCCAAATGATATGTGGATCTTGCTGGACGATATCTTCAGGGATGAGAGTGTTAATTATGGTGCCTATGTATGTTAGTTTTATCCAAATAGCTTATACTAATGACTAAAATGCATTTAAATAATAAATATGATAAACATGTAGTCCTCGATAATAAATTTTAAGGATTGCCTAATTTTTTTAACCTTAAGCACCTTATTGAAATAAAATATTATTTAACCAGCATGTACCTTCATAAATAATAATGTTAATTTAATGTGATTTTTGTTATACGTTAAAAATGAGATTAAATGTATAATAAAAAAAATGTAATAAAAAGTCTAAAATGGCTATCACAATATTATACCAGGGTAAATCAAATATAAACGGTAATTATTATTTGTACCTTTATTGAATAACCTCATACACTTATAATTGTTTTAACATTTCATCCTTTCATCCTGCGTGATCTACACACTTTTGCCACCGATTTGGAAGTTTCAGTATTCCCTGTTTATAAAAAGTTTGAGTGCGAGTTGTTAGCCAATCGTTTTCCAGTGATTCCTTTAAAGGTGCGAACAAAAAATAGTCACAGGGGGACAAGTCAGGCCTATAAGGAGGGTGTTCAAGGGTTTCCCAGCCCGTTTCTTCAAGTGTATTTCTTGTCAAATCCGCACTGTGAGGCCTGACGTTGTCGTCATGGATGGTAATGACGTCTCTGGTGGGCATGTCTCTTTTCTTTCGATATGTGGCTTTCGCCGACCGTAATAATTGGCAGTAATAAGCCGCATTCACTGTGCGTTGATCATGTAGAAAATCAATTAGTAAAATTCCCCCAGAGTAAAAAAAAATGTTAAAAGGACTTATCCAGCACAGAGACAATCAACCCCTGTTCCCGTCCGCCCTTATATTCTCTTACCCACGTAAACACACGATATTATGAGACACTGTGCCCGCAAACGAGTTGAAATTTCTGACGGTTTACCACCTTTATTGGTTAAAAACTTTATGATAATCCGTTGCGCAACAGACGAAGGTACTTCTTGCTCGGTAATGGCTGTACTAACTACAGACCACATACTGACTCAGTGGGGTGGTCTGTGGTACTGAGGGCAATGTCGAGCTTGCGCGCTTTCTCAAAAATCGATCTTTTTTATTTCTGTGAGCTTTTATTTATGTAAGTATAAATCCATGCTGTGGAAAACAAAAGGACATTATAATAATCGATTTTTCATCGTTTTTAACTAATTAAAGTTATTTTTACTATTATATCAATCAGGTTAAAGTGAACAGGTTTTAGGGTTGGCAGCACGCTCGAAATACCCCTGGTTTAGCAAGCGTCCATGCCATGGGTTGCAGTACCTACTTAACATTAGGCAATATATTTGTCTGCCACATTAATGGTATAAAAAAAGACAATTTTATTTTAAAAATTTATTGGTTATATTAGAGTTTATAGTTCCCAGTGCTTAATTACCAAGCTTTTCAGGAACAGCAGTCTGTCCAGTCTACTGGGATCTCATTTGCGATGCTGCCGGCAATCGGAAAAAAGCGCTGTTGGGTGAACAGGATGATAAATCGAGTTTTTTGTTCTTGCCGGTAAAGTATAGGATCATACTTCAGGTGCACAACTGCCTGCGATATATAGTGCTTAAATTCTTCATTTAAACCCTGACTTTCATGTACAAATGCGTTACATGCAGAGAGTTGCTTTTTTACAAGTAACTTGTAGAAATTTCAAATTCATTTTTGAAATCAAATCTTGATTTTTCGAGCAAAATATCGATTTACTGGATCGTTTTAGGGCTATATATCGATTAAAAAAATCGATGTTTTTGGTCCAAGAAATCGATTTCCCGATTAATCGATCTCAGATCGCCATCCCTACTCCACAAAACATAATCTAGCTAGTATCTGCAGGCTAAGAAAAAAAGCAAAATTACCGTTTATATTTGATTTATCCTCGTATGTTTGTATTTAACTTACTTCCATTAGTGCATGGGATGAACTGTGTTTTTCAATATAAAGTTTGTAGCCTCTAGATATCATCGCATTTTCTAACTGATACAAATTATTAACTGCTTTTTCTAAAATAAAATATTGTTTAATGATTTTGGTATTGTTAGTGTACCTAAGAAGCAACACATTCTAGATAATATACCGTTAAAATAATCAATTTGGTTAGTTGAAGAATACTTATTACTCTTTTGCACTAGCACAAATTGTATTTTACACGTAGAGTTGAAAATGTAGTGCATTTTATAATTTAGTTATTAATTATTTGCAAGACATATTATTAACGTTTTATACCTTTTCCAGGCCTAGCCAGAAGTGAAGTTAAATTAGCTGAATACATATCGCTTATTACGTACGTTGCCGAAAATGATAACAAAATAATGTAAAATCTTGTTTTGTTATTGGATTTTGGTTCACGTCCAGCTAAAAAATGTAATAATAAAAAAAAGGTATTAAAAAAAAATTCTTAAATTTTTAAATTACCTACCTCACGATACAAGAAATTTGTTTTTTTTTTATTACTTTACACACTATTATAGCATCATAGAATCATTTTTAAGAAATCATACTTATTGGTTTTCACTTTACCCGAATAAGAAAGATTTTAATGTAAAAAATAGTAAATTAATTAAATTTTCCGAAAAAGCATTGCGTCATAGGGAAAAAATAAGGAAAACGTTTTCTCTAAATTATTGGCTTGGTTTGTTTGACTTAATGAGCTACACTGTTATTTCTGTTATTTAAAGAAGCCTTATAGAAAAATTTAGAAATATATGCAAACATTAAAATAAATAACTATTCAAATCTTGTCCACTACCTCAAGTACGGATAAGTCAGCTTAGAGAACCATTTAAAAAACAGAAGATTATATTTTCCACATTTTAAATACTTTTTTTATTAAAATTTAAAGATAAAATTTAAATTTTTATTTTGTTTTAAACTAGATTATTCTTTCAAAAGTTATCCCAATAAAAATTGGACGTCTTAAAGAAAACCTAAACTATGTAAGTAATTTACTTTTTAGACACAAATTCTTTTCTTCTTCATGTACCGTCTCCATTACGGAGGTTGGCTATCATCATTGCTATTCTGACTTTGGAGGCTGCGGCCTTAAACAAGTCGGATGACGTGACATTAAACCATTTTCGCAGATTTCTAAGCCAGGATATTCTTCTCCTTCCAATAGATCTTCTTCCCACAATTTTCCCTTGTATTATGAGGTGCAGAATCTCATATTTTGGGCCTCTCATGACGTGGCCGACACAAATTAAAATATCGAAATTACAATCCAAACTATCCTATTCAATATTTTTGTACTGTTGCCAAACCCTTTTTTTTATTTATTTTTTTTTAAACTTTTTTAATTTAACACTAGGTTAGGTATCATGTAAGTGGGGCGTGGTCGCCCCTCCACTGCGACCCTTAGTTGGTCTATTGTAATTTAACACTAACTTATATCTGTAGTGTTAGAGTGGTATCTGGGAGCACGGCAGTGCCCCCGCCAAGTCGAGAAAAAGAGCGCCACGGCCGTACCATCATTTTCTCAAAGCAGTTCAGGCCATTTTCGACCCCTCGACCATTTTGGTATTACATGGATCTCATAACTTTTTATGGTAGAAAAACTGAGTTGCGAGACTTGATGTTTTTTACAAGTTATGTTTTTGATGGCATTGAATTTATCGTTGCTAATTGTTTTTTACTCATTTTAACTTACTTTGCTTTAGCAGAATGGTTATTGTAAACCAAGTACAATCAAAAAATAACCTTTGATATGATCTTACTCTAAACCTGGGATGCCACACATTTGGTAGAGCAATTAATAAATATAAAATAGGTCCGACTATGACAACTGTTAAACCTATAGCAGGCCACACCTAAAATTAAAGGGTATTAAATCAAACTTAAATCTTATTTATTTAAAGTAAATTATATACCTGCCACTGAAAGGGTCTTAACAAGGCTAATGCCTCATTTAGTTGACTAGGAGCGTGAGTTACAAAGGCTCCACTGTCAGCTAAAGTTATGAATGAAAATTCTACGTAGTTAAACCTTTCAAATGTTAACTCCACATCACCTATAAAAAGGTCTGCCTCCTGTAACAAACATGCTTTCAAATTTGTCATAATAACAATTAAATTATTTTTGTTTAAAAACTTGTTTCCAAATTAAATAACATACAGTGTGTGTCACGATGTGTTTAAACTATCAGTGCTCATTTTACTAATATACAACATTATCGGATTGTCACCAATGCATCGACTTAACAGGCTTACTGTGTTGAGAGGTAGGTACATTAGTAAATTCCCCTAAGATTTAAACCTGAAATTTTTTTGTTTATTATTATGCTTTTGTTGAGAGGTTTTATTTTTATTTTTTTCTTTATTGTGAACAAAAATCGTTGATGTAGCTCTTAATAAGTTTTTTGGTTAGAAATTGGCACATATTTAATGATGTTAAAAGGGAATGCAACAAAAATAAATTATCGGCACAAATTTAATAAATATATTTAATCATTAGTAGTTACGGTATTATTAGGCCTTAGATTTATTGTCATCATAATTGGAATCACTGTCGTCGCCATCCTCATTCGGATTGTAAATGATAACAGGATTAACTGCTTTGATGCGGATTTCACGAACCCATTAAATGTTCACATTTTGTGACACATTTTTTCCAAATTTCAGGAGTGGCAGTATTAAGTTCTCGTTGCAGGGTTTCTAAAACAGCCTAATCACTGTAACCATTAGATCCAATGTGATTGTCATAATAAGTTTTGCATATTCTCAAATATTCTTAATGGGATTAAATTGGCAATGATAAGGCCAAAATCTTAGCACACGATGTCCATAACTGAGTATAATTTGATCCACTTTGTAAATTTTTTCTCTTTCGTGCCTTTTAGCAATCGATAACAATTCCTGCTTGAAGCAATACTGCGGAAATTTGTTTTTTGGTTGCTTATTTAAAATTTCCGAATGGTTCGGAGAATTATTTAATATTCATGTAACGATGGTAATGGTTTCTCTTTTAACCATTTCACAAACATCTATGTATCCAAATTGTCGTGATAATCGGCCGATTTTGATTTTGACGAAAATAAAAGATCCGTCCCATTAACAAAACCCTGCTTTCCACCTGCATGCACAATAACGAGTCTTTTTCCTTCACCGTCGGTGTGTTTTATAGACTTTATGTTATCGTCCTGCCAAATTCTTTTTGTTCCACCTTTAGCAAAAATCCAAGTTTCGTCCAGATAAACAAATGAAGAGCATTCTTGTTTACAGTGAGTATAATTTCTCAAAAATTTAATTCTTTTGTGCACAACTCTAGCCTTTTCACACAAAGCCTTTCGGTTGTCTTTATTTTTAAACTTAAACCCTATATGTTTTAAAATTCTCCAAAGTCTCGTTCTAACAATTTCAAATACATCTTTTTGTTTTACTTTTTCTAATATTAAACTTAAAGAGACATGTTCTTTTTTTTCACGCATTTTGTACACAATGTCGCGAATTTCAAATTTGTAAGCTTCGGAAAAGTCAACAGTCTTTGGATGTCGGTAGGGTTTATATTTTTCATTGATCCAAATAATCTTTATTAATAATGTAAAAGTAGTTTTTGATATACAGATAATTTAATCTTCTCGTGATACACACACTTTGTATTGTAAACATTTTTTCCAAATAATTTACCTGTTTTAACTATTTCGTTCCAAACAAAGTAAAAAAAAATTGCTAATTTTATTTTAAAACTTACTTTTCTTGAAATCAATCCAATAACTCCGCTAAAATAGCCGCTGTCTGCGTCGGATGTACCTTGAATTCTTTCAGGAGGATCAAAATAATTGAACCTAATGAAAATACAGATAATGATACCTAACGTTGTCAACATTCTATTTATAATTCGAAATATCTACAGACCTTTATAAATTACTAAACCTTTTGGAATTTAAAATTTACCCAAAATACACAAACTCTAATCCATAAAAACATTTCTTTATTGCATACTGTTCAGCCGGTATATTTAAAAAGTATACCGGGAAACCTTTATTTCTTGTTGCCAATTTTCAACGTTAGATATATATATATACTTTTGCAATTCTCTTAAACACACTTAATATAATTATAAAGATATTACATTTATTTTTTTGACTCTACGAACATTCATACACATAGTCACGCCTTTTTGGTAAATATTGTTAATAAAATAGTTACCTGAAATTCAATTTCTTTGCTAACAATTTCAAAATGCGATCATCTCTTCCGCCTATTACTTCGATGGCACTGTTTATATTACTCTGATGTGTAAATTCATTACTCATATTTGTGTGATGTACAAAATGCCATGGCGGTTTCTAAAATTTAATGTCCAAAATAAAAATATTGTCCACAATCATTGCAAAATATAAATTCATGAACTGCGAAAACATGCTCACGTGAAGTACCGGAACTTGTAAAATCCTTCCTTTAAAATCCTTAAAAACTGATTTCGTTAAAGGTAATGTTGGATGATGAAAAATTCCAATGCCTGAGTTCCACCAATTCACCATTTCTAAATGGTGTTGTTTGTGAGATGTAGCTTGACTATAGTATAAACGGTAACTGTTGAGAATAGAACATTAGTGAAAAATTACCGGACGAAAAAGTATGTAATGATAAACTCATACAAGATAGCTACAACAAAAGCAGGTAAAATTTAATGTAACAAATTAAAAAATTAACAAAATCAATCGCTTTAAAAAATATGATGATGCATCAATAAGACAAGTCATCGAGAAGCAGGGAACTTATCCAATATTTTGAAGAACATCCTGGAACTGATGCTTCAGCTTAGAAAAATGAAGGAAATTATAAAGTGTCGAAGTTACGAAGCCCAAAAACAAACAAAAATTAGTGATTTTTATAAGTGATTTTTTCATATACATATGTACAATATAACATGTACATATTATGTATGTGTGTACTAACATATATCGGGACTAATTGCATTCGACGCATAATTACGCAACATAGAACTGATTAAATTTTCAGCAAAATCGGTCGAGCTGTTTTTCATGGAGATTCAAAAAACTAAAAAAAATGGTAAACTTTCGAAATTATTTTTCGTCTCTATTATCTCGAGAATAAAAAATGATATCAACGTGGGACCAATTGAATTCTACGCATAATTATGCAACTTAGAACTAATTAGATTTTCAGCAACGATAAGTTGCAATAGACCATACTTGTCATTACCTACGAAACATATGGCCCAGGTAGGATGCTTTTCTTTTCTTAACATTTGCAAGCAATTCCAGATCTTTATTCATTCTTCTCAATACCTCCGTATTGTTTACTCATTCAGTCCATGGTATTCTTAGTATGAGTCTATATAGCCACATTTCAAAAGCCTCGTATTTTCTCATTGTTGTTAGTTTTAATGTCCACCCTTCCACGCCATAAAGCAGCATAGAGAGCACATAACATTTTGTGGCTCTCCATCGGGTACCAATGCTTGCGTCCACCCTTCCACGCCATCGGGTACCAATGCTTGCGGTTACTCAAGAGCTTTATCATTATTATGAATGTTGATCTTGCTATTTCAATTCTGATCTTAATCTCTAAACCAGGGTTCCATTCATCATTTATTGTGTATCCTAAATATTTGTAGCGGAGTACTCTCTTGATGGATTCGGTTCCTATTTGTAGATCGATATTTTGGATATTCCTCCTACTAATCACCATAAATTTGGCTTTCTTTATGTTGATCTTAAGTACAAAGTGGTTGTTTATTTTAGTTATTCTATTGAGTATCATCTGTAAGTCTTCAATATTATCCGCCAGCAAGACAGTATCAATCTGCATAGCGGAGATTACTGATTGGTACCCCATTAATTTTGATGCCTTTATTGTGTTCTTCCAGTGCCTCTACAAAGATTTCTTCAGAGTATAAATTAAACAGCAGTGGTTAAAGGATGCAACCCTGTCTAACTCCCTTAGTGATTACAATGTCCTGACCCGTCATGTCTTCATGCTTGATATTTGCTGTTTGATTCTAGAAAAGATTTTTTATAATCTGAATGTCCTTGGTATCAATTCCCGAAAGTTGTAATAGTTCTATAAGTTTTTCGTCTTTGACGGTGTCAAACGCTTTCTCATAGTCGATAAAGCAGGCATAGACATCTTTTAGTTGATCAAGACATTTTTGGACCAAGACCTGCATCGCGAAGAGGGGCCCTCTTGTTCCATACCCACAACTAAATCCGAACTGTGTGCTACCTAGACGTTGCTCTAATTTTGTTCTTTTTCTAGCATGAATAATTCTCAAAAACATCTTTAGTGTGTGACTCATTAAGCTTATAAGGCGATATTCACTGCACTTTTTGGAGTTGGGCTTTTTGGGGAGTGTTATAAACGTAGACTTTAACCAGTCCGATGAAATTTGACCCGTATCGTAAATTTTATTAAAGAGACCTAACATGGTGTTCAGGTTGTTCTCATCGATAACTTTCAAAAATTCGACTGGTACTTCATCGCATCCTATTGCTTTTCCTTCCTTTGTTTGTTCTAGAGCTCTTATTAGCTCGCTTTTCAATATCTTTGGTCCTTCCGAGTCAAGAGTGTTTGTTACCTGATGATAGTCAGTGAACAAGTTTTTGATGTAAGTATTGTAAAAGGATATGTTTAGTTATAAATTAGTTATGATCATTAGTGTACAGTTAAAGATGTAATCAATTAAATAATAGTTCTGCGTAACTTCAACCATAAAAGATGCACAAGCCTGTACATGTCTTATAAAGTAAACATCTCTTGTTTAATAAATGTATCGGATACAAAGTTTAGTAACATTAATATAATAAGAATAATAAAAACTACCCCTGTGTTTTATTCTAACCTACTCTGGTGAAATAGCACATCTATAGGTGGTTTACAGAAATTTTAATACTTACGTATTTTTTCTGGGATTGGTTATTGCAAACGCTTTTATAGAAAAGGGAATATTTCTAGTAAAATATCTGGTAAATGGTTCTCTTCCCCAATAAAATATAAAAATTTGATTTCGTCTAATCATGTTTCTCTCGTATATCTATAAATATAACCACATTTACTTAAAAAATTAGAATGATTGTGGTTAAAGCAAATATATTTATATTTTAATTTTTAACTAAACGACACCGGAAAATTAAATACAAAGAAAAAAAAATCGGCACAATATGCTTTACAATTTTTTTTTTGTTTTTTAACATTTTTGCAATTTGTCTTTATCTCAAGCTTTTTCCTTAATCTAATAAACTAATTATTTTATCCATGTTAGTCGTTTTTATAATATTAAAGTTACGCTTCAAAATTATTTAAATACAGTCGGAGGTTAACATTTAAAATATAGGTACTTATAATATATATATATATATATATATATATATATATATATATATATATATATATATATACATATATATATATCCATCGGTTTAGAACGTACGACGACGTTGTCCGATATCTAGACGCCATTTTCTTCGATTTTCCCATTGACCCTCCTGTAGGTTTCTTAAACTCATGGCTTTCTTTATTCCCTCGCTTCATGTTACTTTAAGTCTTCCTCTTTTCTTTTTGTAATGGGGGATCCATCCCATTGCTTGTTTTGGTAATCTATAGTCCGCCATACGCTGCACATGTCCATACCAAGAGAGTTGTCTTTGTTCGATATCCTTAATGATCGTATCCTTCAGTCTCATTCTTTGTCGGATGTCTTCGTTTCTATCTGCACGGGAAATTATTGCTGCTCGTCTAAGTGCATCCATTTCTGTAGCTTCTAGCATTCTTTTATTCCTTTCGGTCATTCTTCATGTTTCTGAACCACAGAGTAGGCTACTTTTAATTATTGTGTTGTATATGTTGTATTTTTTGTGTCTGGTTATTTGTTTACTCCAGAGAATTCCATTTAGACATCCAATTGCCTTCCTTGCCTGTATAATTCTTACTCTTATTTCTTTCTCATCTTTTCCTGTTTTATCGAATGTTATTCCTAAATATTTGTAATCTTCACATGCTTCTACAATATCTAAGTTGTTTAGTTGTAAGTTCTGGTTTTCCGTCCCAACGCTAAGGTATCTAGTTTTTTGGATGTTTATAGTGAGGCCCCATTTCTCATAAGTTTCTTTTAGTTTACGCGTCATGTATTCGAGGTCTTCTCTGTCTCCCGCCAAATCTACCTGGTCATCTGTAAATTGTAAGAAGTATATTGTACAATTTTCTAGTGGTACCCCCATTCCTGAACATTTTCTCTTCCATTTTGTGAGTGCTTCTTTAATGTATATCTTAAACAATGTTATGTTGGGGATTACAACACCCTTGTCGGATGCCTTTTGTTGTATTAAAAGGTTCTGATAGTTTCTTACCGATTTTAATCCTAGAGACAGAATTACCGTAGACAATTTTTACTGCTGTTATTAGTGTCTGATTTATATTAGTATGGTGTAGTGTTTCCCAGAGTAGGCACGTGGGTATATTTTCGTATGCTTTTGAAAGATTGATAAATAGCATGTGTGTTTCTAGGTTCACTGCCGATCGCTTTTCTATTATTTGTTTGATGGTAAACACGTTATCACTGCAAGATCTTCCACTTCTAAAACCACTTTGTTCTTCCTCTTCTACATATTCTGTCTCTATTAAATCTATAATATAGGTATATAGGTAGGTTATATAGGTACTTACTTCTATTAATAAAAATTCGTATAAACGATGGCGACTCAAAAATAAACTTGAAGTATCAAAAAAATTTTCAGTTTGATAAGAAAGGTAACTGAAATACTGTAAACAAAAAAAAATTTAGATAAAACTACCATTTGCATAAATTAACTCACCTTTTCTATGACTTCAGGATTGGAAAGATTAAAGGTCATCGTTGCAATCTGATTATGTTGCAGTATATTTAGTAAATGATTAACAAATTCAACCTCTAAAAAGATAAAGTTTATACTATTCTTTTTTTTATTTTACATTGGTCTTACCGAATGAATTATCAAAACCTATAGTAATTTGTATCGCCGGAAATCCTTGAAGGAAGTCACAAATTGCAGTTGCCAAATCTCCCCCATAATTTTCCCGAATATTTTCTGTATCATCTGTTGAATATTTTATAAAAATAGATGCATCATCCTAACATTTAAATAATAACATAAATAGAGAGAGCCAAAGTTATTTTGTGGCCCAAATTTTGTATTTATTTAAATATTCTACGTTCTAATCGGTATTTTTCGCTTCTCATAACATGCCCGAAATATTGCAGTTTCCTTCTTTTGATGGTGGTAAGAATTTCGGTGGGTTTATTCAGTCGTTGGAGTATTACCAAGTTGAATACTTTTTCCGTCCATGAAACTTTTAATATTTTCCTGTAAGCCCACATCTCAGTCTTCAAGCCGTCTTTCTTCGTACTTGTTTATAGTTCAGGCTTCCATACCGTACAGCAGGGTGGAGAAGACATAACATCTGAGAATTCGGATTCTTAGAGTTAACTTTAGATCTCTACAGCACAAGACCCTACTCATGTTTTTAAATGCTGCTCGAGTCTGCTCAATCCTTGATTTCACTTCAAATTGACTATCCGCGCTGTTAGTTATTATGCTGCCTAGATATTTTATTTGGTTTACTTGCTTTAATATTTTCTCACGTCTCGACATTTCTGGAAGAGTGTTGACAAACTGGCTAGTGATTCCCTTGTTCCTAGGCCTTCACGAAATCCAAATTGAGTGTCGCTTTGACCGATTTTACATTTGTGGTAAATTCTACTGGTGTAATAGTAATTGATAATGCCCCTTATCATTCTCGTCGAAATGGTGAAATTCCAAAAGCTCGAAAGGAGGTATTAGATATTTACTTATCATCATCATCATCATCATCATGCAGCCGTTTGCGTCCACTGCTGGACATAGGCCTCCCTTAAATTGTTCCAGGTTCTCCTGTTCTGGGCAACTTGCATCCAGTTTTTAGTCACCCTTCTTAGATCGTCCGCCCATCTAGTTGGAGGTCTTCCTTGATTTCTTTTGCTGTCTCTTGGTCTCCATTCCATGACTCGTTTGGTCCATCTATCATCTCGAAGTCTCGCCAGATGACCCGCCCAGTTCCATTTCAAGTTCGCGATTTTTTCAATGACATCCTGAACTCCTGATCGTCTTCGGACTTGTTTACTTGGTAAGTGATCTCTTAGGCTTATCCCTAACATAGCACGTTCCATTGCTCGTTGACTTATTCTCAGCTTACTTACTGATTTTTTTGTTAGTGTTAGGGTTTCCGCACCGTATGTTTGCACCGGTAAGATACACTGATCGTATACTTTACGTTTGAGACATATTGGTATGTTGCCTCTTAAAATATGACTCAGCTTTCCGAATGCCGCCCAGGTTAAGCCTATTCTCCTGTTTATTTCATGCGTTTGATTATCTTTTCCTATTTTTATTTCGTGTCCTAGGTATTTATATGTTTGTACTTGATGTATAACATTATCATTGATGTTTATGTTATCATTGATAACATAAACATCAATGATATTTACTTATAACACATTCTTTTCTCTTGAACTATTTCCAAATATATTATAATCACAAACTAATCGAATATCCAATAAAAGTCCAGTTCTGGACCTGCATGCAGGTACCGTGAGTCTAAATTCTTTCAAGTACTAACCGAAATTATAAATAAGAAAAATTATCTCTGCCTTCGACCACACATCAGTAAATTAATCCAAGCAAGCATATATTCTGTTTTAAAGTAAATATTTAGCTAAAGAGTGGTGAGATTACAATGAATTATTGAAAAGTACGAATAAAAAATTTGAAGGCGATAATAAATGATATAAAACACAAAATCTTGAAATAACAACGACATTTAAATCATTCTTACATTAAATATTTAAAACAAAATTAAGTAGACAATGGATATAAATCGAAAAATAATTAAAAAAAAAGGATCAGTCCTTTATATAATATAAGAATAAATATTTAAAAAATATATATTTATTAATTCCTAATCATTTTTATTAAAATCAACTTACATGGTACATATAGTATTTTTGAATTTATTGCAGAACAATTTATTACCAAGAAACTAGATACAAGTAAAATGATTGTAGCTACATACATTGCGTGAAGACTTCTAAGTATATTAGTTATAAACGTTACAGGTATCGTGAAATGCCATTTCTTGTTAACTTGCTGACAACTTTGATAGGGGAGTTATTGGGAATTTACCCATTAAATTAATAATTTTTTCATGCTAAATTTTAAATAGAAATAATTAAACCGTTTAACTAACTGTGAGATAGTAACAATAAAATTTTCGTATATTTTATATTTTAAATAACATAAATAACGAGCTTGCACGGATTGGTTTAACATCGAAAAAGGTGTGAGACAGAGATGTGTGGCTTCACCGTGGCTATTTAACTTATACATAGACAATTGTTTAAAAGATTTGAAAGAGAGTGCGTATGAATTAAAAATGAATGATTTGATTGTCAAAGGCCTTCTTTACGCCGATGTTCAAGTCATGTTAGCGTCATCTGAAGAGGAGTTGCAAGTAAAACGAAAGTAATGGTTTTTGTAAGAGAAGAAAGCATGACAAACTGTGGAGTTTCGATTGAGGGAGAAAGAGTGAAACAAGTAAATGAATTTGTGTACTTGGGTTCAAAGTTTACGAGAGATGGTAAGTATGACAGTGACATTGGGCGAAGGGTGTTGGCAGGAAAACAAATGAATGGGGCACTGCATAGCTTTATGAATAGCCAGAAAGTGTCAAAAAAGGCACGTCTGGCGGTGCATGGAGGTGTGTTGGTTCCTACACTTTTGTATGGTAGTGAATGTTGGGTTTGGAAGAAGAAGCATAAAAAAAGGATAAATGCTGCTGAGAAAAGTTGTCTGAGAAGTATAGCCGGAGTGACTCGGTTGGATAAAGTAAAGAATAGTGAGATAAGGGAACGCTGTGGTGTAAAAGAAGATGTGGTTACAAAGATAGATAAAGAAATGCTTAGATGGTTTGGACACGTAGAAAGGATAGATAAAGGAAGATCGACAAAACAAATTTATAAGGCGAGTGTGAATGGACAAGTCGTTAGAGGTCGACCTCGGAGAAAATATCTCGATCAGATCAACATTGTTTTGAAGAAAGATCAGGTCAAGAGTACCAACAACCGACGAGCATGTATGAGAGCACTGATGAAAGTAGAGGAAGCAAAAGATGTGTGTAAGAACCGTAGCAAGTGGATGGAAGTGGTCTCTGCCTACTCCTATGAAAAAAAGGCGTGACTTTATGTATGTATGTATGTAATAACATTTGATGCAAAAAAATTTATTTCCAAAAAATCAAAAGTGTATCTCTTATATATCTTTCGATATTATTATCCAAAATTTTATAAAAACTCAAATTATACAAGTGAATCTAATTTTTAGATCTAATTATTATGTTTCTGCATACGTTTTAGTGTTAAGTTGTGTGTAGTAAAAAAGGATGATATTTTTTATTTTATTTATTAATTTATTTACATAATGGATGATCTCCATTACAACAAATTTTGTACACATTTAAGTAAGAATCAATTAATTAACTCATACACTAAATTAAGATAAAATTAAACAAATAAAATCACTAACATTAAAATCAAAAATATCACATCTTAAACTCTCTTTAACCGATTCTTGAACATAGCTAACGAACCACTAAATATGTCTATGCTTTTGTTATTAATTATTTTTAAAGTACGCTCAATAGGCGAATGCATGCCATAATTTGTATGGTGAAAAGAAATATAAAATAAATTTGATTGTCTTAAATTTCTGACGGGAACATTCAAACTAATACCTTGGAGAAGTTCGGGGCAAGAAATTAAACCATTTATTAGCTTAAAAACAAACACTTACTCGCAGTTTTCCCGTCTTGTATTTAATAAGTTCATCTTCAGTATATTTAAAAAAATTGTGTAATCATGATTGCTAATGCGAAGGTTCAACTTATATGCACAGTATCTTAAGAATTTGTTCTGAACTCTTTCCAAAGTAGTAAAATGAATTTGATATTGAGGAGACCACACAATAGATGCATAATCTACTTGTGACACTACTAAAGCATAAAAAACTGTTCTTAAAGCCCAAACAGATAATCTCAAACAGTTCCGAAGAATAAAGCCTAGAGATTTTGATAATTTTACTGATATATTATGTATATGTTGAACAAAACGCAACTGCTCATCAAATGTGACTCCTAAATCCTTTATTGTTGTTACGTATGATAGTCATCATTAATTATATATGAACTAACATACTTTTTGGCACCTCTATAGTATTTCATCCTCCTTTGAATCTATAGATTTATATAACTTTAAATCATCTGCAAACAGTAGGAAATCACAGTTTTCAAAACATTCTGAAATATTGTTAACAAATATGTTAAATAACAAAGGTGAACAATGAGCTCATTGAGATACTCCTGATGTTACATGAATAATATTTTATTTAAAACACCCAATTTTCACCTGCTGTGAGCGATCTAATAAAAACCTTCTAAACCATTAGTTTAGTCTAAACGTATAATCTGCACGTAATCTACAAAATAAGTAGATTAACTAATAAATCATCGGTTTATTTAAAAAGTATTTTCTGCTTTAAAAATTAGGTATACTAGTCATTTTTTTTAAAATACCTACATTTTTTAATACTTCAAATATTTTTTAGATTTCTTCAGCATTTAAGACGTTTACTCGCAACAAATTTATAAGGCGAGTATGAATGGGCAAATCGGTAGAGGTCGACCTCGGATCTCGATCAGATCAACATTGTTTTGAAGAAAGGTCAGGTCAAGAGTACCAACAACCGAAGAGCATGTATGAGAGCACTGATGAAAGTAGAGGAAGCAAAAGATGTGTGTACGAACCGTAGCAAGTGGAAGGAAGTGGTCTCTGCCTACCCCTATGGGAAAAAGGCGTGACTTTATGTATGTACTCGCATTATCAATTTTTTCTTCATTAAATTTTTTAAATTATTTAAAAATACTTTGGATTTGGTTCATTCAAATTTTTGTTTTGTTTATACAAAGGGAACTAACATAGTTTTGCAATACAACTCTATTTATCTAAGTTTTTCAAAATAATTTCCATCAACGGCAATACATCTCTCCATTCTCGAAAATTAATCCCACATCTGCCACGTCTCGCTAGGGAGTATAGCGCATTCGTTGTCTCAAGCCCTCAAAACGTCAAATCATTGAAAAACCATCTCTCTTTCAGCTTCATTTCACATAAGAGACGAGTACAAAGTCGCAGGATAAGTCTCAGACTGTAAGGAGGGTGCTTAAGCAGTTTCAGTCCTGTAGGGGTCAAATATTCAGAGCAGGCTTTTGCGCGGTGAGCTGGAGCGTTGTCATAATGAAAGAACCTGGTGTCCATTCTTGAATTTGGTTCTTCAGAGAGTGGAAGACTTTAGGAAGGCACTGTTCAGTGTTCTACATAACTGTGACTGTCTTTTGTGTGTCCAACACGACACGTCCCACAACATTAACTCCTGCGCCAAGTGGTTGCGTCATATTGCAAAACTTTCCTGGTTTTCTTTCTAATTGGCGTCCTGTAGATTCGTTTATTCGTTGATTTTGCATTCTTTAATTGACTACTTACAAAAACGGTATTTATTAAATTGCTAATCGATTTTAAATATTTCATTTTAATGCGTCATTAATAATTATAAAAATAATAAATTTATATATTTAAGTAAAAATAAAAACCATATTTAATTTATTCGTCCTGTGATGGTAACTAAACGCATGAAAAAATAAAATTAGGATATCAGTAACCAACTCAAATAACTTGTAATTCTTGTATAAACACCTGGAGCTCCTATTGAACATCCCCAAGCACTGCCATATGAAGCTATTCCAATCTAAAAAGAAAATAACTGCTGGTATTAATCTATTTCAAGAAAAAATATTTTTTACGTTTACACTTATAGCACCCACAATCTTTAACTAAGGCTATTTTTAAATCCGTACTATTTTTTTTTGTGATTAAAATTTTAACTTGGTGCACATTTAATTTTTTAAGATGCCAGTTCTATCAAAAATGGATGGTGAATAATCACTTGCCGGAATAGAGATAAAAATAGGACTTATTGGACTCATCCCATCAATATTATTACTCCTGATCTACTGTTGACGACGTACAGGGCTCAAATCCGACTTCTACTGGAGTATTGCTCGCACATTTTGGGTTCAGCACCAAGGCATTCTCTTCGTCTTCCAGATTCCATTCAGAAAAGGGCCATTCGGGTGATAAACAGCTCAATTCTTACAGATACCCTTCACCCAGTAGAACATAGAAAAAGAGTTGCACACCAGACATTACTCTACAGATATTTCCATGGCAGATGTTTCAGAGAAATAAAAACTCTTATACCACCACTGGCCACATTCGGCCGAAGAACTCAGCACGCTGGTCAGTCTTACACATTTACTCTCAAGATTAACACTACAAGGACACTCCATCAAAAATCCTTCTTTTACAGGGATGCTACGGAATGAAACAAGCTTCCAAAATCAGTTTTTCCAGAAAACTATGACCTGCAACTTTTTAAAAAGCGAGTCCACAATCATTTCCTTTCTATAATCCCTCCCCCTTCTAAAAGTCGCAGTGCGGGCCTTCCGCGGCCCACACGATAGGTCTACCCTTTTTGCGACTATTTTAAGTAAAAAAAAGAACTGCTAGATAAGTCTAAAGGCGGAGGCAAAAGTTCTTAGCGCTGGCTGGAATGCGGAAGGAGACAGTTTTTATTTGACGTCATTTTGTACGGATTATAAAGCAGTATTGTGAACTATTTTTGTTGACATTGTATTTTGTGTTGCAATAGGTAAACGTAGAGAAGAAAATTGTCGAATAATTGTTTAATAAAAACGGACCAAAGTTTCGTAACAATATAAAAAGAAGCAAGAACACGAAATGCATCATTCTTTAAGAGATATTAAGAAAAGATGAAGACAAGTTTTTATTTAATTTTGCATAAGTAGCTATACAAACTTTTGACGAACTAAATGATCAAATTCTTTACAACAACATAATACATCACCTACCCGATGATTGCAGTTGCCGTGACAATTATGTAAGTAAAAAATAATAGGTAAATTATTTAAAAAAGAATAAGCAAGAATCTGGTTTTTACTAAAATCGAATGAGTCCTTGGAAAAACAATATAAAAATTTTATTTAATTTGGTACCTATGCGACTTTCCACTATCAATAAAGTTCCAAAAAACGACCAATGATTTAAAAATACTTTGAATAAAAGAGAGATTTAGTAAACAATTATAAACCTATACACATTATATTAACATTAAGAAACATAATTGTACCATAAATAAGATTGAAAAGCGATGTTAAATTTTGGTCTTTTAAAAAATATATTGTTTTTAAAAAATCAATTGTTGAACTAAACAATAATATAAATCGAGATTTTTAAGCATAAAACCATAAAAATAAACATTACTTCTTTGCGGTCAACGTATCTTAACAGGGTACAAAATAATCCTAACATACCAATAAAAAAATCTGATTTCACTACAAATTAAAAATAATTACACACTTTTTTGTATTGTTGTTGTGCTTATCGCTTAGAATACTGACCCCTCACATAGCCTGTCGTTTCGTTTGCCTGACTTCTGTGTGTATCAAGCCGAAATGACGGCCATTACCAAGGCAGTTGTCTGGATACTCCGCAGCCAGGCTGCTATCAAATCACTGAACTCAGTCAACTTGACCTCTAGGGCAGCAGTGCAATGCTGAGCCGCTAAGTTTAAAGTTCCCATTGTCTGGGTACCCGGACACAGGGACCTACCAGACAACTGTAAGACGGATGAGCTAGCGAGAGGGCACCACCCTCTCAGCTGTATCTGTCTCATCTCAGCAAGATGTACCTATTGCAAACTGCCAGCTCCTTTTGCACAGCAAAGTAGTTCAAAAAGCCAACTTGACGTGGCAAAATAAACCCACCTGCACACCATCGAAACAGATTTGGCCTAAACTAGATCTACGTATAAACTAATGATATTTTAACTCTATCCAGCGAGTCCACTGGAAATGCGATCGCGGCCATAAAAGGACCCTGGGCAGGTGGATCCCATGCACGGCGCACGGGAATCGCAGAGCTTCGAAACGACTTCCGTAGAAGCTGTCACGATAAGAAAGAGAAAGAAACAATGGTACATCTTCTCTGCCACTGCCCTGCCCTAGGCAGAAAACGACTTTCTATATTAGGGCAACCTAACTTGATGACTTATCTGATCTCAGCTCAGTTAGCATGAAAGACCTCACCCTTTTTATTAAAAGTTCCAACTGGTTCTCACGGTAGAGGGGGAAGGCACCGCTGTTCATTAAGGTATCACAACGGGCCAAAAGATGTAAGTGGGTTCCCTTCGAACCTCCGTTTTAACCTATATATCATTAACCATTTGGTTTAAAGCTGAATGTAAAAAAGGAAATCTGTTAAATATTCGTAAAAAACCTACCCGGTGTTGGAATATTGTCTTAAAGGAACTTGATTTAGAGTAGAAATAAATAAATAAAATGTTCAATTCAACTTTTTAATCTTTCAAAAAATGACTGATAGTTAAAGCATATTAAAAAATGACATAGAAAATCAACAACAAAAATATAATTTTGAGTAAAGTATAACGTAAACTATCTATCTACAACAATATCCCAAAAGAAATGGTCGAAGAAATCTACTATCATCAAGCAACTTTAAAAATATTGTAGTGTTATAATATACAAAAATCGTATTGGGTATCGTTAAAATTAATTTTTAATTTAACATACCTGTACTCCATTCAACACTAAAGGTGATCCAGCGTCACCCAAGCAAATGTTTATCCTGGATACGCCAGACGTGCAAATCTGAGTAGGTCGTATATTTAAAAGATACGATATTTCACAATCAATTACTGGAATAATTGTTAGATTTTGGTAACGAAGAACACTGCTAAAATTAGTAGAAGTATCACTAGTTTTTCCCCATCCTGCAATCATAGGTTCTTCTTCATCGTAGGTTTTGGTGATGTCTGTTACATCTGGAAGTTTGATTGTCTTAATTGCATCTGAAAATAGGGTATATTGTTAATACGTACCTAAATAAAAAGTAAATTTGTGTAAAAAATGGAATTTTTATTAAAAAATTTAGATACAAAAATTAATGAATTAAAGAAAATGTGGAAAATAAATATTTTTTTTAATAAAATCTTTTATTTTTACCAATCAAAGAAAGTCCAAAAACTTAAATACTTTAATTTGTGTATATTTTTATTTTTTTCTTATTTAAGATGATTAAATACCTAAAAATGTTTAAAATAAAATAATGTTACCGTTTAAAGTGAGTGCTTCTGGCAATTCGATTAGAGCTATGTCATGATATAAACTGGTAGGCACATACTTTTCATGAATTATGAAAGATGAAGATGTCATTATAATTTGACCTTTTTCGTCTGGATCATCTATGTTATGCGCACCCAAAATTAATTCAACTTCCTTAGCTCTAAATATAAATAATATTTAATTACTTTATGGATTCCAAATTATTCAAATAATATCTTTGTACTATATTTTTTATACATGGTGGTTCATTTATGTGCCCACTCTGGATAATTTCATGAAAGATTTTTGACCCGGAAACCCTTAGACAGGTCGATTTTGTTTTTAAAGGGGACATGTTTTTATCCTAAATGTTTAGATGAAGGGTCATCGGCTTAAGCAGAGTAACAGCTCTTTAAAGAATTTTGAATGGCACGTGGCTCAAGTGAGATATCGTTTTAAAGGTATTTTAATTCTTTTTTAAACGCGTCAAAAACTTTTCATTCTGTTTTAAAATTGAAAAAATATGTTTTAAATTATGTTTAAATAAATCGAATAAAGAAATAATATACGACATACTTCTCGAAGAATTAAACTATACAGAAGAGGCTTATTATCAATGTGTTAATAAGAATAGAATGTCCAGAATAACTGCAAGAATTTTTAATGAAAATCTTGATAAAAATGTTTACCATTCTAACGTGTCAAAGAAAATATCATAATTTATGGAAACTGGATCCATTGCTAAAAATAAAACATGCAAGGCGACTTAATATTACTAACAAGGCTGCACAGGTTGTAATATAAAGACAGATTGGAGTGGAGTACCAAATTAGAGGAAACTTCAGAAATTTCACGTACTAGTATTCAAAATTTTTTAAAAAGCATTAGTTTTATTTTTATAAGAATCACTTTGTGCAAGAGCTCAATGAAGATGATCCATAATGTGGATCCCCGGAAATGCTTTAGAATGTTCAGGAAAATTTTGAACAAAGATTTTATTATTGTAAATTAATCACAGCTCGAACACTGAAATTTTACAGCTTATTTTTTGTATTCATTTTACCAATAGGTTTTTTACATTAATTTTAAAGCAATATGAAATTTTTTTGGAAAGTCTGTAGAGAATTAAAACACCTTAAAAATGATGAGTTACTTGAACCTCGTATCATTTGAGAATCTTGCAGAGGTTGACATCTCCTTCGGGGGATGACCCTATATCCATGAATCTAGGTTTAAAAATGTCTCTTTTAAAAGCAAAATCGATGAGCAACAACAGTATATTGTGTTCTTTATAGTTTTAAAATAATTATAAAAACTTAATATTATCGTTTACATTTTACAAATAAAATTAAAAATAATTATAAAACTTTTTGATTTACAAAAATCCAGAGTTTTAAAATAAAAGTTCCTTTGCAATGAGAAAGAAATTTATTAATGTATAATTATTTAAGTCATAGTATTAACACTTTCTGTTAGCATTTGTAGAAATCTGCTACTACGGCGATTCGGTAATTTTCTCTGCTGAAGCAGTCTTAGAATCATTGAGTTTTATTGTTATAATGCAACTTGCATAAAACAAAGATTTACCATGAAATGGTCCTTAACACCAATGTTTTAGAAGAATTGAATGTATAAGAGTTTGTTTGCCTTAAATTTGTTTAATTTAAAAAACAAAGTAACTAAAGTTGTCTAATGATTTATAGTATGTAGACATTTATTAGCTGCTGAAACCATCTTTATCTATTTAAGTACGATTTTCTTTTAACAGAATAATACAATACAATGCCATAAAAAATATAACTTGTTTAAAAAAAAACAAGTCTTGCTTGTCAATCTATTTATTTAAAACATAAAAGATTTTTAATATTGATATGGTCACTATAAGATGTTGTTAGGTTAGCTAATTACTTAATAACTGAAGACAGAAGGACCCTCCAGTAAGGACTGAATAAATTAACCGACTTGGTATTACATGAATCTCAAAACTTTTTACGGTAGAAAAACTGAGTTGCGAGACATGGTTTTTTCTACAAATTGTGTTTTAATGGCATCTCATTTCTTTTTGTAGATATTCCTTATACGTATACAGGTACACTGATTCATTTACTGCAAAGGAGAAAAGGATGGTACGGCCGTGCTGCTTTTTTGCTCGACAGATTTGCCTTCTCCTGTTAATGATTTAGGGAATAGAAGCCGTGTGTATTTATATTGGTTAAAAGAATTGTTTACACTTACATAATAAAAATATTGTTGACCAAACATTTTACGAAACAAACCTCTATCTTTAGACAAATCTTTTAAGTAAGTGAATTATTCTGTAGGCTTTAAAATACGTTTTTTAAATTTATATTTAAACTATTAATTTATTGTCACAAAGATTGTTTTACCCATAAACACACTTCGCCGCCGTCAATACCAACGAATCAGTTATTAAAGATCCACCGCAACGCACTGATTTACCGTTAACATCGGTAACAATTGCTACCTAAAAAAAATTTAAATTGATTGAAAATCAGACTTCAGTCATCCAGAATTAATTTTTTTTTATCAATAACAAGACTTTTAGGGCCAATATCAGTAGAAAACGTAAATTTTCTGGAAATGGATCTTATTAATTCGTTAAAGTGGGATTTTCAACGTTTTCTCTATCATTGTTGACAGTACAATAACTAAACCAGAATATGACAAAAAACTTATTATTAGACAAGAAAAGTGTTTCTTATCTTATTGTACGACACGACATTTTCTTCGACACAATTGGACCCGTTTGTGGTTATAGGTACGATATTAAAGTACATAACTTTGGCAAGCTTTGAGCCATCTCACGTTTTTTTTTAAATTCTGGTTCACTCCAAACTCGTCAACATATGAGATAGTAATATGAAAATGTTAAAGTTATGTGAACATTTTGTTTTTAATTGTAAGTAAAAAATTATACGCAATGTCAACATCAAAATTAATGAGCGGCTTTCAAGAAATACAGTTAGATATGTTTTGACAGAAAAGTATTTCCAAAGGTACGAAATTGTGTACAAATTTTCATGTTTCCAATATGTATAAAGAGATTTATGCTGATGATTCTCGGTGAATATGTGAAATGGTATTAAAAAAAACAACAGGGTAAAAAAGCTTAAAAAGTAACAAACATTTTTCACTTGGTCAAAATCATCAGGCAAACTTTGGTAATTGGATTCAATTGTTTAGCTGTAAAAGCCGGTCCTGGCATATATGTTTCGTTTTTAGTAGTTTAATAAACAAATATTAAGCTGATAAGAGAATTTTTGAATGGTATAAAATTCCTGGTTTCGTTCAAAACGGCGATTCTTCGTTGGTAATAATTATGGTTTTAATTTAATATATATGTTGAATGGGTCACTGCATAGCTTTATAAACAGCCAAATAGTGTCAAAAACGGCACGTCTGGCTGTGCATAGAGAAGTGGAGCAGAAATGACCTGCGAATTCTAACGGGACTGCTTACAGGACACTGTCGTCTAAGATACCACCTCGGAAGGATAGGTCTGAACCAACAAACGGACTGTCGGTTTTGCTGCATGGAAGACGAAACTGCTGAACATATACTATGTTTATGCCCCAGCCTGGGAAGAATAAGGTTTAACATTTTTGGTTACACCAACCTAGAACCTACCGATTTAAAAAAAATCTCACCCTAAACAACCATGAACTTCGTGAGAAGGGCTGGATTGTGCGGTGAACTGTAACCTCTAGGGTCGAGCCACAGTAGACCTACTAAAGGTCGCAGTGGAGGGGCGACCACGCCCCACTCACATAATACCTAACCTAACCTTTCTATTTTTAAGAATTCGGTAAAATTGTAATTTTGGATTTTAAACTGGTGTAATGTCACAATTAACAACACATTACATAACACTAGCATTTGAAGTGAACCAGAATTTAAAATACGAAAAAAAACGAGAAGGTGCAAAGTTTACGCGCCGCCATGTATGATACTTTATTGTTTGTATCACATATATTTACTTACCATATAGGGCAGAGAATGAGGCTTTACTTCTATTCCATCAATAATTTTAAGACGTTGACCTTTATTATTTTTTTCTTTTGTTTTTAAAGTTTTTGTACTAATCTGAAATGATAATTTTCTTGTTATTTGAAAGTAAATTAAATAAACAGTTTATTAATACCATTGATACATAGGTACTTCAAAATATTATCAATAATTTAACAAATACTAAAGGTTGGTATAAATAAAAAAAGGTGTTTTACTTCAATACAATATTAAAACTGATAAAAGCTAATACATCTAAAAATGTTTACTTTTAAAAATATTTATCTAAAAATTGAAAAATCAGGTTTAAAGTATATCAAAGCTGAGTCAGTCGAAAACAATTTTTCTCACCTTATGTGATATTCAAATTTATTTTATTTATAAATAATTAATCGGGTAAAAAGTGAAATTATTTAATTATTACCACACAACAAACATTTGATCTTACTATTTGTTTTAAGTTTTGCGTTTATCTCTTTAACATTATGAAAACAGGTTAAAAACGTACTAACATTATTTTTATTTAATAAAAACATTTATAGCTATCAAAAAATAAAAATAGTTTTAATAATTTTAATAAACGGATAAAACATCTTTTCTAGAATGAAATGGTACGTGGACATTTTTAACAATATATTTAATAAATAGGTACTAAATATTTATCTAGTAAGCAGTATAAAAATAATAATAATGATAACCAATTTTAATACTTAATATACAAATGAATTAAGACAAGTACAAGGCAAAGGAGATACAATGCTTGTTTTCTGATTGAATAATCTTAGACATTAAAGTAACTTCTTTTTCTTCCAGTGCCTGTCCGTCACCGGACGTTACGTTGGCGATCATTCTGGCAATAATTATTTTATCAACAGCGGCCCTAAATAGACCCGTGGTGGAGGTTGCAAACCAAGTTCTCAGGTTTTTAAGCTATGAGATCCTCCTTCTGCCTGGTCCCCTCTTTCCAAGCACCTTTCCCTGTAGGATAAGCTGTAGCAGACCGTATCTTTCGCTGTTTCTCATGATGTGTCCTAAGTATTCCAATTTCCGACTTTTGACTGTACTCATGATCTCCATCTCCTTGTTTAAAATGTCGAGTACTCTTTTGTATGTAACATTAAAGTAACATTGATTATTAAACATTATTGCTAAATACTCATGGACAATAAATAATATTTAACCAGCTACATTCATAACTATGAGAAAAGTAAAACTTACCAAACTGATAAAACTGAATAGTAAAATTAAAAAAATGCTGTACTTTTTGTACATCTTATTAATTTAATAATTTTGTCTATTTTTTATAAATAAGAAACTACTTGTATCTAAGATGCTTTGCATTAAGTACCTAAATGTACAATTTTATCTTATCTGCTGATATAATTGTGTTAATGTTTGGATGTTAAGTAATAACAAAAAATATTGTCAATTAAATTTAAAAAGTTGTTTGGTTCAGCAAATAAGCAATTATAAAGAAGATTTCTCAAATAGCTACAATATTATTTGTGATTCATTAGTAACAGTAAAGCTTCATGGATTTATTAACATTGACATAATGCACCAAAAAAAATTCAATGAGCTGTTTGGGAAATCTCTTCAATATATATATTTAAATAGTATTATTACGATTACATTAGTTGGATTATTAATTTAAAACTTGTCATCATGAACCATATTTTTCCGTATCCAGTCATTGAAGGAAGTGACGCGAGAGAAAACTGCTGGCCAACCAACTTCACATCCAAAAACAATTCCAAAAGAAACAACACCAACCTAAAAAACGTTATTGTAAAAATAATTACTAAAAAATGAATAATTTCTTAAAAAAATGTAGGTACTAGGTTGGGTTAGGTTAGGTATCATATGAGTGGGGCGTAGGTCGCCCCTCCACTGCGACCTTTAGTAGGTCTATTGTGGCTCACCCCTAGAGGTTACAGTTCCCCGCACAATCCAGTCCTTCTCACAAAGTTTATGGTTTTATGGGGTGAGATTTAATTAAAATTGGTAGGTTCTAGGTTGGTATAACCAAATATCTTAAACCTTATTCTTTTTAGGCCGGGGCATGAGCATAGTATTTGTTCAGCAGTTTCGTCTTCCACGCAGCAAAACCGACAGTCCGTTTGTTGGTTCAGACCTATCCTTCCGAGGTGGTATTTTAGACGGCAGTGTCCTGTAAGCAGTGCCGTTAGAATTCGCAGGTCATTCCTGCTTCATTCTAGGATCTGCCAACCCTTTTATATCGGACCAGTACGTGAATATTTTCCTCTCCACCCAGTCCGAAATAATTGTTTTTGCGGCACTTGTAGTGACTCCAAAAACCGGTTCTGGTACAGTGAACGCAGATTCGGCCCCCTGTTTTGCAAGGTTGTCGGATTTTTCGTTTCCCTCCAACCCCTGGTGCCCAGGTACCCACAGCAGGGTCCTTTTGTTGTTCGCACCAAAGTACTCCATGTATTTGATGCAATTCCATACAAGTTTAGGATTTATCTTGCTGAAGCTTAGTGCTTTTAAAGCAGCCTGGATTTCTGATATTATACTAATGTTTTTGTTTGCTAGAGGTCTGTTAGTCAGCTCTCTTGCATACAATTCGATAGTGAAGACTTTAGCCTGAAAGATTGTAGCATACCTGCCAAGACTGGTAGATATTTCAATCTTAGGTTTCCTGCTAAAAACACCGGCCCCAACTCCATCTGAGGTTTTTGAGCCATCTGTGTACATTACGTATTCAGTCTCTGAGAACAGGATTTCTCCTCCTCTTCGAAGCTTTAAACGACTTTTCTACGTGTATTTTTGTGGCTAGCATGTCAGAAACCATCCCGAGAATTATGTAGGTACTAAATTAACAAATGTTTTTTTAATTTTCCAGACACACATACGTACTTATAGTCACGCGTTTTTCCTGTAGGAGTAGGAAGAGACCACTTCTTCCCACTTACTACGGTTCTTCTCAAATCTTTCGCTTCTTTTACTTCCATCAGCGCTTTCATATATGCTCGTTGGTTGCCGGTACTCTTGACCTGCCCTCTCTTCAACACAATTTCAATCTGAATAAGATACGTTCACTGAGGCTGACTTGTCCATTCACACTCGCCTTATAGATCTGTTTCGTCAATCTTCTTTTATCTAACCTCTCTACGTGCCCAAACCATCTAAGCATTTCTTTATCCATCTTTGTGACCACATCTTCTTTCATTCCACAGCGTTCCCTTATTACCCTTTTCCTCACTTTATCCGTCACTCCAGCTATACTTCCCAGATTATTTATCTCCGCAGCATTGATCTTACTTTTATGTTTCTGCCAATTTCAACATTCACTACTGTACCATAGTGTAGAGACCAGCACTTCCCCATGCACATCCAGTCGTTCTGGCTGCTTATAAAGTTATGCAGTGCCCCATTTAATTATTTTTCGGCAAACACATTTTGCTTAATATCACAGCCATACTTTTCGTTTTCTGTAAACTTTAAAACCAAGTATACTCCTTCAATCAGCACCTCGCAGTTTGTATGATTTCTTTATTGCCAAAAACCATTAATTTTGTCTAAATTTACTTTTATCCCTTTGATTTTTAGAGTCATTTGAAGATCAAATCATCCATTCTCAATACATCTTTCAAATATTTTAAACAACCGTCAATGAATAGGTCAAACAGCCATAGCGAAGCCACACATCCAGGGGTACATTTAAACATCAGAAGTTTTTAATTTTAAAATAAGCATTTTAATTTTCAACATTTATTATTAATTTAGTTTTAAGCTAGACGGTCGATGATAATGAGTTGTTTCTGTCAATTTTTTAATATTACTTTTTTTTATTCTTAGAACGGTTTTTAGCATATTATTTTTGGTAATTTATTTTGTTCGGGAGATATTGCTAATCGTAAATTTTTAAATTGGATCTTACTTGTACTCCTTCAATAACAAGTGGACCACCGGAATCGCCGTTACAAGTCGATTTTCCTCCAATTCCGGAAGCGCAAATATGCCTGTCGTTAATGACACCTAAATAAACAACATTACACCAAAATGTTGTAATAATTGGAATTGTCACTTCTTTGAGTACTCGGGAAACGCCACTTAAACCATCTGACGTTCTTCCCCAACCACTAACGATGGCATTTTTTTCATTGTAATCGTCATTTGAACCATTTGGTGGCAGTTTAACTATGTTGATATTTTCTAAAGATATTTTTTGTTAGGTACAATTTTATAAAATATTTTTATAATTCTTATCAGTAAAACTGTACATTATCTTTTGTTTTTATCCCAATAAGTACATAAAGTAAAGTAAGTAAAGTTGTATGAGTGCTGTTGGCGGGATTCGGTAAAAACCCCCTCATAGTTTTATTATTATTATTGTATGGTAATTTAAAGGCAGTTAGTTTAGGATAGGTATGTCCATAACGGCGTACCACACCTTACACCGCACATAGCATCTATTTATTAAAAAAAACTGTTCCGAGTCCATCCGGCCGTTCTATCCATTTCTCACCCAAACGCGCTTATAAAGTAGTATTTTTTAATGTTCATCCCCCTCCCCCATCCAAAACAAAACAGTTATTAAACTGAAAACCCCACACTCACATAACACTCATACATACCACACATACACAAGGAGTAAGACTGTCTCCTATCAAGAGACAATAGCCCACAAAACACACTCAAAAGTTTTTTAGTGGGTAACGTTAAACTGGGACATGTCGGTGACGGTTTACGCATGTTTCATCGATTACGAAAAATCCTTTAATTGAACATTCTTAGAGAAATAGGACTGGAACAACGAGACCTCAGAATAATAGCTAACCTTTACTAGAACCAAAGTGCTCACATAAGAATCGATAACACCGCATCCGACGAGATCAAAATCCTGAGAGGCGTTCGTCAAGGATGCATTTTATCACCAATGTTATTCAATTTGTATTCCGACAGGATATTTCAAGAGGCGTTGGATGAATGTGACGAAGGGATATCTGTTAATGGGATTAATATCAACAATCTGAGGTATGCGGATGACACGGTTCTTGTTACCGAATACCTGGAAGGACTGCAGGAACTGGTAAGCCGCGTGACGGCTGCAAGCTCAGAGGCCGGACTTAGCCTAAACGTGAGAAAGACAAAGTGGCTAGCAGTTAGCAAATCAAACATCGTGGACGGACACCTGGCAATAAACGGTCAACGAATCTAGCAAGTAGAAACTTTTAAATACCTTGGGTGTCAACTAAATGAGAAAGCTTGCCTCTGCGCGTCCGAATGCTTCATTGTTACGTGTTCAGAATACTGTTTTATGATATGGAAGCTTGGATTTTGACAGATGTGATGTGCAAAAAATTGTAGGCCTTTGAAATGTGGACGTAAAGAAGGCTATTAAGAATCTTCTGGGTAGAAAGAGTGCGTAACACCGAGGTACTTCAACGCCTCGACAAGTAGCTGGAAGTTCTGTTTACACTAAATAAGCGCAAACTGGAGTATTTTGGTCACATCTTAAGGAATGACAAGCATCGAGTTTTAAAGCTTATTATAGAAGGAAAGATCGAAGGACGAAGAGGCCCGGGTAGAAGAAAGATATCCTGGCCAAAAACTTAAGACAATGGTATGGACTGAGCACTACCACATTGTTCCGCCGAGCTGTAGACAAAGTTTAGATAGCGCTGATGATTGTCAATGTCCGAGGAGGACAGGGCACCTAAAGAAGAAGAAGAACGTTGAACGAGCGTTCAATGAGTCCCACACTATTCAGCGCCGAAACGCGCTCTTCTCAGAGCAGTCAAAGCGCTGAGTGTCTATAAAAGATTTTCCTCTTGTAAAACAAAAAAAAAACATTTCAATCAGTACTTTCAAGCTATTTAATTATTATTAACAACTTTAATGCTGCGGAGCAGCACACGGGTCACTATTTATACCTTAATATGGACCCTGCCATGCACAAAGCTTTGCTGTCGAGCAACAAAGATAAAGACATAGGTTATTAATTTTGTTGTGTCCAACATGCATAACGCGCCATGTGCGAGGGTCGGTGCGAAGACACAAAAAGCCCAAGAGGCTGAGTTGTAGCTGGCAATAGAACCAGCATCCGAGAAAAAAAAAGTGCGGTGAGTGGTGTGGTGCGTCGTTATAGCCACCAACTAAGTCACCCTAGTTACCATATTCTGTTTTGTTGCTATAAAAAACGACACATGAGGTGTGTAATTAAAAATACTTATGTATTATTTTATGATATAACTACAGTTATATCCTTACCGTCCAACTCGACTTCTGACGGTAAAATAACCAGAGCAATATCATTCTTGAGATGCAGTCGATCCCATTTGGGATGAATTATTACATGACTTGTTCGAATTCTTACTTGACTTGGTTCCTTTTGTCGTATTTTGTGTGCACCAAGAATCACTAAAACTGAACCCGCAAGGCTAAAATTGAAATTTCACAGTTTTGTTTAAAAAATAATTTTTATTAATAGTTATTAACAGCGTCTCAACCACTTTTAATAACGAAAAATTAATAAATATTTCATGTGGTAAATATTAATTTTAGCTTTTCTATAATTATTTAAGCAAATATTCATAAATAATTTAAATAAAACTAAATTTATTTAAGTACTAACCGATCAACACAATGGGCAGCTGTTAGTACAGTTCTTTTCGAAATAAGCGATCCTCCGCAAAATGAAGCTCCTTTTTTTACTGGAATTATAAGGCCTACCTGAAAAAATATTTAAATTCAGTTTTTCATAATAAGCAGTTTATGTAAATATGGGCAAATGTAGTAAATCCTTGAATTTAAGAGTAGGTAGTTAGATATTTATATTTATTCTCGTATTTTATTTTAAATAGTGAGTGATTATTTTTAGTCAAAATAGATCATAAAATCCAGTTCAAATTTTGATGTTAGGGTTTGTCCCTGTTATAATATTGACTTAGTTAAAGATTATGATTAATACTGAATATTTTAATTGAACCTAACAATCAAGAAATAAAAATTATTTTTTTTTAAATATCATCTTTTCTACGAAGAGTGGCTTCCATAATAAATAAGAAATAAAATAATTTCAAGTGTCATTCTCTACGAAAATTGGCTTTTATCAAGCTTTTTTGTATTTTTGTTATTGCGGATCTAAACAACTTGGAACTATCTATTGGAATATTTAAACAAGAGATAAGCTGTCGACATTGTCCATGTATGGTGTGAGCGGTAGTTTGATACGAAAACGCAATCACTTTACGATGATTCCACTGCTTGTGTCAGGATAAACGGAGCTTACACAGACTGGTTTAACAAAGAAAACGGTATAAGACAGGGATGCGTGGCTTCGCCATGGCAGTTTACCTTATACATAAACCGTTGTTTATAAAAGATTTGAAAAAGAGTACGTATGAATTGAGAATGAATGATTTGATCGTCAAATGCCTCCTTTACGCCGATGATCAGGTAATATTAGCATCATCTGAAAAGGAGATGCAGGTAAAACGAAAGTAATGGTTTTTGAAAGAGAAGAAAGCATGACAACCTGCGAGGTGCTGATTAAAGGAGAAGTAGAACCAGTGAATAGGTTTGTATCCTTGAGCTCAAGTTTACGAAAGACGGAAAGTATGACTGTAACATTGAGCGAGAGGTGGTGGCAGAAAACAAATTAATGGGGCACTGCATAACTTTATGAGCAGCCAGAACGTGTCAAAAAGGCACGACTGGCTGTGCATAGAGGAGTATAAAAGTAAGACTAATGCTGCGGAGTTGAGTAGTCTGAGTTGTATAGCCGGAGTGACTTTGATGGATAAAGTGAAGAATGGTGAGATAAGGGAACACTTTGGTGTGAAAGAAGATGTGGTAACAAAGATAGGTGAAGGAATGCTTAGATGGTTTGGACACGTAAAGAGGATAGATGAAAGAAATTTGATGAAATAAATTTACAAGGCGAGTGTGAATGGGCAAGTCGGTGGAGGTCGACTTAGGCGAACGTATCTTGATCAGATCCAAATTGTTTTTAAGAAAGGCCAGGTCAAGAGGGTCAGCAACCAACGAGCATGTATGAAAGTGCTGATGAAAGTAGAAGAAGTGTGTAAGAATCGCAGCAAGTAAAAGGAAGTGGTCTCTGCCTACCACTACGGGAAAAAGGCGTGACTATATGTATGTAGGTATTTATAAGCTGTCTATCTGTTCTTCTTTTGCTCATGTTTTTAAAAAAAAATATTATGCAGACTTACATATTTTGCTCGTCTTATTTCCATGATCAAACTACCTAATGCAACTGTTTTCTTTTTTTACAATCTTATTTACTTGTTATTTGCCAACCTTCTAATAGACCGTCGGATTTCAATAGAAGTTCAGCCACGATTTTATCCCTTATGCCTTTGAGAGTAAAATATGTGAATATTGTGGGGATTCCTGGCGGTATCAGCGTGAAAATTGAATTTTCTTTTGTAAATAAAATGAATCAATAGAGAAGTATTAATTCTATGTATAAAAATGTAGGCATAAGGGCTACTGGTGCCCTAAACATGTAAAGTTATTAGGTCATAATTAACACCCTTAGGGAACCAGTAGCCCTTATACCTAATTTTTTGTAAATAGAATTAATACTCCTCTATCGGTTTATAAAAAGGCATAAGGGAGAATATCGTCGCACGGCACAAATTTTTTATTACAAGTAAAATTCGATTTTCAGAAAAGCGCATCCTGGTTCAACTCTAAATATCCCTCTTTTTCGCTTATCTCATATGAGATTTTCAGTGCACAAAAAGGCATAGAGGATAAAATCGTGGTTGAACTTCGTATTGAAATCCGACGGTCTATAAATGTATACATTTCAATTGCTTTTTATTGATCAAAAATCTTTTTCTTTAATTGTCCAGATTTTAACTTCATAAACTCGTAGTACTAAGAAAACCAGATATTTTATTGAATACAAAGTGTGCTTGTCTGATTCTTATATATAATTTAAAAAATTGTGTACATATAAATTTGTAAAGACGTACTTGATATGGTCTAGAATGAGGTGCGGACTCTATTCCTCCCACAATTCTAGAATTAGTTACATTGTCTCTAACAGGTACTCCAGATGGACTTGGAAGTTCATTGGGAAAAACTCTGTTCCAATTTATTTTGCTCTAAAAATCAACATTTTATATTACGGCGTGATATTATAAACACAGTTTTTTATTTTTAAATTTTGTTTTATTAGAGAAACTAGTATTAAAATAATAAAATTAGAGTTACAGAGTGAATAAATTTTATTAAAAACATTTAGATGTTGTGAAAATGACTTGCTTCATAACGGGTTTGCATGCGATGGAAATATACATACATACATACATAAAGTCACGCCTTTTTCCCATAGGGGTAGGCAGAGACCACTTCCTTCCACTTGCTACGGTTCGTACACACATCTTTTGCTTCCTCTACTTTCATCAGTGCTCTCATACAAACTCTTCGGTACTCTTGACCTGGCCTTTCTTCAAAACAATGTTGATCTGATCAAGATATGTTCTTCGAGGTCGACCTCTACCGATTTGCCCATTCACACTCGCCTTATAAATTTGTTTCGTCAATCTTCTTTCATCCATCCTTTCTACGTGGCCAAACCATCTAAGTATTCCTTTACCTATCTTTGTGACCACATCTTCTTTTACACCACAGCGTTTTCTTATCTCACTATTCTTAACTTTATCCAACCGAGTCACTCCGGCTATACTTCTCAGACTACTCATCTCCGCAGCATTAATCCTATTTTCATGCTTCTTCTGCCAAACCCAACATTCACTACCATACATAAGTGTAGGAACCAACACACCTCTATGCACCGCCAGACGTTCCTTTTTTGACACTTTCTGGCTATTCATAAAGCTATGCAGTGCCCCATTCATTTGTTTTCCTGCCAACACCCTTCGCTCAATGTCACTGTCATACTTTCCATCTCTAGTAAATTTTAAACCCAAGTACACAAATTCATTAACTTGTTCCACTCTTTCTCCCTCAATCGAAACCCCACAGTTTGTCATGCTTTCTTCTCTTGATGGAAATATGATTGGTCTTATAGTATCAATAGGTCTATTGTACATCAATATTTAGTGATAAAAATAAACTAGGAATTTAACCTAAAACAATTGAACATACAAACAAAAATTTGTATTTTTATTTATTTATAACATCAACCACATAAAAAAGGCAAAAAATCGACGATCTGTATTATTAAAAGATGCACTTGTTGTACTGTTTAACACTAACAGTCTGTTAATGTACGTAAGATCATTAGATTAATGATAAAACAAATGAGGTTAGGTAAATAATATCTATATGTCTTAAAGGCCATGGTCCTAGGTCATACGATACAAACAAAAACGATAAATGTAAGGTGTTAATAATGAGCAAATATTTTTTTATTGTTTATTTATTATTTTAAAAATAATAAGTGCTGCGTATTTTTTAACTATAAAAAAAACACTTTGGAACAAATATTTTCCCCTGTTAGTAGGCCATTTCCATTGAATTACAATAAAAAACAATAAACAAGAAAAAGTCCAATTACGTCATTGTCAGAAATGTGAGAATTTGCAATTATGTATTTAAATTTTGATTATTTGTATTTGACATGATACACATTTCAGATTGGTTGTTAATATTTTGAAACCACAAAGAAAATTATTACAATGGAACAATAAGCAGTTGCGATTATTATGTGAATATTTACTAAAAATGTAACTCAACATTTATACAATTATTGATGATATATTTATTAGAAATTTAAAAATATTTGCACGTTACAACTATTTATGAGCTTTTCATTAAATCGGTTAACTTGGGAGTTAAAATACTGCTGTATGTACAAGGAGGAAGAAAAATTAAAAAACTATAACCAAGTACAATAAAAATTGATTATATTTTAAGTATTTGTCTGCTTCTTTAAAAGCTAAATTTTAAAGTGGAGAAAAGATAATGGATGTGACAACAAAAGAGGAATTTATATACACTCAAAACATCAAAAGAGTTTAAGAAACAAATAGTTTTTTCCTCCTATATACATACATCCATTTTAATTGGATTTTAAAAAGTGAAATACCGTTATGATACCTGATTAGCCAGCAATAAATTTAACTTCATTTTCGTATAATTTGATTTCCCTTTGACGATAAAATCAAACAAAAGTTAAAAAGTGCACTAATTTTATTGAAATTATTAACATGCCAATGAATGTATTACACATGAAAATCTAAACAAAAATATTTTTTATAATCTTTATTTCCTGCAGCAGTATTTATTACAGTTTGACTTCGACTTGGCATAGGTACTTAAGTTAAATTTATCAATTTCATTTTGAGGTATTAAGGTCCATTCTTGAGTAAGAAGATGATGAAGACCTTGGCGTGTATGAACATTATGCAAATAGGGAGCATATTCCATACATGCTTGATGAGGTCTAGCGACTATGCTAGCCACAACAGTAATATTCTTATTATCAAACTAATCTTTTATAGTTTCCGAAGTATGTGGCCTTACATTATTCTGCATGTAACTTAAATCAGGGACTGGAGCAGTGGCAAATAAAAAAACGGGTTATAATATATGGTCAATATATTGCTACTGGTCCAAAGTGCCTTTCACAAAAACGAAAACAGTTCGATGGTGAAAAATTATTCCAGCCCACATCATGACTTGTAGATCACCACATGGACGAACACCCTATGCATGTCAGAGTCTCTCTTGCCCCTAGAATCAAGGTAGAGACAAAACCTTAAATATTTTTTTCGTCGACCTCTACAAAAAACGACATTTTTCTTCGACATCTACAAAAAATGACATTTTACGTACTAGGCAAGTATTTTTCGTCCGCAAATACTTTTTTTGTCCGCTGTGGTTGTTATGATACAGCACAGTACGAGAGCGGCGATTGGGTTATTTTCGTAAATCCACGATTTAATAAAAACGCAGGCGCCTGTGACAATAACTGACTAATGTCTCGCCTGCTTGCTAGCCTCGGCTATCAATTTGCAGACTCGACTATAATATACAGTTTTTCGTCGTTGCTACATAAATAACTATTGCAGTCATGCAATCCACTTGCAGAAATAAAGTTTTAAAAAAATGTCTATTTACAAATAAATAAATACGCCTAAAACTATTAAAAATTATATATTTTGTTGAGAATCTTTTTAAAAAAAAATGGTGTACTTTTTTTAGCAATAAGCGATTTTCTTATAGATACATGAATGTTTATGTTATTTGGTTTTCTGTTGCAATAAAAAAGCAGATTGGTATTATTGGTAAGGCTTTTGTTACTTTTGGTCACATAATAAAAAAAATTTAATTTAGGTACGTAAAAATTACATGCAGCAAATAATATATGGAGTAGGCCAGGGAAAACAGCCCATCTCGATATTTGACAGTATTCATTAAAATTTAAGGAAATGCTAAAACACGTCAATTTTTTTCACATTTTTACGATACAGATATCTGTCATTTGTTAACCCCCTCCCTTCCACTTCTCCAACCCCTTAATATAAAATAGGGAATGTACCATGTGTGGCACATTATTAGAAAGGCATTTAAATGGCAAGGCAATAGTAAGACCAACTATGACATACACGGCAGAAACTCGACCAGACACATCGAGAACTAAACAACTTCTAGAGACAACCGAAATGAGAGTACTTCGTAGAATAACTGGAAAGACAATCTTGGACAGAGAAAGAAGCGAGAATATAAGAAGGACATGCAAGGTAGAAAACATCAATGAGTGGGTTCTCGGCAGAAAGAGGGAGTTGAATGAGCACATCAGTAGAATGGACAACGAAAGAATAGTCAGAAAAGCACGCGACAAATCACCAATGGGTCGCAGGAGTTTAGGACGACCCCGAAAACGATGGAGCGACAACTTAGCAGTGCAATAGGCAGAGGGACGATGAAAAGAAACAGGCGATCTGCCTAGATTAAAGAAGGAAGAAGAAAAAGAAGAAGCATTTAAATGGAGTACCCAGGCATAAGATCATCCATGATTTTTTTTATAAATACACCGTCTTTGCAAAAAAGTCTTAATTAATTTGAAGTGCAACATTTCTTAAAAATAAAACGCAACTCCTGTTTTGATAATGTATCAATATTTCTGTCACGTCAAAAATAAATTAAAACTAGTTTGAAAAAATTAGTAATTTTATACTAAGAAAGTTTGTTTAACATTGATGTTACGTCCCTGATCTATTATATTTTTTAAGTGTGAATGAATTTAAAAATGTGCCACTAATTTATTATATTTCACAATTACATTAAATTTTAAGAAACTTTAAAATGAGACCAAAATAGGTTTATTTGTGTGTAAATAATTATTACTATATATATTTACCTGTGCCATTGCAAGAATCATCATAAAAAAGCCGAAGAAAATGTTCATTTTTTGGCACAGAAAGCACTGTATTAATTGTCACTAAATTCTTGGCTCTTATATAGACCAAATAACGTCGATGTAATATTTTTTAAAATTTCATTGTTATTTAATTCTAAACGATTGTGTAGCAGTATAGATGCAATAGGTAACCACAAATCAATCAAATTTTACGCAGTGAACTGGTAATTTACCTAGCCCTATTTGTTTCGATATATTTACTGCAATTTCAATTATATAATTTGATAAGATTGTTCTACATACATGTTATTTTTTAAAAAACTATGGATTAAATAGGGTATATTTGAATTAAATTGCTAAAAGGAAAGTAAACATAAAATTTGCTTTTTTCCGGGGTGGATAGCGGGTTTAGGACGAAAGAAAACTTCTCGCTCTTCTTAAATCGCCGACGTTTCGATCTTTATTTTAGAGCTTTTTAATTCGTGGAAGTCTTAAATGTAATGTAAAATTTCTGATATCGTATCCATCACAGTATCGGGGCCAACGTGTTTACAGTTAACTTTAAGCAAAAAGATTAATCACATAAGACCAATATCTATTTTGATCCATATCACCCGAACACGCATTTGAATGCAATGTACGATACATCGTTGGATTCAGGATAAAAAGTTATTCCGAATAGTGCAAAAAAAATCCAGGTCCGTGTTTAAAAAAAATAAGTTGAGGGTGGTCTGGAGAAAACGAAACGTTGGATGCGAAATATGAAAACGTCAAACCAAAGAGAATTCACTATCAAATATCAAAACCTTTTAAAATATTTTTTGGTAGTTCTGAAAATAAATGAAGGATAACCAAAAAACCAAAATGATCAAATTTTGTTTTTTCGTCGTATCTCAAGAACCGGCCCTGATATTTTCAATTAGTTTTTACCGCTAGATGATGCTTCTTAATACGCAACTTTTTCTCCATTTAACCGACCTTTTAACTAGTATGGTTTGGAAGTTACCAATACAATCCCATTAAAAAAGTGGCCACCCTGTATATATATATATATATATATTATAATGATTTGAATGAAGTATTTATAAAACTACATACGCTACTGTTTGCATTTGAATATTATTCTTAATTTAATATGTAATCTGTACATTACCGGGTGCTTCAATAGCCTGTACATCTTGTGTAGTTGGTGCAATAGCTACAGTAAATATAATGTTTTTAATATTTTTTAAAAAACAAGTGGACTACACAAATAGACGTCACGTTGCTAAGTATTTCTATGGTTTATACGTATCCAGTAACTGGCAGAGAAAACAGACGGACGCTCTATTCGATTCAGCGCTGAAGAACAGTTACTAGATACGTATAAATCTGCCTTAACGCTACGTCAAGGCTATGGTAGAAGGCATATTATAGAAATTTAACAATTGCTATATATATATGAATTATCCCTTGTACTAGGTATATCGTATAGACTATATAGAATATAGTATACAATACAGGATGGCCAACCGAAAACGAAACAGAGCCATTTGCAGGAACTTCGTCATCATTTTAGAAAAACGCTCAGACCCGTCGATTTTTGGTTAAAGGAGGACACTCTTTTCCAGTATTTTTGACTCCAGTACTTTTAACCCCAAGCGAGGGTAAGAATTACCCCAAAATTTTTAAATGGCATTGGGGGTCGAATAAGATGTCTTTTAAAAGCTCTCTTAATTCTCTATACAATAGTTTTTAAATTTTAAAATTTCGCCCATTACTTATTGACAAATTAGATTTTAAATGTGAAACTTTATTTCAAAATAATCCACGATATGACGAAGATCATTTTTATTTTCAACAGGACGGTGCTCCTCCGAACTATGCGGCGAATGTTCGTCAGTATTTAGACCAACGTTTTCCATGGCATTGGATTAAACGAAGAGGCAACATTAAATGGTCTCCACGTTCGCCAGATTTATCACCACTCAATTTATTTTTGTGAAGACATCTGAAAAGTAAAATATATAAAACACAACCAGCGTCAAAGAATCTTTGACGAGTGCCGTCGAATTACTCCGGAAATTCTTCGGAATGTGCGTGAACGTTTTGAACAAAATCTTTATTAATGCATGGAAGCGGGCAGTCATCAGTTTGAACATTAAATCAATTAAGTAGTAAGTAAGCAACTAAAATAGAATAAAATAGAATTTTAACTCTAATTTTTTTTAAAGTATTGGGAGGAAATGTAAAATTTAAAGACTATTGTAAAGAGAATTGTCAGAGCTTTCAAAAGACATATTATTCAATTCCCAATGCCATTTAAAAATGTTAGGGTAATTCTTACCTTCGCTTGGAGTTGAAAGAAGTGGAGTCAAAAATACCGGAAAAGAGTGTCCCCCTTTAATCAAAAATCGACGGGTCTGAGCGATTTTCTAAAATGTTGACGAGGTTCCTGCAAATGGCTCTGTTTCGTTTTAGGTTGGTTTTAGACTATATTCTGTATAGTCTATTCTACATAATCTATCTATAGATGCTTGTGCTTCTATGACTGTAGGTCTCTAAGTGTCTCTAGTGTCACAGCCTTATGAATCGTTACACATTTTCGTCTCTCTAGCTCGTGTGACGTGGCCTTGAAATATTACCCTTTCCATTACACCAGAGGAGAGAATTGCACTCACTCGATTGAGAATTGGCCTTACCCATATCACATCTAGCTACCTTACCTACTGTGTGGCTTCAGATCCATATGTAATACTTGCGAAATACAACTGACTGTGGAACACAAATCGAGGTTTGGGTGGAGGTATTCAGTCCACACTGCTACTATAGTCCTTTTAATTTATTAGTTTTGTTTTGTTTTGTCTTCCTCTTAATGTGTTTAGAAGTTTGCAATAGGTTTCTATATTAAGATTGCTTGTAACGTTTAAGATGGCCCTATCTGGTGTTTATTATGCATGATTCACTTAAATAAAAATTAAGTTAACATTTAATTAAATATAAAATATAAAATATTTTTATATATTTTATTGTCTTAATTTAACCTTAAAATTTAAATTAAAAACAGCACAAACTTTAATTTAAAAATATTTTTAAAAAAAATGTTTATATATTTTATGCAAATCAAAACTTTTTTAGGTGATATAAATTAGGGAAGAAATACTTCGAAAGTTTATTTGAGAAAGAAGATACACAATTACAGGCCCCATTCGGAGACATAGGTGAAAGTTGCAATGAAAGTGAAATTAGTACGACAGAAATCGTGGAAGCGTTGAACAGTATGAAATTGGGTAAAGCTGCTGGGTACGACAGGATAACAGTTTAAATGATGAAGGCTAGACAAAACGTGGTAGCTAGTCTGCTACACCGCCTTTTTAACCTTTGATGGAGGAGTGGTAGCGTACCAGACAACTGGTGCAAGGCCGTTATCGTGCCACTTTACAAGGAAAAAGGTTCGCAGCAGGACTGTAAAAACTACCGAGGTATTAGTTTACTCAGCATAGTCGGTAAACTGTATGCAAAGATATTGATTAAAAGAGTCACGAATGAAACTGAGAAGATGATAAAGAATGTGCAAGCAGAATTTAGAAGAGGAAGGAGATGTATGGTCTTTTCATTACGAGGTATAGTTGAAAAATTCTTGGCTAGAATTCAGAAGGTCTATTGCGCTTTTATAGACTTGGAAAAGGCCTATGACAGAGAGGTGAGGAGTGAATTGTGGTCGACATTGTCTATGTATGTGGTGAGTGGTAGTTTCTTACGAGCACTGAAATCACTTTACGAGGATTCCACTGCTTGTGTCAGGATAAACGGAGCTTGCACGGACTGGTTTAACATCGAAATAGGTGTGAGACAGGTATGTGTGGCTTCGCCATGGCTGTTTAACTTATAATAGACGATTGTTTAAAAGATTTGAAAGGGATGAAAATAAATGTAAGCAAAACGAAAGTAATGGTTTTTGAAAGAGAAGAAAGCATGACAAACTGTGAAGTTTTGATTGAGGGAAAAATAGTGAAATAAGTAAATGAATTTGTGTACTTGGGTTCAAAGTTTACGAGAAATGGAAAGTATGACAGCGACATTAAACAACGGATGTTGACAGAAAAAACAAATAAATGGAGTAATGCATAGCTTTATGAACAGCCAGAAAGTGTCAAAAAAGGCACGTCTGGCTGTGCATAGAGGAGTGTTGGTTGGTTGACTCGGTTGGATAAAGTAAAGAATAGTGAGATAAGAAAACGCTGTGATGTAAAAGAAGATGTGCTTACAAAAATAGACAAAACATTGATTGACGAAACAAATTTATAATGCGAGTGTGAAAGGACAAGTCGGTAGAAGTTGACCTCGGCGAACATTTCTCCATCAGATCATCATTGTTTTGAAGAAAAAGGTAGATGAAGGTAGAGAAAGCAAAGGATGTATGTAAGAACCGTAGCAAGTGGAAGGAAGTGGTCTCTGTCTACCCCTAAAAAGGCGTGACTTTATGTATGTGTAAATTATTATTATTTAAATTTAAATAAAACAGACGAACAAATCAAATGCATTTAAAATAAACATATAGTATACAAATATATTTTATGATTAAATTAAAACAATCACTTATTTTTATTTTAAATATAGTTAATCATGTGTTTAAAATTAAAATAATTTCATTATTAAATATATTTTAATCTTGAGTAAATTATTTCGTACTTTAGCCTATCAAAACAAATTAGGTATAGGTACCTATGTGATTAATTTAGGTAAATTAGTAACATTAAACCATAATAACGTACTAATAATAAAAATACAAAATACTAATTATAATACATTTTTGTAAAATAGACATTCCGCTAATAGGTATTTTAAATACCTATCTTGTTCTGGAAAGTAAATTGACATAAGAGTTATATTAACTATAAAATCTACCTGATATATTACACTTATCCCTGAATAGACTTCAAAACCTGCAGAGGAGAACTTTACCCCACAATCTAAATCATTTAGTAACCATGACGATTGAAAAAAGTTTTGACTGATTTATTTTCACGATTGCATTTGTAATTATACCTACAAAACTATTGACTGAGTTTCTCCTTTTTACGTAATTTTATTCTGTATAATTATTTATGCAATATTGTAATAGGTAGGTAATAATAATAAAACGATATTTTAAATTCACCAATTTCAGCGTCCAGTAAGTATTTTCAGCTTTGGTTTCTTTTGTTCGACGCTGGGAAACAGATGAAATGAAATCTCACTGTTATAAAGTGCCAGGACAAAGACAAGCGAAAAGACTAGTAAGCCTTTCGCAAAGGAAAGTTAAACAGCTTTTCGAGTTGGACAAGAAAGACTTGAAACTGGTGACGGGGCTCCTCACTGGACACTGCCCTCTGAGGTATCACTTTAAAAATATGGGCAAAACAGAGAGTGATAGTAGCCGCTACTGCGAGAACTTCGCTGAAACTGCAGAACATTTGCTTTGCGAATGCCCAGCGCTTTCCTGCAAGAGGCTTAAGTTTCTGGAAGGGGCCTTCCTAAAGCCCTTCGATGTCAGAAACTTAGCCCACAGGAAACTGATAAACTTTGCTCGAAGTCTCGGAATCTCGGGCCTCGAATAGATTAAGGGTTATAAACAAAAGATCTGATAGGTCGAGGTCCTTGAGAGGTTGCATAACCTTCACGACCCCCCCTACAATCTATTGCCGTGCAAATATAAATATTTTTGTCTGTAAATTGTCAATATAAATTAGTTGTATTGTATATCGTGTGGAAATAAATTAGTTTAAATAATAAAGTGAATTTTTATTACACTACATATCTATTTCGGGGGAGTCCGGGAGAGTATACCCGCCTTCCGCTAAAATGCTCATAAATCTTTCTATACTTACAAATCGCTATTTTCTATAAATTGTATCTCAAGCTGCATTATTTAGCTAGGTATATTTTCCCTTAAAGTTTAATACATCATTAATAGTTTATGAGTAATTAACGATTTCTACCAATGTGACATTCGTCTAATATCTCCCGCCTGGGTGGGAGACTTAACTCCCAAGTAGGGGGTCTTTACCCGGGTTTAAAAATAGGCAAAATAATTACTACAAATTATAATTCTATAAAGAAATTTAATTATAAAAATATGGCACATAGTATTACGTAGTAAATGAGAACACGAGGAAGGTATTTTGAGTATCTTTGAGATACATAAGTGAGGAATTAACTATTCATGGCTGAGTTATATCTAGCCTAGAGAGATAAATAAATGGCAACATCTAATGGCTGTAACTTATTGCTGCAGCGGGGTGGTAAAGTCAGCAAAATTACTCCATTTAATTTGACGACTTCAATATTGACATGACTTTCGTCGGGATAAGCAGGACTCGGTTTCGAAGAGACGCGTTTGAATACTTCATAAAATGCTCCATAAATTTCACAAAACTGTTGGTTGTCATCCATCCACTCGGATAGGAGTAACCTTGTGAGCCTGGTAGTCCACCAGCTACAAAGGATTCGTTTCCATAGGGAAAATGAAAATTGGTGGAATAACATTTCCCAGAGCGTTCACGGCGATGCAAACGGTCATAAGACTGCCACGTTCAGCTGAAGTATTTTGTCCTACTTGACGCACATGCTTGCTCGCTATTACTTTAGGACACTCTTGAACTCTTGTTATGAGCTTCAAATTCAGACTCCCCCTACATTATAGGTATTTTTATCGTCAACATTTTCTGATGGTAGATTAAGAACCATGGGTATCTGAATAAACGTAATTTTTTTCCTTATTTTAAAAAGCTAAGTAGGTATTTTGACTGAATTAAAAAATTTTATCGGTAAGCGAATTTTACAATTTGGAAACTTAGCTATAAGTATAGGAACTAGTGAAACTCCTCACTGACACTACACTTTGTTCTTAGCCAGAGGCCGAGAAGCTAAGACATCGAGCGTAGATACCAGTATCATTGCTAAGACATCGGGCGTAGATACGAGTATAAATCCGAATATAGGATGAGATGCCATATTGCATCCCCAAGAAGAGGTTTTAGTGGGTAGAGCTTTTCAAGAAAAAGAAAGAATCCCAAACTCCCCTCGCAGGGAAGAACCATTGCGGGGGCGCCCTTAACGGATTTCCCCTCCACCAAAACCAAAAAAACTCTTGACTGGTTCCAGTTCAATGAAGGGACACCTACATGTGGAGAAAAAAGTAAAGAAAACAAGAGTTATAAAATAGGTAAAATCTTCAAGTGGGAAAAAAAAGCTTCAGTGGCTGGTAAAGGAACAGTTCAAAGTAAAAAAATGATAGCAGAATTCCTGTTGAATTGGTAAGAATTTTGTTATTTTTATCAAAAACAATTAAAATAAAAAAGCCGTGTGGTGTTATTGAACACCCGATAGGAACGAAGTTCCTTACGCTATTTATAAATTTTGATCAAGGTATTTTGTAAAAAAAAAACAAATATAATTGTTATTGATTTTCATAAAAAAGATATATAATACCTAGCAAGATTCAGTTTTTTGTATTTTTTTTTTATTCTGCCGGAATTGTTGTTGGCGTTGAGCATTGTTTTTGGTATTTTATTTGCACTCTGACGTTTGCGCTTTCCATACTCTTTTGGACTCTGAACACATAATTTCACTATTGTCTCCCCATAATTTAAATAATAAACACTCAAATTATATGTACAATAAACGAATGTAAACAGTAAATACTTGTATCAAGTTATACAATTTTATCAACTTACTTTTCTAAATTTGTATTACACACATTTGCTGCAGTGTCCATTTTTCAAAACTTAATTGCAATAATAAAACCATTTTCACGTACGATTTAACACAATAAATTATAGTTTAACAAAACTAAAAAACACGCTTTTAGAGTTAATCAAAGTAAAAAATAATTATTAACATAGGAATAAAATTACTGACGAGAAAATTAATGTCACTGTTCTAAAAGCGTGGGGTGCTTTCATTCCGAAACGCAGAGTTAGTTTAAAAATGTCATACAAAGCAGTGACATTGATTGACATTAATTTTTTTTTGACAGTGACATTAATTTTCTCGTCAGTAATTTTAATCCTGTTAAAAATTATTTTTTACTTTTTAGTTTGATTAAATCTAAAAGTGTGTTTTTTAGTTTTTTGAAACTATAATTTATTTTTCGCTTGTTAGTTCGATTTGTTTTAATCAAACCTAGGCTGCCCGCGTGGCAGGCGAGCATTCTACCACTGAACCACCGATGCATTTCGTTACGTGACGATTTCTACTAAATCGCACTACACGAAAGCCGCGTTAAAAATTAAGAATACTACGTTATTCTAAGTAAGTATTTTAAATTAATTTAGAATAATTAAAAAATACATTTTAAGCATCAGTATACCTAGTAACAGTAAAATTAGGTTTTTGTTTTTTCCTACGAAAACAACCACTTCTTTGTTGTCAAGATTTTTGCCATATATGTCAAAAATGTTGACTCTTATTTGCACATTTATAACGACAGAATATTCAAAAGAAATGATTCATACCACGATACAATTACAGGAAAAATAAAACAATGTTATTACCAAAATATTCGTTATATTTACACCTCCAATTATAGAAATAATTTGTCATGTACGCACCATTGCTAAATTTAGTTACAATTTTATTGGCATACTTCATTAACATGTTCTATATTATTTATTTATAATAGTTATTATCGTCTTTTTATTCACGTCAATAACTGCTTTGAAGTTATCTTGTGATGTAAGCCCACGATAGCTATAAATACTAAGACCGTCTGTCCAAAATCAAACAGTTGTTGAATAGCTTTACATTTGTTTAATCCAAAAAACATATAAAGTTTTCAAAATGTGCAAGTTGTTAGTGATGGCTTTTTGTTTCATAATAGTCGAAACAAAAACAACTAGAAGACTTAGTGAAACCATAGAAGATCTTAATAGTGTACACAACATCAATAAAAGATCTATAGATGATTCATCTGTTGAACAAATGCACCATCTTCCTTTACATAAAATGGTTTTAAAACGTTCTTTAGTTCCACAATCAGACGAAAAGACAACAGGTGTTCAGAAAAGATCTGTTGTCGATAATTCAATTGAAACGTTATTTCCGTATTCAGATTTTGAAAAAATATCAAAGCGTGAAATTTTAGAACCAGAGGGAATAAAGGATATTTCTCAATATGAACGGTATAGAAGAAGTCCAATAGTTAAAGAAAGATTCTTAGTGCTACCATCCAATGAAAGAATATCTAAAAGATCGGCAGAGGAAAAATATGGAGAAGTTGAAGAAACAACTCAAAGAGATATGAGTCCCAAATTCGGTTTAAGAAGGAAAAAAGATACTCCAAAACAAAGGATTTACCGAAGATTTGCTCAAGACCGATATACTGGAGGATTAGTTTTTGATTCTTGGATGGGAAGACTATAAAGATAATTTCTTTGTTAACATGTGATTACTGGTTGTGAATATAAAACTAAGTTATTGTACCTATATTTAATTTATTTTATGGTAGTTTATTATTTATTTATTTTTTAATATTATTTTTGTAATAAATACTTTCATCAAAAGTGTTCTTTGTTGTATATTTTAGCTAGGGAAAATACTAAAACTTACGTTTTTAAATATATAACATGGAAGTTATACAGATTAAAATAACAACTTGGATTTCTTTTTGATCACTATTTAAAATTTTACATTCAAAGCATACCTTAAGAATAGTTATATTATTTTGATCTGACTTTACAATAGTAGGTACTGGTCAAAAAGTTTGTAATTTTTAAAAATTTATATTTTTCCGTATTTTTTGGTAAATATTATTTGAATTAAACATTTTGCAATTTGAAAACAGTACTAATATTTAAAATGTTTGTTAACATTTTAATAACTTTTTCACTAAAAATTAATAATCATGGGGTCAATAAATTTTTTTTAATTAAACAGATTATTATTTTAGTGATATCTAATTCCCACTATTATTTCTTTATAACAAATATAAATTATATTAATGTAGGTACTTTACTAGAAATCCTCATATTTTGTTTTGCTAGCCTAGTGGTAGTCAGTTGTGAATTTGACTATATTATTAAATGTATAGTACCCGTAAGCAGGAATTAGCTCTCATCTCTTAAGTCAGTTGATAACGTAGACATAGGAGACTAGACTGCGGGTCCCCGTGCTAAGAGAAAGAGACAGTCGCCTTAGCGGTTGTTTCGGGCGACTGTCTCTTTTTCATCAGGAGCCAACACTCGCATCTAGACCCGTAGTCTAGACATTTTCAATTTTATTATTCTCATTATATTAAGAGAAAATTAGAAATGTAAACAATAGGTTAGGTTAGGTATCATGTGAGTGGGGCGTGGTCGCCCCTCCAATGCGACCTTTAGTAGGTCTATTGTGGCACTCCCCTAGAGGTAACAGTTCACCACCCTTCCCAAGAAGTTCATGGTTGTATGGGGTGAGATTTTTTTGAAATCGGTAGGTTCTAGGTTGGTGTAACCAAATATGTTGAACCTTATTCTTCCCAAGACGGGGCATGAACCTAGTATTTGTTCAGCAGTTTCGTCTTCCACGCAGCAAAACTGACACTCCGTTTGTTGGTTCAGACCTATCCTTCCGAGGTGGTATCTTAGTATCCATCTGGGGTTTTTGAGTCATCTGTGTACATTACGTATTCAGTCTCTGGGAAGAGGATTTCTCCTCTCACCCATTCGTCTCTCTTCGCAAAGAGGACTTTGAACGACTTTTCTACTTGTATTTTTGTGGCTAGCATGTCAGGAACCATCCCGAGAATTTGGTGTTTTTTTGTTTTACTCAGTATCCCATAGTGGCCCCCGAGTTGCTCTCCATTAATTTGCCTTTCCAAAGATAGGAATCTGTAAAAGACTATCCTGGCCTCCCTCTCTAAGAGGAGGAAAATTTCCATCGCCGCCGTTGGTGTGCTGGACATAGCTTCATCAAATGATCAGTTGCCTGTTCTTCCTCTCGCAGAAGGCGACTAGATCTTGCACTGCTGCTAGAGGAGGGTGTTCTTTCCGGTCTCCAAGGAAGTAAGCAGAGCAGACGACTACATCTACGCTACTATCTCCTCCTGGTATTGAGAGCTGTGCTGCAACCACATCAGGGGTGCAGAACTCTGTTAATATATATATATATATATATATATATATATATATATATATATATATATATATATATATATATATATATATATATTTCCTACGTAGAGGAAGTGTGGGGAGGTTTACTTTCCTTCTCCGCATTATGTCCTGGTGTGGGCCGTTGGAGGAAGCCATTTCCGGAAGATTTGCGATAAAATTTATTAATCAGTGTTTAAAAAATGCAATGTTTGTTGAGAGCAGCATAAAAAACACTTTTTCTAAGTTCATTAATTTGTACTAATATTTGTGTGTTGATAATAAAATTGTTAATAGTAAATTTGTATCAAAGAGAAATAATAAAAAAATTTAATGTTAGTAAAAATAGAAGTGCAACACACTTATAGTACAGAGTATCTTGCTTTTTCAATATTAAACAAGTTTGTAAAAATAATTAGACAATTGTTCTTTAATGCTAAGCAATATACCATCTAACGGAATAAACTCGCATCAATATCACGTGATGAACAAGTGTGATTGCTTTGTGTTTATATACACTGAAGCTCGCATATGTTAATAGTGAAAATGACCAACAGAGCAAATTATTGTGTACTTGGATGTAACTGAGTGTATAAAAAAAAACCAATTTGACTTTTCTTTAATTCCCAAATGAGGGTCAAAGAGTTAAGCATATTAGAGAATCGGGAATGGTGACTATGGTTGATAGAAACTGTGGGAGATCAAATTGAAAATAGGAGAGTTACCAAAAACATGAGTTTGTTCTAAATATTTTGTTGAGGAAGATTTCATAACTCCTAATGATTGTAAGTATTTTGTTCTCTATATTTTATGTGGTTAATACAATTACCTATCAATCTTTCAGGGGGCTATCAGAAACTTTACCTTAAAAACACTGCTATACCAAGTAATATACCTGTGTCCAGCATTATAAGAAAGTCCAAAAGTCTGAAGATAGAATAGGAAAAGAAAAGATATGAAAAACTCAAAACTATTTATAATTAAAGTCATCTCATCCATTGATTTCATGAGGATCACTTTTAATAGCACTGGTCTGCAAACAATAAGATCTGATTATCCACTTATCATCCTTTTTTTCTTTGACACCACAAACAATAATGTGGTTAACTGCAAGAACAGCTTCACCCTCCACGATGCATCGACCATTTGTAGTAGCAGCCAGATAAACAAAAATTAAGGGCAATGGTAGAAACATATCTGAATTCCTTCCAATATAAAATATTAAATTTAATACTGTTTAAATATCGAAATTTTATGTTTTTCGACAGAATGGCAGCGCGGGAAAATAAAGGTTAAAATATCAATACACTTTCAGATAATTTAAGTTTATAATTAAATATGATTATTGACTTGTTGACACTCTTATCAATAAATAACAAGGTTTAAACATTTTTTTTATTAGTTGGTATAAAACAAAACAGATTAATTATAAAAACTATGAACTACCCTTATATAAACCAACCAGTAAGTTATTTTTGTTTGTACAACTAGTAGGATACAATTTACCCAAATGTACTTCATAACAGAAACTTTCAACATATAATTTTCGATCGGTATCAACAACATCCATACAAAAATATCCCTGTTTAGTTTTTAAATTTTCATCATCATGAGTTTGATCAGCTGCATGAGCAATGTTCAGATAATTTTTTAATCCCATGTCCAAGTTTTTGAACTGATCACTTCGAGGATAAGTTAAATGATGACAATTTCGTATTCCACCATAGCAACAAGGACACACAACCAAATGCGCTTTCTTCTCTATGCAGTTTTGAATAACCAAATCTGTTGCTACTCCACAAGCATGAAGCGCGACGCCTATGTCAAAGTTTCCCCGAAAATAATCTAAATTAGATTGAATAACTAGCACATTCGACAATTCTAGTATTTTAATTCTTTCCTTTGCTCTCATCAACGATCTTTCTTTGTTTTCGACAAGTATAATCTCACAATCTGGCAGTAAAGTTGCTAATAATATACCTAAGTGTCCACTACCACTGCAAAAATCAACAATTTTGTATTTTTTGTTTTTGGCTATTTTTATTACTGCTTTGGCTACATTTTCTAATTGTTCACATTTTCTATCAGCTCTTTTTTTCGGCAATGCTCCTCCATTTGGATTGGCATCAAGAGGAATATCTGACCATTTGAAAATAACATCTTCTCCATACGGTAAACCTTTGTTAACTATTTTACACTTTATAGAATCTAAATGTTTTAAAGCTAATTCAATATCATTCTGCTTTGTAAAAATCCTTTTCTCTGGTTTATGTCTTGCTGGATCAGCAGTATATAAACTCTGTTTAATAAGAGTGGGTTCTACAATGTGTTTTACTTGAATAGTTTCTTTAGTTGCAGAAAATTTGGCATCATAAAGAAATGAACCTTCAATATTCTGAAACCAATTTACAGTTAGTGGAATTTTATCTTTAATTAACTCGATTGGACATTTTTTCAACAAAACTTCATAGCACTGGTATAAAATAACATCAGCCAAAGTCATAAATGGTCCTTCACTAAAAGAGTGGTTCAGATTTAGTTTTTCTTTGGGTATACCAGATTTGATATCTTTGTCTTTATTTTTAATTCTGGCAAGTTTGTAAATATTATGGATTCTTACTGGTGTAGACATGTGATATTCAAAACGTGCTATGTTAAGAGGTAAATGAAATTCATTTCCAACATAATATTTCAGTTCAAGAATATCTTTAACAGTCTGGATGATGTCTATCTCACAAAATCGTGTCCATATTGACGTTTCAGAACATGAAAAAAGGCAAGCCTCTCGAAAACCAAGTAAATCTTTAATTTCAGTTAAATTGCTGGTTTTAATTAAACTTCTAGCTACTGAGCATACTCCAGCTATTACTTGGTTTGCTGATACAATTGATGGCCAGAGAACAAATTTTGTTATTTCTGGTATTTTATCAGATATTGTATGATTTAATCCATTTAAAGAAATTTTAATCAGAGGCTCTTGTTGTTTATTGTCAGATAATACTTTTACGATCAGACCAATTTTGTCTGTTTTGACTAATTTAAAAACAAAAAGCACTATTAAAGTCTCTACATTGACCCAGAAGAAATTTGAAGAATCAAAATATGCAGTAATAAATAGATATCCAGAATCCATCTGCAAATAAAAAATGGTTAAATAACATGTAAAGTCTGTAAATGTGAGAGTATGGAGGAGTACAATCATTTATTGTCAAAGTTGGTAACTGTCTGAAAAAATTCAGACCAGTATTTCAATGTACTTTAGTTTAAAATAAAATTACCAACCTTTCTTTATACACAATTTGCAAGTTGCTTCTGAACTCTTTGTAAAATTCTTTTGTTTAATACTCTTCTTCTAGATATAACACAAACTGTTGATAAGACACTTATTCCAAACATAAAACCTTCAAATCTCCAAAATGCCAATTCATCATAGTAAATAGCTTTGTCACAACTTCTAGTAACAGTTTCACCATTGGCACACTTCAAAACTTCTTTATAGTGACTTTGAATACAAACACCAATTGTTTTACTGCGAATTTCAAAAGCTAAAACATATTTTTAGTTATTAAATATAGATATAACCTAACCTAACCTATCATTTATTAAATATAGGTACATTTTTTTTCATAAATTTGTGAAATATACATTAAACAAATAATCAAAAGAGCTTTTTCTCTGAAAAGTAGTACAATTTTTATTTTAAAGAAGGAAAGCTGTTTTTGATATCTACCAGTAGTTTGATTGGTAAATTTGTAATGTATGTAGACATACAGAATTATTGTTCATTATCATTTGATGTAAAATTCATTACATAAATTGACAGCTGCAATGTTGGTTTTATTTTTTATTTCTATTAGGGTGTCGGTTATTTTACACTATAAATTTATTGAAGCCACGTTTAATTTTCAACAATATTAGTTACCTGTACAGGGTTCGCATTCCTTGATAACTTCGTATTTGCCTGCTTCCCAGCAAGTTGAGTTTTGTTCAACAATAAAATTAGATTTTCTACTTCCTCTACTAGATTCTGTCCAGTGAGACTCAACAAATAACACTAATATTGTTAATCTTAAAAAAACATTTGTTGAAGTTAAGAAACAATTATGTTTTTAATTACTTACATTGCTAATACTGTTATACCTAACAACATGTGTTTCTTTGGACATGATTCTATCATTTTTCAGATATAAGGAGCATTAAACACACTTAAAATGTCCTTCCTTAAATAAAATTTGGTGACTGTGACCATAGACATAATATCAAATGGACTGGTCGTCAGTCGTCACTTGACTTTAACACACAAGTTGCTTGGAGAACATACAATTAAAGTTAATAAATATGCTGATCACTCCGACCAATCCAGTGCGACGTGCAATACAATATACGCATGCTCCATGTTTGGTTCTGTTTCCCGCTTTATGTACAGTGCACAGGGGGTGCGTTCTACCAAAGATTAGTGGCTAGTTTACTAACCTATTCTCTGTGGTTCTACTAAGCGTTCACAACGCCTGAAATACTCTTTTGGCCGTTCCACATGGGGACTACGATCGTTGTGGTCGCGGTGAAAACGTCACTAATGACGTCATGACATACGCTCACGACAACCCATTTCAAGAGGTGGGTCGAAGTGAGCCATAGACAATATACCAAAAGTGAGTGTTGAGATTATTAGCGGGATTTTAAAAACTCAAAGCAATAAAGATGGCGACCGTGAAAATTAATAAATTATTCCGGTGCACCATCAAATATCCTACTGTCGCCGCAAAAGACGTTATAATTTAGTAGTTACTTATATTAAGTATAAAAATTGAATTATACTTTTTTTTCAATATAAATCAATTTAACTAATAATTATTAGAAGTTACTGTTAAGATTTACACATTGTAAAGTTTACAGCTTTTGCTATATTTTTGTAGCTCGCCATTTGTTATTCTTTAATTCAACGCTCTAAACACTCCATAATCCATTTCACTTGGGTTTATGATTTCAACGCTCGGGACTAATAAGTGGAACGGGAAAATCCGTGGAAATGAGCGTGGTCGTTGTGAATGCTTAGTGGAACGCACCCAGGGTAGACACTAATATAGCCAAGGTCGAACCACGTTTTATAGTTCCTTCCAAATTAAAAGAGGGCGCAAAAAGCGATATTTCTAGTATATGCAATTAGTTATACAAATCATTGATGTCTGTGTTGCCTATAAATCAGTAAAAAGTGATTCCGTTTCAACGCAACAGAGGACGCAGCATGCGTTGTGTTTACTGCTTTTGATTTGCGACAATTGCGACAAGTTTAATGATACAAATGGCATATAATAATTTTGCATTCTGGAGTAATATTATGGAATTGTGACTTGCTAAATGATCGTTTTATTCAGGTCTGACTATGCAGATATGGTAGGAGTTAGTTGTTGTGTGGGGAAGTGTTGGGAAGAGCATGGAGACAAATGTTCCAAACTTAGCTTTCCACATTCAGTCAAGGAAATGGCACTGTTTTAAAAATGGATAACAATATGCCAAAATAAAAGATTCCAGGAAGATTGCCTCACCTCAGAAAATATATTGAAATTTCAGGATATGCAGATGCCATTTCAGTGAGGATGATTTCATAGGTGATAAACTGAAAAGTACTTCTTACCCACATATCAATGTTCCAAGGCAAATCGAATCAGGTACCTACATTATCTTTCTTGCATCACCTTATAACATGTATCTAATTTATGAACTTCTTTTGGTTTAGCTTCCTTTTCCTTCCCAAAGAACAGTAACGAGGTTACTCAACTACATCCAAATTGTACCAGGTTTTTGTGAATATTTAAATATTTGATGTTTTAAAATTGAAAGCAAAGAATTTTAAAGATCCCTGGGATAAGTTCTGTTTTCTCCGAGATTATCTTCAATTTGATGAGATGAGTATAAAGTCAGGACTTACTTGGAATCATGAGTGGTGATGTGGAAGGATTTGAGGATTTTGGATATAAAAGAACTTCTGGTATTGCTGATCATGTACAGGTGATTATTACATTAATTATTTATATTGAATTTTTTCTAAATACATTATTTTCCATATAAACTATCACATATATAGACATATTTCCAATATTCAACAGAAAATAAGTACTGGCTAACACTTTATGATAACCTCAATTTTAAAACTTTATTTTCATATTCTAGGTATTTATGCTACGTGGAATAAAGAAGAATTGGAAACAGCCTGTGTTTTATAATTTTGTGGAAGAAGCTATAAAATGGGCTGATATTGTTCATATAATAAAGTTGATTGTGGTAAAATGTAGGGTTTAGAGGTTTAGAGATAGTTTGTGATCAAGGTACAAATAATGTAGCTGCTATCAATTCTCTCATATGTGATACTAAAGCCAAATATGGTAGGTTAAATATTCAATTCAACAGTTATCATTATGAAATTGATGATAAAAAAATAATTATATTATTTGACACTCCACACCTGCTGAAGGGAATCAGAAATAATTTTTTTGAAATATAATGTAGAATTCAAATTAGTAGACCAGATAAAGACTGCCAAGTGGGATCATATCATTACATACATACATAAAGTCACACCTTTTTCCCATAGGGGTAGGCAGAGAACACTTCCTTACACTTGCTACGGTTCTTACACACATCTTTTGCTTTCTCTACTTTCATCAGTGCTCTCATACATGCTCGTCGGTTGTTGGTACTCTTGACCTGGCCTTTCTTTAAAACAATGTTGATCTGATTGAGATATGTTCTCCAAGGTTGACCTCTACCAATTTGTCCATTTTCACTCGCCTTATAAATTTGTTTCGTCAATCTTCCTTCATCCATTCTTTCTACGTGTCCAAACCATCTAAGCATTCCTTTATCTATCTTTGTAACCACATCTTCTTTTACTCCACAGGTTTCTCTTATCTCACTATTCTTTACTTTCTCCAACCGAGTCACTCCGGCTATACTTCTCAGACTACTCATCTCCGCAGCATTAATCCTATTTTTATGCTTCTTTTGCCAAACCCAACATTCACCACCTTACATAAGTGTAGGAACCAACTCACCTCTATACACCGCCAGACGTGCCTTTTTTGACACTTTCTGGCTATTCATAAAGCTATGCAGTGCCCCATTCATTTGTTTTCCTGCTAACACCCTTAGCTCAATGTCACTGTTATACTTTCCATCTCTCGTAAACTTTGAACTCACAGTTTGTCATGCTTTCTTTTCTTTCAAAAACCATTACTTTCATTTGCTTACATTTATTTTCATCCCTTTGATTTTCAGGGCATCATGTATAACATTAACCATCGCCTGCACTCTTCTTCATTATTATGGCATATAAAATGGATCCTTACCTAGGTAGCTTAAGATTGATGCCCAAGTTGTCAGAAAATCATATATTTCCTGTTGGTAGAAATAAAATGAGAGTATCATACTGTACACAAGTCTTCAGAAAATCATATATTTCCTGTTGGAAGAAATAAAATGAGAGTATCATACTGTACACAAGTCTTCAGTAGGACTGTAGCAGCTGCTATGAATTTGATTGGATATTCAGGTAATTGATTATTTCATCAATAAATCAACTTTTAACTGATATTTACTCCTAAAATATATAATATTAGAAGTTGAAAGAATATGCATTAGATCAATAAAATATTGATTGTTATAATTTTTCAGAAACCGAGATCATCACTGAGGAAGGTCCTCTGAAAATGAGGAAAGAAACTATGTCCATAGCTACCTTCTTGGAATTGAAAGGACCAGTCAATCATGGTTCACAGCACTTTGTTTTTTGGGATACTGCCGTTGATACTTTATTGTCAATGAAATTTGTCAAAGCAGATAATACAAGTTTTGTACCTCCTAGTGTAAAAAATTTTGTAAAAACTTTGAGAAATTTCAAAGATCTCTACATATCACTAAAGAATTTAGGATTTGTATAAATGTTGCCTCACATGTTTAAACAAGATCCTCTGGAGAATTTTTTTGGGAGAATAAGGCAAAGAGGTGCCAGATATAATACCCCAACAGCTGCTGCATTCACCCCTTTTTTTAAAAGCCTACTGGTGAAAGATTTTACCTCCTCCCATTCAGTGAGGTCAAATTGTGAAGATGAAGATGAAGAGAATTTCATCACTTTGAAGAACTTCTTAACACATGTATGTTTAAAGTTTAGAACCATAGATTCTTCAGATTGATCAGTGATCAATATTTCACTAATTCATAATTTTTGTTGTAGGGTATATCTGAAGAACTAGAAGAAAATGAGAAAAATGAGTTCCAGGATTTGACCTGCTATCCTAGAACCTCCAGCAAATTAGGCATACTGGTGGAACAACAGACCTTAAAATATGTTTGTGGCTATTTATTGAAAAATGCACAAACTAAATTTCGAAGTTGTTCCTGTGCAGAAGTTATTTTGGGGAACAAAGATGCCACTGACTTCACTGACAGATTTACAAAATTGAAAGAATTCAAAAATTGCCATTTGAAATATGTTTTGGATTATTTTTTCTTTGAAATGTATAAGGCATTGAATATTATCAAGTATATTTTAAGAGCTTTCACACAAAAAAAAATATATTCAGAAATTTTTTTAAAATTTTAATGAAAGATATCAATTTCACATACTATAGTCATAATGAAATTATTAAAAAAATTATATGACAAATTTCTGAAAACAGTGGGCCATAATTTTTTGAACCAGTTAAAATGGGATTTTAAAAGGACAGGACAAGAGGGTTATCCCTGAAAATTCCCCAACTGTTTTCAAAAAATGTAGAAACATATACATAAAATCAATGAAGAGACACACTACAAAGAGGATGTAGATTTATCCTGTATAATATGTGATATTAATATACATTACAACAAATATTTACGTATAAAAACTTCAAACATCAATGTTTTTATAAGAACACTCAAATTGTTTTTATGACAAGATGCATACTATTCAGTTGATGGATTTTTCAATACTAAATGGATTACATTATTTTGGAATAGCATGTTGTTTATGTTGGTAGATGAACTCGTCAGAAATTCCTTTATAATTGAGAGTTTGGGCATTAAACATTATAAAAATTTACAAAATCCAGAGGATTGTTGTGCAAGGTATTTAATCAACTCTGTTTAGAATTTCCGACAATTGCTAACCGAGAAGCCTTTGTCCATGTGAGGAACACCTGCAAAAGAACGATTGACCTTGCCAAAGAATCTTACGACACGAGAATATGCAACAAGCTTGTCAATGCCCCTCTTGGATCAAAGACCCCTTTAAATAAGAATTTCACAACTTCTTCTTTACCACCACTTGAGAGGTCCGATGGCACGACAGCCGTATCTTCCAAGAAAAAAGCGGATCTGCTGGCCGGAATGTTCAGTTCTAACTCAACACTTGATACCAATGGAAAACAACCCCCAACGATACCTAGAATAAACTCATCAATACCTGAGGTCGCTATCCGCCTTCGCACTATCAGGAATATCCTACGAAATCTTAACTCTAATAAGGCAGTAGGAACAGATGAAATTCCAACAATTGTCCTGAAGATCTGTTCTCAAGAGTTTATCCCAGTTCTCTGTAGACTCTTCAAGCTATCATACAGCAAAGGAGTATTTCTGTCCATGTGGAAAAATGCTAAAGTCCAACCCATTCCGAAAAAAGGAAAGAAGACTATTCCTGCGAATTATCGTCCTATTGTATTGCTCTTAGTTATATCCAAAGTTATGGAAAAAGCGATTAACATAGAACTCATCAAATATCTGGAGAAATTTGAGACAATTCATGACAGACAATATGGATTTCGATAACTTCGGTCTACTGGAGATTTGCTGGCTTATGTCACTCAGCTCTGGACAAACACTATTGAGAAGTTTGGTGAATCCCGTACAATAGCCTTGGATATATCTAAAGCGTATGACCATGTTTGGCACCAGCATTGTTAAGCAAATTATCTGCCTACGGTCTCCCAACCAAACTGCGCCAATGGCTCTTAAGCTTCATGCAAGATCGCTCCTTACATGTGGCAGTTGACGGTATTACTGCTGATGCGTTAAAAACCAATGCCGGGGTCCCCCAGGGTTCCATCCTTTCCCCCACCCTATTTCTTTTACACATCAACGACCTCTTGAAAATCACTACGAATCCCATTTACAGTTTCGCAGACGACAGCACACTTGTCTCAACTTTCACATCCTATCGATACAAATAGACACAGGCAGAAACAGGTTGATTCCATCAATAGAGATCTTAAAGCAATTGTCAAGTAGGAAACCAACAATCTTGTTCAGTTCAACGCCCAGAAAACACAAAGCGCCACGTTTTCCAAGAAAGTAAATACCCTTGAATCAAGTCACTCCATCTCGATTTTAGGAGTCACGGTGTCTAATAATATGTCTTGGCATGACCATGTTGCTAACATCACAAAGTCAGCAAGCCAAAGGCTAGGTTTTCTGTAGAAAGCTAGAAAGTTTTTTAATCCTGATTAACTGTTGATGACGTACAAAGCTCAAATCCGACCTCTACTAGAGTATTGCTCGCACATTTGGGGTTCAGCACCAAGGCATTCTCTTCATCTTCTAGATTTCATTCAGAAAAGGGCCATTCGGTTGATAAACAGCTCAACTATCGCAGATACCTTTCACCCACTAGAACATAGAAGAAGTGTTGCAGACCGGACATTACTTTACAGATATTTCCATGGCAGATGCTCCAGAGAAATAAAAACTCTTGTACCACCACTGGCCACATTCGGCCGAAGAACTCGGCACGCTGATAAGTTTCACCCATTTACTCTCAAGATTGACACTACAAGGACCAATCTCCATCAAGAATCCTTCTTTTACAGGGCTGCTACAGAATGGAACAAGCTTCCAAAATTAGTTTTTCCAGAGAACTATGATCTGCAACTTTTCAAAAAGCGGGTCCACTATCATCTCCTTTCTATAATCCCTCCCCCTTCTAATATTCGCAGTGCGGGCCGTCTTTTTGCGACTATTTTCAGTAAAAAGAAACTACTAGAAAGTTTAGTCCAAATAGATGGGTTTATTATCCTAATAGGAAGCTCAACAATTTAAGATTTTTAAGAATATGAAATCTTTTACTTCGGATACCTCCTCGCGTTTCTGCTATCCTAAGCAGAAAAATTTGGTGATCTTAAGAATTCGAAAAATTTCTCCGGATACCTCCTCGCGTTTCTGTTATTCTAATAGGAAGCTCGAAAATTTGATGATTTTTAAGAATACAAAAAATTTTATTCCAGATACCTCCTCGCGTGTCTGCTATCCTAATAGAAAGCATAAACATTTGGTAATCTTAAGAATTCGAAATATTACTCTGGATAACTCCTCGCGTTTCTGCTATCCTAATAGAATGATATGCAATTTCGACAAAATGTTAGCAACTTTTAATTCTTTTATTAGGCTAGCAGAAACGCCAGACGGTATCCGGAGTAAAATTTTTTCATATTCTTAAAAATCGTCAAATTTTCGAGCTTCCTATTAGGATAACAGTAACGCGAGGAGGTATCCAGAGTAAAAATTGTTCAAAGAACCGAAAACTTGTCTTAAACATTCTTTATTAATTTCTTATGATTTCATTTAGATGCAATGTACGTGTTATCTACATTTACTTCCTAACAATGCAAAAATACTGGCTATAATGACGTTGCATAAAGGGATAAAAAGAAATTGAAAAAAAGAAGAAAATGACAGATAAATTCCCTACCAATGAATATAATTGTAGATAAACCACATTGCATTCAGATGTAATGTGTGTTATCTACATTTACTGCATAACAAAGCAAAAATACTAGAGGGAAAAATCATGTAACGCGCGATGGCGCTGACAATGACAAAATATCGGATCGAGGTGTAAACAACTAATATTCTCTATTTATTCACCTGTAAAACCAAAGTTTTTATTGAAAGAAATTTTAGTTATCTCGGAGATTTGAGTTTATTTTTTTTGGATTAAAGCTGGATTTAAGGTTTGCTTTTAAAGTTAGAGTTTTATTGTCGCTGGTTTTTTGTTAAATGCCAGTAAAGACCAGGTGTGTCTAGGTATCAATTTTGGTTTGTTTACGAAATTTTTCAGTTTTGTTATCACCGGAATTCTTGTTGCAATGCCTATGACAGTCGAAATATCAATTTCGAACATATTGTATTGTGTGGGTGAACGTGTTCGACCAATTAAGGAGAGTGAAGAGGTTTTTAAGGCTGGCAACATCATTTTATGCGGAACTGAAGGTCTCAATGAAAAAATCCTCAAAAGTTTATGCATGAGATCCATTTCTAAGTTGCCTTAAGTATTGAAGGAAATTTATGAAAGATATAATCGAATTGGCTTGATTTTCATAAACTCTCTTTAAATGTATCTAAAACCTCTTTTCTAGCCTTTTCGTTAACTAATGTTAATAGACCTTCTTTCGAAATATAATAAGTGAAATTTTTATAATCCAAATGAACAATAAAACAAAATACCTCAGTCTCATAATTGACCAACATTTGAAATGGAATGATCACATTCAATCATTAATAACCAAGGTTAGAATATTTATTTTTAAATTTTATGAGTTAAGGAAATTTATGACTAGGAGTTTACTCATTACTATTTATAATTCACTGGTTGAATCTATTCACCGATACGGTATAATAATATGGGGTGGATTATATGATATTACACTTCAACCCCTTAATGTAATCCAAAATCATATAATTAAAATTATATAAAAAAAATCGGCATTATATCCTACCTCACTCTTATATAATAAACAAGTGCCATCATATACGAACATTATATTATCATTGTGGTTGTACCTCTATTTATAGAAAGCCTGCACTGAGATGCAAGTCAAAGATTTATAACTTATGTTGCTCCCAAAGTTCTTTAACACTTTACCTAACAATATAAGGAATATAAAAAATTTAAAGTTATTTTATCAGAAGAAATTGAAACAGTATATCACTTCTAATATTGATGTATATAAAGATGTACTCTAGATAGATTTGTATTCGTTGTTACTAAGATTTAATTCATTTATATGTATATATGCTGTAAGTTTATTAATATGTGTGTTATGTATTACATTAGCACAAACAGGTGCTTAATTTAATTTGACTTAGGTAGTATGTTGTATATGTAGAGCATATTTTTCGCGATTTTATCTCCATATACCTTTTTTTAATCCTTTGCATTTTCAAATTTGTGGTTCATTAACACATTAATTCTTCATAAAGTATCACTTTAATATAACACTTTTAATGCTTAAATTGCTCAAAATAATATATAAAGTTCACTTTTTACCCATATAAACAAATGGAGGTTGGTTTGTTGTTCACACCTCGAGAAGTTCATACGATTAATAATAGATGTCGCCCACTCCGTGATTCTTCCCTATTGGTACCTAAACACACATGATCTTTACTGGCATTTAACAAAGGAATTAAAATAAATTGAAAAAAAGAATATCGAGGAGATTAGGATCATAGACATAATATCAAATGGACTGGCCCTCACGTGAATTTAACACACAGTTCCTTGAGGCCTATCCAAGACAGAGACGATGTAAAGTATTGAAATGTCATGGCAGGAAATACAAATTGGCTATGGCAGTACATTGGGAAAACCTATTTTTTATTTTTTTTTTCAAGGGAAATATTGACTACTTTGAATGAAATGACTTTTGAAAAAGCATAATGAATCACAGTGAGGAATTTTGTTTGATATTTTTTCATGTTATCTTTCAGAAGCAAAAGAATTTCATTAATACTTCATCTGAATGAAAATATTTTAAATTTCTGTTCCAAAGTTTTCAGAAAGTTCACGACTGAAAAAAAAAGATAATTATATTTATATTCGATATCATGAAGTTAGAAGTGCAATTGAACTGAATTGGAGACTCCAGTGATTTCAAAATTTGTGAACAATAACGCGCCTACAAAAAAAAAGTGATATTTTTTCTATCGAGCGTGATGGAGATTTACGAACGTCCCGTAGGAAAGTCTGTCCCATTTTAGCCTGGTGCTGTAGAAGTATACTTTTATTCCGGAGGAGTAAAAATATACCTTTACTCTACCGGCGTAAAAATTTTATGTATATTTATAACGATTGAAGAAAACATTCTTCAATTTGAAACATATATTTCTGCGTTTGTTCTCGAAAAAATAAAAGTAAAATTTTACCAATCAAATAAATCGGATTAAACTTTCATAGATATTATTAAGTATCATCATCATTTGTTCCTACCACCTATCTATTTGATCTATAAGATTAAAAGACGAAAGGCTTATTTGCCTGTAGTCTTTTGGGGTACTGTGTGAGGGCTTTCCTCCTTTAGGGATTAAAACGACTCTCACTTCCCTCCACTTGAGTGGTACATATGCTAGGCTTAGACATGCCTTGTATGTGGCCTCTAGCCACGGAATAATTAGTAATAATAATAATTAATAGTAATAATAATTAGTAATTCCGCTGGTATTATGTCATCCATTCCTAGTGACTTATACGATTTAAAGCCCGTGATGGCCCATTCAATCTTCCGTGGTGTAATGATCGATGGGCCGATTCTGAACGCATTGTTGTTTGCCTCTGGCTCCTGGTACCTTTTCTGTTGTTGTCCAGAAAAGTGGGTAACTACCAGGGTCGTTTTTTCTTTGTCGTGACTGTCCAGGTGCCATCAGATTTTTTCAGATGGCCCGGTGTCACTAGGTTATTGGACATGATTCTCCTTAGTCTGTTGCCTTCTGCCGCATTCTTAATGCTAGAGCAGAATTCAGACCAGGATATTCTTTTAGCATGCCTTACGCTTTTCTTGAACGAGTTTAACTCGGTCTTATAAGTTCCCTACTTATTGGTTCGCTATGCTTCGTTGAACGCTCGTCTACAGCGCCTCCTGAGGTTAGATATTTCAACTGACCACCACGGGGGCTTAGGTTAACCTGGGTTTTCCAGCGACACAAGTGGCATTCATTGCTCCATTACACGCCTGGGTTACCCGTTCGACCGGTTCGTCCCTAGAGGTAGGGACCTCGGGTGCTGGCTCTGCCAGCAACTGAGAGAAGTGCGATTTGTACTTTTCCAGTCCGTCTTGCGCCTGTTTCGTAAAGGTATAACCCTCGGCTTAGATGCCTCTATGTCGAATTCCAGGTATTAGTGATCCGACAAGAAGTGATCTTGTGAGACTACACGATTTTACCAAGTCAGAGGCTTGTTCGTTGACCATGGAAAGATCTAGAACTTCTTGCCTAACCGACGTGATAAACGTGGGTTCATTGCCTCTATTACATATATAAAGGTTGTGAGCTAGAATACATTAACTCACCTCTTTCGTTGGTGTCAGTGCTGCCCCACATTGTATGGTGTGCATTCGCGTCAGCTCCGACTATGGCGGGGACTTGTCTATTTTCTGCCTCTTGAATAACTGCCCGTAAGCGATCTGGAGGTGGTTCGTCAGCCTCATACGGCATGTATGACGATATATGTCTTACAGTCCGTGCGTTGAGCTGCACCGCTATGCAGAAGTTGTCTCTGTCCTAGAAATGAGGTAAGATAAATGGGTTGTATTTCTTACTAGGTGTTTCCTTACCTTGTAAGTAGATGGTCTGGTAGCCATCCATTTTGAGTCCGCAAACCCTTCGCTCTACATATGCTGCGGTCGCAGCAAATGTTGAAGTTGCAGCAGAAGCTGCAGGTTGCCTCCCTTGAGGGGTAGGCCTTGGTTTTTGTTTTGATTTATTTTGGTACATAATATTTTCAGGAGTATCTGGGAAGGAAGGGTCCACTGCAGCAGAGCCCCGATTGCCGCAGTAAGCGGATCATACGATGGAGTGTCCCCTCACAAGGACTAGCTAGAAGATCTCTGAAAGCGATCCCCATCCGTCGGCTCTGCGCAGGAACCAGTGGGCTTATTGTTGATCCATTTAGCGCACAACACATAACCACTCATGGCGCAGTGGACCTCTAGATGACACTTCACTTGGATTACAACTGTACGCTGTCTTGCTGTGCGACCTTCTTTATGCTCGAGTGTTAAACTTAACCCGGGTCGGTGTAGGGTAGGGTTAGGTTAGGCTCGGAGTAGTGCTGGAACAAAAGTTGGTTGGGGTTTGTCAGATGTATGATGTTTTCTTCGTGTGTTATATCGAGGGGTCACATACCAAGTCGCCACACGCCTCACCGACACTACCGTCCGAGTGTTCCTCAAGTGGAGCCAGAAATTTTTTTTTATAAAAAATTGTAGAAAAATGATCACTTTCAGCCATGAATATAGCAAATACATTCTCCGTGTTCAAATATAGCAGGATACCAATTTCCATAGGGATCGATTAACCGATATAGAAGTTGGTATGCAGCACCATCTGGTGAGAAGCTGCAACAAAGAGGAAAGCAAAAAACCTTCACAAGAAAATACATATACATGCCAATTTTTATGGTAATCGGTTGGACGGTGTTGGAGTAAAACGATAACATAATATATACAAACATCCATTTTTATTTAGTATATAGATTATTAAATACCCAGTGACAATCTGTCCAAGTCCTCGTTAAAACTTCGTAGCCATGGTACATATTAGCTCTACAATTAAGTTATGTTTTGCAAACTATTTTTATAGTTCTATTAATGTCTTTAAAAAATGAAATAATAAATTGCCTGTAGTCAATTTATTTAATTTCACTTCATTGCTAACTTGTATAAAACACAAGATTAAAATATCTACCAGTCTTGGCAGGTGAGCTACAATCTTTCAGGCTGAAGTCTTCGCTATCGAATTGTGTGCAAGAGAGTTGACCAACAGACTTCTAGCATACATAAACATAAGTATAATATCAGACAGCCAGGCTACTTTTAAAGCACTGAGCTCCAACAAGATAAATTCTAAACTTGTATAAAATTGCATCGAATCCCTAGAGTACCTTGGTGCGAACAACAGGATGACCCTACTATGGGTACCTGGGCACCAGGGGGTGGAGGGAAACGAAAAAGCCGATACCCTTGCAAAACAGGGGGCCGAATTTGCGTTCACTGGACCAGAACCGGTTTTTGGAGTCACCACAAGTGCCGCCAAAACAATTATTTCGGACTGGGCGGAGGGGAAAATACTCACGTACTGGTCCAATATACCAGGGTTAACTCACTTGAAGGCGTTTCTACCTAAACCCTCGAAAAACACAACTAAGCAGATCCTAGAATGGAGCAGAAATGACCTGCGTATTCGGGACTGCTTACTGTCTTCTAAGATACCACCTCAGAAAGATAGGTCTGAACCAACAAACGGACCGTCGGTTTTGCTGCGTGGAAGACGAAACTGCTGAACATATACTATGTTCATGCCCCGGCCCGGGGAAGAATAAGTTTCAACATATTTGGTTACACCAACCTAGAACCTACCGATTTTTAAAAAATCTCACCCTATACAACCATGAACTTCGTAATAAGGGCTGGATTTTGCGGTGAACTGTAGCCTCTGGGGGTGAGCCACAATAGACCTACTAAGGGTCGCGGTGGAGGGGCGACCACGCCCCACTCACATGATACCTAACCGAACCTAACCTGTATAAAACACATTTTTGTGTTCCAGTAAATATCTGAGGTATATCTATTTGGTATTCATGTTTAATTATAGTCATAAAGACAAAGTTATTTAAATTAATAATAAACATAGTGTATTACTGCAATAACGGGAAAGATAAATGTAATAAAAATGTGTGTTTACATAAATAAAAAAGTGATTAAAATATGTTTTATTATCATTATATTGTATGCATCATATTCTAAATGATGTTAAAATGAATAAACATCCCAATTTTTATTTCATGAGCTAAACAAGTTTATTAACCACTCTTTTGACTATTTTATTTTTTGTTGAGTCTGTAATGTCCGAGTAAGCAATAATTCTTTTAGAATTAGGTTAAGGGAGTTGGAATAAGAGCCATAATCCCTGTTCATGCACGATTGTTAATCAGCGCAAGCCGTAGGGTAAATTTGAGATTTGCAAAAGAACGTGCTAATTGGAATGTAAACAATTGGACATTGTTTTTACAGTAAGTTCAGATTTACTCTTTTTCATCTGATAGCCATATTCCAGTCTATAGACGTAAATGTGAGCGATTTGCACAGTGCACCGTAAGACCTGGTAGGAATTTTGGCCGCAGCTTCATTATGGTATGGGAAGGCATCTGTTTTGAAGGTCACACGGAGTTGATTGTATTTGGCAAGGTATATCTGACAGTTGATACATTTATCAAAAAGATTTTTAAAGAAAATGTGGTACAGTTTGTTCCTGTATTTGGGGTGAATTATAACTCTAGTCCGTACATTGCTAGAATAATAACGAGAATCTTTATAAAGTTGGTATTAAAGTTTTGGCCAACAGTAAGTCCAAACCCTATAGACGGATATTTTTTCGAAATCAAACGAATTTTTGTATTTACAAGGTTCAAGCGAATCACACATTTTTGCAGTTCACGATAAAATTCAAGCGTTTATAAAAAAGCTTATGTTGTGGAAGAGTTGTATTGAGAATGGCAAGTATGATTGTTTTAAAACACTTAAAACTTTTATTATAGAAAGCCAAGTGCAGCCTAAGATGAATGAATGTACTATTTTCCACGAAAAAATTTGACTCCCTGAGTTGGATTTGTAACCCTTTCAAGACAACCTATCAACTAGTATGTCAACAGAAGCAGGTAAAGAACTCGTTAATTTATCAGAAGATACGTCACTGAAAAATAGTTTCAATCGTAAACAGTTAATGAAATTCTTGCTGGAAACTATCCTAGCCTGTTTAATGAAGCTATGAAAGTCCTCCTTACCTTTACTACCTCATACCTATGTGAGGCCGGATTTTTAACTATGCTTAACATTAAAACTAAATACCGAAATAAATTGGATATATCAAACTCACTTCGATTAAAAGTAACTAAAGATAAAGTTGATGCTAAAACTGTAATAAAACAAATACATCTTTCTCATTGAAATGACTTTGTAAAAAAAAGGTTGCAGGAGGAAGTATTTTAGTAAAACAATCTATTTAAATTTTATTTCTTAGTTAAACAGTCCTTTATACATATTAGTAACGCTTAAATCAATTTTTTTTCATTCCAATTAAAACAAATAAGACAGCATTAAGTAGCTCCATGACTTGCCACTAAGGAATCTAAGCATTACCAATATTTATGCCCCCTTTACTCTAAGACAGCCAAGAGGTGGGACCCAAAATTGGACGTTTTTGTTAGATGAGTCGGAGTCCAGTCAACTTTGGGAACCACTCCAGTCAACTTTGGGAACCACTGCTATATATAGACTATGTTTGGGACTACCTAGAATGGATCAGGGAGACAAGTATCCAGATATGGTCCATCACAACACGTAACTTATCTTAAGGCTTTGCTAAAGATGGTAGCATTTTATTTGCTATTGAAATTTTATTTTGTATAGAATCTTCTATATATGTCTCGGCTACCATACTAGAACGCCATCCGTTATGTCGCTTGATGGTTGTAATATCGGCTCCTGAGTCGGCTAACAAGGTTGCGAAAGAGCGCCTGAAGCACTGTCCTGTATAGGTTTCTGGGTAAGGCAATTTGAGATAAGTTGCTATTTATTTTGGTAAATTCCTTATTTTATGGACGCCAACCACTTGATTAACACATTTTTCTTTGACGTACTTCACAAAAAATCTTCAACTAGTAGTAACTGCTGGTCATAACGCATATGTGGCATATGTTAATGTAATTTGGACTTGAGATTACGAAAGTTCTCTGAGTATGAGTTTTGGAATCGGGAATTCTTGTAATAATAATCGAATCCTTGTGATCTATATCATCGATCATTATTTTTACCAAATCATCTCTTCGACATGCTCCTCCACAAATGCCTATTATTTAAATGACCTAAAAAATTGCCAACAATATCTCAATTGATCCATTTATATTAATTTGAATTACCTTTTCTAGTAAAATTTATTATCTGGTGCTTTTTGTATAAATCTTTCAATTTCTTCTTTCGTTAAAATTCTCGATTATTTGGACGAATCCAACTGGTTTGTTTTTTAAATATGGTATCAGTTTTGGAAATATTGTGATATTTACATTTTCTTTGACATTCAACGTACTTTTTAGCATATAATATACTGACCATAAAGTTAAAGGCTTTACTTATTTAATTTTATGTTCGGAGTATGCCAATAACACAGATTTGGACATTTTCTAAATGCTTTTGGAACTGCACCTGCACCACAGTTTGAATTGGGTACAGGCAACTTCGTACTGTCTTGATGATTTTTGGGGGATTAATTGTGAAATCGCACTTTTTGTCGCTTTCAAAACTTTTTCTGGTAAATAGTCATTACCACTTTCAGAGCTCATTTCTAATTAAACACTTTAGAACAATGACTTTGTAGCTGTGACATTGTGACACATTACAAAAGTCATGCAAACAATACCAACCAACTAGATCGTCTTAGTTCAAACACAAAATGTCAGTTAACAATAACAAAAACTTAAATATTTATCTTTTTATTCTCATATTATTAGTTTTAATGCAGTTGTTTGCATCTCAAATGCGAAAAAAACATGCAGAAAAACTAAAAGTGCTTTCAAATGTTGCCACGTCTTGTTCGTTCTCTATAGAGTACTTTGCCAGCGGTCTCTCTACTGGCAAATTATGCCCGAGCTCAGCCGTATAGGGTAGAAAAAAAAAAAAAAAAAAATATATATATATATATATATATATATATATATATATATATATATATATATATATATATATATATATATATATATATATATATATATATAAAAGTGAGCCGCGCCACCGACTTGAGACGGTTCAAGCCGGGAACCCCTAGGTCTTATAGGCACTAGCAGAGCCACACGATAAAAAACTGAGATTATGGTGAACTAAATAAATGAAATTATAGCTAAAATATATTAGATACTTTACTCCTACAATAAATCAAAGTACACAGTTTAATAATAAAATTATAACAAATATAGTCAAATTAACAGCGATGGTAAATTTTTTTGCTAAAACAAACCACAAATTTAAAATTTACAATTTTATAAAATAACCAAAACAAAAGTAAGAGTAACAGACTTTACCAAGTTACCAAAAAAAAACGTATATAAGTCAACTCTTTAATAATACTAAATCAAACGTTCACATAAGGCTGCTAATTTACTCATGTTTTTACCATTTACATAAAGATTTACACTGTTAAAACAATCGAGTTTATTTAAAAATATATTTACAATGGTTGTCTTTTTAAATATCAATTCTGTAGGATATTTACAAATAAGTATGAAGAAAATATTTTTACTTGGACATAAAAAATTATTGAGAAGATTATTTTAATCAAAGTTTAGTTTTGGCATATTATCTAATCCAATAAATAGTTTTTAATAATGTATTATATTAATAAATTAAAAAAAAAACTTAATTGTGGTGTCAAAAATAAGTCACGTCGTTAAATATTCAAAAATAAATCACTTTTAACCTTTGGGTAAACGCATATTGTAGATCAAATATAAAAAAAAATAACTTTAATCTTGAACACCTTAATACGGAGTTCCTGCTAAAAACACCAAGCAAGTCTTTATAACACTGCAATTTATCGACGATATGGATGATACGAATGCACTACTCCTGTGGCCGGTTTGGTTATGGAACGGCATCTGCTAATTAACAATGGCTTCCCTCAAATAAATCCCGCATGCGGTCATTTTAACTCGACACCAAAATCCAAAATATCAACAACGGAGGTAAAATAGAATGGTCAAGTTAAAAATTAAATGGTTTATCTTCAAAATCCAATTAAGATGGCCCAAATACAGCCAGATATAAAAGGAAAACCGTAGAGGTTTTGCACACTTGTTAATATCAGACCGCCCCAAAAATTCTCACCACCCGACTCCCAAGACTCTCACCACACGACTCCGACTACTTCCCAAGCCGGATATCAAGGAATGACACGGAATTGACGTCAACCAAGAATATTCGCAAGTCTATGTTCCACACTAAGAATCGTGTTCGTCCGTGTTGATAGCTAGCCTCATCTACACAGAAATGTAAACCAAACAATAATATAATCGATAATACACAATAATCAAGGCTAAAAACTAAAGCAAAATCTAATAATGAAAATACCTTACTCAATCTCCAGTGATCAACAAAAATGCCATAGCCATTAACAATTGAATCTTATCAGAATAAGGTATGCAACACTATTTACAACGAATGATATATTTAAGTTACAACAAAATACGGTACGCGACACTATTTTCGAGTACTTGAGGAATATAAAATTATCAGAGATATAATTATAATGGAACTGAAGAAGGGAAAAAAAGGCACGTTACAATGTGTTCGCAAAAAATATAGTGAATAAACCGCGTCTAGTGCGTAGGTTGAAACGAAAAGTTCCGTTAGAATTAGTTACTTAGTGCTAAGAATACATAAAAACGCCCAATGTCAAAAATAGTCCATATTGTAGTAGACTAACTTTAAAAGGGGTGTATCACTGGATGCTTCCCCTAAACGTCATTCTGAATTGTCATACCTATTACACAGTAACTACCTAACATTATTTGGGTTACACAGATAGATTGTATAATGGGTAGCTAATAAAAAAAAATGCGAAATGCTTTTGCGTTATCGAATGGTTATTTTGCCTCGCTGAAGCGTCGCTTTCGGCCCGCTACGGAAAACGAAGTTCCCGCTTTCCGCCTATAGTAGGGAGAAAAATAGTATACACACCACGGGCATTAAAGTAAGAAGTGTCTCAAAGCACATGTTTGTTGATCGAGGCGAAGCTCTAGATATGCAAAATACTATTCATTGTTTTAAGATTTGTTTCTGTTAGATACTTAAGATTTTTCTATTTTTGGTATAGAAACGGTATTTTTGCAACTTTATGAAGATTTACTAGACATTATTATAAAAAAATAAAACGTGAAAAAAATAGTATTATTTCAATTACCTATTCGATATTTTTTGTGGCGAGTGTACAAAAATTTTCCACGTTAAATTGCGCAAGCAAAATGTGTTTTTAAAAAGTGGGCACCTATTGAAGTTGTTAATTATTGTTGTCAACTTGGTAATATTTTATAATTTTGCAGAACTGACTAATAATTTAAACACAGAGAAGGTTAAATAAATTATTAAACATTGGGCACCAGAAATTCGGCTACACTTAACATGATTCAAGAATAAATTAAAATATTAATTGCATACAGGATGATTCTATAAAGTTCTACAGAGTTTTCATTTTTATATATATTACTAGACGTTTAAGGTTCTGTTAAATTATTCTGGAATGTCAACGTTGCACTTAATTGGAAAATGTCACTATCAAACATAAGCGACCTCGGAAACTATGAATTCGACACTGATTTCGGTCGTTTTTTATAGTTTTTATATTTCATGCCCTTCTCACCCCTTTCGTAGTGGTGTCGTGCGTGGGTCACCTTGTCATGAACCTTTGCGGGCGTACGCAGAACAACTTACCGAAGTTTCATAATCAGGCGAATGGTTTAAAGACGCGTAGAAAACAAACATACAAAAAAACATTTATTTTTTTTAGATTATTTCGCCCTACGACTATCGTAGTTCTAAACAAAAGCTTTGTAAGAAATGAAAATATTTTTTTAATGGTAGTAAAATTAAGTTTTCAAACACACAAAACACATAAATGAATTTTATTTGTCAATCTAAAGATATTTTTCTTTAATTATGCCAAATTTTTACGTGCGAAAAATCTTATAATGTAGCTCTGGAATATTTTAAAAAAATATTTTTTTAAAATCATCAAATGTTAAGCTGATTGGTTCTACTTTCTTCAATTTATTTATGCATTTCGACTTTTTCCATTTATTGTTAATAAAAAAAGGCAGGCAGCAAATAATAAATAAGAAAAAAAGTAACACACGCCCTAGCCGAGCTCTAGTTTCAAATTTTGTGCTTATGTTTTAATTTTAATTTATTTCTTTTTAGTATTTTTATTAATGTTTTTTTTAAATTAAGTAGTTTGCCAAGACATCTATTAATTACATTTGACTGCTTTTTTAAACTCACCTATCATTTTTTTATTAATAACGAAAAAGATTAATTTATTAATAACTAATCTATGTCAATTTATTTTGGAATGTTTAATAAATCCATCATTGTTACTAAATAATATAAACAGTGGCAATTACAAGAATAGTGTAAATAAAAAACAATAATCGTTATTTATTTAAAAAAATCCATGAAAATATAAAACATAAATAAACTTTACGAGTACTATGCTAAAAAACTGTTCAAAAAATTTTAAAAAAGATTTGCCAGTGTACTAAGTGTTAATATTAAATAATTATAATAGTATTGACGATTAAAGTTATAATAGAACATAAGAATTTTATTTTACCATTTTTTTTCTAATTTAAACATTTGTAAATATATTTCATATCTTAATGAATTGCTAGTTGAATATACAATAATTGAAATAATTTGTAAACAAAAAAAATCTTTAAAAATTAATTTGTCAAACTGATTAATATATTTTTGTACAATTTTATACACATTATCTTGAATTTTTTGGTTCGTTTCGAGATAGCTTTAAAAAAATTGTTATAAAAGAATCTTACTGACTCTTTTATTATTTTAAAAGCTATTATAACAATTGTTAAAATAAAATTGCTTGCAAATAGTTCCTTTATTTAAATTTGTTAAAAACGTTTTAGTATAACTTAGTGATTCCTTTTTAAAACCTAAAAATGACTCTGAAAAAAATTAGGACAACGTGACAGCCAACACAATTTCGTACTGATAAAATGTTAAAGGTGTTTTTACAATTATAATCTACTGTCAATATTAAGTCAGTAAAATTATACAATCCTAAACTGATGTTAGATAATTTTTATGTCTTTTCATACATCAAAATACTTACCGACAAATGACAATCATCAGAAATATTGCTTTAAGAGCGGCGTTTTAAATAAATATTATATATAGAGTGCTTTCATTTCAAAACCAACCAGTCCGAATAACTTTTGATTTTACGTGCATGTAAGAAAAAAAACAAATCGAATTTTAAATCAAGGGGGAGGTTTAAAACTGTTATTCTGATGTTTCCAAGTGGCACCCCTTTAACATCCCCTACCCCTTCTTTAAAATGTTAAATAGCAACCTCTACCTTGTGATACATAAAATAAAAATACAAATAAAATAAAAATCAGCCACATAAATAACAATTTATTCTATCAATATATTTTGCAAATAACATTATTCATAGCGAAACAGAAACTAAGATGAAGTTAATTACAAACAGCTCCTTAAATGTATTTACAGTAACTGTTCATAGTGTGCTCCGTTATTTTGTTCAATGATATAACTTATTTTCAAAATCTTCTCGAACTCTACATTCTTTAGTTACCTATTCTAAACTTTAGTTTTTTAATGTCTTTGGGAGGAGTTTTTAAATAGCTCCACAAAAAAAGTCACGTGGTGTTAGATCTGGAGATCTTGCCGGCTATTCTATAAAATCCCTTATATCCAATGTCTTGAAAATCGTTCGTCTAGCCATTGTCTTACAGTTAGTGCGTAATGTGGTGTAGCTCCGTCCTGTTAAAGGTACATATTCTGTTCATCTAGCCCCATATTTCCCTGTTCATCGACTTGTTTTTCTAGTGAGTAATATGTGGATGAATTTCATTTTTTAATAATTGTGGGTACAATTCTCCCGTTAGGTTTTGGTCAATAAAAAGTGATCAATTTATCTCATTTTTTAGAATACCAGCCCATACATTGATCTTCGTTTGTAAACTAAGTATTATCCTGTCGAAACACGTGAGGATTTTCGTCATCATAGTATCTACAAAGCCATTTAAATAAATCGGTAATTCATCACTGAAAAAAATATTTTTTATCAAATTTGCGTCATCTTGTATTTTTTGGGACAATGTTTCACAAAATTTAATTCTGCGGTCATAGTCGTCTTCACTATGCTGATGATGAATTTGTATTTTATATGGAAAAACCAGTACTTCAAATTGTGAAGCTTCGTCGAGAACTCTGGGATTATTATTTAAAAGTATCTCCAAATTTCCGTACTAACTCTATAATGGTCTGGTGCCCTATATTTCTTTCAGGATGCCTTTCATTGAAAACTCGAGCGCACTTGTTTTGATGACCGTAAATAAATATTATTTCTATGCGTTTTTGCAGAGAATACACCATATTAAAATAACTCAAGATTCTACAGCTACAAATAATGGCTAATTTAACGTCACGAACAAGTAACTGCTTAAATATAGGTACTATTAATATTTTTAAAACAAAATGACAAAAAATGTCAAAAAAGGTGACTTGTATTCAGATGTAAGTTAATTAATCCCTAATTGGACATCTACCTATCCAACAGTGGCGTGGGTCGTATTTGTTTATATGGCTGATTTTTCATTTAATTTTTTTCAAAGTAGGGGTTGCTATATGACATTTTAAAGAAGAGGTGGGGGATGTTAAAGAAGTGCTACTTGGAAACAGCAAAATAATATTTTTAAACCACTTTGATTTAAAATTCGACGTATTTTTTTTCATTTACGGAGAATCAAAAGTTATTGGCTGGTTTTGAAAGCACTGAATGTAAAATTTTGTTTCAAAAAGCGTCGCTTTTGACATTTGTAGTTAATGACAGTGCCGTATTTGAAGGGGTATTCAAACACGGTAACCCCCCGAAATAAAGCACGACTCCCTAATCTAACAAAAATCAGAAATCATTACCTATATAGTAATTGTCAAAGCACCATCCACCGGCAGAAGGCTGCTTAGCTAAATAATTCAATAATAATGATAAATTTTTCAATACTCTTTATATTTCTTACAATATTACCTGTATTAACAGCTTCGTCAAAAAGATCATTTCTAACGTGGAGAAATTTAAAAGATTATATTTGCATAATCCAACTCGTCAAGGCTCGCTATCATTGAGTGCTTTTCCACTAAAAACGTAATTCAAAACTTTCCTTAATGTTGACTTCACATCCTCAAAACCTACTTTCGCATCGCTTACTTTTTGTAAAACTGCTTTTAAAGTCGGCCGTTGTTTTTGTATTATAGAAAAATTATTAACGATTTCTTTAATTCTTTGTCACTGTCCTTCTACAATGAAACCTCTAGAGCAGAGGTGCTCAAACGGTCGATAGCGAGTGCTTTTTGAGTCGATCTCGTGAAAAAATTCCGATATAGAACTATTTACACAGATTTTGTTTTAGTAGGTAGGTAACTAAAACACACACACACAGACACACACACACAATGTGCCAATTTAATCCCATTGAGTATATATGGGAAATATGCAAAACTTATTATGACAATCACACTGTATCTAATGGTTACAGTGATAAGGCTGTTTTAGAAACCTAGCACCGAGCACTTAATACTGCCACTCCTGAAATTTGGGAAAAATGTGTCACAAATTGTGAAAATTTAATAGAGGAATGGTGGGTTCGTAAAAACCACAACAAAGCAGTAAATCCGAATGAGGATAGCGACGAAAGTGATTCTGATTATAATGACTATAAATCTGATGCTTGATAATACCGTAAGTACTACATACATATTTATTAAATTTGTACCGATAATTTATTTTTGTTGCATTTCCTTTTAACATAGTTATATATGTGCCTATTTTTACCAAAAAACTTATCGAAAGCTACATTAACGATTTTGTTCACAATAAATCAAAAAATAAAAATAAAACCTCTCAACAAAAGCATAATAATAATAAAAAAAAATTGGGTTTAAATCTTGGGGAATTTACTAATGTACCATTGTAATGCGATTAAAAACATTTATCCCTTTAAAAAAAATGCAAGTATTTTATTATAAAAAACTTTTCCAGTTACTTTTGATTTATCAATAAACGCTTCAGATTGTAAAATATACTTCTAACTGAAACTGTTTTCTTAAAATCAGTAGGTATTAAAAATCTAAAACTAGCATCAATCAACATCAAAATCCAAAAAGTTTTGTTAATTAAAAAAAAAAAATTTTACGGGTTGCACTCTGGGAGTGCCGGCAGAAGTGAAAACTTAAGTATTAACGTTGTGCACCCTGCACCGCCTAAAAGAAACAGCCGGCGCAGGCATACATTTTCGCCGCGCCGTAGAAAGAGAGGGGGATACTCCCTCTCCTACGCCACGCCAGCTGTCTACTCTCCATCCGTCTTACGAATTTTCGATCAGGTCACGTGTCCTGACGCGAGTTTAACATTTTTTACCCATTACAAAAAAAGTGTACAACGCCGCTAAAGAAGTTTTCACTTCAAAAAATATTATTATTAATCTGAAAAATATTGTTTCCAGATTTCCATAGTTTATGAATAATGCATTATTTTTATTAACGCTTTATTATAAATCATATATTAAACATCAGTACCAGATTTGAATGTTTTCGATTTCTTTCTTCCGCTTTTTGTTTGATCTTCTTTCAATATGGCGCTTTTCTTCCTACCTCGACTTTTTCGTTTTCGGCTACCTCGTTTTCGGTTTTGTCGCTTTTGGCTGCGTCATCTACGGCTTCTGCTTCTATTTTTTCTTCGTCTTCGAGCCTCCGTTATCGGCAAACCAAAACCTAATTTAAACCTTCCCCCGTTCTCTTTGATCAAACCAGCTTTCAGTCCAGTTTTTAATGATTTTTTAACACAAATTGATGCATTTTTTAACGGCTTCTTGCACTGATAAATTATTTGATCTAAAATTTTGTCGGGGGGAGAACCATTAGAGTCATTAAGACACGCCATGGTGTCCATAACATCTGCTAAAAACGACACCTCTCCTTGGACCATTTTAATGCAGCAAAAGCAGAACTTAATCAATAAACTAATGAAAAGCACTTAAATTTTGAATTTAGCTACTAAATTAATTTGTCAAAATGACATAAAAAATGTACTTGAATTTGTCAGTTTGTTGAATAAGGTTGCCAAGTTACCAGTCAAGAAAAGTCGCATTTTATATTGCTCCAGTAAAATACATCCGTCTTACGAATTTTCGATCAGGCCACGTGTCCTGACGCGAGTTTAACATTTTTTACCCATTACAAAAAAAGTTCACAGCGTGCCATAAGAAGTTATCACTTCAAAAAATTTTTACAAACATTGTATTACAAGAAAACTATTTTGAGAAGCTAATAAAGTTTCCCAAAAACAAATATCTCGTTTTATTATTTTATAAAGTACCTACCCATAGGTACTTTTAAGAAGATTATAAACATTAAGGAGTTAATTGAAACATACTTTTTCAATAGAATTATACAAACAGCGTTAGTGATTAAGGGTTAATTTCAAACATTTGTTATGGCAATAAAATGTTAAATATTCTAAAAATATCCACCATTAATCAATCTTAAGCATTAAGTAAAGCGACGCCAATTTACAAACTGAATACACACGAAAATCACGTAGCGTATAACTTATATTTAAACATAATGAAAGGTGTATTTACTGTCACCCATCGGCCCATCCTTCTTTCGACAGCAATTTGAAAATCTAAATTTATTACTCGCATCTTCTCTTTCGTAAGTGAAGGTAGCATAAGACCAATGCAAATAGAGTCTGTGAAATAAAATCGAATTTACGTTGTTGGGTTTAATAATTTTTACCCTTTTTAGTGTTGGGTTTGACAGAAAAAGCATAAAAATAGGATTAATGCTACGGAGAAGTATAGCCGGAGTGACTCGGTTGGATAAAGTAAAAAATAGTGAGATAAGAGAACGCTGTGGCGTAAAAGAAGATGTGGTTACAAAGATAGATAAAGGAATGCTCAGATGGTTTGGACACGTAAAAAGGATGAATAAAGGAAGATTGACGAAACAAATTTATAAGGCGAAAGTGAATGGACAAGTCGGTAGAGGTCGACCTAGGCGAACATATCTCGATCAGATCAACTATGTTTTGAAGAAAGGCCAGGTCAAGAGTACAAACAACCGACGAGCATGTATGAGAGCACTGATGAAAGTAGAGGAAGCAAAAGATGTGTGTAAGAACCGTAGCAAGTGGAAGGAAGTGGTCTCTGCCTACCCCTACGGGAAAATTGGCGTGACTATATGTATGTATGTATATATGTATGTATATCAAAAATCCAATTTTGGTTAGTTGTTAAATGTTTTCTGATCTCAATTTGGAATTTTTTTATTTTTTTATCTGCCTGAGGTATAACGGAATTTTATTGTAAAATTTTGGACCGAAGAAAGACTAACCGATTTTTTTAAAATTTTTAGAGAAATCTCCATATCAGTAAGCGATCGAGTTAAACGAGTGTTTTTGTGGTTAAATTCTTCGGCGTTTTTATATATTCTTATTATACATCGATAAGCAAAGAGTAGTTTAACGTTTAGTACCTTCAATTTATCATACAATATTTTTATAAACAGGTAATAACGAAATCGAAGTATTGCCGTGGCAGTGCGAATCACCGCAATCAAACAGCTAATGTATGGAACAAGCTTCAACGAAAAGTTTTAAAAGGAGGCAAATATTTTCAGAACCGCCAACATTTATATAAAGCGTTGCAGAAAACATGGATATAGTTACCTCAACAATAAATAAATTGCTTGATTCTATTTATGCGAATACGATGTGGAGTTGTTATAAATAATTAAGAAGAACTTACCACTTGTTAATTAATTTTATTTTTGATTTAAATTTAATTTTAATTTATCAACTGTAAAACTTTAATTCAATTGAACACTTCCCGCTCAGATTATTTTCATGGATAATAATGGATAATTAAGTTAAAGCATTTAATCTTTTTTAATATCAAAATACTCCAAATAACTAGAATAAAGTTTATTTAAAATAACGAACAAATAATGAATAATTTGTATTGGGTATTTGGTAAAATACTGTATCCAATATATTAGTAATTACATTAAATTGGAAGTATTTAGGGTAATGATATAACTTAACCATAATTTGTTTATTACATAAAATATTTTATAATTAAGGTAACTACAAAATATCTAATGTTATTCTAATTGTATGATTTGTTCATCTCTAGAAAACCAATCGCAGATATACAAAAGATAGGACTTTTTTTTAATTATGGTTTATTTTTAAAATAAAAAATATTCATTTATTATTAGTAGAATAAATATTTAAGGATGTATCATTATTGGTAGACCTTCTCAATCGAGTACATTTGCCTGAATGGATTCACGAAGGGTGATAAATGACATTTTCTAATCTGGTGTTGGTTCACTTGGTTCGACCTTTAGGTATGTAGTTTTAAATTAATTACTTAGATCTATGTTTTAAAAAAAATCACTTCAACAAATTTAAAATTTACTTAAAATTTTATTTTAAGGATAATCCATGTTATGGAAGGTTATCCAACTTAAAAGTTTTTGGAAATCTTTTGCATTAAAATACTTTAAGTGATAAATATAGAGTTTATTTGAAAGCTCCTTAATTAAGCTATAACTTAATTTTCTTATTGCAAATTCCAAAAAATTTATTACCATTTATTAATTCTTATACTCTTGGTCAACAGGGTAAAGTACCTACATTTATCATACTTTACTGTGCGATATATATTTAAATATTTATTTATGAAAATGTACTACCATTTATGGCAAAAATAAAAATATGTTGCGGCCATACACAGACGACGTAGCAAAACTTTTTCATTTTTGAATCCTTAAAATTCAAGAAAGCACTTATACTACCCCAATCTTTACAACCCTAAGTTCTGTTTCTTTTCAATAACGCACGTATACGATCCTAACCTTTATGACAAGAAGCTCCTTTCCTATTCAGCTACTCACGTACACTCGTCGCAGCACCAAGGTAAATATTTAGGACTCTAAATTCCTTTCCGCCAAGTTAAGCATCATCTACAGACCGTCATAAAACTAACGACTTGGGGGACGTAGATAAAAAGGACACACAACGTCAGTCAGTCTCTCAACGTTCTCACACAGTCTCTCAACGGCCCCCGACACAGTCTCTCAACGGCCTCGGACAGTTTTTCTTTTGTTTCAGTAAATACACGTGGTTAACAGTAATTCGACCCGTTCATCATTTTCCTAACACTTATCACACGCATTATCCCAAAAATATAATTCCATTTATGGAACTTTGTAAACAAGTAGCGTTAAACTTTTTGGGCGTACTAAGAAGTAACACATTTTATTTATCTTAAACGGCTTTTTTTATGTTTGAATTAAAAAATTTAATATAAGAAAAAAAAACTTTCGAATATATCGCAAAATTTGCCAAATTAAAAAGTAAATATTTTAATTTTAATTTTTTTTTGTTTTTATGCAAGTCCTTGCCATATGAGAATATATGTAACTACAAATTAAATAAGTTGCTACTAAGTCAATGTTCAGAACTATTAAAATCCTTTTTATCAGACAGATATTTTAAATTAAAATAGAAAGGAGCCTATTATTATCTAAGAGAAATTAATGTGGGAGTACCTTAAGGTAGTGTACTAGGCCCAGTACTCTACTTACCGTATACCGGCGTTATTCCTAGCCTTGAGCACGGTACTATTGCAACGTTTGATGATGATATTCCGATTTTGGGCTTTAAAAAAATCATAAACATTCATAAAAACCAGATTAATATCTAGACCAAAAGATGACGTACTATGTTAAATAAAAACAAATTTGTTTATGTCAACTTTACCAACAAACAAGATCAACATATTTATGTAAAAATTAATAACGCTCAAATTTCCTATAATAATTCAAATTATCTGGTAATGACACTCGACCTAGACTTCGCTAGAGTTCACCTTAAATAGAAACGTGAAGATCTGGGTATAAAATATAAAAAAATATGTATTGGCTGCTACAAAGAAACTCCAAGTTGTCCACACACAACAAACTGGTCCTCTATTAACAAATATTGAAACCCGTTTTGACGTATAGTATCCAGCTATGGGGCCGTGTCAGTAAAAGTAACATTAAAGTTATCCAACGTTTTCAAAAGGGGATAAAACCTTTTAAGTTCGTATAGTAATTGTTCTGGTATAAAGTAGATTTGTGTTACACGTAACCAGTAGTATTAAATATAATTTTTAGATTGTAAAGTGGGTACAATAGTAAGTAGGACCTTAATTTAGTTTTTAAGAGTTTTCACCCTAGATTAGATATTGTAGATTGTAGGGGGGGGGGGGTCGTGAAGGCTATGCTGCCTCTCAAGCATTTCGACCTATCAAATCTAGAATCAAGAAAATGATCCACTTATTACTCAGTCACTGGAAAAGTTGATGAACAGGGAAATATGATGCGAGATGAACAGAATATATACCTTTAACAGAACGGAGGGAGGGAGCTACACTACATTACGCTGTAAGACAATGGCTAGACGAACGATTTCCAAGACATTGAATTGGCAGAAGGGGTTTTATAGAATGGCAGGCAAGATCTCCAGATCTAACACCACTTGACTCTTTTCTGTGGGGCTATTTAAAAACATTAGTTAACAAAACGCCCCCCGGAGACATTAAAGAACTAAAGCTTAGAATAACTAAAGAATGTAGACGAGACTTTGCAAAGAGTTTGAGAAGAATTTAAAAATAGGTTATATTATAGCCTACAAAATAACGAAGCACACTTTAAACAGTTACTGTAAATACATTTAAGGCACTGTTTGTAATTAACATATTAGTTTCAGTTGTAATTTCGCTGGTTTTGAAATGAAAGCACTGTTTATCTTTTTATCAACATTACTTCTTGTTGGATTATTTGTTCACAATCGAAATTTTCTGCACATCTCTTTCGAAATTTTTTTAACTTTTATCTAATCGTACCTAATGTCTCTAACGTGGCTTCAAATAAAATTGTTCTTTCAAACACGCAAATGAAAAACTCTTTCGTCAAAATAATATTTATAACAGTAATAAATCAGTCAGATCTAGTTAGGATATTGTACCCAAATAATTTTAAAAATTTAATTAAGATTACTGTAAATGATTTATGGTATTTTTTATTGGCCCATTTTAAGCACCAATCACTTTTTTACAAGCACACAAATGCAGTGATGAAATCATTATAATTCTATTATAATATTGTCACTATAATGGACAAAAATAATGATAAAATAAATCTTTTATATTATTCTGGTTCATGTCTTTTCAATTATTTTTTGGGGTGGATAGCGGGTTTAGGACGAAAGATCACAAACTTTTCGCTCTTCTTAAATCGCCGACATTTCGATCTTTATTTTAGACCTTTCTCAAGGCTGCACATACGGAAAAAATCCTTATAATAGGTACAATTAATTAACATAATCAGTAGACTTATTCTTATGTTTAACAATTGACTATTTATGCATAAGATATTAATAAAAAGTAATTCCAAAGTCAGTTTAGTCACATATTAATTCCTAAGATTCAAATATACAAGAATAATCTTTGTTAACAAGTAAATAGTTTCAATAAATTACATACCTTTTTAATTCGTGGAAGTCTTAAATCTGTAATGTAAAATTTCTGATATCGTATCCATCACAGAATCAGGGCAGTAAGTAACAGAACCAAAAACATGATGAAGGAGAAAAGAGAAATGCAAAAAAATACGATGTAAACTTCCTAAAACTAAAGCAACTTAACAAGGATATAACTAAAGCCATTTGTAATGATATCAGAATATTTAACAATGAAATAGTTACCAAAACAATCGAAAAAAATAAAAGCTTAAAAGTACTTAGGCAGAGACTCTCCAAAGGAAAGAAAGAAATTTGTAAACTACGAAACAAAGAAGGCTGAATTACAACTTATAAAAATGAAATTCTAAAAATAGTAGAGGAATTCTATACAAACCAATACGCTACAAATAAAAGGAAAATTATCCGAGATCCGATTACCAAGATTCTAAATCAGGGCTCAGAGAAAATCCCTGAAATCAAAATTTATGAGATGCAAAAGTCGATTTTTGAAATGAAAAACAACAAATCCCCCGGAGAAGATGAAGTGTTTATTGAAGCTCTTAAACTGGGTGGCGAAAAGCTATTGCAGAGTCTTCAAGTTCTGTTTAATGAGTGTCTTATACAGGGCAAAACACCACAACAATGGAACAATGCAACTATTACCCTAATGCATAAAAAAGGTGACATAACCAATCTTGCAAATTACCGTCCTATCAGTTTGCTGTCTCACATGTACAAGCTATTCACTTAATTCATCGCAAATAGATTAAGAGCGAAACTGGACCTTTATGAGCCAGGGGAACAGGCTGGGTTTTGACCAGGCTATGGCACGAACGATCATCTTCAAGTCCTGATAAATCTTATAGAAAAGTCCATTGAATACAATAAACCACTTATCCTGATATTCGTGGACTACGAAAAATCCTTTAACACTATAAACCAGTATCAGATGTTAAAGTCGCTCTTCGACTGTAGAATAGATCATCGATATACCTTAGTCATAGAGTCTATATATAAAAATGGTACAGCTAACGTAAAACTGCATGAGACAACAAATAAATTTAAAATAAATAGAGGAGTTCGGCAGCGGGACACTATTTCGCCGAAACTGTTTACGAACCTGCTTGAGTATATGTTTAAATCTGTAAATTTGGAAAATCTAGGGTTAAACATAAACGGTAAAAGCCTAAAACATTTAAGAATTGCAGATGACATAGTCCTAATATCGACTCGACCATGCTATGAACATGTTCTTCTTCTTCTTGGTGCCTTGTCCGCTCAGCGAACGTTGGCAATCATCATTACTATAGTTACTCTGTTCACTGCTGCCCGAAAAAGTTCAGTCGATGTTTTGCCAAACCATTGTCTCAGATTCTTGAGCCAAGATGTGCGCCTTCTGCCAGGTCCTCTTTTTCCTTCTATCTTGCCTTGGATTATTATTTGTAATATGTTATATTTTTCGTTCCGCATTATGTGTCCAAGGTAAGAGAGCTTCCCTATTTTAACGGTTCTAAGTATTTCAGGGGTCCGTATCTTAATTCTTCTCAGAACCTCTGCGTTGCATACATGATCTACCCAGCTAATTTTCAAAATCCGACGGTACGCCCACATCTCAAATGCCTCGATTCGTTTGCTTGTGGCCTCTGTCACTGTCCACGCCTCTACACCATACAGCAAAACCGAGAACACATAACAGTTGAGAAGCCTTTTCCTGAGTTTCAAGCTCAAGTTGTTATTACAGAACACACTTCTCATTCTTAGGAAGGTGGCTCTCGCTTTTTCTATACGTTGGCGGATTTCTCTTGAGTGGTCCCATTCTTCGTTTATCAGGCAGCCCAGATAGGAAATATGGTCAACTTTTCCTATAATAGTATTATTCACTAGCAGTTGATTCATTGTGGGGCGACCTTTACTTATTGTCATATATTTAGTCTTTGCAGTATTGAGCTGTAAACCATACTCATTTAAATGAACCATCAATTCATTCATGATATGCTGCAAGCCATCGAATGTATCGGCTAAAATAACAGTGTCATCCGCGTAACGTATATTGTTGATCTTAAAACCATTTATAGAAATGCCTTCAGAAATGTTTTCCAATGCTTCAGCAAATAATTCTTCCGAATATATATTGAATAACAGCGGAGACAATATACAACCCTGTCTAACCCCACGTCTAATTTCCACAGCTTCGGTAGCTTGATCTCCCACTCTTATCGAGGCTTTTTGATTCCAGTAGAGGTTTTCTATTATTCGTATGTCTCCATCATCTAATCCAGTTTTTCTTAGGATGTTAATAAGTTTTTCATGCTGTACCCGGTCGAAGGTTTTTTCAAAATCTATGAAGCAAGCGTTTACCTCACAGTTAACGTCTCTGGTCCGTTGTATTAACACCTGTATGGCAAAAAGAGCGTCTCTGGTGCCGAGTCCATTTCTGAATCCGAACTGTGTACTTCCTATACGTGTTTCAAGTTTCCGATATATTCGTTCATGTAGCACCTTTAAAAACAATTTGAGTGTATGAGACATTAAACTAATCATACGCTAGTCTTCACATTTCTTAGGATTGCTTTTTTTAGGTAACGTTATAAAGGTCGATTGAAGCCATTCCTCGGGTATCATTCCAGATCGATATATATCGTTGAATAAGTCAACTAAGTTGTTTAAGTTATGACCGGTAAACAGTTTCAAGATTTCAGCTGGAATCCCATCGGGGCCACATGCTTTTCCATTTTTTGTTCGTGACATTGCTTTTTCTACTTCGGTGTTTGTTATCGATGGACCTGTGGTCAATATTATTTGTGAGGTAATATCGTGTAGTGTTCTGTTGTCATTAAATAGGGTTTCTATGTATTTTTTCCATGTTTTCAATTTGTCCTCAGTGGTGGTGATAAGGTTTCCCGTTTCGTCTAGTAAGTTGTTGATATTTGAGCGATGATTACTTCCTATTAGAGTTTTTACTTTCTTATGGACAGCGAATGTATCATGCTTTTCCTGTAGTTGTTCTATTTCTTTACATTCCTGAGAGAACCATTGTTCTTTAGCCTGTCTTATTTCTTTCCATATTTCTTTATGTTTCTTTTTATATTTGGACTCATCTCTGTGTTTGAGTGCTCGTCTTTCGTCCATCATCTTCAAAATATCATTGGTCATCCATTTCTTCTTAGCGATTGTATGTTCTAAGTGACCTAAATGTGTTGTTGATACTTCTAGTGCTACTTGCTTTATATCCTTTCATCTGTCTTCTATTGAATTATACTCTTTATTGTTCAGGATGTCGAGCTTATGAGACAGATCTTGAGAGGCAGCGTATTGGGTCATGGGATCTTAAAGTTTTTTATAATTTATTTGTGGTGGTCTAGGGTTCGTTTTTACAATTTTCAATCTTAAACGTATATCAGCTGCTAAGAGTACGTGATCAGATGGTACATCTGCTCCTGGATAAGTTTTTACCGATGTTATTGAGTTTTTAAAACGTTTGTTGATTACGATGTAGTCTATTTGGTTTCGAATTATTTTGTTGGGATTATCTGCAGGAGCTTTCCAGGTATACAAACGTCTGGCTGGCTGTTTGAAAAAGGTATTCATAATCGCCATATTATTTTCTTGGCAGAATTGAATTAACCTATCGCCTCTGTCATTACGTAAACCTAACCCATATTCACCAATTATATCCGTTTCTCTACCGCAGCCAACTTTAGAATTAAAGTCTCCCATGACTATGGTAATTTCATTTTGCTCCGTCTGCCGAAGTGCCTTTTGTATATCAGTGTAGAGTTGTTCAACTATATGATCGGGTTGTTCCGTATGGGGAGCATATATCTGAATGATATTTGTTTTAAGAGGTTTGGAATTAATTTGCAGAAGTGCGACACGATCAGATACTGGCCAGAAGTTCAAGATGGATCTCTCAACAATCCGATTGACAATGAATCCAACTCCGTTAAAGTGTTGTGTGGAGTCTTGTCCTGAGTAGTATATCGTGTGCTCATCGATCTTACATGTTCCCGTTTTCGGCCATCTCATCTCGCTAATACCAAGGATCGCAAGCCCAATTCTTTTCATTTCTTGGATGGCGTTGTGCGCTTTTCCGGCTTCGTACATGCTACGGACATTCCATGTCCCTATCTTTATCTTCATCTTCATGGCTAGCCGGGAGATTCTTTGCACCCCTCCCCCATTTAAGGGGGGCCCGGGACTAGGGGCCATTGTTCGATTTCCAGCCATAATGATGATTGTCCTGGGGATGTCCATGTGGACCTTTAATGTGGTGGCTTCCCGTTTCCTTCCGCATCTCCCTGCCGTTGATCACTTGATTGATTCATCCGCCTTTAGGGACAATTTCTCATCCCAAGGACAAGAAGGTGCCCTTCCGTTATCTCTTGATATCGGTTGATTGCTTATACCGGCAAACACTCGGTCTCCGTCTACGCTAGCCGCTATAGAACATCTATACCGTTGCCCACTCTTTACCACGTGGAGGTGTAGATCGGAAATTCAGCATCACTGAGTTTTAGACCATAAGGCATTACTAAAACTCTCTGCGTCTTTAAAGAGACTTGGCACTACAATGCGAAAATGACTTACAAGCAACAGTGAACCGATATCGCACTATGGCATTAACTCCAATACATGTTGTGACTACTTCTCCGTTTACAAGTTGTTCGCCAACGCTAAGTTCATTACATGAAACATCGTCAAGCTCTAGTTATCCATTGCAGCAACCTTCTCCTCAGACCTTTTCTCCCAATGTACCGTTTTCTAATGAAGATGTCTCGGAAAATGTCTACGATCAGGATTGTTTAAGTAGACTTGTGGCAGAAGCGATTGCAAAAAATTAAAGTATAAGTTGTGCCTAGTTTTCCAAACAAATATGCCTAATTATTATTTATCTAATATAAATATCTTATTACTTTGTCTATCTGTAGTTTTCTTATTTTAAAGTAATTTTAGGAAGTGTAATTATTATTTTTGTAATAAAAACATTAAATAGACATACCTATATTCTAATTCATACTCACCTTTATAAAATCTATTATGAACATGTTACAACAACTAAACTCTGCTTCCCATAAGGTCGGAGTAAAAATTAATGTGACAAAAACCCAACTAATGACTAACCTTTTACTCAGTAAAGGAGTATACACAGATGGCATCCAAGTAGAGGAAACTACCTCATACAAGTATCTTGGCCACGAAATCCGTATAAACAGAGATAATCAAACTTGCGGATTGCTTAAGCGAATACGATTAACTTGGGCCGCATTTGGGAACTTAAGACACATATCAAAGTCAGATTTACCTATCTGTCTAAAGAGAAATGTTTTCAACCAATGTGTTCTACCTGTCCTAACTTATGGTGCTGAGACTTTGACATTAACAAAAAAGGCTGTACAGAAAATCAAATTGGCACAGCGTGCAATGGAAAGGTCAATGCTGGGACTTATCCTCAGAGATCACATCACAAACGCTGAGCTACGTGAAAGAACCAGAGTGATTGACGCAGTAGAAAAAATAGCAATCCTAAAGTGGAATTGGGCGGGACACATTGCGAGAATGCGGTACAACAGATGGACCAGGAGGATCAAAGAGTGGAGGCCTAGGCAGGAGGCATACAGAAGCAGGGGATGACCACTAACTAGATGGTCCGATGATATTAAACGTATCCACACAAATTGGATACAGGAGGCACAAAATAGGAAAAGGAGGCAATAAAGGAAGGCTTATATTTAGCAGTGAATAAATATAGGGTGATTGATGATGACGATGAGTTATTTTAAAGTTTCATTTCAAGAGCATAAAACATATTTTGTTTAACTTTTATAAAAACTCCTTTTAAAACAATAGGTTCGAAATATTATAATTCGGTTAGGTAATGTATATAACTTTGCAGATTTGTGGATTTAACATTTCCAATCCTCATAAGGTATAGATTCTCTTTTAGGAAAATTAATAATCGTTGTTGGGAAATCCCACTTTCGTTTTTATATAAAAGGGCAAGATGTTTTCCCACATTTTTTCTTTGTCAGTTTTTCTGCTTTAATATGAAGAATTTAGAGATCTTTCAATATGAAACTTTTTTGATCTTTTTGCAAAACTGAATTGCTTTATATTTCACCATATTAAGTTTGCGATCAGCATGGATCCTACTAAAATTAAAATGTTATTAAAAAAAGAAAAGTCCCTTTTTTTATCATGCGTACAACTTTATACGAATACCATCGTTTCATTTTTGTGGACATTACACGTAAATTTGATGAAATAATACATTTAAAAAAAGTGTTTTCTATTTTTTACAAAAAAACTATTATCCAAGTAATACATGAATATTTGCTATTATCATACAATAAAAAATTAACATTAAATGGGCTACATGGTATCAAATGTCGGTCAGTTTATGTTAAATAACCAAGCGTAATAATAAAATATACTGATGGTATCGATTTATTACATCATAAAAGAACGTGCAGATAAAAAATAATTTATTAATTTATCAACAAGTGGACAACCAAAAGCTTTATGCCTTATAAATACACCAAGATTAATTAAAGCAGCTAAAGAAAAGCAGATAAAAGAAATCTTTGGGCAGTATCTTACGTTGACACATTTTTAATATTGGTTATGTCCATTAAAGACAGATGATCTAAAAAGGTATGATCAAAATTCAAAATTTAAATGTAAATCAAATATGTTTGGTAAATTATAATTAAAAAAATTTATGTAAGCATAGTGTGTCAAAAGAAAAACTTTCAAGATATTCTGGGAACGGTGTTCTGGAAGGTGGTAATTAAGTATTTGAAAGTGGACTCCACAACATTTTTAAAAAAATATATAAAAAAATTTATATATTTAAATAGTTTGTTTTTTCAAATTGGTGTATTTCACGGCGGATTTATTATTAACGAAAATAATTTCTAAAAAAATTACTGGTTCAATTGTTTTTTTAGTTTAAAAATACGAAAAAAAAAACATTTTTGGTATGTTTTTCGTGAAATTTTTTAAATATTATGTTGAAATTTTTTAGCTACAAAAAAAACAACTTAAAATTTATTTAAGAATTTTTATAAAAATAAAAAAAATAATTTTGAATTAAGATTAATGTACATTAATTTTATTTTATTATAGATACATAATAATCATTGTTATAATTTAGGTCTTTTTAAGAGTTAGTTTAAATAAAAGTTCTAATTTTTAATGTTTTTAAGTCAAATCAATAAGTAATATGATAATAATAAGATAAACATGGCCGCTGCGTAAGGATGACACGCAAAATCGTGAAGAGTTCCACATTTTTTGTATACAAAAACTCCCAATAAAAGAGTACAATATATTTTTATGTTAACATGTGTCATCCCTGTCTTCCCTGTATCATTCCAATTTTAGCATAAAAAATCACCTCAAAAAACCATCCCAAAAACCACCTCAAGTAATCATAAATCATAATAAATATTTATTATTTTAATTCGAAAAATAACTCATTTGAGTCATTTCTTTTGTAAATAAAATACAAATTCAAAGATTTATTAAAATTGTTAAATGTATGATATCGATTTTTTTTAAATTTGCTTGTTTTCTTATGTACCTAGTTTTAAAAAAAAAATTCATTTGAAAATGGTTGACATTACAAATTTATAAAAAAACATATCAAAAATGTTTTTTTGAACCAAATTGATCTAGTCAACTTTTTTGTAATGTTTTTCTTTATTAAAATAAATCCACCGTAAAAAAGAAATGTTAATTTTTCGATGTTTTTTTGCCGAAAATATGGTAACCTCAATTCCAAATATTTATCCAAATTAATAATTTTTTTGGGGTGGTATTTTTGTATTAAAATTTAATTTAGAAACTAGCGTCACCCCGCGCATTCGCGCAAGGATACACCCCAAAATCGTGACGCGTTCCACATTTTTTTTGTACAAAAACACCTAATAAAAGAGTATAATATATTTTAATGTGCCATCCTTGGGAAAGCGCCATGCTAATCTCTATCGTTCTAGTTTTAGTATCTATAAAAAAACCAACTTTAAAAACCATATATTATAATTATTATATATTAATATACACAAAATACAAGAAATTTGTCATTTTTTTTTTAAAATATAGAAATAAAAATTGGTAGAAATAACGATATTAAAACAAAATTTCTGCTTGCTTTTTTATGAAGTTTGCAAAAAAATACATTGTACCATTTGAAAAAATTAAAATTTTACGAAAAACATGTCAAAATGGTATTTTTGTACTTTCCAACTAAAAAACAATTGATCCAGTCATCTTTTTTTTTTTTTTTTTTTTATAATTCCGCCGTAAAATAAATCAATTTGAATTTTTTTTTTGAGAATGTTAAGTTTTAGATATTTTATGGCCAAAAATTTGGTGGGCCCCAAACAATTACCAAAAGCTGGAAGTGCTGGAAGAATATATTTCGAATGATTAATTCGCGATACGACAAATAAATAATCATTTAAAAATTGTCTAAATTGTTCTATTATTTTTACTTACACAAATGAAAATCTAGTGGACCCATGTTGAGTTTTGAACAAACGAGAAATCGACGTTTCCGAGCTTTCTGCCTGTATCAACGAGTTAGTCTCTTCTCGCTCTCCGAACGGCTAATACGAATCAGCGCACGCTCGATCTTTCAAACGCACATGGAACATGTGACAATCGTTCATGTTTTGACAACAAACAAACGTTTTTTTTTCACCCAAACTTTTTGCGATAACTCAATAACAATGTCTGTTTTTGTTTCGGTGTTAAACCCCTATAATTACTGCGCGATTTAAGGGACCGAGGACATGAAAATTGACTTTGAAATTATGTTTGTAGTGACTTTTTAATTGTGTACTATTTTTCTATCTTGGATTTGAGTTCGCCACCGAAGACATGATTTACAAAGATAGTATATTTCGGTGAGTAAATTTTAATTTGCTGAAAAAATCTCAACAAATACATAACTCCTAACACCATAAATTGTTAAGACTAGAAAAATTAATATTATTGTAATTATTTTATTTATTAAACGCCAATATTCTATCCAATGCTTCGTGAAATTAATTTATATTTGAATAATTTAGGACTATTACAACTCATCTTTACTTGTCCTTTAAATTTCTTTGTATAGATCGTATAAAAATAAATATCATTTATGAAACAATACTTTTTATTACATAAAAATATATTTTTTTACACGTGTCGGTAAGTTTTTTATAAATAAATTGGAAAATGCAAATATATACAAAATACCAATAAATGCAAACAAATGTGATAAAAACTAGGTAGAAAAACCTTGTAAATCTAATTTCAATATTAAAAATAACTTTGGTTAGTTTATTAAATATCAAAATGACACGAAAAAAATAAATTTAATCTAAGTACATATTTAAAAGGTAGTTAAAGCGTTTTTGGTAATACGGTAACACCTACAATTTCTATTCTTTAATTTTTTCTTATTGGTTTTACTGGGTACGATTAGAAAAAAATTTAATTTAATTTAAGTTAATAAAATTATACGAATGCAACAATTTAGTTAAATTGTGCTGCTTTTACAACAAAAATCATTGTTTGCCAGTAAATTAAATAAATATTTATTAAAGCTTAATAAAATTACATAATTTATGAATTAACTTGAGCCTTACTATCTTTATGAAAGTGAAAACTCTTCTAAGACTCGTAAAACGGTGCTGAACAAAAATGTGCTCTTTGATCAAACAATTTAAATATGATTTTATAAGAAAGTGATTTACATCTTGCATTATTAGAAATGTATAAATATTTCTTTTAAATTATTTAAAAATATTCTTTATTTACATTAATTCGTATCATTTACCTAATTTAAATACAGTTTAAACAATATTATTTTATTTAGTTTTTTTAAAGCATCTTTTTGATAATAATTTATTTTAATAATTAACATTTTTATGCAGATTTAAAAACTGTATTTAGGAAAAAATTATTAATTTATTAAATTTTTTAACCGTGTAAATATTTTACTTCAACAAATTTGTATAATCCCTACCCAGCACAAAAATATAAAATGTTTACAATATTAAAATATTCCCAATATTTTATTATGGAGTGAACATTTTCTTACAAAAATAACCATTGTGGCAGACAATATCAAATGACCCTTCATTTTTAAATTATTTTCACTACTTTTCGCAAACAATATTTGAGATTTTTAAACATACATATTATAATACACAGTTTAGTTTTTTCTACCCTTGAATGTAAAAGCAATACCAATAGTTTTATACAGGGTGTTTCGTAAATGGTGGCCCCGTTGCTGGGATAGCTAAAACACTGCAAAATAAGTTGGGTTTGTTCAGTAACAAAAATTCGTAACGGCATTCGTGTTCAAGATACAGGGTGCCAAAAGAAAAAAAATTACACAAATTTTTTACGATTATGTCGATTAAAATAAACATAAAATGCGATTCCAATCTTTTGGACTACACAGTTTGGTCGTATTTTAAGGAAAAAGTCTATGTTGCGGAGGTAAATTCACGCCAAGAGTTGCAAGACAGAATTGAACATCACTTTAATGACCTCATAGCTGATCCTTAACCATCTAGAAGGTTAATGAATTCTTTAGGAAAAAGAATAGAACTGTGTATTCGTAAAAATGGAGGATATTTTGAAATCTTACTCTAATTTTATGTTTTTAGTTAAATTTATTTTAATTTTTTTTGTGATTTCTTGTTTTATTAATAACTTTCAATAAATAGGTAATTGTTTTTTATTAGTACCGAGCTTTACCAAGTGTATATTTTTGGTGTAAAATTAAATTATGTTCACATAAAATTTCGACTAGAAAATTTAACCTCAAAACAGTTATGTGGAAAGCTACTCGGTACGAACCAATTTCCTATTTCTATTTACAATACAATCAAATTTATATTTGAAGTTAAAGTTGTTAATTTAAATAAGTGATATCTATAGAGTAATAACAAATCTTTGAAATAGAAAACAAAATTTTTATACTGTTCATAAAATTTAAAATTAAATTAATATGAAACAGAAATATTAACAAATAATAATACAACCACAAACAGTAAGACCTTTTTGAAAACAATAAATTAAATTATAAATGTAAAAAAACTTCTGGTATAAAAATAACATGTAAACGAATGAGGAAATTAAAATAAAAATGTTTTAAACGTGTGTAAACAATTATGGAAAAAAAAATAAAATAAAAATAAAGGAGAAATTCATCGCTTAAAAAGAAATCCCGCGAAGAAGTTATAAGGACAGCCATGATTCCATTAGAAATTGACAGCACATCATAAAATTATTGTCAATAAACAAGCTTTTAACTTTTCTTAAAATTTGTATACATTTTAAATTTAAGCAAGATCATCAATAAGTATTTCACAATATTTTTTTCTTTCATTTTTGTTGGGAATCATTATCTATAATATATAAATGTCTCGTTTACAATATTTTTTGTGGTGTTTGAATTTTTAGGCATTTTTTTGTAGCAATTTTTTTCAAGATTTCTTTAAACATAATTGTAAATTTAAAATAAGTTTCTATAGGTACTTATATACAAAAAAATTAAGTTTAATCTGCCTATATTTATTTGCAAACTTTAAAAATCATTATTGCTGTCTTTCTTTTACTCTATGAATATAATAAATAAGATAATTTAATAATTTTAATGATCGACGAGCATGTATGAGAGCACTAATGAAAGTAAAGAAAGCAAAGGATGTGTGTAAGAACCGTAGCAAGTGGAAGGAAGTGGTCCCTACCTACCCCTACGGGAATAAGGCGTGACTATATGTATGTATTTTGTAATTTAAAACAAATAATAACGCATTACTATTATTACTATTACGTTTACTATTTGTATACAAATTAAAATAACTTAAATTTTAAGTATTTACATTACATTTCATTACAATCTTGCGTTTGGGCCTTTGGTATCGGCACCTATGTTACCTAGATCTTTTGATCCTCTGTGACTACCGCTGTGTCTTCAGGGCATCAGAATTCTAGTCCGCTGATTTTGGCAAACTTTAGAATTTCTGTTGGCCCTTTCTCTTTTAGATCGCTTGGATCCATAATCATACGGCCCCAGGTTTGATACTTGTACCCCGCTAGCATCGAACAGTGACACAGAATGTGTATACTGCTCTCCTCCTCCTCTCCGCATAGTCAGCAGTTTTTCTCGGCCGCCAGCTTAAGTTTGAAGAGGTGCGCCATTAGTGCGATGTGTCCTGTGAGCAGGCCAAGCGTGCTGCTTAGTCTACTCCGGTCCATCGTTCAGAGTGCGTCAGCCCTCTTTTGGAGAGGTCTTTTCATCCGCTGTTTTAATGTTCTGCAGCCTATATTTGCATTTCAGTGAGCAATATGTTCTTGTTCAAGGATTAATTTCAATAAATGTTTTGCTTCGGCAATTGGCAATCCGACCAACTGGCTTCTTGGTTTCACCAGGGTCCCGTTTCTTGCCAGTTTATCGGGTACCTTGTTGCCGTTTATCCCTGTATGCCCAGAAACCCATGTAAGAGTGACTTTGTTAACCGTCGCTAACGCAGTGAGGGCTTGCATGCAGTCCCACACCACCGATGATGTTGTGGTGTTACTCACGAGGGCCCCAATGGCCGCGCGACTGTCAGTGAGAATATCAATCTCACTGTTGGTCACTCTGTTTTCTATCAGGTGCGTAGCGCACCTGAGTACAGCATAGACCTCAGCCTGAAAGACCGAGGCGTATTACCCCAGGGGTATGCATTCCCTGTGGTTGCAGGATGCTCCAAACACACCTGCCCCGTAGCGTCCCTGGTACCCTGATCCATTAGTGTACCATCGTTTTACTCCTGGGCTGGTCAATGGTGTTTTCTTTAACCAGTCTTCTCTACTTGGTATTTTTGTTTTATAGTTTTTTCCTATTAAGGTCTATTTTGCCCGATTTTATTATGAAGGGATGTTTGTGAAGGGCCTCGATCTTGGTGTGGCCAATCCCGTTGCTCCTCCATCCCCCCTGGCACTTTAGTCTGTATGCAGTATTCCTGGCCCGATCTTTTATCAGGAGGTTCAAAGGTGGTATGTTGAGGGCTATTTGTAGTCCCTCTGTAGGAGCGGTGCTCATTGCCCCCGTTGCAGCCCGCAGGTATTTTCCTTGCAGGCTTCTCAACAGGTTCACAGCCCCGGCCCCTTCCGCCCTTGGCCACCAGACTACTGCTGCATACGTTAGTGACGGTAGTAATACCGCCTGATATAACCACAGGCTTACCCTCGGTTTTACACCCCAGGTTTTCTCAAGGCTCTCTTGTATGCCCACGATTTTAAGTATAATGAGTACCTTTTTTTTTGATGGGGTGGAAACCCTCATGGACACTGATCGCTTGGTATACATCGCATATCAGTAGTGTCGGACTCGTACCGACTAAAATCACCCTTCGCCCTCTCCTGTGCCTGGAACTGTTTGGGTGACATACTCAGGTACAGACGGCTTAGGTACTTAAGTTTCCTTGGCTGTTGGGCATTTCCTTTTTTTAAGGGGCGCACACTTACTCTATCCACTTATATTAACACATACATTTAAGCTTTTGTATCACAGTTTTTTTATATCACGCCGTTGCCAGGCAAGCCTTGCCTCTTCCTTTCCTCTCTCTCTCTTTTGACTTCATAATTGTGCGCAAAAAGATTTCTCCTTTTGCCCACATCTCTTTGCACTGCAAAACTAAGGTTTTCTAGGGTTATTTCCGTTTTAGTCTCAATTTCCAGCCTATTTCCTTGTATGTGGTTATGTGGGTCGTCCCTCTCCACGCAGTAAGTGCACTGTTCGTCATGACTTTTTTTTATCTTATAAGTATAAGTTCCAATGGACCCATGACCAGTCAAGGCTTGTGTATTGTGGTAATCGGTGTACCTAAGCACAGTTTAAAGTTTTGTTAATATTCGAAGACCTAAGTATATGCAGAATGAACATTTTTTTATGTTTAAAAATTTTAGCTTACGTTTGTTTTACTTGAAATCAATGATTAAGTCTGTTAAAAAATTCCTGATCCAAGCATACTCCCGTAAAACCACAGTAAAAATTTGTTTATCCGTGAAAGTAAACTCAAAGTAACATTCTTTGAACTACATTATTTATTCCATACATTATTCTGGTCTTTAAAGTACTTTTAATAATATATTCATAATGTAGGTTTAAAACCAGGGCATGTCTCTTGTTTGACAAGCTCGTTATTGAAAATAGTAAATGTTTTGTCAAGCGGATTATATCTATTTCACGTGGGATCTTACTATTATTCTAGAATCCATAATATATTTGAAAATATTTATATTTTTTTATTTGGGTATTTTAAATTTTTACTCTGTCATTAACCTTGAAAGAAAGCATTATTGTTAAATAATATTTTTATCGTGTGAAATAAAGTTTTCGTTTCGATCGATATTATCTACTTTTCATGAATGAAAAGATTATTTTTTTTGTTAAAAGGTGGAACGTATTTTTTTTTATTTTTGGACGCGATTTTCATTGCTCTCAGGTAGCACAGCGATGACGTTAAGCAATAAGAAAAATATACTAATTCCGTAACGAAATGTACTATTATTAAATTCTTTTATTTGAATGAATGATCTGTATAATTATTGCAACCAAAAAGTAAACAATACATAAAGCTACTCATGTTCCCTGAATATTTATAGTAATATGGTACGCATTGGTATATTTTATCATTTTAAATCCGGTAAATCACAAATAATACATATAGGCACGCCTTTTTCCATAACATCTATAGTCCATTGAAAAGTTACATTTGGGGTTGCGTTTTTTAGAGGACGCAATTTTATTTTTTTGATGTGTAGGGGGGGTCAGTGTAAAGCTAAAACCAAGTTTGTGGGGTCGCCACCCTTGTTGCCATCTTAAAAATAGGGGTTGAAATGGTTTTTACGATATATCTCTTAAACTATTTATTTGATAAAAAAAATTTATTAACATTTTTTGTTGCAAATTAAATTCTCTACAACTTTGGTTCAGTAATTTTTTGTTTTAGAACTATAAATAAAAAAGTTATAAGCGAAAATCTTCAGAAATTCGAGAAAAATTTTTATATTTTTCGATATAACTTTTTTTTTATAATCATAATGATGAACCGCCGACATTAACACCGTTTCCTTCTCCAGTTCTCCCACTGGTATTTAATTCAGAAAGCCGATCAGATGCTGAGCCGCAGCCTGGTCCATCGAAACGACTGAGGACGGAGTAGTTCTAATTTAGAAAATCACCGTGGATTATGCCTATTGGGGATAACACGTAAAAAAAAACGCGCCTCTAGACTCTACCTCGTGGTTGGTGGGGAAAAGAGTCAATAATTAATTATTAATAATATTGCAAAATTTGTAATTAAAAAAGTTATAATAACAAAATAAAAAAAAAAAACAATAACTGATGACATATTACATACACACGTATAATATAGGTATAGTTAAGAATATTGAAAAATAGTACTCACTTCGGAGCGCTGTAAAACCTTAGCTATTGACTTAATGAAAAAATGATGCAAATAAAAGTTGTTCCTCCAAAAACGATCTACAAAAATGGTCAGATATCATTTTTTCGTAAAATGATAAAAAAAAAGTTATATCGAAAAATATAAATTTTTTTTTCGAATCTCTGAAGATTTTCGCTTATAACTTTTTTATTTATAGTTCTACGACAAAAAATTACTGGACCAAAGTTGTAGAGAATTTAGTTTGCAACAAAAAATGTTAATAAATTTTTTTTATCAAATAAATAGTTTAAGAGATATATCGTAAAATCAATTTCAACCCCTATTTTCAAGATGGCGGCCGTGGGACAAGGGTGGCGACCCCACAAACTTGGTTTTAGCTTTACACTGACCCCCCCTACACATCAAAAAAATAAAATTGCGTCCTCTAAAAAACGCAAGGTAAGGCCTAAAAAATGTAACATTTCAATGGACTAAAATAATACATATAGGCACGCCTTTTTCCATAACATCTAAGCATTTCTTTATCTATCTTTGTAACCACATCCTCTTTCTCACCACAGCGTTCCTTATCTCACTATTCCTTACTTTATCCAGCTATACTTTTCAGACTACTCATCTTCGCAGCAGCGATCTTACTTTTATGTTTCATTTGCCAAACTCAACATTCACTACCAAGAACCAGCACTCTTCTATGCACAGCCAGTCGTGTCTTTTTTGACACGACTCGGCTGCTCATAAAGTTATACAGGGCACCATTCATTTGTTTCCCTGCCAACACCCTTCGCTCAATATCACAGTCATACTTTCCGTCTCGCGTAAACTTTGAACCCAGGTATACAAACTCATTTTTTTGTTACACTCTTTCTCCTTCAATCAGCAACTTGAAGTTTGTTATGCTTTTTTCTCTTTGACTATTACCATTATTTTTATTATTTTACCTAATTTTCGTCTTGCTTACATTTACTTTTATACCTTTGATTTTTGGGGCATCATGCATAATATTAATAATAAGACCTGAGCGATGCATCTTCTTTCTCTCATAAATCCCGCTTGTACACCCCATATCTTCTCATCAGTTTCATTTGTCACTCTTTTAATCAATACATTGCATACAGTTTACCAACTCTAAAAATTCTTGACAGCGAAAATAAATATAAAAATGTATTAAACTGATTAAACCAGCTAATTTCGCTACATGTTAACCTATTCTATAGGTATATGTGGGTCGATTATACATAAAAAAATAAAATGATCTGATAAATAATCGTGCATAATCCCATTTCGGGTGATATATCAGATGTAATTAAACGCTCGTCGTAATGCATATAGCCAGGAGTATAGTTGTTTTCTGATGTATAATCGACGCACATATACCTATAGTATAGGTTAACATGCAGCGAAATTAGCTGGTCCTTTAAAAATCAGTTTTATACATTTTTAAAAAAGTCTTGGTCGTAATAATATTTTAAACATATCCTTTAATTTTAATAAGCTTAAGTATAAAAACTTCACTAAGAAAATTAAAAAAAACCCTGTACATCTTGTTAGCATTTAATTTATGAGTTCTACGTGCTAAAAATTAGATGTTAATTTTAACGTCTAATAAACCGATTAGTATCACTCCTTGATAAAACGCTTTCATTACCTGTTAAAGTGGTAACTGGATAAGGTCAATTTACTTTACTCAATAAATTAAACTTATTTATTTAAAATTGCACAGTTTTATTGTTTGTTTCTAGCAAATAAGTTAATTTGAATTTGGGACTTTAAGAAAGTGTTTTTAAAAGAACAACATTAAAAATTTACTAGGTATAAAAGTAAATAATAGGGCACAGAAAGTACCTAAATAAAGAGAAAAAAAAAAAATTGAAACACAAAAGGACAAAAATCAACATTTAAGACGATATAAATACAAGCAAAAATTTATTTTATTAATAATATATAAAACAAATCTGCATCCTATATGCGGACGGCGTTGTCATGATCAGTGAAGATGTGAACAACCCACGGCAGATTTTAGAAAAGTGGAGTTTTGGAAATAGCAGGTCTGCGAATAAGTAGAGAGAAGACCGAGTACATGCATTGCAACTTTAGTGGCGTCAACAGCAAACACACTATCTGTCTGCAGAACATCCAACTAAAAAAAGTGGATCATTTCAAGTAACTAGTGTCAGACCTACTAAAACTTATCGGAGAAGACTCCATAGATATTCTATTAAAACTGTTTTACAACATTTATGAGACGGGCAGAATTCCTATTGATTGGCTAGCCTCAACATTCGTGACACTGCCAAAGAAAAATAAAGCCAGAGAATGTTCGGACCACAGAATCATTGCCCTAATGAGTCAAGCCCTGAAAATATTTTCAAAGGTCATATATAACCGAATTTATAAGAAGTTAGAACAAGACATCAGCGACACTCGAACGGGTTTTAGGAAGGCCGTGGTAACAAAAGAAGCGCTCTTCGGACTAAACGTACGAGACAAAGGTGCCTAGATATGAATAATGATATGTACATCTGCTTTATCGACTTTCAAAAGGCATTTGAATGAGTCCAACACCCAAAACTCCTAAAGATACTAAAGAGAAAAAACATCGATAGCAAAAACATAAAAATAATATCCAATCTCTATTGGCACCAAACAGCACGAGTCGAAGTCGGAGAAGATCCGAGTGAGGAGATTAAGATATGTCGAGGTGTTAGACAGGGATGTGTATTGTCGCCTCTGTTGTTTAATGTATATAGTGAAGGAATCTTTGAAAAAGCGGTGTCAGAGCAAACCGGTGGTATTGTCATAAACGGGGAAAGAATTAACAACTTGCGATACGCAGACGATACCGTTATCTTCGCCGACAGACTGGAAGACCTACAACATCTGGTTGAGTTAACAAGCATTTTTTGCAAGAGATATGGCCTAGATATAAACCTAAAGCAAACCAAAGTCATGACAACTTTAAAAACCAAAGCACTAATCACAATAGACCGTCTATAAATATTAATAACGACAACCTGGAATGGATATCCTTCTACAAATATCTTAGCACATGGGTAACTGAAACAGCAGAACACACAAAATAAATCGATTGTCAAATTGAAGTAGCTCACAGCGCTTTCATAAAAATGAATAAAAGCCAAGATATAATATTAGAACTGAGAATCAGAATGCTAAAATGCTATATATTCTCCATTCTATTGTATGGAATGGAGGCTTGGACACTCAAATCAGAAAACATCGAGAACAAAGAAGCATTTGAAATATAGTGTTACAGAAGGATGCTGAGAATACCTTGGGTTGACAAGGTTTCAATTGAGGAAGTACTACGCCGAATGAATAAAGCCAAAGAAATTAGTAACACCATAAAAAGGAGAAAATTAGAATATCTAGGACATGTTTTGAGAGGAGATAGATATAATATCCTTAAGCTAACTATTCAAGGCAAAATAAAAGGTAAAAGAACGATTGGCAGAAGAAGAATCCCTTGGCTGCGCAACTTGAGGGAATGGTTTGGTTGCACGTCCGCAGAACTCTTCAGGCAGGCGATTAATAAGGTCCGAGTAGTGGTGATGATTTCCAATCTTCGATAGGAGCGGCGTGCTATGCGACAGCCGAATGCACGTGCGCATAAAGGGACGAGTATACAGAGCAGCCGTCCGATCGGCCATGACATACGGAGTCGATAGCTGGCCCCTCAAAAAGCAGCACGAAAATTAATTCAACTGCGCAGAGATGAAGATGCTTGTGTAGGCAGGTGGTGTAACTGGGCTGGATCATGTCAGAAACATACACATAAGAGGCACCATCAAAGTGAGAACTATCCCAAATAAACTTCAGAAGAGCCGTCTGCGGTGGTACAAACACGTTATGAGGCGACCACTTGACCAGAAAAGTGCTAGATATCGAAACTAAATCACAAGGACGCGGAAGACCCCAAATCATATGGATGTCCGTACTAAATAAGAACTCAAAAAAGCCCAAGTCAACAAAGAGACGACCCAGGATCGAGCTGCCTGGAGATATATAATACGGAGGGCCGACCCCAAATAAAATGGAAAAGGACCAGGCAAGAAAAAACCATATAAACGTTGTTTATAATATGTTAGTCATTATAACCTTTTCTCGCATTGTTCACAGTCACAAGAATATTTGTGATACCTTTTTATAGGACCGAAATACATATATTTAACGTTTATATAAAATGTTTAAATAATTTAAAACAAATTAGGTCTTAAATATTTTTTTTTACGTCCATCTTTTTAGTCAACCTGACCGTAGGTAGCATATGTGGTAATTTACTTTCTAAATGTGGGCTGAATTATGGTTCAATTCACTGGTGATATGAGGATTTGAAAAGAAGAATGAATAGAACATTTTTTATTATTCCAACTCATAAAGCTGCCATACATTTTTAAGATTTATTGTTGATTGTTTTAGTTGAAAATATAAATATGTCATTAAAGGTAGCCAGTATTATATCGACGTGTTTGTCTGGGTGTCTTTTCTGAAATACAGTAACTGTTTTTTTAGCACTTTCGTCACATTTTCCGTAAAGAAAAAATAATTTCGGTCCTTTCAGCTGATGTATAAACCAATATCCACGATCTTCCGGCGTCCACGATATTCCCAGTACACGCCGGAAGATCCACATTTCAAATGCCTGGAGCTTTTTCATTGTGGATTTGTGGATAGTACATGATTCTGGTCCATATAAAAGCACTGGGATTACATAAAATTTAACCATTCTCATCCGCTATATGACCGAGATGAATTAGAGGTGGGCAGGACATGTTGAAAGACAAGATGACAGTAGATGGACCAATAAAGTAATCAAATGGCGCCCCAGAGAAACAAAGAAAAGTAGGGGAAGACCGCAAAAGCGCTGGCTGGATGATATCAGGGAGGTCGCCTGTAGAAACTGGGCACAACTAGCTCAAGATCGACAGGAATGGAAAAGACTTGGAGAGGCCTACGTCCAGGAGTGGACTGGATAAGGCTAATGAAGAAGAAGAAGAAACATTCTCAGACGTAGTTGAAGGTTTAAGTGTGGGTTAGTGAATAGTTGTTTCATTTTAAAGAAAACATTTCTATCCTCTTCGTTTCTGACTTTGATTTCTTGAGTCTGATCATGCCTATCGTTGATCCACGTGCCAAGATACTGATATTGCTTTATTCTCTTGACCAACACTGAATTGGTATTAATGGAGTTTTACTTATGACCACGTATTTAGTTTTTTTTTAAAAACCGTACTCCCTGCTGACCTGATCGATCTCTTGAAGTAATACTTGAAGATCATGTATGTAGTCGGTTATGATCAAGGTGTCATCAGCATAACAGACGTTGTTGACTATAAAATAAAACACTAAATAAAATCTAACCGAATTTATTTTCTGTTTTTTATTTGTTTTTTTTCGTATTTTTTTTCTTTTAAACGATGTTGTTCGTTCGTGTAGTGATGTTTATGAGGACTTTGTCGATAGCAATTAACTTCTTATAACTTGTAACTTCTCAGGCTAGAGATATCTTTAAATTGAAATAACCTTTTTTTTAACATTCGATTTAAATGAAATAAAGCCTATATTCTGCTCCTAGTCAAGCTCTCTCTACTTGTAAAAACCGTATAAAATATGTTTAGTAATTTTGAAGATGTGCCCAGACAAACAAACAGACAGACAGACAAAAAATAAAAAAATGAGTGTTTATGTATGATAACGTGCAAATAATGAGCTTAAAAAATGGATTTGTTTTAAAATCACAGACACTTTAATTTTATTTATATGTATGGATGAAGTTGAGAAAAGTGAGATAAGAGAACGCTGTGGTGTAAAAAAAGATGTGGTTACAAAGATAGATAAATAAATGCTTAGATGGTTTGGACACGTAAAAAGAATGAATGAAGGAAGATTGACGAAACAAATTTATGAGGCGAGTGTGAATGGACAAGTCGGTAGAGGTAGATCTCGGCAAACATATCTCGATCAGATCAACATTGTTTTGAAGAAAGGCCAGGTCAAGAGTACCAACAACCGACGAGCATGTATGAGAGCACTGATAAAAGTAGAGGAAGCAAAAGATGTGTGTAAGAACCGTAGCAAGTGAAAGAAAGTGGTCTCTGCCTACCACTAAGAAAAAAAGGCGTGACAATATGTATGTATGTATGGATGAATGGATGAATACCCATTATTTAGTTGCAAACAAATTCGTCAGCTGCGACTTATATGTAAAGCAAAAAAAAATTATGGTGCAGGATACTTAAAAGATTAGATGTCCAAGACCTAAGCATTATTATTTAAAAGAGTAACCAACTAGATTAGAAATTAGTTGACAATCAAAACCTGATATGATTATAAACATTAATCATATGTTTAATTTTAAAAAAGAAAGCCAGTTGATCCCCTCCTGCATGTCAACTAATGTCCGAAGTAGGATGGATTGTATGTAATAAAATTGGGATAACTAAAATTTATTTTATAAAAAATCTTGTGTAGCCTTGAAATAATACTTTTACGTTTTTTTCGAAAAGCAATTTTTTTACAATCCTTATTTTAAAAGTGTCGAAACCTTAAGAAGGTATGTCATTGTGAAACAGTTAAAGTACCTATCGATTTTTTTTAATAGTATAAAACTAACGTCTTTGATATTAACGACAACTACCTACTCTTGTAAAACTAAATTTTTACTAATTAACTCCGATTACATCAAGAGTTATTCTCATTTACGATCATCTAAATTTCGAAGTATGTGTAATTAATACAAACGTTTAGAATTTGTGTAGGTTTATAACCTTAAAGATATCGGTAGCGTTTCTTAAATAAATTCTCGTAAGTATGACAAGCTTCCTTAAGCTAATGTCTCAACATCAAACTATGAATGAATTCTACCCACCGCACCTGCATATTAATGTTCTCGTTCGGTGCATTAATAACAACGTTTGTAGTAGAATCGAATTAAATGAAAAAAAAGAACTGTTTACGAGCTCTACTATTCAGGTGGGGTCAATAACAACTAGGGTATTTTTATGTTGCTGTGACAGTCATATTAGGAGAGATAAATGTGCTGTAGTTTTTAAAACGTTGATAGTAATTGTATTTTTTATATTAATTTAACCAATAAATAAAGAGATAGGATTTGTTTGGATATTGTGTTCTGGGTAACTTTTAAATCGGACCTAGAAAAATGTAACTCTAAAATGTCACCGAAAACAGTAAAGATGCCAAAAATTAAGGTTACAAAGAAAATTTGCTAAATTCGTTGGCAAACCCGGGCAAAAGTTGCGCTCCAAGGTATATTTTTAAAGACATCCCATAAAAATGGCATTATTTATTCAGGTAAACGCAAAAACATACCTACACTCGTAATATACCGAGTTATTCACGTCAAATGATACGAAAGACTGTGGCTAAACTCTTCGATTTTTTCAAGTTTTATAATTGCGATAGGTGTGGTTTATTAGAAGAACATTTTAACAATATATCACATACGTCAGGGCATCTAACATTCTCTCTAGAAAAATGTAACTCTAAGATTTCACCGAAAAAAATAAAGATGCCACAAATAGAAGTTGCAAAGAAAATTTGCTAAATTCGTTGGCAAACCCGGGCAAAAGTTGCGCTCCAAGGTATATTTTTAAAGACATCCCATAAAAATGGCATTATTTATTCAGGTAAACGCAAAAACATACCTACACTCGTAATATACCGAGTTATTCACGTCAAATGATACGAAAGACTGTGGCTAAACTCTTCGATTTTTTCAAGTTTTATAATTGCGATAGGTGTGGTCTATTAGAAGAACATTTTAACAATATATCACATACGTCAGGGCATCTAACATTCTCTCTAGAAAAATGTAACTCTAAGATTTCACCGAAAAAAATAAAGATGCCACAAATAGAAGTTGCAAAGAAAATTTGCTAAATTCGTTGGCAAACCCGGGCAAAAGTTGCGCTCCAAGGTATATTTTTAAAGACATCCCATAAAAATGGCATTATTTATTCAGGTAAACGCAAAAACATGGACATGTTGCGAGAATCAAAGACGATAGATGGTCTCTAAGAATAATAAATTGGAGAACCCGCGCCGACAAAAGAAGCAGAGGAAAACCGCCAGACCGTTGGAGCGACGATATAAAAAGAGTAGACGGACACTGGATTAGAACAGCTCAAGATAGAGCCCAGTGAAGCAGTTTAATGAAAGCCTATGTTCAGCAGTGGACTCAACACCAGGCTGGGAGATGATGATGATGAACGCAAAAACATACCTACACTCGTAATATACCGAGTTATTCACGTCAAATGATACATAATATCACTATTAGCACATTTGAACAGGAGATTTTCTTCTAAACTAGATCAATTATCTCGAATCCGATTATCAAAAATTGCGTGTGAAACATAAAATACGCTTATACTAGGTGTCGGTTTTCGCACAGTTTACTGGTGTTTGAATTTCCCGCACAACTTTTCATGATCCAATTCGAGATATATCGATCTGGATCAGAAAAAAATCTTCCACTCGAAAGCGCTATATCAGATATCTCGTTTCGACTATTACCCAATACACACGTCGTGAACTCACACTTCTAGCCATCGTTTGAATCTCGCATTGACAAATTCCATGTCAGTCCCACCTGTTCAAGATTGTCTTGGGATTGTAAACAATGTTATGAACTTATTTAGAAACCACGCATATGCGACGAAAATTCTTCAAGATATCATCCAAGAACATGCTCCAGAGAGCAAAAAGAAGAGTCTTTGCGATACTGTTCCGACCTGCTTACTTGCAGCAGTTCAGAAAAGCGAGTTTCTCGTCAGTCTCTTGGTTTGTAACAGACTTTTTTAGTTCCACGCTTTCTTTGTCAGTTCAACTGCAAGAAAAGTCACGTGATTTGGCATCGGCAGTAGATCATGTTTACGAAATCGTGTATATGCTTCAAGAAGAACGAAAAACTGCAGATTTATCGTTCAGCAAAATTTTCATAGCAGCTAAAAAACTTGAAAACGACACATTCGATATGGAGCTGAAAGTTCCGAGACTCACGTTGAAGCAAACAACTCGTTCCAATTATCAAATAGACTCTGTTGAATCGTACTTTCGGTCTGCTGTATTTATTCCTTGCCTCGATAAGCTGATTCAGAATTTGTCAGACAAATTTCTTAATGAGAACGCGGAAATCTTATCAAGCTTACAGATACTTCTTCCTGGATTTGCTGCAATTAAAAAAGTAGATGACTTGCATCATCTTTAGCCATACTTTGATGGTCGAGTCTCAGAATCCGCTGTAAAAGCTGAGTATAAATTGTGGTGGGAAAAATTATCGGGACTCGAAAAAGATACCGGGTTTTTACAAGTATTGGATTTTTGTGACACGAGCAGATTTCCAACAATAAAATATCTTTCAACAGTTTTGGCAACTCTTTCGGTCACAACGGCAAGTGTGGAAAGGTCATTTTCGACACTGAAAAGAATCAAAACTTACTTACGTAACTCAGCGGGCAGTGAAAGACTCAGTGCACTCGCCGTACTGTCATGGAAACTTTGGTATCGATCCAAATGAGGTTCTCGAGACAGCAAAGAAATCGCGAAAATTAAAATTTTTAATTTTGTCTAATGGAATTGACGCTTTTGTTTGACAATTGATATGTCTGTGCGTGACAGATAATTAATATTACAGTGACAATATTGATAACAATACAGTAGTTTTTTACTAATAAGTCCAACTTTGATAACAAATATCAATGCAAGACACCCATTAACCATTTCCACCCTCCTTCTCCCCAAAAAAATTCGTAACTATGTTCTGGGACACCCCCAAACCAAATTTCTGGCTACGGGCCTGGTCGATAACAACAAAGAACTTCATTTTAAATTCATTAATAAGTATCTGCAGTTTGATTAATAAACTATAGAATAATCCTTTAGACTTATTAAATTTTTGATTAATGTAGAAAAAACAGCAAAAAATACAGACTATAAAATTATCGATGATGCGACAGCTTCGCTTTATTTAATCTACAAGTTAAAGACTATTAAGAGTAGTGCATTTTTAATTTATGCATGTGCATTTTTCATTATTAGCAACAGTTTAAAGTGTATTTTCTGCTTTGGGCCATAAAAACATGTATGTATTTTACTGATAATTGACGGTCTTATTCATAACGTCGTTATTCTATTTTTCTATGACTTTAAATTTACTTTTATAGTTTGGTTGATTACAATGTCGCCGTATTAGAGCAATAATTTTTGTATTGTTCATAGCATGAACATAAAATTAATTAATATATCTTGAATTTGTTTTGACAAATTATTTTTGAAAATAATTTTTTAGCAGTACTAATCCGGAATAATTTTTAACATAGTTTTAAAATTGTGATTATTTCATTTTTTATAGTACCTACTGGAGTGCGTACAAAAGAAAACTATTCATGTCTAACCAATCTAGGGGATGCAATTTTTTTTATACAGGTACTGACTTTAGAAAAAATCCGACCATCCAGTAAGAATCGACCAATTGCAGTGACATTTTTTATACTCGATTCTAATAAGTAATTACAATAATAGGTACAAATAGGGACCGATGTACTTACTTACTTACCTCTTAACGTGGCCAAACAACACTTCAAGCGTTTTAGCCTCCTCGACCACCGCCCTCCATCTAGTTCTTCCCTCTCTACTTCTTCCCAATTTCGTATTTCCATCATATTGGCGTCTCTCTCTACATTATCTTTTTACTTTTGTCTAGGTCGTCATTGTGGCCTTCTTGAATTTGGTCTGCCTCTATAAACGGTCCCAATATCCCTATTCTCTGCTCTGACTACGTGACCTGCTCATGCGAGCCTTCTGGATCTTATTGTGCTAGTGATCCATGGCTGTTTAGTCATTTTCCTTATTTTAATAAGCAACAGAACCATGTATAAATTTCAAAATTTATATCATTGACATTAAAACCATCAACATCCCCTACGTTATTGGCGGAACTTGTAAAATTTTTAAAAAAAGCCTTGGCATCATCAAGAATCAGATGTATATAGCTTTTTATATCTTGCACTTTTGGTTCCGCCAAGGTTTTACCATTTGGCCACAACTGAACCGACAACTCAGAAAAAGTTTGTGTGTTCACCCTTCTTCGTCGCTGTACGTCCAAACATATGCTTTCCACATTGAAATCAGGCATCATTAAAATATGATATGGATTTTCCCTTTATTTTATTGTCGCAAATTTACCTACTGTAGACAGACTACGGGAATCACAGAGATGCCGGTTATAATATACTAGCCAAAATAAAAACATCAAACTCGACCAAGTGGTTTGAATGATTTCAGAAGAAATATCTAACTATAAAATAAGTAATGTGATTTAAAAGTGGAAAACATCCAAGCCGACTTAACTTTTTCAAACAAATAAAACACATATTATTCTCGCGTTATCTTGGAGCGTTAAAGTGATTCAACCCACTTGGTGCTTTTCAACAGTAAACAAAACGTGCCAAATGACATTAATTTACATTTTGTAGAGAACATTCAAACCACTCGAACTTTTTATTCGAAAGAAAAATTCCGTTTAACCACGTTTGTGGGTTAGAATTTTGGTAGATATCTTGGTAGACGCAACGCTTGTGTGCCAAATGACATTAATTTACATTTTGTAGAGAACATTCAAACCACTCGAACTTTTTATTCGAAAGAAAAAATCCGTTTAACCACGTTTGTGGGTTAGAATTTTGGTAGATATCTTGGTAGACGCAACGCTTGTGTGGACGATTTCTGCAAATGTAGAAAACAGGAATTATATAGTCGCCCTACATACGACAATATGAATTTTTATAATTTGTGGGTTGGACGATTTCTGCTTTACTACGTCCTATTCGCCTAAACTATACAAATATTGCCACAGTGTGATGAATTCTTTGGCGGGAAATTTGAAATACGTGTTCTGTTGAGTCATGCCTTATTATGGATAATGTTAAGGTTTAGAATGGGTCAGGGTGGTTTCAGTTTCCTCTGATTTTTTTTAAGTGTACCCTGCTCGGTCATTTTATTTTATAATAATTGATAATATTAATGTGGCACTTAATTCTTCAGTTCATTCCAATACCAGCCTTTTTTAACTTTTAGGCTCCTCATTGCACTAACCATCTTCTTTCCCAACCTGTTAGCCTCCTCAAGATCTTGATTTAAAACTATGTTTCTTCTTTTTAGTTCTTTAACCTACTCGAGCTGTTTTTTATTTTGTTGCTTGATATTTGTCAAATCTTGATTCAACTGTATAATAAACTCTTTCTGAACTAACTTATACCTAAGTATATGATTTTAGTTTTAAGATATTTTTTGTACAACTAGGCAGGTGCTTAATAAAAGGTTTATTTATTTATAAATACCAGTTTTAAATATACATTGTGACACAAAGTCAACTATTTTTTATGTTTTCAGAAGGTAGGTGTACATATATAAATAGAAATACTTCCATTTTAGGAAAGCATATAAATTTTAAAACAATTTATATTTATTTTGTTTTAACAAATATATAATTACCTAAAGTATAGGTATACAACGTTAAACTTACTACCTAGAATATTAATATGTAAGGTCCTCTCAATGAAATATTATATTATGTTGCGATATTACCTCTTGGGTTCGGTGATATTTAAACACTCGGTACAATAACCAAACAATTTATTTTATAAATTCTTGCAATCAGCTAGATAAAACTCTTTATAATCTTTTTATAATACTTTATAATTTACTTTATAAATTTAACTCCAAACTTTACTTAAAAACGAAAACTTCAAACTAAACTAAACTCGATCGACGACATTCCTTTTTATATTTTATACTCGAGAATGGCGACGTCCATTCTGGAAGAACGAGGAACTAACGAGAAGATTCTTTCCTAAAATATCGGGCGTTTGTTATTACAAAACAAACAACAATTAGACCATCTGCTATCACCTCCATAGGACGACGCTTTTGAATCAGTTTTGTGAAGTTCTCTTACACGTTTATTATGTGAAGATTGGTTTGCAATGGTTTTTTCGCATATGCTGCACATAATTGGCATTTTTGTCAAATATTAGAAGCGCAGTTAAAAGTGAAACCTTATTATTGGAATATTGTAACTCTTTTTCTTTTACGATTTACTCACAAAACAATGAAAAAAATCAACTGAAAACTCTAATCTACATTCAACATTCTACACAAAAACACTTTTTTAACTTGATGACAAATCTTAACAGGGTTCTTACAAAAAAAATAATCTTTTTGCTTTCCAAACTTTTCACCAAACGGACATCGACTTAATTTTTTAATACGTTTTTTTTTTAGTTTGAAAAATGTTTAATTTAACAGACAGTTTGTATTAATTTTTTGATAGCTGATAAATTCGAATTTTTTCGGAGATTGTTTATCTTTAAAGTGAAGACAAATTTTTTTTACTAATAATCTGTTTAAAATTTCGCTGTAAAATTATTAATATTATAATAATAGTTTTTTTTTGTATCATACCAATAAGGGCTACAAGAAATTTACGAATTTATCCACTATATAGCTCCTAACATCTTAGACATTTAGAATTGGGTTTTTATCTTTTCTATATCTGTTTTTCCTAAACTTAAACTGTCTATTAAAAGTCAAAAGCAATACATTTTTATCTTTACTTTTACTTAATTATTTTTATTTACATATATTTATTTAAATAAGCATAATTTTTTAATTTAAATTAATAAAAATAATGTTAAGCTCTTTTACTTTACAAAATCTTGCCGGTGTTTTCAGCAGGAAACTAAAGATTGAAATATCTACCAGTCTTGGCAGGTATGCTACAATCTTTCAGGCTGAAGTCTTCGCTAACAAATTGTGTGCAAGAGAGTTGACCAACAGACCTGTAGCAAACAAAAACATAAGTATAATATTAGACAGCCAGGCTGCTTTAAAAGCACTGAGCTCCAACAAGATAAATTCTAAACTTGTATGGAATTGCATCGAATCCCTAGAGTACCTTGGTGCGAACAAAAGGGTGACCATACTGTGGGTATCTGGGCACGTACTGGTCCGATATACCAGGGTTAACTCACTCGAAGGCGTTACTACCTCAACCCTCGAGAAACACAACTAAGCAGATCCTAGAATGGAGCAGAAATGACCTGCGTATTCTAACGGGACTGCTTGCAGGACACTGTCGTCTAAGATACCACCTCAGAAAGAACGGACTGTCGGTTTTTCTGCGTGGAAGACGAAACTGCTGAACATATACTATGTTCATGCCCCGGCCTGGGAAAAATAAAGTTCAACATTTTTGGTTACACCAACCGAGAACCTAACGATTTCAAAAAAAATTTCACCCTATACAACCATAAACTTCGTAAGAAGGGCTGGATTGTGCGGTGAACTGTAGCCTCAAGGAGTGAGCCCAATAGACCTACTAAGAGTTGCGGTGGAGGGGCGACCACGCCCCACTCACATTATACCTAACCTAACCTAACATAAATATTAAACTATTTTATTCCAACAATAAGACAAATAATAAAAAAAAATTTTGTATCGAACATTATAATTTATAATATAACAATTTTTCTTTATAAATATTTATGTAACTACATTTATAAAATAAGATATTTTAATTTTAAATAGAATTGTTTTTTAATGAAATACAATAACTATTAAGGCAAGGTCGAACGGGATTTGCTGTCGCTTGTAAATATAATTTATTATCGTGTTATGGCACATTCATAATGCTTTATTGTGCGCAATAATTGATTTTTTATTGATTTACCGCGATTGTTGTACGAATTTATTCACAATATTGTTATTAATAGGTTTATGTTGGGATATAAGTGTTATTTTTTAATTATATTCGGAGCACGCGTGGTTAATACCAATATAGTAAAAATAACGTAAATAAAATACATTTTAACCCCCGCTGTTCAATATTACACTGTAAAACTTTAATTTTTTAATATTTTAAACAGAAAACAAATACAAATAGAATACAATAAAATGGACCATTGTAATATATTATTTACACGCACTTTAGTCCTATGGTGTGGTTTAAATTTTTTTTGACAGTTTCACTAATTAATTCTTTGGTAGCTAGCCAACATTTTCAGTTTTATGATTCGTCTAGTTTAATCTCGTTTATTCTAAATAAAATTATAATAATTATAATTTTCTTCTTATTTTTACAAACCTTAACAAAACCCAATTAATATAATGATTCTTTCTGGTTTTATGACAATAAACGTGATTATTATTAACTTTATTTCTTTTTCAAGTACCGTGTCCTCCTAGAACATTGGCGATATTCGCATGATCTTCACTTTGTCCACAGCCGACCTAAAAAGTTTCGTTGTGTTTACTCCATACCATTGACGAAGATTCTTGAGCCAAGATGTTCTTCGGCGACGAGGACCACGCTTTCCCTCTATTTTTCCTTGAATAATAATGTAGAGCAATTCATATTTCGGATTTTTCGTTACGTGGACAAAGTACTCCAACTTTCTTCTTTTTATAGTAACTTTACTTGAAGCAATAAAAACGTTTAAAAGTATCCTAAAGCACTGTTGTACATGCAGAAGGGCCAAAAGCGTGGATCTAAAAATATCTGTTTTCAATGGATTACCTACCTAAGTCCGACGTAACGCGATGCACAGTTTTTTAAAAGGTTTCCAAACAAAAATAAATTCCATTGAAAATCCCATATAAGAGATTTTTAAAAGCTTAGTTACTTACGCGTTTATAAACAATAAATAAGAACTTTCTTAGTATTATTATCATTAATTTTAATAATCTCACTTTCACAACGACGGGTAGTGGCGTGTTATTGCCTTAAACAGCACTATTAATTATTATTATTTAAGTACACAACGATAAACACGATATTAAATTTTGTAAATTTATTTAGGTTATTTTTCTTGTTGTGCCATATTAGTCTCAGCTGTTTGTAATAAAAATGCTTTGTTAACTGAATTATAATGAAAAATATCAAAATAACTTAAAACTTTTAAATAATAATATATGTTTTCACAAAACACTGTCCTTTATCTTCTTCTTATAGTGCATCTCCTATCGGAGGTTTGCTATCATCACAGCTATCCGGACCTTATTGACTGCAGCTCGGAAAAGTTCAACATTGCTACAATTAAACCAGTCCCTTAGGTTTTTAAGCCAAGACACACGGCTTCTTCCAATATTCCTCCTTCCACCAATCTTTCCCTGAACTATCACCTGGAGAAGTGCGTATTTGGGTCCTCTTAGTATATGACCTAGATATTGAAGCTTTCTCTTTTTTATGGTGTTAATGACTTCACATTCCTTATTCATCCGAATTAGGACTTCCATATTAGAGATCTTTTCTGTCCAGGGAATACGCCACATTCTACGGTAGTACCACATCTCGAAGGCTTGTAGTTTGTCTGTGTGATTCTTCTTGAGAGTCCATGCCTCCACTCCGTACAAAAGCGCGGAAAACACGTAACAACGCAGCATCCTCATCCTAAGTCCAATCTTGATATCTCGATTGGTGAACAACTTTTTCATTTTCGTAAATGTAGACCTGGCTATCTCTATTCTCGTTCTTTTTTTCTCTTGTTTGGTCACCTGATTGTTTTATCCAGGCTCCCAGGTATTTGTATGACTGCACATTCTCTATTAAGATGTCTGCTACTGACACGTTTACATGGTTGTGATTTTGGGGGAACTTTGTAACTACCATTAACTTGGTTTTTTTAAGATTTATCTTTAGACCGTATTCGTTACATCGATCATTTAATTTCTCTAGAAGATGTTGTATGTCTCTTTGATTGCTCGTTAACAAGACGGTGTCATCAGCATATCGCATCCTTTATATGTGGCTGTAAAAGGGCGGGATTACTAAAATTTACTTAAATAAAAACAATAGTCTTTATTTATTGTTTATTTACAATTTAAATGTAGAACAGTGTAAATGATGTCATTTTAACGTCGAACATTTACCCACTAAATATTTTGTTAAAATTATATGGTAAATGGACTTAAATATTTTTGTTGCTGAATGCGATATTATCGTATTTAAATTATTTTTTTATTGTTATATTTATACTATCATATTTACATTACGAAATAAATAAAAAAGCACGAATTAAGCATTAAATTTGATCTTGTAATAAAATTTTGACATAAAAGTTTGGACAATTGATTTCAAAATATTATACAGTTTTATTCAATTGTTAGCTGCAGACACATTTAAAGTTAATTTTTAAATTTGTATAAATTTAAAGAAAGTGTAGGGAACACGGTCGAAAAAACTCAATATCAAATAATAAATAACAACCCAAACAAGTCTTTTTCGGTATTTTTTTGTTTTTATTTCATTAATAACAGGATAGCTATAATAATGTTAAGTCTTTTAATACGTGCTAGCTGAATTGTTTTTAAACAGTTATAAATATTATTATTATTTAAAACACATTTTGTTTATAAATTAAAAAAAAAACTTTTTATTAATTATTATATTAAATCCAGTACAGTTCAAATTTCGATAATAACTTTCTTTTCTTTAGGAGAGAGTTCAATATCCACAAAAAAATTAAAAATACAGACAGTAACAACCCCCAATCCTGTTCAGAAAAATACCGTAACGCAGTCATCTGAGGAAAAAATGAATGACACAACAACATAAAAATCATCAGTCGTCACACATCCATCCAAACGAAATATCTCGGAAATCATCACCCCTTCACCCCCAGAAAACCTCTATCAAAATCAGTTTGCAACCATAAAAAAAATCAAAAATCACTGAACAATCTCCAAAAGAACATGGCGTTATATATAAATTTATGCAACCGATACAAACTTTCCTAAAAGATTCTTCCTTTTCGTTTCCGCTAAAAAAAATTAAACTACTAATAGAAACTTGTCAAGGTTCTCCGGATCCACTTAGTCTAGCGAAAACATTAACGGAAGATATAGGTGTTATCGACATGCTACTTAAGGTGCATCCATACAGTGGGGATAAAAAACTGAAGATTAAAATTACAAAATTACGGAAGAAAATACAAAAACAATTTCAACCTAATTTTATTTTCGACTCATCTGACACTGATCATTCAACTACAGATAGCTAAACATTTTTCGTTGTTCTTCATTCACTTACACAATAATTCAATAAAATCTAAACGGGTAAAATACCCGTTTAGAAATGTTAAATATTATTATAGCAAAACATAATCCTTTAATTTTGTGTCTACAAGAGAATTATTTTAATCCAGGAATCAATTTATCTGGACTTTAATCCATACTTAATAAGTGTCGTGCAAAGTGCGTGGCAGTCTGAATGGAACCGTTCGACCTCCAAATTATCGAAAGTAAAAAGTTCAGTGCTACCGTGGAAAATCCAGATCGACGAAATCAGGTGATACGAGTAGTATCCAGATTAAAAATTGGTCATACATTATCTACACATAAATATTTATTAGCAGGTGACTTCGAACCTATTTGTTTTATGTGTCAAACTAGTTTAGCTGTGGAACATATTTTAATTGACTGTCCTTTATTTAAAGTCTTTACTACAAGATAACTGTAATTACATTAGTATAAAAAACTTTTTAAAAGATATCCATATTCTCAAGGATGTATAAAGTATTCATTAATCTATTTTGGATTGCTAATAACCCTGCGTGGTTGATGCAGTACTTACTACTTACTCCGTAGCCTCTACAACTTGGGTGGGTCTTGGCTGCCTTTACGATTTGCCTCCATTGTTGTCTATTCATTATCCTGAGTTCCGGATTGTTGATGTTTAAGACCTGGAGATCCGTCGTCACGTTGTCCCTCCAGCGCAATCTCGGTCGTTCCAAAGGACGCACGCCGACTGGTGCTTGCTCCCAAACCAACTTCACAACTCGGTCGTCTTCCTGCCTCTTAATATGACCGGCCCATCTCAGTCTCTCGGGTTAACCTTCACGATATCGGGCCGACGAAACTTTTCTTCTAGTTCCATGTTATTTCTGGTTGGGTATTCTCATCTAGGATTGGTCCATATATGCCCCTCAAGATTTTTTGCTTTTTTTCACAACTAACTTTGCTGACGCTACAATTTTACGCTGGAACTTGACGATTCATATTTCGAGATAGAGTTCATGTCAACATTTTATCACGTAACTTCATTTGACGGTTAAAACCAGCCTCAAGCCTCGGCATGAAAATGTAACCTTTTAGTATTTAAAAGTATGTAAATCCATTACTGCGTATTTTTAAAAATCTTATAGAATTTAACAGTAGACTAAATACATTTATAAAAAATTAATTTTACTCATTAATCCAAAAAACACATTTGTTTGGTAATAACACTAAATATTTATGAGAGGTTGATTGCTTTTATTTTAAATAAATAAAGTCCTATTTATTTACTCACAATTTAGTATTTTCTACTAAGAAAAACTCATCCCAAATTTCAATCTAATTTTAATAATGAGAAAATGAAAGTGAAAGCAACCTTAAAAAGTGTTATAAAAGGTGATTGAATTGTACAGCGACATCACTAGAAAGGCCACGATTTTTTTAGCTCTATTTAGGCATGAGTCTTTAATTTAAAGACTTTTTAAACGTTTTTTTACTCCACATATAAAAATATCGTTTAAGAAATCTTTTTTGACGACAGAAAACGACTACTGAGATTAATATCAAGATGTGTTGGGTATATTAAAAGCTCCATTCACTTTTATCTATATCTCAGCCGTTTGATGACTGTTTATGAAATGCTCTGGCATTGTACAACACACATTAGAATAGATCCTATCGCCGGTTTTACGGATAAAAATTTTCAACAACTATAATTATTGTGATTAGAAATATTAACACCCACAAAAGTGTTGGATTTAAATGCAATAACATGATTCGTGTACTCGAACATGTGCGTTCCGATTAGGGGATCGACACATCAGTCAAATATATTTTTTATGGGTTTTACAATCTTAATAGACTAATCGCACTTTATATAAAGCGTTTTTTGTTAAAACATTAATTTTTTACCAAAATCATTTTTTCTCTCTTTGTCATTATTTTATTTTTTTTTCAAGTTAAATCATTTTAACAACTAGAAATGAACATTAAGATAAAGATAAATTATTTTTAAAGTTGTTACTGTAAATTTTATTTTTAAATAACATTTATTATAATTACAATTTATTACACCATTGTGTTTATACATTGTTCCTAAATTAAAAATTATATGATTTGTTGTTAACAAAAATAGGTCATGGCTATAGTTAATGGCAATAAATACCTTTATAACAATAAACAGAAAAAAATATATTTTAAACTATAAAATAAAGGTATTAGGTTTGTTCCCACAGTAGTCAGAAACAGTCCGTGATATTCCAAATTGTGCGCAGTACATTCAGAGCAACTCTTTTAAATATAATGCAAACAATCCGGATAACTACGGAATAATACTAAATACTGTGGAAACAAAGCTAATGATTTCCATTAAGTCCATCTTAAATATTAATTGATCAACTTCGTACCAAATAATCAACATTTTTTAGAAAATTTAAAAATAAATTTTTTTTTACTTTTTTTCTATCTACAAACATAAAAAATTACAGATCTGGTCTTCTCCATCCTTTCCACATTTTCCAGCCATCTTGATCCTGTTGTCTTTATTTCATTTACAATCAGGGGTGACTCAAAGTATCTGTTTAATTCTCTGTTTTATCTTCTCCTCCATTGATGAGTTGTGTGGTCCAGAATAGGTCAATAAATTTTCGTAAGAATTTTTTTCTCAAACCAATAAAACACATTTTTATCCAGTATTACTGTGTTCCGCTCCATATAACATCACTATGGTCACTATAAATCAATTTTTATTTTATGTGATGGAATTTTTAAGATAAGTAGGTGTTGTGGGGAAAAACATACTTTATTTCCAGTGCACACTCTTGGCTTTTATTTCAGAATTAGCTCTGTTTTTATTTATGATTGTGTTGAAATATTTAACAGATTCCAAAGGATATTAAGAATAAAAAATTAAAAATATTGTATACTATTTTACTAACAAAACATAAGTTATTTTTTTTTGACAGTTACTGAATTAAAATTGTTAGATATTTCGTGATTTCTTATTAATGTTTTTTTTTTTATTTTACGTAAAGCTCTACTCTTCAAGTCTTCGATTCTTCCCATATCGGCAGAGTCAGGCATTTACTAAAAATTCCACAATCAGAGCCTTGATTCAATTTAAATTTTAAGACATCTTTTTACATATCTTTTAACTTATAATAACCATTTAACCATAATTGTCTAACTATAAAAGCTCCTCTTATTCCACGCAAATAATTAATTTTAAATGCCACCAATTTGATGGTGTATTCTTGGTGCATTGTGCAAAGTATATAAAGATATTGATGTTTAGTCCGATTTCTTTTTGATCTCGAAAGACTATATTATTTATTGACCAAAGACAAAAATTTGTTAATAAAACCTTCCTTTTTGGTTTATATCAAAGACCCAATATTTCTTGTAGCTTAAGACAGCTTAAGAACTACTATTAAAGATAAAAACATCCAAAGTTGAATACTTTGGACACATAATGAGGAATAGCCAAAGATATGGAATCTTCAGTTGATTTTACAGGAAAAGATAAACGGTAAGCGGGGTCCTGGTTCAAAACAACAACTGTGGGTCTGTTCAGAGCAGCTGCGAACCAGATACAGATTGCCATGATGGTCGCCAACATCCGAAACGGATAGGCACTGTAAGAAGAAGAAGACAACTTGATGTAATGCCACATAGGTAGGGGAGTAAAGCACACACAATAATACTCTTGAACTGCTAAATTTTTAAAAAGATTCAAAGAATTACGCTATCATCGGTTAAATCCAATATAATTTTTTAAATTGACTCCCATAAAAAAGTTTCGGATGCGTCTGTGAAGTGTGCATGTGTGCTCATCCTTAATAGTGATTGTAAGTATGAGTTCATTTAAACAGGTTCACGCCTTCCTTTAGGTGTTATTTTTTATCACTATATAATTATATAATTTTATAGTTAATTTCGTTGGGTGGATGATGTCTGTATTAATATTTAAAGGATGTATATTTTTAAAATTCCTAGCCAGATTTTTATTGGTGATAAGTCCAATATGATCACGAAAGGGAATTGTGACATCTTCATGCATTTATGATTTTTTATTTAATAATATATTAATATTTAATATAATGATAACAACAAAAAATCTTATTTTTGTGGGTATTTAAAAAAGTAAATTCATTAGATTAACAACGCATTATTTATTTCTAATGGAATCACTAATGATACATGGTATGATCATTTTGCATTAAAATTGCTACTTTTAAATATATTTTTTTAATTCTTCATAAAGATAAGACAAATTTTGCAACGAATAATAAATTACCCAGTTATTTAAATAAAAATACTAAAACCCTAACATTATTTATGTATATTTAATACATAAATAAAAATAAATATAAATGGTTCATACTTAAACTAATTGCTAAAAAACATAAGTTGAAATAATTAAAATATTTGTTCTTAGTTAACAAATAACGTATGTAAAAAAATACGTAATACAAATATTACTTGTGTAAAATTTTTAAAAACTGTCGGAATAGAACAATCATATTTTCTAAATAACATTTTAATAATTCGTTTCATTTTTTTAACTTCCGGGTAGAAGTTATTGTAATGAGTCCGATTTTGCGATTCCCGAATTTTGACATACCTCCACATTTCAAGGTCCCCAGAGTCGAATACAATAGTTTTTATGTGGACGTCTGTGTGTGTATGTACGTATTTGCTTATGTTTGCATGTTCTATGTAAGTATGTTCGTATGTGCGTTCGGAATTATTTTTCGTCTCGATTATCTCGAAAACAAAAAATGATATCGACGTGGGACCAATTGCTTTCGACGCATAATTACGCAACTTAGAACTGATTAGATTTTTAGCAATATTGGTTAAGCTGAAAAAGAAGATGTGGTTAAAAAGACAGATAAAAAAAATGCTTAGAAGGTTTGTACACGTAGAAAGGATGGATGAAGAATGACAAAACAAATTTATAGGGTGAGTGTAAATGGACAAGTCGGTAGAGGTCGACCTCGGCGAACATATCTTGAACAGATTAACAATGTTTTGAAGAAAGGTCAGGTCAAGAGTACCAACAACCGACGAGCATGTATGAGAGCACCAATGAAAGTAGAGAAAGCAAAAAATGTGCCCAAGGACATTAAATATTATTACAGAGAATGGCCAATTCCCTATACTGCAACTGACGTTACCGCGATACCTTCCTTAGTTCATATTTCTATTTATTTAGTTAAACTAATATGATGAAGTTTGAACTAATCTAACGAAGCTTTATTTTAATTCGTCTTCTTTTCAGTCTTGTTTTTTTACTTGCCATTTCGTTGATGCGTTTTGCTTTGTGAAATTTATTTTGTGTGTTGTACCTGTGATTTTTACTTGAAACTTTTTGTTAGATATTCAAACTTGTGAAAAGTTTACATATATTTTTTTAGGTAAGTATACCTACTTATTTAAATCGGTCCAATGAAAATGTAAAATCCTTTATTTACCCCTCTGTTTTAAAAATTAATAATTATCAGATTTAATTCCTGAATGCGGGATACAGAAAGCATATTTTAATTTACATAAATGTTGATATGATTTATTAAACAAATTTATTGTCTGATAAGCATTTCCTTAAAATAAATAATTGCTTTATTCAAAAAATTTCTGCATAGGTAGAAAAATTTAATTGACAGTGAAAATTCATATTTTCATCGTCAGCTTTTTAACAAGTTGTATCTCAAATCATCTATTAACTAATGTAGTTCAATATACAGCGTGTTATATTGAAGGGACAGTTTTTTTTCTGGAAAAAATCTCCAATTTTCCATGAAGAATGCTTCCTTCCCAGTGTAATCCCAGTATATCATATTTTATACTTTATACTAAATGATGACATGAATTTACAACAATAACAATGAATATCAACAATAAAACTCGAAGAATATATGTTTTTGGTTATGTATAAGGCATCGCGCTGACGTCACTGACAAAATGATAAAATCAGCGATAAAATCAGCGAATCCTCTGTAATAATGTATAATGTCCTTTGTCTCTGCCTACCCCTACGGGAAAAAGGCGTGACTATATGTATGTATGTATGAGGTCTCTTATACAGACTAGTGTAAACCAAATCTCCGATTTTTCTTCTCTTTGTATCTTCAAATAGCCATTATAAGAGGAAAATCAACTTCACTACTCATTTTGACGACTGCGTTTGTGTTGTGTGTCTGTTGCGATCATATTACTAGTAAATTTTTTACAAGCAGAGATCAGGTCGCGACGTACCTAACCTACCAAAAAAAAATATATATTTGTTCCTTCTTTTACACAGCGAGAAATAAAAAGTAATTATTTTTCTTGTAGTTTTTTATTATTCACCGGAAATGTCATTTTAAAAGTACCTTTTATGAAACCGTTACACTTATTAAGTTCTACCTAGTCGTCAACTTGGTGGTGTTAAATTTTTATTACACAGTAGATATATTTGCGAGGGTTTATTTTATGAATGGAACATCTGGTATTTATCACAATGAAAAAAAACATAATGTGTATGCTGCTCTCTTCCTCTTCGCCGCATAGTCGGCAGTTTTTATCAGCCGCCAGCTTAAGTTTGAAGAGGTGCGCCCTTAGTGCGACGTGGCCAGTGAGCAGGCCAAGCGTACTGCTTAGACTACTCCGGTTCATCGCCCAGAGTGCATCTGCCCTCTGGAGAGGTTTTTTCATTAGTTGTCTTGATTTTCTGCAGCCAGTATTTGCATTCCACTAAGCGATATGTTCTTGCTCAAGGATTGGTTTTAACTCATGTTTCGCTTCGGAAATTGGCAATCCGACCAACATGCTTCTCGGTTCCTCCAGGATCCCCTTTTTTGCCAGCCCATTGGCTACCTCGTTGCCATTTATCCCTGTATGCCCAAGAACCCATGTAAGAGTGACCTTATTTGCAGTCGCTAACTCAGTGAGTGCCTGCATACAGTCCCACACCACCAATGATGATGTGGTGCAACTCACGACGGTCCCAATAGCCGCGCGACTGTCAGTAAGAATATGAATCTTACTGTTGAACACTCTGTTTTTTTTCAGGTGCGTGGCACACCTGAGTATGGTATAGACCTTGACCTGGAAGACTGAGGCAAGTTTCCCCAGGGGTATGCTTTCACTGTGGTTACAGGATGCTCCAAACACACCTGCCCCGTAGGGTACCTGGTACCCTGATCCGTCAGTGTACCATCGTTTCACTCCTGCGCTGGTTAATGGTGTTTTCTTCAACCAGTCTTCTCTGGTTGGTATTTTTATTTTATAGCTTTTCCTTTCTAGGTTTTTTCAAAATCCTGTCCGATTTATTGTAAAGGGGTGTTTGCGGAGGGCCTCGATCCTTCGATCCCATTGCTCCTCCACCCACCCTGACACTTAAGTCTGTATGCAGTGTAACTGGCCCGATCTTTGATTAGGAGATCCAAAGGTGGTACGTTGAAGGCTATTTGTATTTGTATTTGTGGGGGCGGTGCTCATTGCCCCCGTTGCAGACCTCAAGAATTTTCCTTGCAGGCTTCTCAACAGGTTTACAGCTCCAGCCCCTTTCACCCTTGGCCACCAGACAACTGCTGCGTACGTTAGTGATGGTAGTAATACCGCCTGATATATCCACAGGCTTACCCTCGGTTTTAGCTCCCAGGTTTTTCCCATGGCTCTCTTGCATGCCCACAGTGTGGTACTTTACTGAAGCGGAGTACTTCAGTTCCTGATTTCATAGCCTGAGAGGGCTAATGGGTTCGGGTTTGTATTTTCTGGTAAAGATCACGGCTGTGTTCTTTGTCGGGTTAACCGTTAGCTCAACTTCCGTGCATCAGTTTTCCATGATTCTCAGTGCCACCATCATGATTCTTCTGAGAGTTGACATATGCTTTTCCCTTGCTATAATGGTTATGTCGTCAGCATAACCATATACGAGGAGTCCAGCTTTTTTGGATTAGTTTATTACAAATTAAAATAGGTAAAAACCAATAATCCAAAAATGTAAAAAAAAAAAATATCACCTTTTATCAAAATGAATTGAACGCAAAATTTAATGCTAGTATTTACATGCACTTTAATACAAAATAAACAATTATAACGTTTAATATAGTTGGGAAATTTTTTATACACTTAAGTTGATCCTAAAAACAGATAAAACTAAAAAAAGCATCATGCTAACAAAGAAGGGTTCAAACTTGTAAAAATTAAATTTAAAGAAGAATTTTACCAACAACAAAGATTGAAATATAATTTTTAATATCCTTGAATTCTTAATTTCCACTTTTCTTTGTTTTTTTGCATTATTGTGATAATAAAATGTATAGTTGTAAAATATAAATAATAATAAATAGATTTCAGGATATAAAAGCTCATTAAAAAAAATACTGGTACAGTAACAAATTCGAACTAATTACCACGATTAAGTGATAAAAAACCAGAACGCAAGATAAAAACATAACAATATTATTTTTAAAAAGATTTAATTCATTTTGGTTTACAATTCAAATACTAATTAACAAAAATGTCTCCAAAAAAATGTATCATTAAAATTTTAATGTTTTGTTACTAATCTCTTTACTACCAATTAAGTAAACACTTGATAATTTTTATACCTCTATATATGAAATTAAAATATTAACTTATCAATAGCAAACGTAGTGTCAATGCTTTATACCGGGACTAAGTGGAACTGTATCGGCTTTTTCGTGGAGCTGATCTTAAGAAGTAGGAGAGTTGACGGCTGCCTAGAAGACACATAAAGTGGTACATAAAAAAAATGGTGGTAAAGAAGTGGGCAAACTTTTAGTCGGGCTGGTGCACTCCAGTGCGAAGTAATGCGAAAGTGGTTTTGCCTGTGGCCCTGTCCCTGTAAGTGTTTTGAGTGCGGTTGTCAACTGGCATTCCCACCTTTTCACCATCTCTTGGTGCCTTTTAAGGGATTTTCACAACAAAAAACAATGACAAACGAAAAAAAAAATCATGTTTATTGTAGGAGTAAATATTTCGAATTTGCTAGACGACTTACCGATTTTTGTATAACATGTAAAATTACACAATAAATAATATTTTTCAAACAAAATAGTCTAGCTATAAACATATAACAAAAAATAAAATATCAGTGGTCAGTGGTCCCACTAAAAATAATGAAAAATACCATATGTTTTGTTGTTATGATTATTATTATTAAAATTATTACAAAAAACGATTTCAAATTGTTTATAACAAATTATAATTGTCATTAAAAATATTTTTTTTATGTCAACTGTATTCTATCAAACTTTTTCTTATCATTCCATAAGCAGTAGCTTTTTCAATTGTTTACAACAATTGAAATGTTTTTTTAATTATTATGATCAATAATCATTTGTTAGTAACAATATTCAATTTTTTGTTATGAAATGTTGTCATTATATTTTTTATACAAATATTCCTAACATAATAATCATATTATTCTTAAAATCTTAAAATTCTGTATTAAAAATAGTATAATTTATAAATTGCAATATTCAGGTAGTTACCCATTTTTTTCAGTTTTTTTATTTTCCATTAAAACAGTTAGACCGATATTGCTAAAAAACCAATCAGTTCTAAGTTGCGTAATTATGCGTCGAATGCAATTGGTCCCACGTCGATATCATTTTTTGTTTTTGAGATAATCGAGACGAAAAATAATTTCGAATGCACATACGAACATACGATCATAAGCAAATATGTACATACACACACAGAAGTCCACTTAAAAACTATTGTATTCGACTCTGTGGACCTTAAAATGTGAAAATATGTCAAAATTCGGGATTCGAAAAATCGGACCCATTACTATAACTTCCACTGGTAAGTTAATAAACTGAACTAAAAGCTTTAATTGTTATAATAAATATAATTTTTAACTGACCTAGTATTAAAATATATATGTACTTATTTTTTTAAATAGCAAAGAAGTCAAAAATTTTAATAATATTTTACACGAGTTTGTGATTGTTATCTTTATTATTTACAATTAAAGAAAGCGAGTTGCGCTAACGATAAAAGGTAAATATTTGAACAAAAATACAAAGGTTTTCATAAACCGTCTCATAGGTTAATGATACGAATTTAATTTTGAAACAATTAAACAAGGGAATATAAATTTAAAAAAAATTACGTAACAAATCGTTCATTATATTTATAATACGACCGATAAAATGATCCTTTGATATTATCTTCAACTGGAAAATTCAAATAATTAAACCAATTGAATAAGTAATATACTATTAAAAATTGCCTACAGCCATTATTCGTTATATTATTAAAAAAAACAGTTTGTTTAAAAAAGAGAAAATCTTCTCTGTACGAATGTAACATTTGTTTTTGTTTTTCGTTAATTTATTTACGGTACTTGAATGAAAAGCTTTAACCCATAAATTTTTGTCATTTTAAGTTGAATGAAAATACTAATTACAGCGATAAACACATGTTAAAAAATTTTCATTTAAACTAATGTTTAACTAATAAATATTGCAAGTTGTTTATTTGAGGAAACATCTGACTTCTTTAGTTTATATAAAAGGAAAAAAATGAGAAGATTAGGTAGATATCTTTTTAGTAAAATTTGAAAATCGATGTAGCTATGAAATTTGTATGAGAGCTGATATTATTTTTTAAAAGGCATTATTTAATGCAATATTTTTAGATAAGTCTTACTTTTTTAATTATATTATAACTTACGATAGATTGTTATGAAACTAATTTAGGAACTAAAATTTTCATTTTAAGGTATGTTCAAGCACAAAACACTCCGATTTAAAGGTGGTGATGAAAAAATTATTTTAGAAATATAAATACTTCAAAACGTAGGTCCGACTAATGTGGTGTGTAAACTTCTTCAGGTTTATTTATCTATAATTATTAATTTACCATTATTTGTAATTCATAATGCATGTCTTGAATTTTGATATAGATCACGACTCATTTCTGAAATATAAGGACATTGTCGCTATTAAATAAACGTACCGTATTAATTAAATTTCATTGGAATGTGAAAAGCTTCCTATTTTTACAGATTTTATGATGTAATTCAACATTCAAAAAGAATCACGCATACGTGCCCTTGAATTGACCATCTCTATTGACCTTAGTGACCCAGCAACCATAAATAAAATCTTCCTTTTTGAACCTATCAGAAGCGATCAGTGAATTTCATAGAATAGTGAGGAACTGGAAGCGTGTAATTGTTTTGGATGGTAATTACTACTACATGAAACGAACATATTTTTGTAATTAATACACTCGTTTGATTAATGAGATTTTAATTTTATTAAAGAATCCACAAACGAGCTACAGATTACTTTGTGACAAAATATAAAAGTTTTAAAGTTAACGAAATAAAAAATTAATTGACAAGCAGTGTTTATTGGTTTACTGAAAGACATTTTTAATAGGTTTCAATCGGGGGGTTAGTACATGGGGTAATTTGGTGTACACATTACGGGGCAATCAGAGGCATTGTGGGGCAATGCGGGGTACTAAAATGTAGCTTTAGGGATATTGTGAGGTATTGTTGGGCAATTCGAGGCATTAAAAGAGCAGTAAAGGGGCAATATGGTTCAATGTTTGGGCTAAATTTGTTGCCCGCGCATGCGTTTCTGTTCGATGTTTAACCCCGGCTACAACCACTTTTGTTTGGGACTAGTTACTGTCAATCGCAGGATAATGATGTAATACTTTGTATTAACGTATAAAGCATTTTTTTCAACTTTTTTTTCTTAGAATTTGAAGGCATTCAGTTAATTAAAGCAGGTCTTAAAATTGCAAAAAAAATTTATTGCACTAAATGCTTACACCTATATTCAGCTTAATGTCAAAATGCTGTTGAAATTGATTCATTTATTCCAGACTGATAACTTGCTAGATCAGCGAATGTAAAAGAACTGCCAAGCCTGCGAAACGATTTTTTGGCACACAAAGGTCTATGGCACCAACGGAGACTATTGCAATCAATTTTACTCTAAAACAATTGATCCACAAGCTCGAAAGAATCCAGTACCTTAAACCTGAAACACGGCCTTAATGATACTTATGTATTTCCCAGAAAAAAATGAAGCAATTGCTACAGAAAAAATACAGCACTTTTAATTTATCGAATATAGATACAAAGAGCATTTTGAAAACATGTTTAGAAGACACAATTTCAGAAGCAGAATCTTCGGAAATGCCAGTTAATTTATAATGCCGTTCAGTTAATTGATATAAACATAGACATAGTAGCTGATATGATAACTGTCCAGAATCAAGGGCATGTGCTAGTTGAATCTGCAGAAAATGATATGTTTAAAACTTTATTGATAACGATAAAGATTTGGACATAAAATGAACGTTTTCAATATTGGATTTAACCGACTATTTACGTAAAAATTTGGATCTAGACGAGAAAAGTTCATATGTGAAAGTATCTTTGAAAAATAATAGAACAGGAATAATACAAAAAACCATCATTGTGCTGGCTTCTAAATAAGGGAAAGTGGCGGATTAGTAACGATCGCTTACAGCGTTTCAATTAAAGATCTGTTCAAAAAAAAAGTTAAAAATACCCGCTGACAATTCGAAAACTAAAAAAAAAACAAAGTAAATGTATCGGAGATACTTCAGAAAAAGAAAATGAACCAGATATCGTTTCAGATGATTCCACAGATGTGGAGTCACTCTCCTGTTTGAAAGAAGATCCAGAGGAAGATAGGATGACAATTGACGTTTCCAAATCTGAAATAGATAAATTCTATGCTGTGTCATTTGAGAACCGCTAGTATCTGGGTCAAGCATTAAAAAAGTACCAAGTCAGACTTAGAATTAGGTTCTTAGGGAACGTTTCAAAAAGCGATCATTATATCTGGCCACAAAAACCAGAAGTTGAAAATTTCATACCTAAAGAATGTGTTTTCTTAGGACCACTTGTACTTGTCGTTAATTCTCCGTTTCTATTAAAGAGGGCGGTTAATGTAAAAATCACCAAGCTTTATTCGGAATCTAAAAAAAATTAAATTTTAAAACATACTTAATTCGACAAGCTTTAATGGTTTTAAGCTGTTTTTGTTTTAGTATTATAAAAAAAATTGGTTAGCTTTTTTTATAATTTAAGATTTTAGTACTATCACTTACAAGGTGTTAGGGAGTCACCTTTTTTTAAAACACCCTATATATTTGGACTTGTTACCAAACAGTAATCTCTGAATTTTGATACGGCCTAAGCAAATACCTCCGGGAATAATTAGTTATTAAGTTACGCGTTTATTTTTTGTTATTTTATGTTTCTATTTGTTTTATGTTCAACAAATTCGACTGCTTGTTATGTGCGGTTTTTAAATAAACTGAACAATATTTATTTGTGCCTTCAGATAATTTATTAGGATAATAAAATAAACGCGAACTATTTTAAAGAATGTGCTTTCTTGTTTTAAATATTATTTATCTCTTTTCAACACATGCAATAAAAAAAGTTTATATATATAAAGCAGTGGAGGGCATTACAGGTCATTGTTATGCATTTTGGGGCAATGTTTGGCAATGCGGGGCATTGTTGGAAAATGTGGGGCAATTTTGGTCAAAAGAGGCATTCATTGCCCTTTGGTGTACAAAAAATGGCTATGTACTTACCCTTCGGTTTCAATATTGATTTATTAGTATGACCTTGGTGCTATTTAATACGTAATAGTAGGATTTCTGTAAGTATGCACTATAACCTGATGAGGTATGCTCTTTCTGTGATTAGATCTTCTCCTCCCCCTCTATTAATTTTACCAACTTCCAGAGACTGTTGAGAGTCCTGATGTCTCTAGCTCAAGTTTATATTTGCCTCGAAATGGCATAGGACGTGTTCCGCCGTCTCTTCTTCTTTAAGCATGTCTGCATGTTATAGATTTTTTTTCAAACTTTTTTTTCTCCAACCTGTGGATCCATTTTATTTAGCCAGAGGTTTTGAGTGCATCCACTTATTATGGTGCTCCTTCTGATGCTTTTTGAAACCCCTCAGTGGTTTTCAGGTCCGACGGGGACAGTCTCTTATTCCGCTTTGGGCACAGTGTCTCTGCCTCCTCGTTCCCTTTTTACCCTAAATGTCCTGGGATCCATACCAGTGTTACATTATTACTTTTATTTACATTTGTAATAATTTCAAAAAAAAACATCGATTTTTTTTTGTAATGAAATATATTTCCAAAGAATTTATTAAACGTTTTTTTACATGACCTTTTTGTTGTAAAAAATGATAATTTACTGGTAACCATTTTAAAAATAAAGCAATTAACCCTTTTTTATAATTTTAGCGATTAGATACGGGTGAAGATAATCAATGGAGATAAATTCGTTTTGGTCATTATGTCACTATTAATTAAGATTTGTACCACGACTTTAAATGTTTCCTATAAATTAATTAATGACTATTATCTTGTCTTACATTTGGGAATTTTTAACTGCACTTTAATTTTTATTGTTGTTTAATTTCATCAAAATTTCATCGTAGTTGATTGTTGATGATGACTTCATCGCCGGAACTAAATGCTTAAAAAACCTGTAGTATCATATCATATTGTAACATCATACAACTCATATTATCAAAAATAAAAATTTATGAGTGTTGCTTATACATACAAAAATTTTTGGAATTTAATTTTCTCTAATTTTCTGGTAACAAGAGAGTATAAAATTAAACTAAAAACATACATGTATAATAACTTTTAATAAACATCCAGTAGAAGTTGATAAATTTTAATAACATTTATACAAAATGTCTGTTTACATAAACTTAAAAACAAAATTACATTTTTAAAATAAATTAAAAAGTTTTTTAATAACACAAGTTATTTTAGTAAGTCTATTATTTAATGAATATTTTCTGAATGTCTATATCGAAAAGTAAATAAAAACTCTATTCTTAATCTAAAAATATTACAATGAAAAAATGTTTGTATGTATATTCTTCAAAAATCCTCAAACGGCTGGACCGATTGGGATGAAATTTTTAGAAGTTGTTTTATACATACCAAGAGTGGCTTAAATAAAAAAAAAACTTTTGTCTAGGAAGTGGTAATATATATATATATTTTAAAAATAAGATATATATATATATATATATATATATATATATATATTTTTTAAAAATCAGCTAATTTCACTGTATGTCACCTATATTATGGGTTCATGTGGGGCGATTATGTTTTAAAAGACAAATACTTCTCTGGCTATATGCCGTGACAGGCATTGCATTACATCTGATACATAATCGTGTATAATACCCTATTTCGGATAACAATATGCAGATGATTGTTAAGTAAAAGAAGGAATTATTAGATTTATCCATCCGGAGAGACCACCTATGGACCGGTTTCGGGGTGTGTTACCCCTCATCAGCATAGGGTTGGTCTACCTCAACTGGACACATCAACATCTCCGACTCCTAATAAGTACACATGAAGTACTACGCGAAAAGCAGTAGTCATGACATCTATACTTTTTAACAAGCACCACCCAGTGAATAGCTTCTGAGAAGAAGTATTGTAATCTGCAAAAATTAAAGAAAACTATAATATTATTATGGAAAACGACGGTTATGAATTACTCCCTCAGACCAATTTTTTTTTGGTGGTCTGGGAATCTTTATAGAGACCTCCATCCAAGAGATGTCATATGGTGTCATACCAGGGATGGCCGTTCTGTGGGGACTGACATAAAGCTCAGGTCACATACTACCCCACGCTTCATTGTCCATTATTAAGCTAATTATATTTCTTCATATCTCGTTTAAACCCCATTTTTCCAATCATGGCATTCTTTCGGCCTTTAAACCTATCGCACCAAAAGAATGTGTGTTCCACGTCGTCCACGCCTCCGCAGTATGCGCAAGCCTTATCATCCGTCTTCCCGATCCTTAAAGTATGGGACGCGAAAGATCCATGTCCTGAATAGAACTGGAAAGTAAAGAAATTTATTCTTTTATACTTGCAAAGCGCCCATCGCTCGACATCTTGAAACATTATTTCGGTCCAGATAGATTTGGCGTTGTCACTCGTTCACTCCCGTTGCCATTCTCTGTAGATTTCCTTTAGTATTCTGGACCTCTTCCTATTGTTCTTTGTCGTAAATTATTTTTCTTTTCTTAGCCAGTAAGTGGATTGGTATAGTGCCGGTATAGTCCCTCTGACCACCTGGACCAATACCTTAGCACTGTTGACAAACTGCGTCATAAGGGTTCATGATTTTGTCTAATTAAAAAAACCGGCTTCCCTTAAACCAACTATGCACCTCCTTTATTTTGTACACATCGCCTTGGTATAATGATTTAATGAATTGAGCACACATCGTTTCAAACTAAAGAAAACGCATATTTGAATTTGAATTCAAAAATTTTTTTTGATAGAATAAAATTAAAAAATGTACACCTGTTAAACTTTTTCGTCCATATTATTACAATCCGGACCTGTTTATTTGCCGGCGTATGAGAATCGACCACAACTAGTAAATATATTAATGACCGCTTTGTCGGCCGCCGCCTCAGTCTAGCAAAGTCTCGAACATCGCTTCGCGAAATTAGAAGGATTGTTTCAGACTTTCGAGAAAAAGGTGGAATAGTCTGGAATTATGATTTGGAAATATTAAAAAGGCAGCGGTCGTGAAAAAGACAGTTTTAAAAAGTGTTTATGAGTTATGAAATTTAAATAGTTGTAAAAGTTGTAATATCTAAGTGATTTTTAAAAGTAAAATTTATTGTATAAAATTATTTAAATAAAAATATTGTTTTGTTACTGTATCGAGAGTTTAAACTCAACGAACCCAAGAAAGAAGTGAATTTCATTACAATATTCTTGTTAAAGTCTGAGTATAGAAAATTTAATTGCAATTAGTTGAATTTTTCGGATTTTTTTAAAAATCAGTTTGTTATACGAGTATGGTAAATAAATAATTTAAAACCCAACCTATGAAGTAGTTTGAGGATAGTTTGGACCTAGGGATTCATACGATTTCGCTCCTAATTGTTTCCTTTGCAAAAGTATGGTGGTACCAATTTAATCTGTTAACGTTAAAAAAATTATAAAAATATAACGTTAAAAAAATACATGTTATTCTTAAATATATTATAATAAGTACATAGGTTTTTTGTTAAAAAATTCTTTAACATCTGGTATTTTTGTTTTAAATTTTTATGGGGAATTATAAATTTATAAAACCAGAATAATTTTTATTGTTGCAAGATATTATCTATTTCAAGATACCCTTGTTCATTATTTTTATTGTAAATTGTTAATTATTTTGATTATTGTGACTTTTAAATTTTTAAAAATGTTTTAAATAAATATTCAAGCCATAAAAAAAAGTTTAAATACCAGCATATCCTCATTCGAATAAAATAGCAATTGATTAAGTGTAGACCTCGCCAACTAGTTTTACAGTTACCAGATGATTAGTACTTAGTTGATGAGAATACTTATAAAAGATGGCATATGGTAATAAAAAACTAAGTTTTAATTGAATTCGCCCTTTTAAAGAAAGTGATTGACGTATTTATGTCTTGTGTTTTAAAATCGTGTAATGTGCACTCTAATAAAGCTATTCGAATCTTTTAAAATATGCAGTAAATAATTTTGTTTTGGCATTTTTTAGACACATATAAATAAGAGATTACTAGAATATTCAGTCAAAACGAATTTCAGCTTTTGCGTTGTTAAAAAAAGGTATGAAAGCAGTTCAATTACTTTCTCATTGGACTATTTTTAAGTTATGACAAAATTTGCTTTGACTGTAAATATAAATTACAAATAATTTTTACCACGTATACCGACAAACCTTCAACACCTTAAATTCTCATTTGTGATGGTAATCATTAAAGCAATAGTAGGTATAGGGATAAAAATAAACAACATAAAGCATATCAATAAAATGAAAACGTGAAGAAAACAAACTGTATAACAAAATATATTAAAAGTATAGTGGTGATAACAAAAAAATATTGAAAAAAAAGTGTTTAGAAAACGAGATAAATAAGTTAATAAATATATCTTTTAATCAGTTAAAATGGTTTAAGTTTGTTATAAGTAAATTAGTGTAACTTAAACGGTTTATTTTTTTAAATGGTTTGAAAAATCGGATCATACACAGTACTTTTGATTTACCAAACATAAATATTTACTCACAAACTCCAGATTATATAACTGCTATTAAGTAGCTACGGTGTAAATTTTGGTCTGTATGTCAGTAAAACATTCATTAATAATACAGGGTGGCCAACCGCAAACGAAACAGAGCCATTTGCAGGAACGAACATTTTAGAAAAACGCTCAGACCCGTCGATTTTGAATAAAGGGGGACACTCTTTTCCGGTATTTTTGACTCCACTCTTTTCAACCTCAAGCGAGGGTAAGAATAACCCCAAAATTATTAAACAGAATTGTGGGTCGAATAAGATATCTTTCAAAAGCTTTACAATTCTCTATACAATAGTCTTTAAATTTTAAAATTTCGCCCATTACTTATTGAGAAATTAGATTTTAAATGAGAAAGTTATCTGCAAACAATTACTAACGGTAAAAATGTCATTCATTCGAGTTAAGTAGGTCAATGGTTATAAATTTAGTACCTAGTACCTAGTTTTTTTTTGCACAGGACGGTAAATTGCCACAATTGCCACTATTGGTCCGATTCAAACCCAAGAGTTTTTCTCGAGGTGCATGCACAGCAACCGAAGAAATTAATGTATGGGCTGGCATTTGCGGTGACCAACTGGTGGGTCAATTTTTTGTACCAGGCAATTTGACTGGCGAAATGTATTTGCAATTACTGGAAGACGCTATTGACCTTGCCTTGACTGATATATTTGAAAATAATTCACAGTATAACGAAGATCATTTTCATTTTCAACAGGACGATGCTCCTCCGCATTATGCGGCGATTGTTCTTCAGTATTTAGACCAACGTTTTCCACGGCATTGGATTGGGAGAAGAGGCAGCATTGAATGGCCTTCACGATCGCCAGATTAATCGCCCTCGATTTCTTTTTGTGGGAACATCTTAAAAGTAAAATCTATAAAACACAATCAGCGTCGTTGGAAGATTTTCGTCAAAGAATCGTTGATGATTGCTGTCGAATTACTCCGGAAATTCTTCGGGCTGAGCGTAAACGTTTTAAACAAAATCTTTATTATTGTATGGAAGCGGGCGGTCATCAGTTTAAACATTTAATCAATTAAGTAGTAAGTAAGCAACTAAAATAATTGGAATTTTAACATGTAATTTTTTTCAAAGTATTGGGAGGAAATGTAAAATTTAAAGACTATGGTATAGAGAATTGTAAAAGCTTTTGAAAAACATCTTATTCGACCCACAATGCTGTTTAATAATTTTGGGGTATTCTTACCCTCGCTTGGGGTTAAAAGAATTGGAGTCAAAAATACCGGAAAAAAAGTCCCCCTTTATTCAAAATCGACGGGTCTGAGCGTTTTTCTAAAATGTTGACGAGGTTCCTGCAAATGGCTCTGTTTCGTTTGCGGTTGGCTACCCTGTATGTAAAGAGCGGAATATATGCAACAAATCATTACCAAAATATGCGCATATATACCTATGCATTACCTTTACTAAAAATATGCAGCTATATTTTCTAAATTTGTCTAAATATATATTTTGTAATTTTTTAAAGAAATGTTTGCTACGAACAGAACTTTACACAGGTCTTTATTAAATACATATTTTTCATATTTTAAATCATCTTGAACATTTTATAAAGCCACTGCTGAACGGGCCCTAGCGCCATTTTTTTAGCTTTAACTAATGAGTCGCAGTATTTAAATGTTCGTCGACTTAAACAATGTTCAAGTACCAAAAAGAAAATAATTTTCATGTGGGGATGTAAAGAACAAGGCGGAATTGTCTACAATTTGACAAATTTTGAATTTTGGTGCTTCCGAGCTCTTAATGTCCGTCTTTATACACCCAACCGGGAAAAAAGCGTGATTATATGTATGTAGGTGACTGGAAATTGTAAAATAATTAACACGTTGGAAATACTAATGGTACTAAATATATGGTTGTCAGTGTAAATTCTGTAAACAATGTTTGAACTTGGTTTGTAAAAAGTTTATTTTATCCGTATGTACATTATTTAAAAAGACTTATTGTTTAGTTAATTAAAATAGATGTTTAAAAATAGTAGTTAAATATTCAACAAAAGAACAAAAAAATTAAAATAAGAAAAAAAAATTATAAATTATTAGTTTCATCAAAAAATGATATAATTTTGTTTAATATTATTCTCTCTCTCTCTCTCTGTAGCTTACAACCCGGGGTGGGTCTTCGCTGACATTACAATTTGCCTCCACTTGCTGCGGTCCATCATAAGTTCTTCTGGTCGTTGGACATTTGGGGTCCGTAAGTCCGCTGCAATATTATCTTTTCACCGCATCCTTGGCCTTCCCAGCGGCCGCTTTTCTACCGGGCTCTCTTCCCACACCAGTTTTACGACACGTTGGTCTTGTCTCTTCACATGTCCGGCCCATATCAATCTCTCTGCCTTTATTATTTTTACTATATCTGGTTGGTTATATAGTTCTTGCACTTCTCTGTTAGTTCTAATTCTGTATTGTTGTGTGGCGTTGTCCTTGATTGGTCCATATATCCTTCTAAGAATTCTTAATTCTGCGATTTTTAGTCGGTTCTCATTTTGTTTTGTCATCGTCCATGTTTCACATGCATATGTCTTATAATTGCATGATAAATTGTTACTTTCGTACGGCGGGTTACATTTTTCGATTTCTTTATTTTAGTGCAAAACAGCAGCGATTGGCTCCCTGAATTCTGTTGTTAATCTCTTGTGTTATACTGTTATCTGAGGTGATTGTAGCTCACAAATATTTAAACTTATGGACCCTTTCAAAATTATAGTGTTTCATTATCACATTTTGTCCTATCCTGTCTCTTCGTTCTGTTCTTGTTGTAGTCATGTATTTTGTTTTACCTTCGTTTATTTGTAGGCCAACCTTCTTTGCAGCATTTTTTAGTTTAATGAACTCTTCCTTAACGTTGATAGTTGTATTTCCTACTATATCTAAATCGTCAGTGAAAGCTACTACAATGTGCGGACCCTGATTTCCAAATAGGAGCATTTCTATGTGTGCCCTTCGTACGATGCCTTCCAAGGCAATGTTAAAGAGGAGTTTGGATAACGCATTTCCTTGTTTGAGACCACCGTTGATTGGAAAGAAAGATCACAATTTTCCTCCAAGTCCTACTGCACTTGTAGATCCCTCTACACAAGCTTTTGTGAGACTTATCAACTTTTTCGGTACGCCCAGTTCTGCCATGGTATTCCACAAATTCCACTCTTTATCAACTCTTAAAATCCCTAAAAAAATTTCTCATAGTTTTAGTTTGCCCTAAAATATAAATTAGCTACAAAACAGTATTCATGTAAATTTTATAAAATTTATCGACCGACCAGTGAAAGAGATTAAACTTTTTTGTTATTCCAACTGCAGAGTAACTAATTTTAATGCATTCACATTTTAAATTGTAAAAGCAAAAGCGTTCGAAATTAATATCTAAATAAAATATATCACATTTCGTCTATCTGGACCGAGTGAAAATCATAATTGGACCGGTGCCAAATCTCAGTAATAATTAATTATCCTGTTTTAATAGAAAAAATATTTGAAATTTAACTTAAAAATTGCTGAAATATTTAGGAAATTATGCAGTTTTATTTTTATTTAACTTTCTTTGTTCTGTATTTAAAAATAAAATTGGAAAATGTTATATATAAATGGATTTGATTACTACAATGTAACAAAATGGGAATGTTTTTTTAAACGTGCTTATTTTTATTGTACAGAGAGGCCAACCGAAATCGAAACAGAGCCATTTAAAGGAACCTCGTCAACATTTTAGGAAAAACGCTCAGACCTGTCGATTTTTTATTAAAGGGGGACACTCTTTTCCGGTAATTTTGACTCCACTACTTTCAATCCCAAGCGAGGGTATGAATTACCCAAAAAAAATTAAATGGCATTGAGGGTCGAAAAAGATGTCTTTCAAAAGCTCTTATAATTCTCTATACAATAGTCTTTAAATTTTAAATTTCCACTCATTACTTATTGAGCAATTAGATTTTAAATGTGAAACTTATCTGCAAACAATCACGATCGGTGAAAATGTTATTCTTATGGTGTAAATTTAGTACCAATTTTTGCTTTGTGGCGATTTGTTATCACTTCTAAAAATATTGATCCCACGTTGAGGATCAATCGAAATAGCATTCAAAGCATATCAAACAAAAATAAATTTCATCCAAATAAATACGTTTAATCCATGAACTTAATGAGGATGATTATGACCGCCGTTTTCAGTTTTGTGAAATGAGTGCGCGAACAGGAAACAATCTACAATTACTTTTTAATATCTGTTTTTCGATAAACGCAGTTTTTTCTTGCACAGGACGGTAAATCGCCACAATTGCCGCTATTGGTCCGATTCAAACAAGAGTTTTTCATAAGGTGCATATACAGCAACCGAAGAAATTAAATGTATGGGCTGACATTTGCGGAGACTAACTGGTGTTTCTTTTTTTTCTACCAGGCAATTTGACTGGCGAAATGTATTTGCAATTACTGGAAGATGCTATTGACCTGCCTTGACTGATATATTTGAAAATAATCCACAGTATGACGAAGATCATTATTTTCAACAGGACGGTGCTCCTTTGCATTATGCGGCGATTGTTCGTCAGTATTTAGAGCAACGTTTTCACGGCATTGGTAATTAGTAAGTAAGCAACTAAAATAATTGGAATTTTAACATGTTATTTTTTATTGGAAGGAAATGTAAAATTTAAAACCTGTTATAAAGAGAATTGTCAAAGCTTTCTAAGGATATCTTATTCGACCCCAATGCCATTTAAAAACATTGACGGGTTAGAGCGTTTTTCTAAAATGTTGACAATGTTCCTGCAAATAGCTCTGTTTCGTTTTTGGTTGGCCACCCTGTACATATGTCTGTTAGGACAATAAGTTTTTTTTTGCAATAAATCAAAATAAAAAAGCGTAATTCAACTAGTAGTAGGTAAAGTCCAACAGGACAATCAACTGTAATAGAGATAAAATTTTTTTAAATGTTTACAACACGTTGATTATTAATATAAAACTTTTATATACGAATTAATTTTAAGAGGAACTGCTTCCTGCTAAATTTATTGGAGTGAGGTAAAACGTCAACGAAACACGACGGTTACCGAATAACCCTGCCTGATAATAAACAAAAAAATTCGCGCAAAATTACTATTTGTCCTAATGAATCGTTATTAATTACATTATTTGTGAAATCAATATTGTACTAAATCAATGACTGAATATTAACATTGTCCAAATCATTGTTTGGATTCAAATTGTAAAAAAATATTTTTTTTAAATTATTATAAACTGACAAAGTATTAAAATATACTAGATATTGTTTATGTAGTAAGATATATTCCCAAACAATAATATTATGCAGAGGCAACAAATAGGTACGATATAAAAAAAAAATTACCATTTTAATGCGAAACTCAATTTTTTCCTATATTCACTCTTATTTAATAAAAACTTAATATTTTTTGTTAGTTAAAAAACAAAATACTTGGTAATGATTTACATAACATTAAGTAGATATTTATTTATATGCGTTGATGCGAAATCCAAACAACCGATTGTATGACTAACTTTTTGTTAATTCCACGGTAATCAAAATCCCATAAATAATATATAATTAAACACCACTACAAGTTTCCATAACAGTCCTACTAAACTAATACAGACCACTTGTGTGTTCCATTGATGATGACACAGTGAATCATGTGCTGTTTCAATCAAAGATGACAGTTGGACTTACAGGATATTATGGGATAATCTAAAATAATAAATAAACCATGCGTGTTATCTGTGGTATCCCACAAAAAAAAATCAGATGAGCTTTATGATTGGTTTAAAGGATCTTGTTATAAGAGAATTTTTTTAAAGCTATAAAAATTACGTAATAGACAGTTTTTTAATTGAAATTGTGTGTATCAATTTATTAATAAAGTAATCGACCATTTTATTATTAATAAACATAAAACAAGAATAATTTTTTTCTGTTTTTCAAAATACATAATAACATACATTGGTAATAAAAACATGGAATAAAAAGACATTGCACAAACAAAATTACTATTTAAATATTAATATATTGTTCACAGTATAGATTAACTTAATGAAAAATAAGTTGGTGTGAATTTTAAAATTATTACAAAAATCTTGACTAATAATGTTATTAGTGGTTGTACATGAAAAAAACTTTAGGCAGGGCCTATGCAGCAATAGGGCCAGACGGGCCCGGCCCCACCCCCCTGAAATTCCGCGAATCATAAATTTTTTCTGTAGATGTTAATCTCGTTTGAACCTTGCATTGTCAAATGCCATGTCAGTCTCACCTGTTCGGTATTGTCTTGGGATTGTGAACGATGTCGTGAACTTATTTAGAAACCACGCGTATGCGACGAAAATTCTTTAAGATCCCATCCTAGAACATGCTCCAGAGAGCAAAAAGAAAAGGCTTATTCGTCTTTGCGAAACAAGATTCATCGAACGACATGACTACATACTATCTTTCGTAGAACTGTTCCAAATCATCCAAATCTTAGACTATTTCAAAAACTGCGGCCTGCTTACTTCTCGTCAGTTTCTTCGTTTGTAACAGACTTTTCAGTTCCACGCTTTCTTTGTCAGTTCAACTGCAAGAAAAGTCACGTGATTTGGCATCAGCAGTAGAGCATGTTTACGAAATCGTATATATGCTTTAAAAGGACGAAAAACTGTAAAAGTATCGTTCAGCAAAATTTTCATAGCAGCTAAAAAACTTGAAAACGACACATTCGATATGGAACTGAAAGTTCCGAGAATCACGTTGAAGCAAACAACTCGTTCCAATTATCAAATAGACTCTGTTGAATCGTACTTTCGGTCTGCTGTTTTTATTCCTTGCCTCGATACGCTGATTCAGAATTTGTCAGACAAATTTCTTAATGAGAACGCGGAAATCTTATCAAGCTTACAGATACTTCTCCCTGGATTTGCTGCAATTGAAAAAGTAGATGACTTGCATCATCTTTCGCCATACTTTAATGATCGAGTCTTAGATTACGCTGTAAAAGCTGAGTATAAATTGTAGTGTGAATAATTATCGGGACCCAAGAAAGATGCCGGGGTTTTACAAGTATTGGATTTTTGTGACACGAGTAGATTTCCAACAATCAAATATATTTTAACAGCTTTGGCAACTCTTCCGGTCAAAACGGCAAATGTGAAAAAGTCATTTTCGACACTGAAATGAATTAAAACTTACTTACGTAACTCAATGGGCAGTGAAAGACTCAGTGCACTCGCCGTACTGTCAATTCATGGAAACTTGAATATCGATCTAAATGGGGTTCTCGAGATTATGGCAGCAAGAAAATCGCGAAAGTTAAAATTTTACATTTTGTCTACCGGAATTGAAGCTTTTGTTTTATATTTATTTGCGTGACTAATGATTAAAATTACAGTGACAATATTGATAACAATAAAGCAGTTTTTCACTAATGAGTCCAACTTTGATACCAAATAAGACACCCATTAACCATTTACACAACCCCCTGGTCCTGCCCTCGTTGATAATAAGGCTTACTTTCTTGGTCTCCTTCTCTATGTTCATTAACATTTTTTTGTTTTAATCGTACTGCTTTCTACCGTGTCAATTTCGTCGGCATATGCCAAGATCATTTCTGGGCCCCTTTTTGTAAATATTTCCAGACCAATATTCGCTTCTTTGATAGTCATGTCCAGCACTATGTTAAAAAGCAATGGTGACAGGCCATCGTCCTGTTTTGAGCCATTGTTGATGGAGAATGTTTCAGTGTTGTTCTTTTCTATCATAACTTTGGCTTTAGAGTTTTATACGTATATCTTGGCTAACTTTATGATCTTTTCTGGTACCCCTATGCCTTTCAACGCTTGCCAGATACTTTCCCTGGTGATGTTATCGTATGCCTGGCGGAAATCTACAAACAGTTTATGGACTTCTCTGTAAACCAGTTTTTCTCCGGGAGCTGTCTTATGGTGAATATTTGATCTGTTGTTAATCTCTTGGGTCGGAAACAGCATTGGTAGTCCCCTAAGTTGTCTCCTGCATATGGGGATATGCGTCCTCTTAGTACATTTGATAGCACCTTCTTTGTTATATTTAGCAGAGTTATTCCCCTAAAGTTTTTACAGGCCAGCCGGTCTCCTTTCTTATAAATGGGGATGATGATGCATACAAACTAAAAAATATTATTAATGAACTTTAAAAAAAATAATATAAATACTAATTTTCATTATTAAATATTTTATTTTAGCTAAATATTTTGTTTTAAAATTGTTTATTACAGAATTTTTTTGAGTATTTAAGTTCTGAAATAAAATTGTTTCATTTACAATTGACCATCTGCTATACAGTCTCAGTTTATTTATTTCAACATTAGATTTATATAATTAAATATTTTGTATCAATCTTTAAACGTTCAGTTACTTAAACTAAACAGACTCTTTCCCATACTTAAATTCTTTGTTTTTTTAATTGAAATCAAGAACGTTATCAGCGTTTAAATGCACGCGGACTAAAAGTGTAGTAAAAGTAAAGAAAGCTACTAAATTCTGTTGTAGAAAACGGTACAATCAAATTGGAATCTAACCATAAATATTTTGTTATCGGTTAAATAAAATGTCCCAAAATGGATATACGAACGCATGTCGATTGTACAGAATTTCATTAGCTCCACATACCTATATGTTTGTAAATAAATTACGAATTTCAAGTGTTAGACGGTCAATACAGTGTGGAACAGCCAAATGGAATAAATTCGATAACGAATAAATGAGAGCGTGTTGGGAAAAACGCTTGGACACATCGATTTGTATTTTCAGATGCGCATTTTTTTCAAAAAAAAAATAATTATATAGGGTGTGTCATGTGACAGAGGCCAATACCAACTTTCTTATTTTAAATACAACCCCCTGTATATTATTTATATTTTGGATTGGATGGGTTTTCAGATGTATTACAAAAATTAACATTAAAAATTTTTTTTTTTCACAAATTCGCTACATAACACTCAATACTTATGTCCCATTTAGCTCTTAATATTGAGAAAATAAGCAAAAACCATTAATGCGTTCCTTTTTACTGATATGAAATAAAAAAATACAAAAACAGTTTTGTTTATTTTCTAATAAAGCCTTAGCCTTAGCCTAACTTTAGCCTTAGCAACTTGTTGTCTGTCTGCATGATAGTAGTGATCAGTGTCAGTGCTATTGTCGTTTAAATTTCGTTAAGTGTACGTAATAATATCAGAAAACTGGTTCATTTAACAGAAATGCACAAAATAACCATCCTACAAATGATTGGTTATGAAGATAACACACGGACACAAATGGAAGTTTCTTGCTTATTTCACGAAAAATTTCCAAATTTGCCGCCTATATCCCAAGGAACAATAAGCAAAATAGAAAAACTGTTTCGCGAGCTTGGTCATGTAAGACAGACAAAAAAAGTAGTTGCCAATGAACTAAGCGATGATGCGAAATTGGATGTTATGATTGAGTTTCAAGAAAACCCACATAATTCTGGCCGAAAAGCAGTCTCACTGTTCAACATTAGCCACACATCAATTTTTCGAATATAAAGGAAAGTAAAATACATCCCTATAAAATGATGCCAACTCAGGAGCTCATGGAAGACGATTTCGACAGAAGAACGTATTTTTCTGAAAAAATGATGGAAATGTTAGATAACAATGTGATCCAATTAGAAGATGTTTTGTTTTCTGATAAGAGCACATTTACACTTCACGGTCATGTTAATCGTCAAAATTGCCGCTATTGGTCTAATAAGAATCCTCACTGGATGAGAGAGGAACAAACGCAATATCCTAAAAAAGTTAATGTTTGGGCAGGAATTGTTGGAAATCATATCGTAGGTCCCTTTTTCATTGATGGCAACTTGAATGGAGATAAATATTTAGAACTGCTCCAAAATAATGTCGTGCCAACTTTGACAAACTTATATCCTAATCCAGCTAATCTACAAGTTCCTGCCAATATACTATGGTTTCAGCAAGATGGAGCACCGCCCCATTACCAAATCAATGTCCGGCAGTACCTGAACCAAAATTTTCCAAATCGGTGGATAGGGAGGCGCGGATCGATATAATGGCCAGCACGATCTCCTGATCTGACGCCATTAGACTTCTTTTTGTGGGGATATGTCAAAAGTAATGTATACTAAACTAAACCACTCAACTTACATGACTTGAAAAGACAAATCACACTTGCGATTAGATCAGTCACGCCTGAGATGTTGAGTAACGTTAGAAGACATTTCTATACCAGATTAGCATTTTGCCAAGACGTTCGCGGCGAACATTTTAAACATCTTTTACATTCAAATTAATTTTTTTGTTCTTTTTTTAACATTATTTGTGAAATAAAATATTTTTTTTAATGTTAATTTTTGTAATACATCTGAAAACACTTAATATTTCCGAAACAGTTAAAGATAGGTATGGGACATTGTACATGAATTATGTCTAGAATTTTCTGAAAAATCCAAAAAATAAATAATATACAGGGTTTCGTATTTAAAATAAGAAAGTTGGTATCGGCCACTGTCACATGACACACCCTACATAATTATTTTTTTTTGAAAAAAATGCGCATCTAAAAATACAAATCGACGTGTCCAAGCGTTTTTTCCAACACGCTCAAAAACTCTTCCTTTGTCGACATGTCATTGAATACCATACGAATAATAATACACAGCTGAGCAGTATCTGTCATATTGGTGGATTCGTCAAACTGTAAAGAAAAGTATGGACTCTTCATAATAAATGTTTAAGTTTATCAGCCATGTCCTGACACATGACTTTAACACGTCTTGTGACAGTTGGACGAGATAGCTGAAGTTATTTAATAGCAGATATAATCCCTGTTTTATTTTTAAAATTTCCAAATAATGTCTCACCCGCTTTAATAAATGCTTCCTTTATAATCGATCCATCTCCAAATGGTTTCTTGTGTTTCACCAATACATAAGATATTTTAAATGACGCTATCGTTTTGATTGTTTGGCTGGTCTTGTGAACATGGTTTGTTCTTTTTTTAAACAAGTTATCAAATGACATACTTTTAGTTTTCTTAATTCACTCTGTGAGTGAAAATCCTTTTCATAGTTTTTAAGAACCGTTTTATAATGCTTCTTTAAGTTCCCACGCTTAGGTATTGCAACTGACGCACGGCAAATGAGACAAATGCACTTATCCTTTATCATACAAAAGAAAAAAAATTTCTTCCAATCATTATTAAAATGATACGTTTTTTTTTTCGCCGCACTCATTTTGTAATATTTATTAATAAATTTTAATTTAATAGACTTTATCAAAGGAACGTATGATAAAAAAAAGTTAAGAGGGAGCTATTCTGTCCCAATTGAGGATCGAATAAATTTTAGTAGTTCATTTATTAAATTTGTTTTAGTTACCTACCTACTGAAACAAAATCTGTGTAGTTCTATATCGGATTTTTTTCTCGAGATCGTCTCAAAAAACACTCGAATATTTGAGCACCTCTGGTCTAGAACCTAATATTTATTTTGTCTTGTACAGGTAAACAAGAAGTAAAACTAACTAACAACATATAACATTACCTACACGTTAAGTATTGATAAAACATTTTATATTCGTCGAACTTTTCAAGAGGTTAAATCATGCACAGCACTGAAAATGATGTAGTTTTTATCAACTTATAATACAGTTAAAATGTTGTTATGTCTATAATTGTACATAGTGTACTGATTTGTATCAGTAATTAGTGCCAGTCAATTAAAAATATAGTGTGCTGTAATATTTATAGTTTGCTTTGTCAAAAAAAATCACCAGTATTATAACATAATTAAATGATAATTTTAATGTTATTGGTTCTAAAAATTGTAACTGATTCTATTATCACACCTAAAATGTATTAATTAAATACTGTAAATGTTGCCTAGACTAATACATATTAAACTATTACCTTTTAGAGTTAAAATAGTTTAAAAATATTTGACCTATTTTTAAGCAATATTAATTTGGTAGAGTAAACAAATGACAGTGTACGTATCTAATTACAGAATTTTAAAAATCTACTTAAATACGTAAAATACTTGGTTAAATTTACTTCAAAGATAAACAATAACTTTTAAAACAACGTTAATTTTAGCCACGCAAGTAAAGGTATCTTTGGAATCTGCACAAAAATGATAGTGTACACTTATTTATTTTATAAGGTCTGTTTTTTAAAATAGATGAGGCATTGTTACACATTTATAAAGATTTTTTAAATTTTAACTTAACTTTTAATTTTAATATTGCGAGACATTAATCATTAAAACGAAACGTCTACAATACATACAGGCAGTTTTTTACAAGTAGCAATGTTAGGTACAAGACTGTCAAATAGATGGATAGCTATACCTAACCAAATCATAATTTACATTTGTTTAAAAGATAAAGATTAAAGATTTTTTAACTAAATTTTTTTCCTGTTGTAATAACTGTTCTTTAAATATAAAATCAAGGCACTACTACCAAGCAAGTACTTAAATCATAGTTTACGAACAGATACTTTCACGTTACATTTGGAAATGAGTACTCAGCTACCTATCCTATTAATTCTGAATTGCCATAGGGAACTGTCCTTGGTCCCTTATTGTATAATTTGTTTACAGACGATATTTCAACGAGACCAGATACAGAATTAGGAACATTTGTGGACGATACTGTAATATTATGTCACCATAAGAATGCGAAGAGAGCAACTAGAAAACTACAACTGCACTTAAATGCACTAAAAAGATGGTTAAGCAAATGGAAAATAAAGATAAACGAAACAAAAAGCACCCATGGTACGTACACGTTAAAACGTTCACAGTGTCCCTCATTATATCCAAATGAAATGGAAATTCCAGAGCAGACAAGGATAAGTATTTAGGGCTACACCTGGACAGTAAACTATCATGAAATAAGCACATACTTTAAAAAAGAAAAGCCATGGATCTCAAAATAAAAAATATGTTAGTTGTTTGGCAAAAAATCATCTTTATTCCTAAAGAACAGAATGTTATTGCACAAAGCTATAATCAAACCCATATGGACATACGGGATAGAGCTATGGGTATGTTCCAGCAAATCGAACATAAATATTATTCAACGTTTCGAATCAAAGGCATGAAGAATAATCGCGAATGCTCCATGGTATGTGTTCAACCACACACTACACGTAGACCATGACATACCCTTTATTAAAGAAGAATGCAGAAAAAGAACTCAAAAACACTTCGAAAGTCCTAAACCTTATCCCAATAAACTTGCATTAAATTTAATTGTAACCCCAAAACGACTCAAAAGGAAATGGCCAATTGACCTTCTGTAGGTATAGTTAAGAGGAATGCGTCAATGGAAGTGATACCCTTCCCAAAAAGTAGCCATCAAATTAACCCATAGGACGTAAATTGTATAAAAATTGTATATAAGTTGTTCTGATTGTTAATGTATAAAAATCAATAAAAAAATATAAAGTAAATGGCTAATGTTATGCATAATGCCCTGAAAATCAAAAAGATAAAAATAAATGTAAGCAAAACGAAAGTAATGGTTTTTTTAAAAAAAAAAGCATGACAAATTGTAAGGTTCTGATTAGGGGAGAAAGAGTGGAACAAGTAAATGAGTTTGTGTACTTGGGTTCAAAGTGTACGAGAGATGGAAAGTATGACAGTGACATTAAGCATACGGTGTTGGCAGAAAAACAAATGAATGGGGCACTGTATAGCTTTATGAGCAGTCAGAAAGTGTCAAAAAAGGCACGTCTGGCTGTGCATAAGGGTGTGTTGGTTCCTACACTTATGTATGGTACTGAATGTTGGGTTTAAAAAAAGAAGCATGAAAATGGAATTAATGCTGCGGATATGGGTAGTCTAAGAAGTATAGCCAGAGTAACTCCGTTGGATAAAGTAAAAAATAGTGAGATAAGAGAACGATGTGGTGTAAAAGAAGATGTGGTTACAAAGATAGATAAAGGAATGCTTAGATGGTTTGGACACGTAGAAAGTGTGAATGAAGGAAAAATGACTAAACAAATTTATAAGGCGAGTGTGAATGGACAAGTCGGTAAAGGTCGACCTCGGCGAACATATCTCGATCAGATCAACATTGTTTTGAAGAAAGGCCAAGTCAAGAGTACCAACAACCGACAAGCATGTACGAGAGCACTAATAAAAGTAGAGGAAGCAAAAAATGTGTGTAAGAACCGTAGCAAGTGAAAGGAAGTAATCTCTGCCTACCCCTGCAGGAAAAAGGCGTGACTATATGTATGTATGTAAAAAAAGTATGGTAAGTGTAAAACGTGCACATTTGTAATAAAAAATAATTCTTACTAAGGAGTAAGAGGTTATTTGAAGTAACTTGATATAAAAGTGCATGAGCATGAACTTCTTGTGGTCTTAGTTTTTTAGAGCAAACTCAATATTTCTAAAAATAATCAGTGGCTGTCTAACGATAAGCTGGTAATAAGCGATGTATGTTTAGTAAAGTTGTGATTATAATATTTGTCAAAAGCTACAGCAGATTGACCTTGGTAAACTGTCGTAAAATCTATAGAAAAAGTCTTGTAAAATACAATACAAATTAATTGTTATTGAAAATAGTTTAATGTTAAATCCAGGGTTCGTTTATTGTTGGTTCTTTATCACATATTACTACTTCCTAAAAAGACATACCAAGGTCATCATATGGTGTTCGTAAAGTGAATTTAATTTGGTTGGTATAAGTTAAAAAATGAAGTGATAAATGTTTACGTCCTTTTCTTTTACTGCCTATCCATAACCCAATGTTGGCAATCATTCTGGAAATAATTATTTTATTTGTTGCTGCTTTGAGTCCTGTTAAGGATGTTTTAAACCAGGTCTTTATAATATTTAGCCAGGATATTCGTTTTCTTCCAACCTTGCTTTTATCTTAAACCTTACCTTGTAGTATACAATTAAGCAACCTATATTTGGTTCCATTTCTTATGATGTGTCCCAAATATTCTTACTTTTTACTAAAAAATATTTATTAAAGAATAAATAAAAACAAAATTTATTTTATAACAACCAAATTTGAAAGTATTAATTCATGTACACACACTCAAATAAAAAGCTTTTTTTTATTCCCAATTATTTTCCAAAAAACGAAAAAGGCATAGTCTGATGCTAAAAAGGCTGCTAATAGTAAATTATTATGAACTGTGGTAACTCTTGCGTGTGGATTCAATTACAAATAAGTATTATAAATGACAATTTAACAGTAGGTGTAACCTAAACACGAATTTTAAACCATTATGACCATATTTACACATTTAGATCGTCTTTAATAAAGTTGTTTTATTTGAAAATTTAACTTAAAGAATGTGAGATTAATTAACTATGAAATAAAAAAATTTTAAAAGAAAATTTTTTTTAAAAGAGACTACTGTGGTACATCTGTGTGATTTATGCTTGTGCACCATTAACGAAATTTTCTTGGGAGAAAACTCTGCATAAAATATTTAAATAATATGAATCGTATAAAATGCTCTTAAAAAATGTTTAGTTTTTATTTCGTAATAACCAAATAGAATTTTTCGTTAATATTTAAAAAAAATTTACAATTCATTTTCAGTAGTGCTAATTAGAAACAGATCATCATCATCTCAAGTAAGATTTGAACTTGCAAGTTTCAGACTTTGGTCCAAAAAAATTATTGACCTTTAAATTAATAATATTTTGTGTAAGTATTTTGACATAACTTACTTTAAGTTAATGACATCGTATTTGATTTCATTCATAGATGCATTCATTAATCGAATTTTATTTAGAACTTTAATAGGCTATCAAAATAAACAAATATTTTTTTTTATTTATTACTTAATTAAAAATTTGGTTCGGTTCTTGTACAAGGCAATTTTTTCATTCTTTTGTTGATAACCTCTTCGGCCTCTGATTATTGTTTTATTATTATGCAGCTTGATTTCATTTATAGAATTCCGCCGGTTGGTTTGTTTTTCTTACTTATTTTAAAATAAACATTTTTCAGAATTGGGATTTAAGTAATAATTGTATCATTTTAATTTACAAATCCTTTAGTATTTAAATGAACTATAACCAAATTTTAATGGAAGTCAAATTGAATTTTTTCCTTGAACAAAACATTAACAAATACTTAAAAAAATGTAATTTTATTCAAACAAATAATATTTAAATGGATAATTATCAACTATTTAAATTATTACATTATTGGTGAGTTTGTCATATATTTCTTTGGTGCTTAAATTAAGTACTTAAATAGTTATTGCTTTATCATTTAGGATCACAGCAAACTTCTAATGCTTCCTTACACAGTAAAAATGATCGTTTTTTCATTGTTTTTCCAGATTGATAAATTTACTTGCTGGCTGGTTTTTCTTACAGATAGTGGCATTGTTGGAAAGTAAAAGATTATTTTTTGTAATGCTAATATTATGATGTAAATAAAATTTTGTCTATTTTCAGTTGACTAAAAAAATTTGGATTGTAGAAGTAATCTATCTTTACCTTTGGTGACAATCTAAGCTCCATATTATTTTTTAAAACTGTATGATTCACAGTAAGCTTCGTAACAAAAAAATGTATTTTATAAATGATTTATTAATATTTCTTCTTCTTCGAGTGCCATCTCCGCGGCGGAGGTGGGCAAACATCAACGCTATCGCAACTTTTGAGGCAGTTGCTCTAAAAAGTTGTTTGGAGCTGCAACCAAACCATTCTCTCAGATTTTTTTTACCATGAATTTCATCTACTTCCTATGCTTCTTCTGCTTTTTATTTTTCCTTGCATTATTAGTCGTAAGAGGCTGTACCTTTCGCCGCGTATTATGTGTCCCAAATACTTTAGCTTTCTCTCCCTAATTGTACGTTCAACTTCTTTTTATTTACCGATTCTTCTTAGTACTTTGATGTTAATAATTCGATCTACCCAGGAAATTTTTAAAATTTTTTTATAAATCCACATTTCAAAAAAATTAAGCCGTCTCATTGCATCTGCATTTAGCGTCCATGATTCTGCACAATAGTAGAGCACACTGAGTACATAACATTTTGCCAATCGCAGTCTCAGGCCTAACGTTAAATCTCTGCTACGTAGTACTTTTTTCATTTTTATAAGGTTGGTACTGGCCTTTTCATATCCAGTTTTTATTTCTGCGGTATAGTCATTGTTTTCAGTAAATAGCATTCCTAAGTAATTGCATCTTTTTAATTTTTCAATCTGTTGACCCCCAACCATTAATATTTCATTTGTTGTTGTTCTTAAATATTTTCATATACTTGGTTTTTTTTATATTGGGGGAAAGTCCGTAAATCTCACTAAACCTTACTAAAAAAATATTTAAGTTTTTTTTTACTTATGGCATTTATGTTGTTTTTATTTGACTCATTTCTCCGGCCCTGTTGTAAATGATTATTCGTCAAACCGTGATATCATTTCCATTAGAAATTTTATTTACAATTTCAAATATATTGTGGAATAATGCGTTTATTTTAGTACTTTGGATTGATTCTCAGATATATATTTGTATTTGTTTTAATTTTCGAACTATTGAATGAAATTCCTTTTGCTGGTAGTTTTACGGATTCATAACAGACATACATTATAATTAAAAATAGATTTTAAATAATGACACAGTAAATGATCATATTGGTTTTGTTTAAAAATATTATCTGGACCAAATATTCGGGTTTAATTTTTACGAACATTTAAAATAAAAGTATTATTTTTGAATTTAAAAGTCTGTTTCTGGAAAATATCTTTATTTAGAGGAAATACTTAAATTCTTTAAACTTCAATTTTCATTTAGTTTAAAAACAAATTAAATATTAAAAATTTATTTTAAAACAAAAAATGTTTAAAATCAAATTACGAGTATTTTTGTAATAAGGATATTTATTTATTATTGGAAATTGGTTATACAGTCAAATAAATCATTGTTATATTATTTAAATACTGCTTAGGTAAGATATTTTAATTTATAAAATGAGTGAATACAAGGGCTGGTTATTATTCAAATTTAATTATTTCTATGTATAGCCCTGTTCTGACAAACTACCTGGGGTTCATTTGAGCTCATTGATTCATTTATATTTCGCTAATTGATCTGCGTTTTTGTTTCGTTTGATTCATTTAATACATTTGTTGCTTCACTTAAAGATTAGTCTTAAAGCCTTTAAGACTTAAAGTACTTTTTAATTAATTTGTTACACATACCATTTGTTTTATAAATTTTACCTTTAAACGCACATTTTTTTTAATTTATGTAGTCATATATTTGTCTTTTAGTTAGTTGGTGCAACAATATTTTTTTTAAATATTTAATTATGGTTTTAAATGTAGCAATTATTTGTCAAATACGTATATTTCATATTATTAAATAAAATTAACTTAAATAAAAGAAAAGGATATAAAAACGGCATTAATAAAACTTAAGAACAAAAAAAGTCCAGTTCCAAACGGTATTCCAAATGAACTTCTTAAATACGGCGGGAGAAGCATGAAACAGCAGCTTACTGCCATAATTCGCAATATCCTTTTACATAAAAAAATTCTGGACGAATGGTGCCCTAGTACCACAATCTCACTGTTCAAAATAAGGAGACAAAAAGATACCCGCAAACTACCGAGGCATAAACATTCTAAATACAACCTTAAAGCTAGTAACAAAGATTTTTTTTTTTATGAAAATAGTCGCAAAAAGGGTAGACCTATCGTGTGGGCCGCGGACGGCCCGCACTGCGACTATTAGAAGGGGAAGGGATTATAGAAAGGAAATGATTGTGGACACGCTTTTTAAAAAGTTGCAGGTCATAGTTCCCTGGAAAAACTAATTTTGGAAGCTTATTCCGTAGCAGCCCTGTAAAAGAAGGATTCTTGATGATGATTGCTCCTTGTAGTGTCAATCTTGAGAGTAAATGGGTGAGACTGATCAGCGTGCCGAGTTCTTCGGCCGAATGTGGCCAATGGTGGTACAAGAGTTTTTATTTCTCTGGAGCATCTGCCATGGAAATATCTGTAGAGCAATGACTGGTCTGCAACTCTTCTTCTATGTTCTAGAGGGTGAAGGGTATCTATGAGAGTTGAGCTGTTTATCAAGCGAATGGCTCTTTTCTGAATGGAATCTAGAAGACGAAGAGAATGCCTTGGTGCTGAACCCCAAATGTGCGAGCAATACTCCAGTAGAGGTCGAATTTGAGCCTTGTACGTTGTCAACAGTTGATCAGGAGTAAAAAACTTTCTGGCTTTCCACAGAAAACCTAGCCTCTGGCTTGCCGACTTTGCGATGTTAGCAACATGGTCATGCCAAGACATATTATTGGACACCGTGACTTCCAAAATCGAGATGGAGGGACTTGGTTCAAGGGTATTTCCGGAAGTTGTAATGGGATGATTTAAGGAATTTACTTTCTTGGAAAACGTGGCACTTTGTGTTTTTTGGGCGTTGAACTGAACAAGATTGTTGGTTCCCCACTCGACGATTGCTTTAAGATCTCTAGGTTTCACATAAAAATCCAAAAATACTATTGCAAAATTGCCCTTTTTTTGGGTTTGAGATATCGTACCTTAAATAGAAGACAGCGGCGGAGGTTGGCAATCATCATAGCTATTTTGACGTTGGAGGCGGCAGTTTTGAACGGTTCGTTTGATGTGCAGCCATACCATTCCCTCTAATTGAGAAGCCATGATATTCTTCTCCTTCCTACACTTTTCTTGCCCTGGATTTTTCCTTGTATAATTACTTTAAGCATGGTGTATCGTTCCCCACGTGTAATGTGTCCCAGGTATTGTAGTTTTCCGGTTTTAATGGTTTCTATAATTTCCATTTCTTTGTTTATTTTCCTCATGACTTCGTTGTTTGTTAAGTGTTCCATATATGATATCTTGAGGATTCTTCTATACACCCACAATTCGAAGGATTCCAGTTTCTCACTGGTTGTGGCGTTCAGCGTACAAGCTTCGATGCCGTAGAGTAACGTTGAGAAACTATAACACCTTGCCAGTCTAACTCTTAGGTTCAAATTCAGATCCCTTGTGCAGAGTATCTTTCTCATCCTGTTGAAAATTGTTCGTGATTTTTCTTTTCGCACTTTGAATTCTTTAGTGTAATCATTTGCGGAATTGATTGTTGTGCCGAGATAACTGTAGTTCTCCACTTGTTTAAGGATCATGTCATTGACCGTCAGAGTTTCATCGTTATTTTGGTTTTTTTGGTATCCTCATAAATTTCGTTTTCTTGACGTTTATTGTTAGTCGGTACTCTTGACTACATTAAACTATTGATACGATTTTTAGTTCTTTCTTGGGTTCGGCGATTAAAACTCTCGATCCAATAACCAAACAATGTTTATTTCAATACAATAAATTCTATTTTCATCAACCACTAAGATATTCACTTAGCTATACAACTTTTACAACTCTATATAACTATTTACATTTAATAATTCGTAAACACATAAGCTAATACTGATTCTTGTTATGATCGTTTCCCCTTTTATATTTCCGATATCACAGTTCCAGATCTTTCTACCTGTTTCTCCATTATTCGACGCGGATTCGAGAGGTTGCGCGACTTTCCTAGGCCCCGTCGGCGGTTACAAAGGAAAGCAGTCGAATAGGGACCCTCGACGCTGTCGATTTCTCGGATGCTGACAGGACCGGATTTGTAACAATATCTTGTTCATAAGTCTCTAAAGGTCTTCGAGGTTGTTTATCAAAACGACAGTGTCATCTGCGTATCCAATATTGTTAATCGGTGTTCCATTGAACTTTATTCCGGCTGTTTCTCTCTCGAGAGCTTTCTTCAGAATTTCCTTAGAGTTCGCGTTGAAGAGGAGTGGCGATAATATATATCCCTGTCTCACCCCTCGTCTAACTTCAATCTCTTCTGATGTATGTTCATCAATACGTACTTTTGCTCGTTGTTTGTGATATAGATTCGCTATAATTCGAAGGTCATTGTAGTCTATCTGTTTTGTTTCAAGGACAGACTATTTAAAAAAGGTTTTGTGCCGAAGTGTTTGCTATTAAGGGCAAAGAACATTTTGAGTTGTTCGGTACATTCAATTAAAACTCTTTGGGGTGCCGAATTTGTAAAATAGGAAAAAATATTTCTGACTTAAACTATATCTATTGGGCTTCTTAAAATTTATTCTGATAATGTTAACTAAATGAATATTGATTTGTAATAAAAATGTAAACTGGTAAAATAGTTATTTTACTAGTTTTTTACTTATTTTTTACTTATTTTTTACTTATCAAATATCTAGAGAAATTTGAGATAATCCATGACAGACAATATGGATTTCGACAACTTCGGTCTACTGGAGATTTGCTGGCTTATGTCACTCAGCTCTGGACAAACACTATTGAAAAGTTTGGTGAATCCCGTGCAATAGCCTTAGATATATCTAAAGCCTTTGACCGCGTTTGGCACCAGGCATTGTTAAGTAAATTATCTGCCTACGGTCTCCCAACCAAACTGCGCCAATGGCTCTTGAGCTTCATGCAAGATCGCTCCTTACATGTGGCAGTTGACGGTATTTCTTCTGATGCGTTTAAAACTAATGCCGGGGTCCCCCAGGGTTCCATCCTGTCCCCTACCTTATTTCTTTTACACATCAACGACTTTTTGAAAACCACCACGAACCCCATTTACAGTTTCGCAGACAATAGCACACTTGTCTCAACTTTCACATCATGTCGATCACTTTCGGTGAATGATACAAATAGACTCAGGCAGAAACAGGTTGATTCCATCAATAGAGATCTTAAAGCAATCGTCGAGTGGGGAACCAACAATCTTGTTCAGTTTAACGCCCAAAAAACACAAAGTGCCACGTTTTCCAAGAAAGTGAATTCCTCAAATCATCCCATCACAATGTCCGGAAATACCCTTGAACCAAGTCCCTCCATCTCGATTTTGGGAGTCACGGTGTCCAATAATATGTCTTGGCATGACCATGTTGCTAACATCGCAAAGTCGGCAAGCCAGAGGCTAGGTTTTCTGTGGAAAGCCAGAAAGTTTTTTACTCCTGATCAACTGTTGACGACGTACAAGGCTCAAATCCGACCTCTACTGGAGTATTGCTCGCACATTTGGGGTTCAGCACCAAGGCATTCTCTTCGTCTTCTAAATTCCATTCAGAAAAGAGCCATTCGCTTGATAAACAGCTTAACTCTCACAGATACCCTTCACCCTCTAGAACATAGAAGAAGAGTTGCAGACCAGTCATTGCTTTATAGATATTTCCATGGCAGATGCTCCAGAGAAATAAAAACTCTTGTACCATCATTGGCCACATTCGGCCGAAGAACTCGGCACGCTGATCAGTCTCACCCATTTACTCTCAAGATTGACACTACAAGGAGCAATCATCATCAAGAATCCTTCTTTTACAGGGCTGCTACGGAATAAGCTTCCAAAATCAGTTTTTCCAGGGAACTATGACCTGCAACTTTTTAAAAAGCGTGTCCACAATCATTTCCTTTCTATAATCCCTTCCCCTTCTAATAGTTGCAGTGCGGGCCGCCCGCGGCCCACACGATAGGTCTTTCTTTTTGCGACTATTTTCATAAAAAAAAAAAAAAAAAAAAAAAAAAAAAAAAAAAAAAAAAAAAAATTAAAAACACAAAATTATGAGAATCGGTAATAAGTAAAATAAAAAGGAAGACAGTAAATGGCAAGCAATATCAAATCGCTTATTACTATTTTGTTAAAATTGAGTATTAACCAAAAAAACTGTTTTTTCCAAGCTAATTTCCTTAATTTTAATAATTATGTTTTAATAACGGAATAGAATTAATATAATAATGCAATATAAATAAAGAAGGGCACTTAAATAACAAGATTATGTAAACCATATGTTGATAATAACAAGTTTGTAATTCGCGTACAATGTTTTTTCAAAAAATATTATTGTGCGTCTTCAATAACATCTCCCAGCAATCCGAAGTTTCCTTTGAATTAACCAAATAAAATCCATTTTTAATGCAATCAAAACATTGTTGTGTAGTTTTGTATCAAATGCGTTACAGCTCCAGAAGTCATAAAGTAAATATTACATTATTTCGTGGTTCATAAAATCCAACTATTAAAAGCTTTCCTAAAAATAAAGATTAACTTGGAGCGATAAAGGAACCTCATAGATGATCTATCTATATGCGTATATGCGTAAACTCTGAAGTGCTTTTATGTTTCCAAAGACCCCTAATACTATTAAGCAGTAAGTAAGCAGGGTTGCCAGACTCATATTATTACTTATTAGGTATTTATTTTAATAAATGTTTTTAACTTATTATTTTTTAAATTATAATCAATGAAAATAATTAAAATTTTATGGGTTCAGAATTTACAGATTCTTATAAATTAAAACATTAATTTTTTTTTATTTTTTTTTTATTTAATCCAAAGTTCAATATTAAGTAAAGTTTTTTATTATTTTTAAAGCAAGTTGACAAAAATAGTGTTTTTGGTGAAATATTTAATTATACCTAATTATTCTTCGCAGCAGGACTGTAAAAACTACCGAGGTATTAGTTTACTCGGCATAGTCGGCAAACTGTATGCAAAGATATTGATTAAAAGAGTGACGAATGAAACTGGGAAGATAATATGGGATGTGCAAGCAGGATTTAGAACAGGAAGGAGCTGTATGGATTAGGTCTTTCCATTACCAGGTATAGTCAAAAAATTCTTGGCTAGAAGTCAGGTCTATTGCGCTTTTATAGATTTGGAAAAGGCCTATGACAGAGTGGTAAGGAGTGAGTTGTGGTCGACATTGTATATGTATGGGGTGAACGGTAGTTTAATACGAGCACTGAAATCACTTTACGAGGATTCGACTGCTTGTGTCAGGATAAACGGAGCTTGCACGGAATGGTTTAACATCGAAAATGGTGTGAGACAGGGATGTGTGGCTTCGCCATGGCTGTTTAACTTATACATAGACGATGGTTAATGTTATGCATGAAGCCCAGAAAAAGAGATAAAAATAAATGCAACCAAAACGAAAGTAATGGTTTTTGAAACAGAAGAAAACACGACAAACTGTGAAGTTCTGATTAAGTGAGAAAGAGTGAAACAAGTAAATGAATTCGTAAGAAAACGCAGCGGTGTTAAAGAAAATGTGGTTACAAAGATAGATAAAGGAATGCTTGGATGGTTTGGATATGTAGAAAGGATGGAAGAAGGAAGATTGACGAAACAAATTTATAAGGCGAGTGTGAATGGACAAGTCAGTAAAGGTCGACCTCGGCGAACATATCTCGATCAGATTAACATTGTTTTGAAGAAAGGCCAGGTCAAGAGCAACAACAACCGACGAGCATGTATGAGAGCACTGATGAAAGTAGAGGATGAAAAGATGTGTTTAAGAACCGTAGCAAGTGCCTACCTCTACGGGAAAAAGGCGTGACTATATGTATGTATTTTTTTTTTATGTACAAAAACTAACAAACAAGAATAAACAAAACAATTTTTAATTCAGGATTTTTTGAATGTTGAATAATTTGTAAATGGAAGTTTTAAATACTTGAACGTTAATAAAATAAAATAATTAATAAACTAAAGTTTAACTTCACATTTTTGTAAACAAAAAACCCAAACTGTTCAGTGTTGCAAGATTTTAAGTTAGAATTGGTATTTTTTTTTACATTTATGTTTATTACAGCAAGACCTTTTGATAAAATTTCTTAAAGTAAACTTCGTAAAAATCGTCGTTGATCACGATAAATTTTAATTATAAAACCATTATTGAGATTTACTTTTTTGTTGTTTTTATAAAACTATAACATTATACACTTCTTCTTGTTTAGCTCTACAACTCGTCGTGAGTCTTGGCCGCATTCACTATTGCACTCCATCATTGGCGGTATTGTGCCTCTGTCTTCTGTTACAGCGTCCTCACATCGGTTTCTGAGGCGTCTTAACTGATCTCTCCTAAAAAGCTGTGTTAATAAGGCGCTGATCGTCACTCCTTATTACATGACCTGCCCATCAAAGCCTATTAGCCTTTATATGCCTAGTAAGGCTCTCTTTCCCAAATAGTTCATGATTATGTCATTATGTTTTTATTTATTTATTTACGGGCAAGCCCTTTTAAATTACATATAATAAAAACAACAGAAAGAGAAACATACAGTATACACAAATTCCTACATTAACATTAAAATGGATATACATAGTTTGTAAAACAGATATAAAGATATCATGAAGTGGTAAAATATAAATTACTGAACATTCAAATCACAAATATATTTTATAAATTTGCTAATAGAGATATTAAAAAGTGGAAGGTCCTCTAGTGAATTAGCGAGTTTTAAAGATCTAGGAAAAAATTTGTAGAATGCATAATTATATCTATGGATAAATATGTGAAATGTTCGACTCTGCCTTGTAGTCCGCGTTGGAACAAAGAGACTAATTTTACTTAAGAGTTGAGGACAGTTACATGTATCATTTATGATTTAAAAAAAAGATATTTTTGGTAATACTGATGATAAATAATAATGCTAATAATGAATTCTTAAATAATTATTCGGCATTAGACTAATCAAATTGATAAAGTAAGTATTTAACCCATCCATGCTTTGATTTGGGTCATTTTTAAAAGTTTTTTGGAAAGATTTGGTTGTACATAAAAAACAAACAGGATTTGTGAAGTCTTTATGTTTATTGTTTTAAGGATGTTCAGTTAGAGCTGTAAAATTGTTAACGAGAGTTTTTGTGTCTTTTTATGTCCTGATACCTGTTTTTTTTTAACTATCTTCCTGTTTGTCCCACATAATATTTGTTGCAGTTTTGAAGACAACAATGTAGAACATAGTCGTTGCATAATATTTGTTGTTGCTGAAAATTAACAAAAATGCTTTCAAATTAGTTGTTCAAATTTTCGAATGGTATTGGCATAAAAAAGTATTTTTGTGCCCAGTTTCGTCCAGTGGTTGAATACTTGGACTCTCTTCGGTGGTCAACTCTGTAGCTTGCATTAAAACACCATGAATTCGAAGAAACTAAAAAGACGTGACATGTTAGTTATGTCTTTTCGGTTGACGACAAAATTTCTTAGAATTTTAATAAATCTGTTATTAAGAACGAAATAGATCATTTAGTTTCATTGCACCAGTTATTGAAGTATACTAGTTGACACCAAAATCAATTTAAAAATTGTAAAACAACTCATATGAATACCGGTTTAACAACCTGGTATTAAACGACTATTTATCAAAGAGAATTTAAAATTGATTTAGAATTGGGGTGGAAATAATAAGAGAATGATAAATATATATACAGTACCATAGAATTATTATTGTACTATAAATTGTGGACCTCATGTGAAACAGAATTTATTAATATTTCTACAACTAATTTTATGACCTTGCATATAGTTATTTTAAAACATATAAAAAAGTTATCTGTACAAGATATTTAAAAAATAATTTAGTGTATTGTACTTGATTGATTTGGATAAAATTTAAAGAAAAAATAACATTTTTATTTTTTACATATTAAGGTAAATGTCCCAGTATTCGTGAGGCTAAAATAATGTTTCCAATATGAAACTTAGTAAAAAATTAATATATTAATTTTTTCGTGTTAAAATTTTCTGATAATAAGTAAGGTAAGTTATCTTTTGTGTGTTTTAGGCAAATATAAATAATTTTAACTCTAAGTGTTATTTTATTTAAATTCAGATTAAACGTTTCCATGTACCATTATTCGTCATAAAAAGAAAGGGGCTGTCCCAGTTATCGTCAGTTAATGTCCTAGTAATCGTCTTATAGTTAAATGCAAGAAGACTCCTCACGTATGTTGCAAAACCAACTTTCTTTCTGTATTTTCTCCGTTTGACAAATTCCATTCTTTTGCTTTTGTGATTTTGGTGTATGTTCTTTATTCTCTTTTACAATTTTTGCCCCTGCATTTTTTTTATTTTCCTTGCCATCTAGTCGTTTTCTTTTTCTTTCTTAAATTTCTTGTTCTTTTTCCAATTTCTTGTTCTCTTTCTTTCTAAAATATTCTAGCGAATCTTTAGAAGTTGATACTTTCGTTTAGTTTTCTAGTCACCTTTTGTCTATCTGACCAAAACAAATTGTTTTTGAAAGGAGATGGTATGTTTGCCCAGATATCTTTCTCTGTAATTTTTTTGGCGTTTTTTTCCATGGGCATATTCATCTCACTATGTGTATCTTAATTGATTTCTGCTACTTGTTCTGTGGCCGTTGAAGGAAGATTCATTGGAAGATGGCGAAAATTGGTCTACCTCAATAACTGTGTCAAGAACCTCTATTTCTGTTGTAGGTAAAGTGGGTTTATCTGTTCTACTAATCGATATGTCTAACAAATTATCTGAAAATCATATGTAATGATATAATATTGATTGTAACTTGAATACCTATTACCTACCTATTTGGGTAATATTACTTTATTGTTACCGGAAAACACCTGCTACCTAAGTGACAAATCCACCTAACTAAATTTTGTTCTTCAATTTTGGACAGTTTGGAAGGGGGTCCCATTTTCTCTGCATCGGAGTTTTTCCTTTACATTTATCCGAGAGTGTCATTCGGGGAACTTTAAAAGTTTTGGCTGCTATAGCAATTGGTGTACCTTTCTTAACTGCTTCGATCTCTTTTTTCATATTTTCGTCATCATAATTAAAACGAATCATCTATAATAAAGATACCCAGTTATCGTCACTTATTGATCCAGTATTCGTCACTACATTTTATACCACCGTAAATATTATCTCCGGTCTGTATTGATACGACGATTACTGGTATGCAGATTTTTTAACAAAAGCTTAACGCCTCTGTTCCTCTACAGTTGTGAAAAAAACTTCAAAAAAAGACAAATATGAAATTTTATTAAAGTGATCCATGACCCAATGATCGTCACACCTGACGAATATTGGGGCAGACAACTGTTTTCCTGTACCAGTATTCGTCACCACAAAAATTCATTTATAACGGACTTCTAACCTTTAATATTTGCCAATTACTTAGTTTATATGTTTAGTGTATATGTTTATATGTCAAGGTATTCCTTGACAATAAGATCCTGTACATGCATGCTATAGAGACTTTACAGGAACAACTTACCTTAACATTTATGTTGACAACTTTACCAACTACAGATTTATTCAATACACCGGCACTTATAACACGCCGCCTGCATCCCAAATATCACTAGATTAAAAATAATTTTTACCAGTTATTCCGTCAGATGTCGCCAAATATTATTAAAATTATTTTATAATGGAATATTGCTGTTGAATGCTTAATTTTTAAGGATATTTAATCGCACTGACGATAACTCGGTCAGTGACGATCATTGGGATATTTACCTTCTTCTTCTTCTTGAAAATCCGCTCCTATCGGAGTTTAAAAATCATCACCACTACTCGGACCTTATCAATCGCCCGCCTGAAGAGTTCTGCGGACGTGCAACCAAACCACTCCCTCAAGTTGTGCAGCCAAGAGATTCTTCTTATGCCAACCGTTCTCTTGCCTTTTATTTTGCCTTGAATAAGGATATTATATCTATCTCCTCTCAGAACATGTCCTAGATATTCTAATTTTCTCCTTTTTATGGTGTTACTAATTTCTTTGGCTTTATTCATTCGGCGTAGTACTTCCTCATTTGAAACCTTGTCAACCCATGGTATTCTCAGCATCCTCCTATAACATCACATTTCAAATGCTTCTATATTCTTGATGTTTTCTGATTTAAGTGTCCAAGCCTCCATTCCATACAATAGAATGGAGAATATATAGCATTTTAGCATTCTGGTTCTCAGTTCAGAGTATTTTATTTATTTTTATGAAAACGCTGCGAGCTACTTCAATTCGACACTTGATTTCTTTTGTGTGTTCTGCTGTTTCAGTTACCCATGTGCCAAGATATTTGTAAGAGGATACCCATTCCGTGTTGTCGTTATTAGTATTTATAGATGGTCTATTGTGATTTGTGCTTTGGTCTTTTGAAGTTGCCATGACTTTGGTTTTCTTTAGGTTTATATCTAGGCCATAACGGTATCGTCTGCGTATCGCAAGTTGTTAATTTTTTCCCCGTTTATGACAATACCACCGGTTTTCTCTGACAGCGCTTCTTTAAAGATGCCTTCACCATATATATTGAACAAGAGAGGCGACAATACACATCCCTGTCTAACGCCTCGACATATCTTAATTTCCTCACTCAGATCTTCTTCGACTTTGACTCGTGCTGTTTGGTGCTAATAGAGATTGGATATTATTTTTATGTTTTTGCTATCGATGGTTTTTATCTTTAGTATCTCTAGGAGTTTTCGGTGTTGGACTTTATTAAATGCCTTTTGAAAGTCGATAAAGCAGATGTACATATCATGATTCATATCTAGACACCTTTGTCCCAGTACGTTTAGTCCGAAGAGCGCTTCTCTTGTTTCCACTCCCTTCCTAAAACCCATTTGAGTGTCATCAATGTCTTGTTCTAACTTCTTGTAAATTCGGTCATGTATTATTTTTAAAAATATTTTTAAGGTGTGACTCATTAGGGCAATGATTCTGTGGTCCGAACATTCTCTGGCTTTATTTTTCTTTGGCAATGTCAAGAATGTTTACCTTATTAAGATATAATTAAAAAATACAATAAAGTTTATTTAATATTTTTAAATGAAATTGAAGCAATATTTAAAATATACACTTTATATTCTGACTTACTGCCAACATTGACCTAAATGTTAAATTTAAAATCTGGTGGATGCACGTTAACTTCATCATCATCATCATCATCACTCAGCTATAGTAGTCCACTGCTGAACATAAGCCTCTCGTTTATTTTGCCACTCTGCTCTATCTTGAGCCATTTGTATCCAATTACCACAGATTCTTTTGATGTCATCGGTCCATCGTGTGGGGGGACGCCCTCTACTACGATAAGCTTCGTGCCTCGGACGCCACTCCAATAGTTTTTTAGACCATCTTCCGTCAGTTCTTCTAGCTACGTGGCCAGCCTAGTTCCACTTTAAAGTTGTTATTTTTTCGATTACATCTATAACACCTGTTCTTTGGCGAATAATCTCATTTGGTATTCGGTCTCTGAGGGAGATACCCAGAATAGCCCTCTCCATCGCCCGTTGGGTGACACGCAGTTTCTTTGCTGACTTTTTTGTAAGCGTCAATGTTTCGGCTCCGTATGTCATCACTGGTAATATGCACTGATTGTATACTTTTCGTTTTAGACTGATGGGAATATCCGACTTGAAAACATACTTTAATCTTCCAAAGGATGCCCACCCCAAGCCTACTCTCCGGAGAAGTTCGCACGTCTGGTTGTCCCGTCCTATTCGGATCTCATGACCCAAATATTTGTAGGCGGTGACCTGTTCAATAGATTTGCTTCCAATAGTTATGTTTTCACTGGGGACTATGTTTGTCATGACTTGCGTCTTTGCAAAGTTAATTCTTAGGCCAACTTCCCTTGAAGCATTGTATAATTTTTTCAACATCATGGACGCTTGATCTATACGGTCGGTGATAAGGTCGATATCGTCTGCAAATCTTAAGTTATTTAATCTTTCACCGTCTATATTTAGGCCCATTTCCCCCCAGTCAATTTTCTTACAGACATATTCGAGCAGTGTGGTGAACAGCTTTGGAGAGAGGGTATCTCCTTGACGTACACATTGTTCTATTCGGAATGTTCTTGTGTTTTTATGTAATCTTACACACGCCGTTGCTTTCTCGTATATACCCTTAATTAGTGCATTGTACCTGTAATCAATTCTGCATTCTGTTAATGATTTGAGCATATGTTGTTGGCTGATTAAGTCAAAAGCTTTTTCATAGTCTACGAAAACAAGGATGAGAGGTTTATTATATTATGTTGATTTTTCTATAAGGGTCTTGATTGTATGATTGTATGTACGTTAACTTGCAAAGTTGCAAATAAATAATTTATAAAAACCAATATTATTAAATTAAATATTAACCTTTTTATATTTTTGACTCAGTTTGAGTTTTTATAATTTTTTCAAATTTTGCCTACTAGATACTAATAAATATCGCAGTCAATCATAATATGTATATTTTCAGAAGTCAGTCCAAATTATAAAAATTTTGTTTTAAATTGTAAATCTTTATTATCCTTTTTAACAACCTTACTGTCACGACTTCGTGGAATGTCCACTATAAAGAAAATTGATTCTATTTATCGATTTAAATTTCTAACACAAATTATTTACGTCGCAGCGTGTATTTGATCGACTCAGTGGATTTTAATATTGACACGTTTTGAAATACTATTTGTTAAGGTTTACTGTCGCATTAATCAGTACGGTTATTGGCAGCGACAGGTAATGAAATTTCATAATTTGTTTCATAGAACTACCGGCAATTATTAATTTTACAACAAATAAAATGATTCTTTTATTTTTTATTATTTATTTTAAAGATAATTTTTTACAACAAAATGGGATGGGATAAATACCTACTTAAATACTTACTCGACCAAGATTTTCCTACGAAAATGTTCTATTTCGATTTTTTAGTTTAAAAGCTTAATTGGGTTTGTTAACAAACATATTTAAGCTTCGGATATTTCAGAATTTCGGCAACACTGTTATGTAATCTTGTTTTCCTTTCCATCAATGTGTTTGAGATGTAATAAATATAACTTGAAAGGAAAAAGGATTTTCAAAGAAAATTTCTGTTTTCTCCTGCTCTTTTTTGCGCGATAATATTAAGATTGATAGATACATTAGATCCGTCTGTATCTACTACGCTCTCGGCGTTTAATAATGTATAGACAGACTGGGAAACTTAATTAAGAATGTGAATATATTTTCGTCAATGCTGCAGTTCATTTAAAACACTTTCGATATGAACAGAATTGTATTTAGCTGTAATGTTTAGGAATAAAAGATAAGAAAAAATTTTTATACTCTTATTTAAGTGGCCTCTAGACGTACAATGTTTGTATTAATATACTGCACAATAACAGTGTACAATGTTCGGTTGCGCCGACCCACACGACGCACTATTAAGCAGATTTTACAATAAAAATCAAACTCTGATTTAATTTAGGTATTATTGTGTAATCTTTCAATTTAATCCACAGAGATTATCGTCCAATATATTGATGATGAGTTTAAGCTTTATACTTTTACTTTTTAGTTTCAGGTGGCACATACGATACAAAACTTTTGATACGTTTTCCAGTGATAAATATCTTTATTTTATTTTAAATGTTCCCAACGTTGTTTTTTTAATTTTCCCAAGATTCCTTAATACTCAAACACTTAATATTTTAATTTCCTAGCTCTTCTTTATTTTAGAGGAATTTAAACGAAAAAGACGATTAAAATTGATATAGTTTCAAATAAACGGATTTATAATCTTCCACTTCTAATGGCGTCTGATATTTGATAGTTTTGGTCTGTTGATTAAAAGTGGCCGTCGTCCATGTTTTATCACTACGATGGTTTAACGCTAATAAAACTTCCTACGATATTGCACAGTAATAAAATTTTAATGCATTTTATTAACCGTCTTAAATTTTTATCTATGACGTGTTTCTCATTAAATCGAAAGTAACTTGATAACGAAAATGATTTAATTCAACAATAATGACTAAGTATCTGAAGTTACGTTGTTTTTATAATATACTATTCGTAGTTTTTTATTAAGCATTGTCCATATACTAACTTATGAAATCTTAGTATTTTCAGTATTAAAGTTAATACACTTAAATAAGATATTTTCCTTTATTGGGATAAAGAGTGTATTTGTTTAAACATTTTAAAACAATTCTCTCCCATTGTGTCGAAGCCTCCCAATATTTTTGAAGTGAAAACTTCTTTTGGCGCACCGCACCGTAGGCTGTAAGTGAGGCTTATTCGTCACGCTCTGAGGTGCAGGTTCGATCGGGTGAACTCGAGACCGCCGAGTGTACCCGAACGAGAAAGATACAGTCAGTTGCTCTTCACTGTTGTGTCGCTGTGTTTACCATATTTAATTTATATGTAATAATTGTTATTATCAATTATTATCAATTATTCAATAGTTTTTAATAGTTATTATTAATACGTAATAATAATTATTTTAACAATCATTGGGTTTACATTGTTGGTCTATATTGTGAGGTTAGTGTATGTAGTTAGTGGTTTATCGTGCTAATATTATGTAGTGAAAAAACATTAAACATTATAAAAAACATAGTTATTGTTATTATAAAGAGTGATTCGATCGTAAAGGTAAGTCACTTCATTTTCGTTATGTTAAATACACAACAGAAATTAGTTCAAGAGTTGGACAAGCAAGCACAGTATTTAATAAAATGCTTGTGTAGCAACGGTCCCAAAACCTTTTTAAACAGGGAAGTTAAAATTTGATGTTTTCTTGGTAGGTACATATCAAAAGATCTTAAAAATAAAGCTGGGATAACAAAAGTAATAATAAAATAATGCAAAAAAGATAAAATTAATCGTTTTGTAGTAATAAAATACTTAAACTTCCAACTGAAATGGTTCTGCTGGAATTACATTATTACATTACCAATGTGGTTGATACTTATTACTTCGAACTTTTATAAATAAGTCTTGAGCTCTTATTAGTAAGTAGTGAACAGATTAACCATTCTTCTTATTTTCTTTACCTTATTTCAATCAATTATTATATCATTGATTATCTTAATTAGACAATAAATATCAAAACAATTTCTTAGGTACTCATAATATAGTAGTTTAGAAAATATTTGAGTGGCTTTGCATACAACAAAAATATAGTTTTCTTTGAGATTACTTCCAAAACAGTGAAGAAATTGCATGGTAATGGTACTACGCCTTAATATAGTCCAAAATACGTATAGTTTAATAACATGGTAATTTGGGAAATCTTTAAGAATGTTCAATGGTACTTTTAGGGGATAGTCCATACTTAAACAAAGACTATCGGCTGGGTTACACAAATTAATTTAAAAAAATATATTTAAAACGTTTTTAAATAATATAACTTAAAAAAAATTTTTAAAATTATTTATTTAATTATTTTTTGAATAAATAAAATGTTTTTAACTATTATTTGTAAGGGTGACAACAGCGCAAGCATTTGAATGTTGGCAGAACTGTTTACTTATAGTTGACATCTGCTAATATGCTAACCTCTAAATTTTAAATGTTACAACTACTAATTGTTAAATTAAAATTATAATGGGCTGTATTAATTACGTTTGGAATTTTGAGAAGAATTAAAATATGGAATAATATACAGGGTGTTCCATTAAAAAAAAAACAATATTGTTTATTCATGACTTTTTGACTGATCCTGTATATTTAATTTTTCTTTATTGTAATAGATTTTAAAAAACCCTTAAAATTATTATGTTTATTAACATTTTTTACTAGCTATGTTACTTTAAGAGATAATCGACCGTTTCTTTCCATACACCAACACTCCTCTATGCACAGCCAGACGTGCCTTTTTTGACACTTTCTGTGTCATAGTTTCCATCTCTCGTAAACTTTGAACCCAAGTAACAAACTCATTTACTGGTTTCACTCTTGCTCCCTTAATCAGAACTTCGCAGTTTTTCTCTTTTAAAAACCACTACTTTTGTTTAGCTTACGTTTATTTTCATCAAGCATCAAGCATAATATTAACCATCGCCTATAAGTTAAAATTACTAGGAAAAACAAAACCAAACAAAAATATCGGAACAAATACCAGTATTAAGCTAACTACTTATGTAAAATTAAGTAATTTTTAAATGCTTTTTTATAATTATTTTAATTTATTTCATTTCTCAAAAGTCTCTAATTATAATATAATAAAAATAAAAAATATTTAAGATTACATATAATATTTTATTTAAAAATTATATTTTTGTAAAAGTATACTCATTATTTAGTAAAAAATTTTTTTGTTAAAGTAAAAGATGTAAAAATAAATGTAACTTCTTCTTCTTCTTACATACATATTTTGCTTCCTTTACTTTCATTAGTGCTCTCATACATGCTCGTCGGTTGTTGGTACTCTTAACCTGGCCTTTTTTCAAAACAATGTTGATCTGATCGAAATATGTTCGCCGAGGTTGACCTCTACCGACTTGTTCATTCACACTCGCCTTATAAATTTGTTTAGTCATTTTTCCTTCATTCACACTTTCTACGTGTCCAAACCATCTAGGATTCCTTCGTTTATCTTTGTAACCACATCTTATTTTACACCACAGCGTTATACTTCTCAGACTACTCATCTCCTCAGCAATAATCCTATTTTTATGCTTCTTTTGCCAAACCCAACATTTACTACCATACATAAGGGTAGGAACCAACACACTTCTATGCACAGCCAGACGTGCCTTTTTTGACACTTTATGGCTGTTCATAAAGCTATACAGTTCCACATTCACTTGTTTCACTCTTTCTTCCTTAATCAGAATTTTACAGTTTGTCATACTTTCTTCTCTAACTCCTAACTCCTCTTCAGATGACGCTAATATGACCTGATCATCGGCGTAAAGAAGGCATTTGACAATCAAATCAGTCATTTTCAATCCGTACGCACTCTTTCAATTTTTTAAACAATCGTCCATGTATAAGTTAAATGACCTTGTGTAATAAACAAAAATAAATTAATTTTATATGATGGTTTTTAAATTTATTGAAAATGTGCTCTTTTGTTTCTTTTTATTGAAACTAATTTTTCTGATAATTTAGAATTATTTTTATGATCAAACAATATTAAAAGTAAAATATTATATTATTTAAATATGTACCAACCAAAAAAATTTAATAAAACAGTTATTGTACAACAACTTTTGTTAATTTATCGCAAAAAATTTAAATTTTTCTAAATGTACAAAAAAACTGTTCAAATTTCTCAAAAAACTAAAATTTGTTGTTGTATATTTCATATTTTTATTAACGAAAATTTAAGATTTGTTTTACTTTTCAACATTATCTTTTAAATTTTGCTTTATTTCAAGTTTTATATTTTTTAAGTTCTTTATTTCTTGTGGAAAGGAAAACGACCCCTAAAGTGGGTTGGTTAATCCGGCACAGGGGTATAATATACATTTTAAACGTCAGGTAAACTTTTCTGGTAAATTTAAAAAAAAAATATTATGCAAGGACATTAATTACCGGGAAATTAAGATTGCTGTTTAACAGCACATTAACCTATTTTATCAATGAAAATCTCGTAGTAAAAATAAACGGAACTTTACTACTTCACTTTGATTATCAATTTAAAGTTATTTTTTTATCACTACCAAAAATTGCACAAACGACCGAAGTATAATCCGATTTCGTATATTCTTGTTTATTTTCGCAAATTATTCTTAGGAAATATTTTGGAATACTTCAATGTTGTTTATTTAACGAAAACTTTAACATCTACATTCGGTTTCTGCTCGTAGTGCCAAGAATAAAATTGTATTACAAATTCAATCGCTTGCGATCTATATTTAAGTTTCAATCCAAACATAATATTTTCCGTTACCTATTTATTAAAAAAATTATCGGTAAACCTGAGTGCTTGGACGAATCATGTTTAATCTGTCGATACAGCGTAAAAAATAAACGTGATGTGAATACAAATAATAAAATTACTTCGTGTGCCAATATTTGAAACTATTTTAAAGTAATTTTTTTTTACATCGTAAAAAAAAATGATTAAAAAATTAAACTAAACATTTCTTATTAATTGCCGAAATAAATTACCGAAAAAGCGCTAGCGGCTTTTACTTTACAACTGACTCTGGTTGCAGACACACCCTAAAAATAAAACAAGATCACTCTTGTCTGGGTTCCCGGTCACTCGGGAATCAAAGGCAATGAAAAAGATAATAAGTTGGCGAAAGCTGGATCAAAGATTGTAGATTGTAGGGGGGGTCGTAAAGGCTATGCAACCTCTCGAGCTCCTCGACCTATCAGATCTTTTGTGCATAATCCTTAATCTATTCGAGGCCCGGGACTCCAAAACTTCGAGCAAAGTTTATCAATTTCCTGGAGGCTGTTTCTGACATCAAAGGGCTTTAGGAAGGCCCGTTCCAGAAACTTAAGCCTCTTGCAGAAAAGCGCTAGGCATTCGCAAAGCAAATGTTTTGCTGTTTCAGCGAAGTTCTCGCAGTAGCGGCAACTATCACTCTCTGTTTTGCCCATCTTTTTAAGGAGATACCTCAGAGGGCAGTGTCCAGTGAGAAGTCTCGTCACCAGTATCAAGTCTTTTTTGTCCAACTCAATAAGCTGTTTAGCTTTCCTTGGCGAAAGGCTTACTAGCCTTTTCGCTTGTCTTTGTCCTTGCACTTTATACCAGTGAGATTTCATTTCATCTGTTTTCCAGCATCAAACCTCTTTTTTTAAGTGGGCTTTAGAAATTCCACAGAAGGGTTGTGGGCCGAAAAATTATGTATTTTCCCCTTCTTTGGCGAGGCAATCTGCTTCTTCGTTGCCTTTAACTCCCTTGGGACCTGGAACCCACATCAGAGTAACCAGATTGTTCGTTGCCAGTTGTCTCATGGACTGTTTAGAGCTTTTAGTGCTGCTTGACTATCTGATAAAATATAGATTTCTACCCTTCGGGTGTTTCTTCCGATGCACTCCTGGGCACATATTTTTATGGCATGTAATTTTGCTTGAAAGATGGTTGGGGAGTTACCAAGGGGTTTTAAGAGCCTAAAATTTGGCACTGTAAAGCCCACTCCAACCCTTTTATCCATCTTGGATCCATCAGTGTACCACACCCTTCCTAGTTAAGGTCCGTTCTCTGTGTAAACTTGGTGGTTTTTTATGACCACTTTAAACTGCATTTCGAAGTCGTACCTAACTGGCATAATATACGTCGGCTTAGACATGGATTCTAGGAAAATATTTTTCAAAATGTCCAATCTGAAGGCACTGATTGCTGCTTCTTTCATTACACATAAGTGCAATGGTGGAAGGTTCAGCATTACCTCTACGGCTGCAGTAGGGCACGTAAATGTTGCCCCTGTAATTCCCAGACAATCTAGCTGCTGCACTTTTTGCAGCTTGACTTGTGCCGAAATTTGTTGTATTTTTAGCCAACATATCAATGAAGCATAGGTGGCCATTGGTTTAATGATCGTAAGCTGGATCAAAGACTAAGTTAGTGGTCCCAGAGCCGGTGTTAGAGATTCCCTTCTGTTTAACCAGAAGGGTAATCCGGAGCTGGCTCGGGTACCAGAATTTATTGAAAAATTAAAACCGTAGACAAGTGCAGACGGGCAAGGGCCTTCAAAAAGGGCCTAGCCGGAAGCATTGAGTCGCTGAATAGAGGGGATGTCAGACGAGCATTACACATACTAGACTGGTCATGGTACCTACCTTGAATACCACATGTACAATCCGGGGCTTGCCAACACCCCTAATTAAACATTGTGTGAAGAGGAGAAAGCCAAACTCCATATCATCGGTCAATGCTCGGCGTATACCAGACTAAGGCTGACTTTGCTGGGCTCAGCTTTTCTTGATTCTGAGCAACTAAAGCAGTTACTGATAGACGAACTGCTCCTATTCTGAAGAAGTCCAGTCTTTGGGCCATTTGTAACAAAAATAAACTATCGGCACAAATTAAATAAATATGTTTAATCTCGTAAAACTTACGGTATTATCAAGCATTAGATTTATATTCATCATAATCAGAATCACTGTCGTCGCTATCCTCATTCGGATTGTAAATGATAACAGAATTAACTGCTTCCATGCGGTTTTCACAAACCATTCCTCTATTAAATTTTCACATTTTGTTGCAAAAATTAATTTTAATTTTGTTGGCATGCTAATAATTTAAGTAAAATATTTTTTATCACAAATTTTGTTTTATAACTTGCAAAATTAATGAAGTGCATAATTATTATAAATTAAATCATAAAAATGCCAGTAATTCGTGCAATATAAATAAATTTACCACTATGAAAATTTTTACCTTATTTTAATAGTAGGTATTTTATGTCTCACTACTTGCACAAAAAACCAAAGGATACGCAATCGATAGAGTTATAAACGTATTTGTAATTAGTACAAAAAATATACTAATAGATACATTAAGAAACAAATAAAAAAAAGCACAAAAACTGACAATGATTTATGATTTTTTTTTTGAACGGGCTATTCAAACTTCAAATGTGTGATAGCTATACAAACACCAAGCAATAAAATTCTGCTGTCAAATAACATCAAAACTGATGTAATTAGGCCACTAGTTTCGGCTTAAAACCATTTAAAGACTGATGATAATTAATAAATACATATTAATAGTATTAAAGAAATGTTTTATATTATATAAAAATTAATCAAACTTAAAATAAACATTAAATTACCAACTAAAATTAATAAAAAAATGTAAAAAAAAACATTAAAATGCAAAAGGATGCTAAGTAGACTGCATAAATATAAACAAAGGATTAGTTAAAATCTAATAAGTCTCCTGGAATTAATGCTATAACAGCCGAGTCACTAAGGTCCATGGGACAGGAAGGCTTGAGAATAATACATCAGTTATGTCAGGAAATATGAAAGACTGGTTTATGGCCAGATGACTGGAGAACATCAGTCTTTATTCCACTTCATAAAAAAGGTGACACCAATAACTGTGATAACTACAGATTACTTGCCTTGATATCTCATACCAGCAAAGTTTTTCTGTATATTCTTCGATCCCGTTTGCAACCCTATCTTCTAGGGTAGATATCCCCTAAACAAGCTGGATTCACAAGGGAAAGAGGCACTAGGGAGCAAATTCTGAATATTAGACAAATTATTGAGAAGTCGAAAAAGTTCTATATTCCTACGTATTTATGTTTTGTCGATTATAGCAAAGCTTTTAATAACGTAAAATGGGAAAATGGAATAAAATCGTAATAAAGCTAGCTGAATCTCAAACACTTCTAAGCAAATACCAAATACCTAACCTAACTACTCAAACTCACTCGATACTCAATGGTATTGATATTTATTGATACATACTTTTACGTCACATTCGCTTCACCCAATGAAGTCGCTTTGCAAATGTTTGAATTTCCCACAGTATTTTCGCACTTTTAAATAATTAATTTTATGCTCAAAAAAAATTATAATCAATATTGTTGATGGTGGCATGATTTTGAAGTAGTACAGTTTATTAAAAAAAAAATTTTTTTATCCTTACTTGATTCACATGCATATTCCTTATTGCATACTGAACTATACTATTCCATTTAAAATTTCAAAAAGTTTGTAATTGCTATATAGATCGCACAGGGTTTCTTCAGTAAATAGTAGATCTTGGGTCTAATCAAGTTAGCCATCCCTGGTATATACTATACTCGTACATTCATTGTATAATAGATGTTTACAAAAAGCACCCTATATACAATTTCATACAGATAAGATTTTTATTTAAAGTACGGGTATTTACAAACAAATTCTTTAGATTTTAATAGTAATGTAAACTTTTTAGACATCCCACATTAACTATACTGGGATAAAATAAAACACTTCTCGTCAATTTCCACAACATGTATTTAAATATGTATTTAAATAATATGTAATATGTAAATAACATGTATTTAAATAATTTAAATACATGTTGTGGAAATTGACGAAAAGTGTTTTATTTTATCTCAGTATAGTTAAAATGAATTTCCATAAAATAAATAGATCATTAATATCTCTAATTATTAGATTTTAATTTGTTTATGGCAGCTTGAACCTCCGAGAGCAGAATATTCGGTTTAAATTGGGTAATGTTGTTTTCACGATTCTTAAGATAGTCATTGCCAGAATAGAGATTCATACAATACTGATGCCTGAACACAATCACCTGATCTAGATCAGCAGCCAAGTTTCCCTCCCTGTCTCTAACTGTCCAATTCTTTGGTTTAAATTTACCGGTAAGAAGTTTGATTTTCTGAAACAAGTCTCTGAAAGTATTACAGTTGAAATAAGATTGTATTTCTCTACATATTTCTTGGATGTAATTGTTTTTGTCTCTTCAGCACAGCATTTGAGTTTGCCTTGTATACTCATTTTATTTAGTTACTTTGTCTTTTGCATGTATATTCGAAGCTTTCAATGATCTTCGTTGTTCTATCACATAAGGATTTGTGGGTCCATCCATGGTTGTTTTGGAATAAAATGTCGTCCACTTTGAGATTGAGTGATAGCATCTGTAATACATCTTCTGAATGATTACCACACAATATCTGGATTTATGGGAGCTGAATTCAGTAATACAACATCATCTGCTTTATTTTGTCTAACATGGGTCTGGTAGGATGCTGCATCAGTGATCTTGGGTTGTGTTTTATGTATGGTTCTCTGAAATTTTTTAAAAGATTGTTGAAATGTGCACATAAGAAGTTGGTGGTCGGAGCCGCAATCTAAACCTGGTAACGTCTAACACAACTTAGTCCAAGTATAAACGAGGGTGTTGCGCAAACTTGTTCTTACTTATGGAAAATCTATTATTTAAACAAAACTGAATTAAACGCTTTTCTCTAGAATTACGTACACCAATTCCAAATCTATCCACTGTTTGCCTTATATGATCATCCAGTTCTGTGTTCTCAAGCTTGTTGTTGAAATCGCCCATCAAAATAGTGATCTCCCTATTCGGAATGGCTCGCAAAACATCTTCCAAATTCCCATAGAATGTTTCTACAACATCATCTGATGCGGTAAATGTACTGTACTAAATGAACTATTGTAGGCCTAGCATTCAATCGAAGTGTTATTTTTCGATCATTGATCGTATTATAACCCCGTATAGTGTTCAAAAATTCTTTAGCTACCCAGAAACCAACGTTTCCCGAATAACATACAAAGTTTCCTTCAGACGACGTAAAATGTCCACTCCCATTGTAGTGTATTCCGGAAAGTCCTGCAAAAGCAATTTTAGCAGCGCACAAGGATCTCTCAACAATTTCCAACTTGCCCGGCTTCAGAAGACCTCTTAAATTCCATGTTGCAAGACGTGCTTTATGGCGGTTTCTTAAATCCACACTAGTATCATATTGCGCCCAGCGAGCCTGGTGGGCCATCTCCCTACGCCCGGTCACCAATTTCTCATTGTTTTCCCCGGACGAAGAACAGCGCCGGCTGCCAATCGGAGAGTGAAGCTTTTCCGAGGCCTCACTATTGTCGCTCATCATAGGATTCTCATGGAAAAATAATCAGTTGGTTTCCCGTTGCCTGCCTGATTCTATGCCGTTGACTATATTAGTAGGTTCTTCCGCTTTAGGACGCGGTTTCTCATCCCCAGGACAAGAGAGTGCCCTTCTCCGAAGAAATAAGTTTGTTGCTTATCCTGGCAACGGGAAGTCGAAGTCTTATACCACTGCCCTAATTTCTGCCGTATACTTGTCAGGAATATAATAAAAGTGTAGGTAAAATGTTTTTCCAAATAGATCCTTGATGTTTACAAATTCTTAAAATATTTTCTTCTCGATGTCAACTATCATAGACACTGTTTGACTTTAGAATGCTGCAGTATGGTGATTACGTTGCGCAGCCTGATCTACGTATTGTTTAAGTATAAATATTATTTCATGATGAGCAAATGATGAAACAAAATATATTTATCAAATTTCTGTATATACCAGATACATTTGTAGTATTACATTAAAAATAAAATAAAATAAGTTAGTGCGTTATTAAAATACAAAGTAACAAGAAGGATAAATGTCTATAAATTTCTTAAAACAGAAAATAGTGGATTTGTTTAGGGAAACAGCTACATTTAGAATTTGCGTACGTCATATAGAATGTGCCTCTGAAGTCTTTTCCCAGTTAGTTAGCTCATAAAATAAATTAGTCTACTTTCATAATACTAAATGGAATTTGTTATCTCTTCATTTATAATTGTAATTTAAAGATTATGAGTTGTGGTATGATTTAGAAAGTGCCGTATATTAAAAAAAAAATTTTGACTGAAATATTAATGTGTGATCTTGTTGCAGATTCCCATAGCTCGGGTTTATTTACACTATAAAAGAATATTACGATAAATGTAGGGATCAGCATAAAAAAAATTGGTTTAATTTCATTTAAATCTACTTTTTTTTTCAAAAGTTACTGTTTATTAACTTATTTATTTTCTACTTTATGTCTTTTAAAAATATGCGTCTAGACATGGTAACTAAAAATAAAAAATATCCTTTTTGGTTCAATACAACTAAAATTTTTCTGACAATTAATAATTTATTATTCTTTAAATATTATTTTATTCTAAATTTTTTTTATATACTAGGTAAATAAATGTATGTTTATTTTGAGTGTTTTGGCATTTTATATTTTTATTAAAAATGATGTCAAACAATAGTGTTAAATTGTCATAATTTATTGACCTCTAAATGTTTGGACAGCTAGACGTGCCTCAGTTTGTTTATGCAGTCTTTATGTATTTTTACTAATGTTGAAGGAAGAGAAATTATTCGTATTGATATTGTTTTTATGTGATTATTTCATTTGCTTGATGTTAATTGTAAACCCGTTTGCCCTGATTCTGTGATGGATACGATATCAGAAATTTTACATTACCATAGACTTAAGAATTCCACGAATTAAAAAGGTATGTAATTTATTAAAACTGTTTACTTGTTAACAAAGATTATTTTGTCCATTTGAATCTAATGGATTAGTACATAAATAGAGTCACGCCTTTTTCCCATAGGGGTAGGCAGAAACCACTTCCTTCCACTTGCTAAGGTTCGTACACACATCTATTGCTTCCTCTACTTTCATCAGTGCTCTTATACATGCTCTTCGGTGTTGGTACTCTTGACCTGGCCTTTCTTCAAAACAATGAATTAGTATGTGACTAAACTGACTTATTACGTTTTATTAATATTTTATGCATAAAAAGTCAATTGTTAAACCTAAGAATAAGTCTACTGATGATGTTGATTAATTATTGTACCTCTTAAAAGAGTTTTTTTTCATATGTGTAGCCTTGAGAAAGATCTAAAATCAAGATCAAAACGTAGGCGATTTAAGAAGAGCGCGAAGTTTGTTTTTTTCGTCCTAAACCAGCTATCCACCACGAAAAAAAAGTTTTTATTTTAACTTTATAAATATTCTTTGTTTATTGCTTTCAAAATTTCCAACTTATCATTTGATTAATTTAAATAGTACATATATCCAATAAGTACAAGTGGGTATTCGTTACAAATACATTCAATTTCAAATCATAATTAATTAAAATCAATACGACCACCCATTATTTAAAACATAAAAATAAATCACGTCTGTCATCACTGTACAGTTTGAAACCTTAATTTGAATAATATTGTTTTAATTTAAGTAAAAATAACTATTCTTTCATATATGTTTATTGTATAAAGAATGCCACAAAATGTGTTGTGTTTATGAAATTCCATTTGGATAGACTGCATTAAAAAAATCAATCCATCATGATTCTTGATATAAAATGAGACCATACGGTATCAAAATTCTTTAAAACATTTCTCGTGCAGCATTTATTTTACGTAATTTCATATATGTGTATCTGCCAATATTCAATGCAGGTTTTAGCTATTTTTTTTGTTTCTTTTTGCTACTTCTGTGGCCGTGATATTTCGTACTTTTGATGCTTCGTGCAATCGTATTGATCACGAATGTATTGTGCATTGTTGTACTTTATATACGTCAACATTAGCGTATTATGTCGAAAATCGTGTTTTCTTGCTACCCTTAACCATATCTTTTTTAAATGACCCGTTTGAAGTTGGGATTGAATAAAATAAAATAAAGAAAAATAAAAATTAAAATATGGGTAGGTATATGTTAAAAAATACACAATTTTGTACCTGTCAGTCACTTGCATGTATTACATATTACATACATATCAGATACTTATATACTTTGTGCCGAAAATAACGCAACACCCTGAGGAAGTAAATATTCTGCATTAAAGAAAAGGTTGCTAAAAGTGATTCAGGAACAAAATATTTATATTTATATGTATTTTTAACGAGTCCCACCAAGTATAAATTTGAATTTCTATTGTAAATCAATTTTTTGTCAGTGTTCGATTAAAACAGTTTTACATATATACATACATATAGTCACGCCTTTTTCCCGTAGAGGAAGGCAGAGACCACTTCCTTCCACTTGCTACGGTTCTTACACACATCTTTTGCTTCCTCTACTTTCATCAGTGCTCTCATACATGCTCGTCGTATGTTGGTACTCTTGACCTTCCCTTTCTTCAAAACAATCTTAAACTGATCAAGATATGTTCGCCGAGGTCTCGACCTCTACCGACTTGTCCATTTACACTTGCCATCCAAGCATTCCTTTATCTATCTTTGTAACCACATCTTCCTTAACACCACAGCGTTCTCTTATCTGACTATTCTTTACTTTATCCAATCGAGTCACTCCGGCTATACTTCTCAGACTACCCATCTCCGCAGCATTAATCCTGTTTTCATGCTTCTTTTGCCAATCCCAACATTCACTACCATACATAAGTGTAGGAACCAACACTGCTCTATGCCGTGCCTTTTTCGACACTTTTTGGCTGTTCATAAAGCTATGTAGTGCTCCATTCATTTGTTTTCCTGCCAACACCCTTTGCTCAATGTCACTGTAATACTTTCCATCTCTCGTAAACTTTGAAGCAAAGTATACAAACTCATTTACTTGTTCCACTATTTCTCCCTTAATCAGAACCTTTACTTTCGTTTTGCTTACATTTATTTTCATCCCTTTGATTTTCAGGGCATCATGCATAACATTAACTATTGCCTGCAACTCCTTCTCAGATGACGCTAATATGACTTGACCATCAGCGTGAAGAAGGCATTTGACGATCAAATCATTTATTTTCAATCCTTACGCACTCTCTTTCAAATCTTTTAAACAATCGTCTATGTATAAGTTAAACAGCCACGGCGAAGCCACACATCCCTGTCTCCCACCTTTTTCGATGTTAAACCAATTCGTCCAAGCTTCGTTTATCCTGACACAAGCAGTGGAAGTGACGCTGTAGTGACGAAAGTTAAATTTTTATTTTTAATTATTTTTTGCCTTTGTATACAATGTTTTGACGACTTTAAATTATTAATAAACAAAAACAGGAATTATTTTTATAATTAAAATACATTTATTTTACTTCTGTTTAATTAAAAAGCAAAATAGAATTGTAAAAATACCGTGAGATTTAAAAACAATTTATATCTAATGGCCTCGTTTCATTGGTTTGACGTTTCTCGTTAATTGTTTAGACTTGTCAGTTTGCACTGGAAGCATTATTATTTTTTTAACTTATCATTATTTTTGATTCGGAAAGTGATTTAATATTTTTCAAATACACCACCAGAAATGGCTGAAGCTGAGGAAACCTCTTTGAATATATTACTAGTAAAATAAAAAAAGAGGAATGAAGCAATATATGCAAAATTTATGGGTTGGAGAGTTGACAATCACGAAAAATGGGCTGCTTGCGTATTCTGGATGGTTGTCAAAAACATTTAAAAATAATATCGATAGCCCAAGTAACGTTCTTTTAATGTTTAAAGAAATAATGTTAGTTTTAATTTAAAATAAAATATTTGTTCATTGTTCTTTTTTAGTATATTACTAGCTTTTGCCTGCTTTTCGCGTAGAAGTCGAAAATCGTTCTAATACGATTTTTATGTGGTTTTTTATGCTATTAATTTTGTTATAACATATTAATTATTATGTTAAAATATTTGAATACTTATCAAATATAGTCTTTATTATAGTGTAGTGATTTAAAACTTAAATAAACATGAAAATTAAATAAATTTTTGTTATATTTTATAAACAAGAAGCTCGGCCTTTGATCTGGTGAAAGTGACTCGGGGGTATTATCTTTTTACAACGAAATCGAAATACTACACCTACCGCAGTATTTCGTTGTAAACAATATTTTTTGTTTTTCCTTCGGATGCTAGAACCACCTGGCTACTCTTCTACAGTGGAAACAATTGTACCTAACTCTGTAAGGAGAATTATGTTATTATCCAGTTCCGGTAAATCAACAATTCCTATTTAGTAACAGGTCTGAGAACTGTTCGGCAGTAACATCCCCCCTAAGATGGACTCTCATATTTTTGGTAAGGCTCAGTTTTGTCACTAAAAGCCACAAATGAGACCGCTTCACGCACGCTTTAACTTCGTCTGCTCGCGTTCCTCTGGGCACTACTGGTAAAGTCTGCCAGAAATTGTCTGCTAAAAGTACAGTAACTCCTCGCATTTGACAGTTATTTGTTCCTAATATCTTGTAAAGATCTATTTACTGCTTTAAAACCTTCTTTATGAGCCATATTACTTTCATCCCAAACAATTAATTTCGTTTTGTGGAGTACGTCTGCCGTTTTACTTTGTCTGGGTATATTGCAAAGTGGGGTTTCGGTTTGTATCAAATTGAGATGAAGTTTAAATGCGGAGTGTGCAGTCAAGGTATAAGGTAAGTTTTTCTTTCAAATATTCAAGAACAAATAAAATTGAAATTCAACGTTTTTTAAATAAAATCGGATTGATTTTTCAAACATGTGTCAAAATAAAATGTAATTTAAATCAAAAACACTAAGGAGTATTGATATCAACTTCGATGAAAATCACCCCCGTAATAACTTTATACCCCTTTTTAACCCCGTTGGGCGATAAGTTTTAATAAAATATGAAACATGTTTTCCATTAATTCTGTTAAAGAAGGTTCATGCAAAATTTGAAGTAGATTGGACCAAAAAATCACGTTGTCCCATACCAACTTTGGCCCCTTTTTTTACCCTCTTAGGGGCAGAATTTTGAAAAATTCTATTTTATCGGATGCCTACGTCATACAAAGAATACACCCTCCAAGCTTTAGGTCTCAACGATCAGCTGTGCGTTGATCCGTCAGTCGGTCATTCAGGACAAATCATTTTATCTTTATATATTATGATACAAACAGGGTTGTAAAAAAAGTATAGTGTTTTAACTTGTCGAAAATATTTTTTAAAGTTTAGGGGTTCATAGACGGGCGAATTATTATCAATTAAATGATTTTGAAAGGGGGCTACATGAAATGTTACAACAAAGCTGGTTAGGACATGGGAAACAACATCGCAGAAGAAGCACTGGACGACTCACAATAACGACAGATCGAGAAGATAGTAGATTTAGATTGCTTGCCTTTAGGGATCGTTATAGTACTTATAGATCGATTTTTTAAAAGATATAGGCCATAGAATTACAATGCGTTAAATATATCGCCGTATTCGTTTCTATGGGCTTGTTTTATATTGCCCAAGATTAATAGGTACTTCCTCTAACCAATCGTCATCGTTTTTATTTAAAAATGTTTATAATACACTTTTTAAATAGTCGTTTGGATGTGATTCTTAGAGTGATTTGAGTTAATATATACACTCGAACTTTTTTAACACGGTAATACGTAGATAAAAGAGAATAAAAAATTAAATTTTACAATTTAATAAAATCAGTGCATGAAAAAAAATTACACGAAAAATATTTAATGATTGTGCTGTAGCCATCAATTAAATTCAAATGAAAGTCTTCTTTAATACTTTTATTTACAAAAAATATACACATCAGCACACAGCTATTTTGAATGTCAATATATTGCACAATAATTGACATTGAACAATAGCCAAAAGTCTAACATATCTTTCTTCGACAGAACAATACTGGATAATATAACAAATTTTTAGATTTCCACTGGCCCCGCCATAAAGTCCAACGTGCCATCGAGAAAAATCTCTCTGTATGTATTGTAAATAATTTTTAAGGCGTAAAAATAGTTAAATTAATAGTGGTTTTGCTTGTATTCACCAGTTTTTTTTTACTTCTAACCTTCAACATTCATGGTAGCTACTTTTTGTAATTAAACGTTTTGTACTGTTAGCCAAAAAAAAATATTTAATCCAATGTACCTAAGGGGCAAATTAGTAGAATTAATTTTAAAATATTACAATTTGTTTAAGTAATAATGAATCCCTATTAGAAAGAAAACATTATTATTTTATATATTAATATTGCAATGGCTTCCTTTTTTTATTCCTCATATTGATGTAAGCAAAACGAAAGTAATGGTTTTTGAAAGAGAAGAAAGCATGACAAACTGTGGAGTTTCGATTAAGGGAGAAAGAGTGGAACAAGTAAATGAATTTGTGTACTTGGGTTCAAAGTTTACGAGAGATGGAAAGTATAACAGTGACATTGAGCAAAGGGTGTTGGCAGGAAAACAAATGAATGGGGCACTGCATAGCTTTATGAATAGCCAGAAAGTGTCAAAAAATGCACGTCTGGCGGTGCATAGAGGTGTGTTAGTTCCTACACTTATGTATGGTAGTGAATGTTGGGTTTGGCAAAAGAAGCATGAAAATAGGATTTATGCTGCTGAGATGAGTAGTCTAAAAAGTATAGCCGGAGTGACTCGGTTGGATAAGGTAAAGAATAGTGAGATAAGATAACGCTGTGGTGTAAAAGAAGATATGGTTACAAAGATAGATAAAGGAATGCTTAGATGGTTTGGACACGTAGGAAGTGTGAATGAAGGAAAAATGACTAAACAAATTTATAAGGCGAGTGTGAATGAACAAGTCGGTAGAGGTCGACCTCGGCGAACATCTCTCATCGTTTTGAAGAAAGGCCAGGTCAAGAGTACCAACAACCGACGAGCATGCATGAGAGCTCTGATAAAAGTAGAGGAAGCAAAATATGTGTGTAAGAACCGTAGCAAGTGGAAGGAAGTGGTCTCTGCCTACCCCTATGGGAAAAAGGCGTGACTTTATGTATGTATGTATTGATTATAGAAGTATCAGCTGTGAACTAAACTTATTGGGCATCTTGCGCATTGGCCCAGCAATACATTGGGCAATGTTATTGTAATTTATGAAAATATTTGGCGTCTAGGGATAGCTAACTTAATTTTTTTTTTGTGTATTTTATTAGGTTAAATTTTTTTGGCCTAAAAATGGAAACGTTTATCCATTGACATAACAATGATGTTTTCTTTTTAATGTATCACCTTGTATTTCTTAATTAATTCACAACTGTTAAAGTAATATTTGTTTAATTTTATTTCGGTGTTAAAATGAGTTGTGTTCAATACAAAACATTCTTCATTTGTTTGACAAAAGTCAATTCCTATAAATCATTTTTTATTTGATATTTATTTATTCAGATCTGAAGAAGATCAGCATCGCAAACTGTCCTTGAATTTTAATTCTGTCTAAACATTTCGTCTATGCAAAGACAATAGCTACACTAATAATAAGAAGTAAACAATACTGAAATCGGCGTGTTGTGTGATATAACTACGTTTATAGAGTTGAATGACCCTCTAAATGATTTGAATTGGCTGGCTGACTGAAACCAACCTAGAAAATGTTAGATCAGCGGACGTAGGGATGGGTTTCCGCTGACATTTTGTTGTTTCATTCACTTCATTCACCTCAGGGGTTATCAGTATTGCGACCTTTAACACTGAAGGGCTCTCAGGCGTACAGCCGCTGGCAATCGCGGGAGATTTCAGCGAGACATGTGGCGCCTCGTAGTAAACGATGAGGATTTTTGATTATTTTGTATTAATTTGAGAGCACAATCTAAATTGCACAATTACAGGACTCTTCTTTGGTGCAAATAAAAACATATAAATAAAAAATTATTACATTTTAAACCAATGCATGGCTGTTGACACCAATTTATAATCAATGTAATTTATTTTTTACGAATTTTTCACTTCTTTTCTTTAGCTTTCCATTAGTTTTAAATAATACCTTAAAATTTAGTCAAATTCAATTAATTTACAGTGCAACAGAAGTAGCTTGGCGGGCGAAGTAACACAAAATCTGCGCACAACAAAACCATTCGAATAACGATCCGATCGGCGACGACGAAATTTTCAGTAATCGTGAGTCTCAAGTACAATCGGAGGAAGAAGTTAACGAATGTGAAGTATATTTAGCCAAATATTTGTTATTTTAGAAGCTAGTCGTCAGCCAAGCTACTTCTGTTGCACTGTAAGTTACCTCCTAAGGTTCATACAAAAATTAAACAAAAAATTTATACCAAGATTTGAACGAATTTGTAAGAAAAAGATATAGCCCAGTTTTAGAATGCATCCGGTACGTGGTAATAAAGTCCTTGTCATCGTTTTCTTTTGGCGAACTTGCTGATTTATTAATCATAAATAATTATTTTATATGTTCAAGCTGTCCTGAGGTTGATCAAAGCTTAATTAAGAAATTTCATGCGACAAAAAAGGTTACGCAACATTCCATGGCTCAATGTCAACACTTTTGCTGGGCAGAAAACACCAAAAAAGTAATTTGAAAAATTAAAAGTTTTACTATAATTAAAATTGTTATTTAAGTCCAATTTGTTCTTTAAATAAAAAATTTACACAATGATTCTAATAATGTTTTTACGTGGTGATTTATTAAAAATGAACTATAACGTTGATTGAAATTCTTTATAATAAGGAAGGACATCATCTGATAAATTTACAACGGGCCTTAACGTTATAGTTATGGCACTGGATCAAGACACAAAATATGAAGTTACCCGTTTCTTTTTTTACTCTTAACCCCTTAAGATCTTACGCCTAGCGCTAGTATATTTTTATGCCACACTTTACTAAGAAATCGCCTTTTCTGACATAAATGGTCTGTGATTGTCTTTTGTGTATCAACACGACACACTCCACAATTTACTGGATTTCATATACAGCTATTATTTTCTTCTTTACTGATGTGGATTTTTTGACTGCTACGGGTGTATCCTGGTCATAAAAGACCCACACTTTGAGACTTGGTAAGCACATCATAAGAGTACAGCCAAGTTTCGTCTCCTGTCGCGATGTTGTCCACATACCAAAATTGTCTCTTATTAAACACCATTTCACATGTCGTGTCATTTGCCTTAAGTCAGGCCAGGGCAGAAGTCATTTCTTTTAAGCACTGATCAATGTTTAAACCTCGAGCGAAGTTATACCGCAAAACCACCCAAATACCATTTCGTGACCAACATGCCATAGCACGCACTTTAAACTATCACTGCTGACAGATAGTGTGTAAGTATGAACACGTCTCAACATGCACCAACACTCAGACTGGTTGTGTCATATTACAAAACTTTTCCAGTTCCCTTTTTAAAACATAATAATGAATATTATTTAGATTCTTTTAAATTTCATTTAAAAAAAAATAAGTAAATTAAGTAAAAGGGATTAAAAAAAACATTTGTATACATACCAACATAGAAATGTAAAATTAATAAATTAAAAAAACCCAGTTGAAAATTTTTCTTTAGTTAACAAATTTTTAAAATATATACCTATTAATAGTAACGCATGACAAAATGATTGGGGCAATTAATAAATAAATGTCTTATAATTAAGACATCGTCAATTCATTATACCATTTTCGGCGGTTAGCATCTAATAAAAAATAATTTGAAGTATGTTAACTACCAAAAGAACTGGCCCACCCACTTACGTTTTCGTCTAAAATTAAAATTTGTTTGCTTCTCCTTGGACTTTATTTAGTGTTCTTAATAAAGTTACATTAAATTTATAATAAAGTTAGCTTAATTATGAATCAATATATTACTCTTAAGAAGGATTGATAAAGTGATGGTTGTATTTTTTTAATACAAAATTACCAATATTTTTTAAACCCATTTTCTTTGCAAATAAATTACAAATTAGTATAAAATCATATTTCAAAAGTCATTTAAAAAAAATTATTTTATATTATTGTATGAAAATTGGTATTACGTTAGTGTTGTAATTTGAGGTTAGCATGTCATCAAATAAGATTCCAATTAATAAAATGGGAAAAATAATCAATAAATTAAAATAAAATGGTAAAAATAATTAAAAACCTATTTAAAAGTATGGCTTAGAAAATAAATTGATAAAAATTTTAATAACAAAATTTTTAGTCACAAATCAAAAACCATCGAAAAGATTTTTTAAACTTTGACAATGTTTTTTTTTGGCATTAACATTTTGACATTTAGTCAAACACAAGTAGAGTATGTAGTATATTTGGGTAATAAATATCATTACTTACTGACAAAAAAAAAAGGAAATCTGATTAAAATACTGTACAACAGGAATAAACAGGTGCCTACACTCGCTTCACATCCAGGTTTGTCACAGGACGACTTTTTCTAGAACAAATGACAATAAGACCACATAATGATAGGTATATGCAACACAAGGACAGTACTTTACAAAGTTAAAAAGTCTAAAAACTAGTACAATTTATTATTTTTCCTGCTCCCCAAGCCGAAAGTACGGTCTTTCAGGCCGCATTTCAGTCCAGCAAGAACGGCTTTTGTGACCTGCTTACTTTTGCGGACAGTGTGAAAGTCCAACAAGCTTTCGCCAGAATGGGCTACTTTGTATATATTCTTAAGCAAGTAAGATATACGCTATTTTAATAATTTTAATAATAATTATTTAACTTTACTTTTGACTTGGGGAGCCAGACAAATGATATACAACCCATGGCAAGAATGTTAGACGCCCTGCCACGACATCCTCCGGGAAATTCAATTTTCTGGCCTAAGGTCGTTTAAAAAACAGTTTATTTGACTCATGAGAATACTTGAATATACGAAAAATATTTGATCTAGGTCCCCTTGTTCATCGCAGTAAACACAATTTTTAGTGGAAATATTATTTATTTAAAAAAGATGTTCAAATTTTAGTCTATAAGAGTTGTGATAAATTTGCGAGGTATATTAAGATTTAGAGTTAGGTTAGGTAAGTTTTTTAATTGTAAGTGGTCATAACTATCAAGATTCATTTTATTACAGTGTTGTATAATTATTGGTTTGTGATGAAAAAATGAGAAAGTAAAATGCATTATTAGAGTATGAGTTATAGATAATAACTTCGACATTGTTAACGACAGGGGGATGAAAAATTGTTAAAATAGCCCCCCCACCTTAACGACAAACAAAAATGACTACAAGGGAAAAAAATTTAAGGCCTTTGTTCACAAATAGGATATCTCCTGCTGATTTAATCTTCATTTTCGATCTTTTTAATTATTGTTTTTCTTTGATTACTGTTTTGGTAAATTATTGTTTCAAAATTTCCATAATCCGACTCCACTATAGACGTGGTTTTTTCTGTTTCTCGACTTAAACATTTAACTTTGCCAGACCTTCGTTGATCAGCATGCTTTCTTCTAACCACTTCTTTAATTTCAAGCAGATATAAAATGGGTAGGGTAAATTTTATAATTTTTCTTTTCGTGTATCCTTTTTCCTCGAAGTTTATCCAAACATCATCATTTTTTTGAATTTTTTTTTCTTTTAATTAAGAAGCAATTAAAGGCGAAATTAAAGACGAAATAATATGTGTTGTAATTTATTTAAAATCTGTTAGTACAAACATACCATTTTTGATTTTGCCGTAACGCAATAAAAATGTAAGGAGAATGAATAAATTTGCCATTTAGGTAATGTTTAGGTTCATTCAACCGCTCATTTATCGCACACTGTAGCTTTATTGTTTAGTATTTTCCAATTTTTTCAAAGGAAATCCGATTAAAATGTACTGTAATTGCGAAAAAGTAATTAAAAGGGTCGTTTCATCTTTTAATGGCTAAAGTACAAAGGGGGAGTTGTTTTATCGTATTTTTTTTTCAGCAAGTTAGATATGCATAATGCAAATTGTAGTTATTCTCGCTTATATAAAAAAGTATAAGTTTTCATTAATTAATGCATGACTTGGCGCGTTTACATAACGAGCCGGCTAATTTTTAAACAACATAAAACCACGATAAAATCAGCAACTTGTTTGATCTTTAATTGTGAAAACGTTAACTCGTAAAATAAAAAATACAATACTTTAACTAAATTATCAAAAAAATTTAATATTTTATTTTAAATTAAATTAAAAGTAATCAAAAATAAAAACGCCAATGCTTTCATATCATTGCAAGCAAGTGTTTTAAGTAATAAATTCAAATATTCATGATCAAAAAAATTTAAAAATTTATACCTACATAATTAAAAAATTATATTTTTTTTCTTAATACCTAATACTCAATACAATTTCGTCTTATAAACAAAATATATTAGACGTTACTTATGCTATGACTACAATACAAATTTTTACAAATGTATTAAAATTATTTGGGATAAAAGTTATAATATTTTTGGGTATATTTATTTTTTAAATTGTTTTTATCTATAACTCTAAAAATTTGTATTTGATACTTGTAATTTTATATGTTTGTCATACTAGAATGAGTATAAAAGGTTAAAAGGTGTGGCAAAAGAGGTTGTGGCAAAAAAAAAGAAAAGTAATAAAGATGAATTTGATAAAAGGTTATCTGACATTTTTCAAAACAATATTAAACTCTTCTAAAAGTCCATAAGAACAGCCAGAGGAGGTGAAAATACTACCTCGCAACTGGAAAGAATTAGAAACCAAGATGGTAGTATGGTAAAAGGAGAGGAATGCGTTTTAAAAAGATGGAAGGATTACTTCAAAAGTTTATTTGAGAAAGAGGATACACAAGTACAGGCCCAATTCGGAGACATGAGTGAAAATTTCAATGAAAGTGAAATTAGTACGACAGAAATTGTGGAAGCTTGGAACAGTATGAAATTGGGTAAAGCTGCTGGGTACGACAGGATAACAGTTGAAATGCTCAAAGCTGGACAAAACGTGGTAGCTAGTCTGCTGTACCGCCTTTTTAACCTTTGTTAAAGGAATGGTAGCGTACCAGACGACTGGTGCAACGCCGTTATTGTGACGCTTTACAAGGGAAAAAGTTCGCAGCAGGACTGTAAGAACTACCAAGGTATTAGTTTACTCAGCATAGTCGGCTAACTGTATGCAAAGATATTGATTAAAAGAGTAACGAATAAAACTGAGAAGATGAAATGGTATGTGCAAGCAGGATTTAGAAGAGGAAGGAGATGTATGGATCAGGTCTTTTCATTACGAGGTATAGTCGAAAAATTCTTGGCTAGAAGTCAGGTCTATTGCGCTTTTATAGACTTGGAAAAGGCCTATAACAGAGTAGTGAGGAGTGAATTGTGGTCGACATTGTCTATGTATGGAGTAAGCGGTAATTTAATACGAGCACTGAAATCACTTTACGAGGATTCCACTGCTTGTGTCAGGATAAACGGAGCTTGCACGGACTGGTTTAACATAAAAAAAGGTGTAAGACAGGAATGTGTGGCTTCGCCATGGCTGTTTAACCTATACATAGACGATTGTTTAAAATATTTGAAAGAGAGTGCGTATGGATTGAAAATGAATGATTTGATCGTCAAATGCCTTTTTTACGCCGATGATCAAGTCATATTAGCGTCAACTGAAGAGAAGTTGCAGGAGATGGTTAATGTTATGCATGATGCCCTGAAAATCAAACGAATAAAAATAAATGTAAGCCAAACGAAAGTAATGCTTTTTGAAAGAGAAGAAAGTATGACAAACTGTAAAGTTTCGATTAAGGGAGAAAGAGTGGTACAAGTAAATGAATTTGTGTATCTTGATCATATCAACTTTGTTTTGAAAAAAGGCCAGGTCAAGTGTTCGAACAACCGACGAGCATGTATGAGAGCACTAATAAAAGTAGAGGAAGCAAAATATGTATGTAAGAACCGTTGCAAGTGGAAGGAAGTGGTTTTTGCCTACCTCTACGGAAAAAAAGGTATGACTATATGTATGTATGTATGCATAGTAGAATGGAATAGTTTTTTAAAATAAAAATTACATTTTTTTTTGTTATAAAATTTAAGATAAAATTGTAAAAAAATACCTTTATAATGTAATTTTAATTTTTTTTTCCTGGTGAGTACAAAAATATAATTTTTAAATAAAATATTATATGTAATCTTAATTATTTATTTTAAGCATAAATTTAATTGGAAAGTTTTGAGAAATAAAATTAATTAAAATAATTAATAAAAAAGCATTTAAAAATTACTTAATTTTACTTAAGTTAGCTTAATACTGGTATTTTTTCCGATATTTTTGTTTTGTTTTGTTTTTCCTATTAAAAATGCTTGATAAGAAATATTGATATTTTATATTTGGTAATTATCTTACATATATTGTCTTTTAACTTTCGTAATGTTTCTGATATTAAAACATTGATTTCGTTGAATGCATCAAATGCTTTAAAATGAACATGAATCCAAATATATATATAAATATTATAATAAACTTACAATATTGTTATAACAAATAATTTAGATAAATTTCTAGGAATGTAGGAGAAATACCAGTGTCGATAAACGTTAATAATTATTCTTTTAAACTTTGCCGAACCAATTAAATATTAATATACGGTGCTTTCATTTTAAAACCAGCCAGTCCAAATAATTGTGTATTTTGCATATGTAAGAAAAACCAAAAATTTATAGAATTTTAAATCAAGGAGGAGGTTTAAAAATTTTGTTCTGCTGTTTTCAAATGGCACCCCTTTCACATCCCCCACTCCTTTTTCAAATAACAACTCAACAAAAATGCAAATCAGCCATATAAATAATAATTTATTTTATGGATTAATTTTGCAGATAACATTAAATATAGCGAAAGTACAACAGAAACTAAAATAAAGTTAATTACAAACAGCTTGTTATATGTATTTCCAGTAACTGTTCAAAGTGTACTCGGTTATTTTGTAGGCAATAATATAACCTATTTTCAAATTCTTTTGCTAGTTATTTGTCTAAATTCTTCAGTTATTCCAAGCTTTAGTTTTTTAATGTCTTCGGGAGGAGCTTTGTAAACTAATATTTTTAAATAGCCCCACAGAAAAAAGTCAAGTGGTCTTAAATATGGAGATCTTGCAGGTCATTCTATAAAACCCCTTTTGTTGATGGTTGCTTCGGAAAATAAGAAAAATGTGAAAATTTTTAATCAATCCAAATTTAACGTTAAATAACTTTTGAAAAAATAAATATATCAAAAAACTGTAAGGGACATTTTTTATAGAGCGTTAAATTTTCTATAAAAAAACTGATTTGATCATTTTAATATTAATATTAAGAGCTCTAACTTTCACAGTATTTTTTTTCACCATTTCCAACAATCTTTTTAATAAAATAAAAAAAAAAATATCGGTTTTTTTACACAGTCTAGTATTTATGTAATATAGTAGGTAGTTTAAATATGTATATTATTTAAAACGGTAACAAAATGCTAAATAATTTTAAATGTGTGATGTAAAAATCAGTTGGTGTTTTATCGGTAATGTTTGGTGAAGAATCATCTAATAATTTGATGTTATAATAAGTATATTTAACTATGGATGACTTATAATGTTTTATTTTGTAATGAATTTTTTATAACATTCATTTAAATTAATAAATTGGAGCAATTTGCTGTTACCATTATTTGTTACTGCAAGTGTTTTATCTACACTACAATAATGTTCTTATGAGTTAAAGTTAGATGTTCGTACTAGTGACTTTTGCTTTGTGATCTAAATTATTATAAGTTGTCATCGGCTGTAAATTTTTTCAAAATAAAAACATACATTAAGCACCATTTACAAGTGAATGAAGAAAACCGCTGGCAACCATGTTGAAGCGATTTAGGTTGTAATTTCACGGCAATTTGAGGTTAATTGCAAGTCAAAGAATACTCGACGAATACCATTAAGTTATTAGTCTCTACTCTAGTATTTTACTTTTTGTTGCACTATTTTCAATACACATGTATGTAATTTTAGGTTTTGTACACACTGATGTTGACTATGCAAATTGGAATTATAAATTATTATTCTGAGATGTTTCCTCTATATCGTTTAACTCATTTATTTGCAAAATTTACACAATAAATGAAAATAAAATTGCTGTATTATAAAGTTTACTTTATTTCTTGTTAATATAGTAAATTTTTGGCTTGGGATAAAAATGATGAACAATAACGTTAAAGTTGCATTGGAAACGAACCTATGGGAAAGGCTTGAAAAACATGAGGAAAAGAAAGGTGTACTTTAAAAGAATATACATACGTTTAAAGAGTGTTTATTATTAAATGTGAATAAAATAATACATTGGGTTGGCAATAACCCACCTAAAAAAAATATACATGACGCAGAACAAATTTTATCAGTCGGTTATCTGATTAAATGTGGCATTAATGCAAAAAAATTAATAATAATAGAACAGTTGTTTCTTCCTTGTGCTTTTAAACATCACGTTATAAAAAAAAACATTTTGAAAGAAATTCACAATTATCAATAATTAAAATAATTTGTTTCCATCGAGTTCCACACATGTTTTTCGAAATTAAAGAACGTGGTACTCATTTTTTTGTTTTTTATTCATCCTTTGATAAGTACTTAAATTGCTAAAATCGTTAAAGAAAATTTATTATTAACAAATGTTATTGATGTCTGTTTAGTCCAAGAAAAAAGTAGAAATAACAATAACTGATCTTTTTTCTTGTTTTTCTGTAATTTATGCAAAATATTTAACTGTGATTAAAGCTATTTATTAACGAAACCAGAAAATTTAATATGCACTTTCCCGAAAGAGAAGCTTAAAAAAATGGGATTCTAGTGTTTGCTCACTCAATTTGGTACACAGACAGCTCCAAAATGTCTTGTGATACTGGAGCGGGTTTCAAGCCTAGACCGTCGCCATTGAATACTGTGCTAAAGAAATCAAAAGATTAAACTGTGTAAATAAAATAATAGCAATCTTCTTCGATAGTCAAGCCGTGCTAAAGGTATTGGCCTCTCCGGTTATCACCTTACAAAACGTTATAGATTGTAAGAAGGCCTGGGGGACATATCAGGCATAAATAATGTAACACTGGTATGAATCACAGGACATTCGTGGTTAGAAGGAAACGATGAAGCAGATACACTGGACAAAATGGGCTCAAGTACTGTCCCTATCAAACCTGAAACCCACTTCTTCTTCTTGTAGCTTTTCCATTATCGGAGGTTTGCTAACATCATGGCAATCTCGACCTTGGAAAATGCTGCTCTAAATAGATCTGCAGAAGACATTCTCGCAGATTCCGCAGCCAAGATATTTTTCTTCTTCCAATTAACCTTTTGCCCATAATCTTCCCCTGGATTACCAAGTGAAGTATCTCATATTTTGAACCTCGCATTATGTGACCCAGATATGTGATCTTTACTTCCTTCAACACCTCCAACTCTTTATTCATTCTGGTAAGCACTTCTGCGTTGGTCGTATGTTCCACCCACGATATTCTGAGCTTTCTTGTGTAAGTCCACATTTCAAATGCTTTTATTTTTCTTTCATACAATATGTTAAGGGTCCAAGTTTCTTCGCCATAATACAGTACCGGGAATACATAGCACTTCAGCATGCGTGTTCTAAGATCTAGGCTCAAGTCGCGATTAAAAAGCATCTTCTTCATTTTGACAAAAGCTGCACGTACAATAATCAGCGGTGCAAGTGATGTTTGTACCCAGATAGTTATATCTTGTAACCCTCTCTAATTGTTCTCCGCCTACATAGAGTTGTTCTTGCGGAGAGTTTTTCTTTGTTATAATCATGTATTTGGTCTTTTTTGTGTTAAGTGTCAAGCCAAAATTTCGACTGGCAGTGACGACCCTGTTCAGCAGTTTTTGTAGGTCCCGCATATTTCCAGCAAGGAGGATAGTATAGTCTGCATAGTGCAAGTTATTAATTAATTGTCTTGCCATTTACTGTGATGCCTCCCAACTCGTATACAAGGGCTCTGGTGAATATTTTTTTAGAGTAGATGTTGAATAAAAGTGGCGAGAGGACACATCCCTGTCTTACACCCCGTTTGATTTTTATAGGGTCAGTCGTCTTTTCTTGTACTCGCATTGTTGCCTTTTGGTTAAAGTAAAGGTTGACAATGATCCTGATATCTCGTGAGTCCAGGTTTTTCTGGTTTAGCACTTTTACTAGCTGGTCATGCCTCACTCTATTAAACGCCTTATTGTAATCTATAAAACAGGCGTAAACTTCCTGATTGACATTGAGACAGCGTTGTGTAAGGACATTGTATGCAAATAATGCGTCCCGAGTACTGTATCCGTTTCTAAACCCGAACTGGGTATCTAAGATATTACTCTCCAGTTTCTGAAATACTCTGCGGTGTTTAACCTTTAAGAACACTTTTAATGTGTGGCTCATCAAGCTGATTGTACGAGATATTCATCACATTTCTTCGCATTTTCCTTTTTGGGTATTGTAACAAATGTCGATTCTAGCCATTCCGCTAATATGGTTCCCGTTATATATATTTTATTGAATGGAGCTGTTATAGAGTCCAAGTGCTGTTCTTAAAACAACTTTCACAGGTATTTCGTCTGGACCCAGAGCTTTTCCGATTTTTGTTGTTTCTATTGCTCGTTTTACTTCTTCTTTAAGAATGATCGGCCCCGTTTGTTCTTCAGTACTGGCTTGTATCTCTACTCTCTGATCATCGAACAGATTCTTAGCTCCACTAGTGGGCTTTAAAAAGTCTCAGAAGGAGCACTAATAAAAAGTGGATGCATTCAGAAGGTCTAGCTAAATGGAATGAATGCACAGTTACATCAGGGCTCCGATAACTATTGGAAGTTGGTAAAACGACTGGAGCTGGAGACTCCAATCAGAGTAAGGGCACAATAGAACTCATCAGGTCGGTTTTTATACTTATAAAAAGTCAATCTAATCTATTTATTAACAAGTTAAATAATTTTATGGAAAAAAATAACTGAGAAACCTAACGGTTGCATTTGAAATTTAAAATATTATAAAAAACTGAAAATATATACAAGGTGTACTATTTAAAAAATTAAGTTATTTTGTAGTAACGGTGCACACCGTATACTTCTAATCGACTTATGCAGATGACCTAAATTATTTAAAAAAACTTTAATTAAACCTTTTTTGTAAACCCAACAGGAATAAAAATATTAGTAAGTTACTTACTTTATGTACACACTGTATAAAGAGCATGTATTGGCTAAATAAGTGCATGCTAAGGATAGTTCTACTTTTTACCACCAGTTTCAATATCCCAATTTGTCAGTTCCCAATGAAAAAATATTTAAAGTATTTATAACACAGACATGTTACCACGCAATTTTAAAAGGAATTAATTTTTCAATGCTTTATTTTAATTTTCAGCCCGTTTTTGTCGTTATGTTTGTAATAGGGTTAAGCGGTGAATGCCAATAAAAAAGCAAACATCGGGAAGGAGTTGGTTTACAATTTGCAAACCAAATAACGTCTAAATCGGATGGGAGGTCTGTCGTTCTGCATACTGGATATAAACACAAGAAAGTTATCAGTTAAACGTGGTGCAATTGCACCGATTGTATAATTAGTTAGTTGAGTTTCACATGGTGTATCGATTGCGATTTATATAGTAAGTAGGCGCCGCTCCATCTATTCAATCGTGAAAGCACGCTAATTACCGCAGTGTCTTTCATATTTATGCCTTTATATACATAAATTAAATAGAGATCAGTTTTCCAAAATAATAAAGGTGGAGCTATAACCAATTATTGGTGTTGTTTTTTCTGTAGTAATTTTAAAAGACTGTGGGAATAAATTGAAAATAATTTGACAGATTTAAGAAAACTTGTCACCAGGCTATTGCCAAATGGCAACAAATTTAAGAAAAGGCCTGGAGAATTATTATCTAATTTATCAAACTCTCGTGTGGTATTCAATAAATTATTTTTTTGACGTTACAATAAAATCACAGATTTTATATTTTTATTTCAACAAATTTATATTATTCGACTCAATATAAACTAAATGAAAAATATCAGGGACTTCGGTATTTAGTATTAACCATTTACTGTCCGCACATATTTTTGCTCCCACTTGCGCCGTTTTGGAAAATATAGGGTTATTAGTCTATTCTTGTGGTGGTCAACCCTGCATTGTTCGTTTCGGCTTTGAAATAATGCACTAAACATTGGGAACTTTCTTCACCACACCATGCCAGTTCATATGAAGCAATATGATAGAATTTCTTCTGCAAGCCAGACGGTGTGTTTTCGTCGTACAGTTTTATCATGTCCAAAATTTATTTTTTGCTTAAACTTGCAGAACTTTGTTTTCTTTTTTTCGGGCTCTTTTTGTAATAACTTACTCTTGGTGTTTTTAGCATTTCTGGCGGATTTGAATTCGATATTTTTGAATGGGTCAAATCTTCTATTAAATTTGTCGTAGTACATATCTTGCATTAATTTTGCGGTTTTATTCCACATTGTCTTGATCACTCATTTTTTATAGTCTTTTCCATTATGTTTCCTCATATTGAACCCATAGTCCTTTAAAATAACGGCTAGTTTTGTTGTTAATGTATTTTCTTCCAATTTATAGCCCCTCTCGTCGTAAAATAATTGGAATTGTTTCCAAATCGACTCGCTGCTTATTATGGTATTCTAACATGCATTTTTAATGATTATATTAGTTATTTCATCGACTGATGATCCATTAAAACGTTTGGGATTCATTTTACGAATTTTTTGAAAATTTATGACTGACGCGACAGATTAAGAAAATACGTTGTCATGTGGTTATCATTCAATAAAAACAATTGTCACGTGCCTATTTTTTCCCTTCTACAGTTCCATTATTAATTGGGTCTCTGATAGTCTGGTGCTCGTAAATAGTTTTGCATACCGTATTTTGTTGTAACTTAAGTATATCATTCGTTGTAAATAGTGTTGCATACCTAGTAGTGATAGGATTTAATTATTAATGGCTGTGACATTTTTGTTAATCGGTGGAGATGAAGTGGGGGTTCTTGTTATTAGATTTTGCCTTGATTTTTGGCCTCGATTGTCGTGTGTTGTCAGCTATATTATTGTTTGGTTTGCTTTTCTGTGTGGATGGGCTGGCTATCAACACGGACGAGCGCAATTATGAGTTTGGAACATAGATTTGCGAAGATGGTTGGCTGACGCGTGTCCCGTGTCATTTCTGATATCCGGCCTGGAAGTGAGTAGTTGGAGACAGTCGCTTGGAGTCAGTCGTCGAAGTTGGGTGGTGGTGAGAGTTTTGGAACGATTTGATATTAACACGTAAGCAGAACCTCTACGGTTTTTTCTTTCATATCTGGCTGTATTTGGGCCATCTTAATTGGATTTTGAAGAAAAACCATTTAATTTTTAGCTTGACCATTCTATCTTACCTTTGTTGTTGATATTTTGGATTTTGGTGTCGAGTTAAAATAACCGCGTGTGGGATCTGATAGAGGGAAGCCATTGTTAAGTAGCAGGTGCTGTTCCATAATTCAAACCGGCCACAGGAGTAGGCCACAGGATTCGTGAATTCGTGTACCCAAAGGTTACAAGTGATATATTTTAGTATATTTAAACGACGTGACTTATTTTTGATACCACGATTAAGTTTTGTTTTAATTTATTAATATGGTACACTGTTGAAAACTATTTATTGCATTGGATAATATGCCAAGGCTGAATTTTGATTAAAATAATATTCTCAATAGTTCTTTGTGTCCAAGTAAGAACGTTTATTCATACTTAGTTGTAAATATCCTACAATATTGCTATTTTGAAGGACAGCCATCGTAAAAAGAAATATTTTTAAATAAGCTCGATTGTTTTAACACTGTAAATCTTTATGTAAATGAAAAAGGAAAAAAAACGTGATTAAAATAGCAGCCGTACGTGAACGTTGATAAAGTATTGTTAAAAAGTTGACTTGTATACGTTTTTTTTTGGTAACCTGATAAGGTTTGTCATTTTTACCTTTGTTTTAATTATTTTATGGAATCGTAAACTTTGGATTTTTGATTTATTGTTGTCTCATAAAGTTTCTAAATTTTGAAGTTTCGATTTATTGTTGTTTATCGTGTGGCTCTGCTAGTGCCTATAAGACCTAGGGGTTTCCGGCTTGAACCGTCTAAGTCGGTGGCGCGGCTCACTTTTATATTTTTTTTCTTCTACCCTCTACGGCTGAGCTCGGGCATAATTTGCCAGTAGAGAGACCACTGGCAGAGTACTCTTTAGAGAACGAAAAAGACGTGGCACAATGTACATGAAAAATTCTCGATGAAATAACGTAAGTAGATTATTTCTACTATAATAATGTTTTGATTGGCTAGAACGTATATGAATTACTAAAATTGAAAATTTCTATTGGTTTCGAGAAATGTCAAAAAATAATTAGTCGTAATACCATAAGTGCTTCAAAATATTCGGGTTATACATCGATAACTTTCTGCATAAGTGTCAGTTTGACAGTTGAAATAAACCGACCACGAAGCGGGAGGTTTATTCTGTTAAACTGACACGATTTGTAATTGTGCAGAAAGTTTGAGATGTATAACCTTAAATATTTTGAAGTACGAATTGTATTCGATACGATTATTCTTTAAGTAGATTTGAGCAATATACACAATTTAATAATTGAAATACATATTTGTGCCATAAAAATTACAATTATTATAAACAGCATTTTTTTTATTCGTGTTATTTTCTGTGCTGGAAACGTGGCTATTGGTTGCTGATGTGCTGGAAATTTTGACATTGCTACTAGATCCAAGAGTGTGTCTTAGTTTGGTTCTTATCTGATTTAATTTATGTTCGTGATGCTCTTGATCTAATTGTAGATACGGTTTTATAGAATTACTATTACCATTCCTTGTAGTTTTAATCAGATCTTGTTCTGATATACCTGCTTTTGCCAATTGTGAAACGACAGTTGCTCGGTGAGGAAGATTTGACATTTTTTTGTTTGTAATGTCTAAACCGGTCAATTCTACAGACTTTTGGGTCCATTTGGAAATTTTTTTTACTCCAATTGGCATATTTTTGTACCAGCCAAGGGTTTCTTGCTTCTTCCAGTATGGATTCACCGTCAGAAATAACCTGTCTGGTTAATATTCTTGTTTTCGTTTCTTTTTAAAATCAACTTATTTAGAAGTCTCACTGGGCACCAACTTACTTCATTTCCTCTTTAAGCAAGTTCTACAGAGGCAATCAAGAAACATTTTATCTGCAATCTTTTGGTAGATTTTCAACCCAAGCTTTGATTATTGCTTTATACTCATACTTCATACAATGCTAATGCACTGATCTTCCTCTTATCCGGTAAGGATTGGAGCTCCCTTCTTTTTGAAGTTCTCGCGTTTCGTGCCTCTAAAAATATTGGACTGGAAAATGGGTCAGTTACTTTGTTGAATTCCTTTATACACTTTTGATGTATCTGCTTTGCCGTAACGTTCCATATAGTTTTTACAACATGTTCTTTATGATTTTCTCCATTACATTTTCGCATATTGCAAGCCCAATCTTTTAAAACAGTTGATATCATTTTAGTAGAAATTGATTCATTCAGTACGTAGTTTTTCTCACTACAAAACGTAAGAAACTGTTGCCATACGTATCTTTTTGTTTTCAATGTATTATGAGGCTCATTGTTTTGAACACACTCGTCTATCACTTTTAATGATAAATCGCCGAATCAACTTATTTTCTGACAATTATAAAATAAACGTCAAAATTTTTTGATGCGCATTGTTTGTATGTAACAATTATTAACCGGTTAATATGGAAATTCGAATATTTCTGAATTTATGATTGGTGGAGCTACTCGATGTATATTCGAACTGATGAGTTTAGCTCATTTGGACGTTCCGATTGATTGAGAATCGTACGAAAAAAATAATCAAATTAATACTCAAAGTAACTTCTATTTCTGGTTAAAATTGATTTCAATAATTTAAGTTTTTTATTTACTTTAAAAACTGCGTTTAAAGCAGGCGAATAATTTATTATTCCGTACAAGTAACTCTTCACTTGAAACAACAGCACCGAAATATGAAACTAATGAATAGAATAATAAGTTCAAAGGAGTCTTGCATGCAATATTTAAAATACAAATCAATGCAACAGCTTTTCAACCGAGTAGATCTATGTATGAGATTAGACAGTGCGGTCGGTGCATTGTGTATCTCGAATACGTTTCCGCAATAAATTATTACAGAGAAACGTTTTACGAGTCAATGACAACACTTTTTTTTAACTCAATGAAATATATGTGTTATGTCATTGTTGTGTCCACCTCTACGAACTATTTATGAATGGAAATCTAAACCAAGAAATGAAGGCCAATGTAAACGAGTATAGTTCAGAAAAAAAAACAACAATAAAAATAAATTTAAGTACATCGTTTCTAATAGTTTATTTTGAACAGAGCAAGGTTTATTGTTTGGAAATTTATGTGAAATCGACAAATTTTTTATGAAGTTTTTAATGACCTACCTAACAGAGGCCACTTAAATACGCATTTCCACAAACCATAATTAATTTACAGCAAACACACTTTATTTCATAAATTAAATCCTATTTGTGTTGTTTTAAATTAAATAAAATTTAAATTTTTAGTCCACAATTAATTTTAAAACACTACAAATATTGAGTTAAATCAACGTATTATATCCTAATTAAAAATCAAAATTTTAATCAAGATACCAAATTTCAGGAACACTTAAAATTAATTCAGCACACGTAGCAATGTAGTATTTATGGTAGTGACTAGAAACCCACATATATTTGTCAATAGCATGTTCATTGACGAGGCACCCATTGAACGAGTAAAGAGGTTCAAATATCTTGTAATATCTTGGATCCATGAGGACTGGGAGTCTGGAAAGGAGATAAAGTGCCGGATAGAGACCGTCCGCACGGCATTCTCGAAATACCGTTCCATATTGACTAATAAAGAATTTAAATTAGATCTTCGATATTGATTTGTCAAGTGTTCACACGTAGCCACATTTTAATATGACAGTATCACATTATTTTGCCTTGCTACTCGAGCAACCTTCAACCACTTTTTACTTGATTATTTTCATTGGGCGAGTTAGTGGCCAAGTTCATTTTAAAGTGGTGGTGAAGAGGGTGAGCGGGCGAGTCACTGTGCTTCCCGCTTTACCACTCGACTCTCCTTTTTACTCGTCTGGCCAACTACATTGGTCGAGTTAAAATGCTTTTCTTTACTTGCCTTGCCACGTCTTTTTCGTTCTCTAAAGAGTACTCTGCCAGTGGTCTCTCTACTGGCAAATTATGCCCGAGCTCAGCCGTAGAGGGTAGAAGAAAAAAAAATATAAAAGTGAGCCGCGCCACCGACTTAGACGGTTCAAGCCGGAAACCCCTAGGTCTTATAGGCACTAGCAGAGCCAAACGATAAACAACTAAGATTATGGTGAACCAAATAAATAAAATTATAGCAAACATATATTGGATACTTTACTCACACAATAAATTAAAATACACAGCTCAATAACAAAATTTTAACACATATAATCAAAATTAACAGCCAACAATAAATCGAAACTTCAAAAATATACAACTTTATGAGACAACAATAAATCAAAAATCCAAAGTTTACGATTCCATAAAATAATTAAAACAAAGGTAAAAATGACAAACCTTATCAGGTTACCAAAAAAAAACGTATACAAGTCAACTTTTTAACAATACTTTATCAACGTTCACGTACGGCTGCTATTTTAATCACGTTTTTTTTCCTTTTTCATTTACATAAAGATTTACACTGTTAAAACAATCGAGCTTATTTAAAAATATTTCTTTTTACGATGGCTGTCCTTCAAAATAGCAATATTGTAGGATATTTACAACTAAGTATGAATAAACGTTCTTACTTGGACACAAAGAACTATTGAGAATATTATTTTAATCAAAATTCAGCCTTGGCATATTATCCAATGCAATAAATAGTTTTCAACAGTGTACCATATTAATAAATTAAAACAAAACTTAATCGTGGTGTCAAAAATAAGTCACGTCGTTTAAACATACTAAAATATATCACTTGTAACCTTTGGGTACACGAATTCACGAATCCTGTGGCCTACTCCTGTGGCCGGTTTGAATTATGGAACAGCACCTGCTACTTAACAATGGCTTCCCTCTATCAGATCCCACACGCGGTTATTTTAACTCGACACCAAAATCCAAAATATCAACAACAAAGGTAAGATAGAATGGTCAAGCTAAAAATTAAATGGTTTTTCTTCAAAATCCAATTAAGATGGCCCAAATACAGCCAGATATAAAAGAAAAAACCGTAGAAGTTCTGCTCACGTGTTAATATCAAATCGTTCCAAAAACTCTCACCCGACTTCGACGACTGACACCAAGCGACTCTCTTAAACTACTCACTCCCAGTGATGAACAGGCAATTTGCCTAATTATTTACGGCTAAAAATTTAAATAATTTTAATAATTTATTATATGTCTAGGTATTTTATATTTAAAGAAAGACTTGTAGACCCCCAAATTGTTTTTACCTTGGTTAAAAGTTTACAGCTTTATAGTCGTACAGTCCTGATTTATGCACAAAACTTTTTTCAAGATGTTTTTTTAATCTATTAGAATATATACCTTTAAATATTAGGTAATAAATAATTGCGGGATATCCCATTGGATCATGATCTTTAATACCATAATAACTGATTTTATTCTTTTTTTTAAGTTCTTCAGCCATATTATTGACTATAATTACAAAACAAATCAATCAGTATCTTAGGGTCTTGAATCTTTTAAAATTAACGTAGGTATGGTCTTGTGGTTTTGGACTGCATTAAAATCTTCTTTAATTAGAACTTGGCCATACTACTCCTGCGGTACAAAAATCTTTGTTTAAAAGACAAGTATGAATTCACCCATCCTTAAGTTTTTCCTTTTTTATTCTTTGTGCCTGTACACAACCCTGATTTAGTATGAATCTCTTTTTATAATAATTACGACTGTAAACCAATAGTATTGCTTTATTTTTACAGCATATGATATGTTAAGCACAACTATGTTAAAACTATTAATTTTGAGAAGCCTACCATCTTTAACTAAACTTTTATACTTTCGAATAGTAAATGATTTTTAATGACATTTCTTCAGTTACATTCTTCTTCTGATGTATCCATTTTAAGCAGTGTGTACTTTACCTAAATTCAGAAACTGACATAAAAACACAGTTACTTAAACATGATTTTAGAAACAGCACTCGTACGAATACAAATACGGTACAAATGTTTTATAGATATGCTAAAAATTATGTGTGTTACTAAGTACATACATTGTCACATATACCGAACAGTGGAATAAGTAAAATGTTTATAAGACTCTGTTAATACTTGATAAATGTCACAGTTATCGATAACATAAAAATCTTGGGTGGATTTGTTCAATACTAAGAAATAACGAATACCGGTTTGAAAATCTAAATTTTACTTCCCCTGGGGATACAGGGAAAATAGAATAGATCCCTGGTATGGTCTGCCTGTCGTAAAAGGCGAATAAAAGACTCCCAATCCAAAGTGTTATGCGACCCGTGCTAATGGATGCATAGCGTCGCTAACGGAGCCTACAGGAAACCGGGCGAAATCCTGTAGTAGACAGCCTTAGTCCTGTGCAGGGGGTACCTCAGGGCCGGACCACCCCTTCCCCCATACTCGTTGACTGCAAAGAAGAACTGAGAACGCTGGTAGACCGTAATCACGTCAAACTGATACAGGTTCCAGGACGCCAGGAAGATGCAGGTAATGAGGAAGTGGACGAACTTGCAAGAAGAGGTTCGAAAAAACACAAAAACTACTGGAAACGTATACCAGGAAAAAAAACACGGAAATAATACATTAAGGGACCGTGCCATAAAAGGACGGCAGAACTGCTACCGATGAACAGGAATCAGCTAAGACTGTATAATGGAGGCCTGGCCTGCGCGTTGTGCGGCGGGGATCCGGGGGCGGTGGGGCGCTTGCTGTGCTGCTGCGGTGCGCTGGGGGGAATGGGCGGTTCTTGGGTGACCACATTGTTCCCACCCAGTACAGAACCTGTAGAAGGTACAAAGGTACTGGATTGGGTGCAGCGTGGTTCTAGGTCCCGAGAATTGCCTGTCTTCTTCGGACCAGTGCCTCGCGGCGGCGCAGTGTGTGTTTTGCTGTTTTTGGGTCCTTGCCGGGTGGTCTGCTGGTCGGGTCTTTATTGTACAATGATACAAAAACACATAGGCAAGATACAATGGGCCAACAGGCCCAAGTGTCACCGGAGGCAATAGCCAGACGGACCTAAATAGGGGTGGAGTTTTTAGTGAGTAGTCCTGACACAGTCAGTGGAGTCTCACAGTAGACCTTGAGATTTTGGACTCATAACCTCTTCATAAAGGATTTTCTTTACCTCGGAAAAAAAGCCTACCATCTTTAACTAAACTTTTATACTTTCGAATAGTAAATGATTTTTAATGACATTTCTTCAGTTACATTCTTCTTCAGATATATCCATTTTAAGCAGTGTGTACTTTACCTAAATTCAGAAACTGACATAAAAACACAGTTACTTAAACATGATATTAGAAACAGCACTCGTACGAATACAAATACGGTACAAATTTTTTATAGACATGCTAAAAATTATGTGTGTTACTAAGTACATGCATTGTCACATATACCGAACAGTGGAGTAAGTAAAATGTTTATAAGACTCTGTTAATACTTGATAAATGTCACAGTTATCGATAACATAAAAATCTTGGGTGGATTTGTTCAATACTAAGAAATAACGAATACCGGTTTGAAAATCTAAAGTTTACTGAGAAGACTATTTTTTTTAATTTTAGTTTTTCTTGCATACGAGTGCAGCTCGCCAAATGAATACAATTCAATAAATTTTCTATAAATGATTTGAGAAATGTAATAATAAACTAATATTACTTATTATACTAATATTATAATTATTCTCTTGCTAGGTTTGAAAAAAATGTCTGGCATAGTTTTACCTACGTCTCTCTTAAGAGTGTTAAATAGCGTTAATTTGTCTAGATCATTTGATTATTTAATAGTAGTTATTTAGTCTACAAAAATTAATAATAACCATTAAAAACCAATTTTATAAATCAGCAACCATACCAACATTGGTCGAAGCAGATTATACCAACCAATAGCTAAAACAAGACATCCCCTTAAGCCACTATAGAAAATAAACATAGAAATAAATAAAATAATTGTAAAAAATCTTTGCTAAATAGTATTAATACAGACCTAAACTGATCATATTTGGCGTTTGTAAATTTTTCAGAAATATTTTACTTCATTTAAAAAAAAACACAATATTTGGTACGAGCAATCAACCACGCTGCAATATTATATATACTGTTTAGTCCCTGTTTATTGTTCATCGCCCAGTATGTGGTTGATTTTCGAATGTAATTTTATCTCTAAATTTGTGCGCACCAATAGCAGATCTAGGTACGAAAAGAAGGTGGCTGGATCCTAAAAACGTCACAGACCACTGATATATACGTCAACGTAAAAAAAACAATTTGTTGAACGTACGCAGGACGTTGGAGCTCCTTAAGAGCAATGATCTTTACCTGATTGAAGTGCGCAAGATTATGATTTAATCTCCAACAGAATCTTCACCAAACAATATTAAAGTTCGTGAAGAGATCCGTCTCTAATACAATGAGCCTTTTTCCTCAAGTATGAAAAATTCCTCACTGACAGCGCTAGTAGTACAGTAGGGAAAAACATTACCTAATCCCCTTAAGCATACATGTAAAAGTACCTATCAGAAAAATGTTTTAACGGAAGACGACGTTCCGGAAGCAAAATTAAAATTCGCAAATGTCAAGGACAATAATGTAGCAACATTAAAACGTTGGCTTGCTTGTCGTAATTTGAAAATTTCAGGCAGAAAAAATGAATTAATTGACAGGTTACTAAACAGAGTCTAGTTATTATGTAGCGGTACTTTAGAACTCTGATAACAGATGTTCAAAATAATAAATTTAAAATTTATTTCATACTGAAATATGAGTCCAAAATACTTGGTTATTAGGATAAATTTAATTAAATATCTCAAATTGAAATGTTTAAGAAACAAACAGAGGTTATATTTTTTTTTAAATCATGTTTATTTACTGAAAAATCAATAAAAAGTTTTTAACTTATTAATATCTATAGATATAGATATCTATAGATGGTGATGTGCAAAATAAAAGAAACGAACCACGAAGAATTCAAGGTGGTTCTCAGACATTTTATGAGTATCAATTTCCAGATTTGCCATCGGCCTTTGATTGGCTATTCATTTTATTATTTGCCTTATTAATTACAGTCCATTACTAAATTTGTTTTTCGCCCACATACTTATTTAAATAATATTTTTAATAGATTTTGATTTTTACAAACAATTAAAAATTTATAAAATTTAATACGCATTATCTTTTACTGTTTGTTTTGATGTGGGATCTACATAATAACTTTATTCAGTAAATAGTAACCCATTGTTGTAGCATTAATTTTATACTGCCTTTATCTACGTGGGTAGTCTTCTTGTATTTTTCAATGCAAATAAATCTTCCGTTTAATTCTTAATTAATTTAGTAAAACACAAAGGTAACTTTAATAAAAACTATTCACGTAGTAAGGCCCTTACGTAGAATTAGCCAGTAGCGGTTCGTGAATTATGGATGTGATTAAAAAGGACACAAATTTTACAATCTTATATTTTAAAGTTTTAACTGGGACATTTGATAACTTTAAAAAACTCCCAAATACCCAAATTGTTGGATATTAAAAATGTACAAATAAAATTCTTTGACACATTTTTACAAATAATTTATACTTCGTTCGTTTCGCGTGCATAACGTATTACCAAGAACAAGAATAAAAAAAACTGAAAAATATGGTAAACTTTCGGAATTATTATTAATGTCTGGTCTGCAACTCCTCTTCTATGTAAAGGGGGACAGGATGAAACCCTGGGGGACCCCGGCATTGGTTTTTAACGCATTAGAAGAAATACCGTCAATTGCCACATGTAAGGAGCGATCTTGCATGAAGCTCATGAGCCATTGGCGCAATTTGGTTGGGAGACCGTAGGCAGATAATTTGCTTAACGATGCCTAGTGCCTCATAACCATATTATTGTATTTATTTTTTGCCTTATCTTTTTGCCCTCTCTGTACTTTGTTTTTATTTTTTTGTACCATACGCTAAATAAAAATAACCAAAATTTATGTAAAAACTAATAGCGACAAAAAATTTTCATCCTATTTCTTTTTCAAATGACTAATCAGTTTCAGATATCGGCGCTTATTTTCAATGAAAATGATATTTTTTTCATTTCTGCGCCTCCTCACTTTATTTTGCATTGTAATATGCGCTAAAGTTTGCCTTGATCGCTCTTAATTTTTTTTATAGGCACGAAGCACCTTGCTATTAACTACCAGATTTTGGCTATTGCATAAACATTCTTTAACAGAATTGATGAAAGACGTGTTTCGTATTTTATTAAAACTCATCGCCTAACGGGGTAAAAAGGGGTAGAAAGTTATTTTGGGGGTGAATTGCATCAAAGTTGATATTAATACACCTTAGTGATTTTGATTTAAATTACATTTTGTTTTGACGCATGTTTGAAAACTTAATCCGATTTTATTCAAAAAACGTTGAAATCACATAAAAGCTTGGCGCAATGCAATACTCTTTAAAATTGGAATGTCAAATATAAAAGAATATTAAAATCGGATTGGAATTAGAAATTTCAATTTTATTTGTTCTTTGATATTTGAATGAAAAACTTACCTTATACCTTGACTGCACACTCCGCGTTTCAACTTCCTTTCGATTTGATACAAACCAAAACCCCACTCTGCAATATACCCAAACAAAATAATATGGCAGAAGTACTCCGCAAAAAGAAATTAATTGTTTGGGATGAAAGTACTATGGCTCATAAAGAAGGTTTTGAAGCAGTAAATAGACCTTTACAAGATATTAGAAGTAATAATAATCAAATGGGAGAAGTAAATGTATTTCCGGCAGACTTTACTTGGTAGTGCCCAGAGGAACACGAGCGGACGAAGTTAAAGCGTGCGTGAAGTGGTTTCATTTGTGCCTTACCAAAAATATGAGAGTCCATCTAATGGGAGATGTTATAATTCTCCCTACAGAGTTAGGTAAATTGTTTCCACTGTAGAAGAGCTTATAGCTAAAATTTACCCAAACATTAATAATATTCACGATAAACCTGCAGAATGGTTTTGCGAGCGTGCCATCCTAACACCAAAAAATAAACAAGCCTCAGTCATAAATGAAATATTTTTGAGATCAATCAAAGGAGTCGAATATCAATATACATCCTTTGATTCAGTAATAAACATCGATGATGCCAATCATTATCCGGTCGAGTTCCTGAATACACTGAAGCCTCGCGGTCTCCCATCTCACATATTAAAATTGAGTGTTGGCGTGCCAATTATGTTGCTGCGCAAAATAAATCCACCAAAATTATGCAATGGCACTAAATTGCAAGTAAAAACATTGCATCGAAATGTAATCGAGGCAACTGTACTGACAGGTTGTTCTCGAGGAGAGTCTGTATTTATTTCTAGGATTCCCCTAACACCATTAAATTACCCCTTTGAATTTAAAAGAGTGCAGTTTCCCATCAAAGTCTGCTTCGCCATAACCATAAACAAAGTTCAAGGTCAAACTCTTAAGGTAGCGAGAGTAGACTTATATTTGGCATGCTCCAGAGTAAGCGCACAGAGTAGCCCGTTGATTCTAGCACCCAAAGGAAACATACAAAATATTTTTTACAAAAAAATACTGCGGTAGGTGTGGTATTTTGATTTCGTTGTAAAAAGATAATACCCCCGTGTCACTTTCACCAGATCAAAGGCCGAGCTTCGTGTTCATAAAATATAACGTTACAACGTTTGTCGTCTTCCGATTCCTAATCGCCATTCCTCTGTTCATCCGCAGGCCTTCTTCCAGATCCGTCTCTCTAATTTCCTTGTGCACTTCGTCTCTTCAGCTTCTGCGCTGTCTTCCCCGTTTTCGGTTTCCTTGGGGGTTCCAGTTTAGTACTTTCTTTGGGATTCTGTGCTCTGACATTCTTTGGACTTGCCCATACCATGTTGGCTGTTTATTTATAATGTCATCAATAATGTCTTGTTGTATTCCTATTTCTTGTCTAGTGGTTTCAGTTGGGACTCTATCTCTTCTGGATTTTCCTGCCGCTCTGCTCCAGAAGTCCATTTCTATGGCTTTTAGCTTTCTTTTTAATTTTTCTTTTATTGGCCATACCTTCGAGCTATATGTTATTATGCATTTTATGATGAAGTTATAAATCCTTTTTTTATTTTCTTTTGTAATGTTTTTGTCCCATATAATTTTGTTGAGCATGGAAGTAGCTCTTCTTCCATGTACGCTTCTGTCCGATATTGCTTTCATGTTATATTTTTATAAGTATTTAAACATTTTAACATAATAATTTATGTGTAATAACAAAATTAATAACGTTAAAAACCAATTAAAAATTCTATTATTTTTGACTTCTACGCGGACGAAGTCGCGGGCAAAAGCTAGTTACCTATAGAACTTTGATCTATTCAGGCTTTATTTTTGCGAAATATTCTGTTTAACAGTTTTAATAAAAAAATGACAAGGTTCGTCAAGAAATAATGATATGAATATTAACATGATGTATATTTTTCATTCTATATAAGTTTCCCGTCCATTTAACTTATCGAGTCGTTACTGGTTCCAGCAATAAATAATTGTGCTCAAATTAAATTAAAGGACGATGCATGTAAAATGTCTTCAAAGTGGAGGGCAGGACTTAACTGACTAATAGAGCCATATACATTTCGGTTGATTTATCGCCACCTCCCACGATACCGATTAACTGTACAAGAATATCAATTGAATAATTAATAGTTTGTGCATCGAAACTCGTCTTGTTTGATAATTTTATCTTGTTGGATAATGCAAGGGATGTTCTTTAAAGGGACTCTCTCGTTTTAATTATTAACGTGTGCTTTTTTCTCTCGCATTTAGCCGGACTATTAGTCGACGTACAATTTTATTTTTGATAGTATTACTACGTTTATTAAAATTTTCGTTAAAAACCAACCAGTGGTTTGCCTTAAAAAACCATCATCAGATTAATGAGTCATTTTAAAAACAAAATTTACTTTATTTTTAAAAACATTTAAAGTTAGAAATTATTGCGAGCGATTTTAATTTCACTTTTTTTTATTTACATTACTAATTTAAATTATATTTATTTGGGTACTACATCTGGTTTTTAATAAATGTAATTAGTGAGTAAGTTTTATTTTATTTTTTTTTACATTGTCAGTTTTTTTTTATACAGAGTGATTTTTTGGGAGTTCCAATTGGACGTTTTGGAGAAACTTGATTTAAAATTTGAAAATTTGGACTATGGGGTTTTCAAATATGCCCAAACTAAAATATTTACAGCCTTCTACCATTTGCGGTCATACCGGAAGTTGACTTAAACTTCCTTATTTTAAATAAAACACCCTATATATTATTACGTATTTCGATATAGCTACTCTTAAGGATTTTCTAAATATAGGGTTTTGCTACTTTCCCCCGAGTGTCTTACGAAATATGACCAATTTTATTACGAAACTGTGTCCGATTTTTCACCCTGTATCTTTATAAATAAGAAAAATGTAAACATTTTGATTGGTACATTTTTTTAATATTGTCTTTAAATAAAATTTTCACATTTTGTGGATAAAATAATTTTTAATGTACAAGGTGATTTAAAACGCGTATATTAACTTTCTTAAATGGTCCATCCTGTATGTTATGACGTTATTAGAAAGAACTTTAAGCTTTGTTAACCACTTTCCATACCTAAATCGAACCGTTATTGGTGTTTAGCTGTTAATGTATGGATTAATGATTTGTATTATGATTTTTATTAATATTGTATATATACGAGTATAGTGTGCCAAGGAGTTTTAGATAGTTTTCAGTTCGGGATTTTAATTCTATAAATAAATATTATTAAAGAATAAAAACTTAATAATTTTAAATACACCAATAAATATTTTATTAATTTAATTCACTAAGAATATCAAAAAATCGGAGCAAGAACATACCCTCTGAATTAACGCCTTAAACTCACAATACCATTGATAACATTATGAATAATTTGCAAAAGTATGTATAGATCATTTAGAGCCCAGAATATTACATGAAACATTAAAAATATCGCAATGTAGAATTTAAAAAAAATGTATAAAATAAGATTTAAAATATTAAAGTAAATGTTCAAATATGTTACCCTAAAAGCTAAATACCTCAATAACTATTCAATTTAGGTATAAGTAGTGGTTAACGAAACTTAAGAGCAGTTAAAGTTTTTTCTAAAAACATTATAACATCCATTTAAGTAAGTTGAAATTTTTTTAAATACTTGTTTTGAAACACAATAAAAATTATTTTATCCACAGAATAAAGTTTTATTAAAAAAGATATTACTAAAAAAATTTTACCTACCAAATAAAATGTTTACATTTTTAACTTCCCAATGTGAAGTTATAGTAATGGGTCCAATTTTGCGAATCTCGAATCTTGACATATCTCCATATTTCAAGGTCCCCAGAGTCGAGTATAATAGTTTTTAAGTGGACGTCTGTGTGTGTATAAGTACGAATGTTCGTATGTGCGTTCGGAATTATTTTTCGTCTTGATTATCTCGAGAACAAAAGATTATATCAACGTGGGGCCAATTGCATTCGACGCATAATTACGCAACTTAGAAGTGATTAGATTTTCAGCAAAATCGGTCAAGATATTTTTTATGGAGGATAAAAAAATTGCAAAAAATGGTAAACTACCTGAATTTTGCAATATATAAATTATACTATTTTTAATACAGAATTTTAAAATCTTTTGAATAATATGATTATTGCATGTTAGGAATATTTGTATGAAAAATATGATGACAATATTTCATAAAAAGAGATAGTTTTAGAAAACAAAAATAGGAAATGGAGAATTTTAAAGTTGTGTTAGGATTGAGAGAATAGTATTGAAGACGCTATAATAGTGAAAAATTATTGTTAGTAATGATCAAGCATTGAATGAATATTGTTACTAACAAATGATTATAAATCATAAAAATTAAAAAAAAAATTCAATTGTTATCAACAATTGAAAATAGCTCCCGCTTATAAAATGATAAGAAAAATTTTGAAAGAATACGGTTGACATAAACAGAATATTGCTAATGGCAATTATAATTTGTTGTAAACAATTTGAAATCTTTTTTTATAATAATTTTAATAATACTAATTATAACAACAAAACATATGGTTTTTTCTTATTCTTTTCACTGGGAAGATAGTCGTGTGTCGACCTTTCGGGTAGCACCCAGACCACTGATATTTATTATTTATAAAGATACAGGGTATCAAATCGGACACTGTTTCTTAATAAAATTGGTATATCTCGTAAAACACTCAGGGGAAGGTAGCAAAACCTTACATTTAGAAAATACTCAAGAGTAGCTTTATCAAAATACGTAATAATATATAGGGTGTTTTACTTAAAAAAGGGAAGTTTGAGACAACTTTCGGTTTAAGAATTGTAGGAGGCTCTAATTATTTTAGATCAGTTGGTAATATCTAAAAAAACCATACCGCAAATTTTCAAATTTTAAGTTTGCAAAGTTTTTTTAAAACTTCCAATTGGAATCTCCTTGTATAAACATTCATTAGATCGTACATTGACAAATATTTATAAGTTGTCTTATATTTTCATTATAATATTTAATGCGTTTAGGCCACCATGCATGTATTATATATGTGTATTTTTTAAATAAAATATAATTGACATCTGTCAAAATATTTTAAAATTATTAATTGGTAAATTAAGCACCACATTTTTGTCACGTATTTTGAAAATGTGAAAGTAGGAAGCTGCATTATAGAATGTAAACTAATAATGGATTTAAAGAAATAATAAATATGTATTCTGTGTGCGCCATGAAATTTTTATATAAAAAATTGTTGTAATATTTATAATAAATGGTTAATAATTTTTTAGACAATTTATTTTTTTGATATTGTGTACGGAACATTAATATTTAACTGGGAAATGTTTTGGTGGTATTCAAATTTTTATTACATAAATCTATGTATTCAAAACATGCTATTCTGTTATGGTCATACTATAATTTTTTTTAATATTTTATTGTAATTCATAGAATGTATCGTTAAAATCTTGATAGAGAGTTTGACATAAGTGGTAGTAGTTTCATAGAAGTGCCTCAACCACTTCTTTGGAATAAATATTTCTGAACAATAATAATGCCAATTAAAATTTAGAATTTTTGTACTTTATTGCCATATGAGAAGAGTTTATATTTTAAAACATTTGCGATGTGAAATTTTGTTGTGAAAGGCGTTGAGATAAAAAAATCGTATGTTTAAGTATGTACTACAGTGTGAACCATTTACATTGAAAATTTATTAACCAAGTTTAACTATTTTTTTAAATGTTAAATAATAAAAGAGCAAAATTAAATTGTCAGGGCATAGGTACTACGATACATTTTCGTAGTCAACAATGGAGAATTTTTATTAGCAATTTTTTTATAAATTAAATTACTACGCCAATGGATTAAGAGTGCTCCAAATAGCAAATTTATGACCACTTAAATTCGAAAACTCACTTTGCTGACAATTACAAAACAACAACCTGTATGATCAGATAGTCATGGATTTTTTTTATTAATAATTGTAATAAAAAAACAAAAAGTTTAAAATAGCATTAACATTTAATGAAAATAAAAGAATAACATTTAACTTAACAGGCAATTATTTAAAAATAAAACTGAATAATTTAACGTACTTCTTATTCTTTCAGTGGGGAAATACGCCTCGGTCTTCTAGGCTAAGGTCTATGCCATACTCAGGTGCGCTATGCACCTGACAGAAGTGACCAACATTGAGATTGATAATCTCACTGACAGTCGCGTGGCCATTGGGGCCCTCGTGAGTTACACCACAACATCATTGGTGGTGTGGGACTGCATGCAGCCCCTTTCTGAGTTAGCGACGGTAAACAAAATCACTCTTACATGGATTCCTGGGCACACAAGGATAAATGGCAACGAGGTAGCTGATAAACTAGCAAGAAATGGGACCCTGGTGGTACCAAGAAGCCAGTTGGTCGGATTGCCAATTGCCGAAGCGGAACATTTATTAAAATTAATTCTTGAACAAGAACATATTGCTCAGTTGAATGCAAATACTGGCTGCAGAACATCAAGACAGCTGATGAAAAAACCTCTCAAGAAGAGGGTTGACGCACTCTTAACGATGGACCGGAGTAGGCCAAGCAGCACGCTCGGCCTGCTCATAGGACACATCGCACTAAGGGCGCACCTCTTCAAACTTAAGCTGGCGGCCGAGAAAAACTGTCGACTATGCGGAGAACAGGAAGAGAGCAGTATACACATTCTGTGTCACTGCCCGATGCTAGCGGTGTACAGGTATCAAACCTGGGGCCGTATGATAATGGATCCTAGCGATCTAAATAAGACAGGGCCAACAGAAATCCTGCGGTTCGCCAAAACCAACGAACTGGAATTCTGATGCCCTGAAGACACAGCATTAGTCACAGAGAATCAAAAGATCTAGATGACATAGGTGTCGATACCAATGGCCCAACCACAAGATTGTAATGTAACGTAATGTATTTTTTCGGTATGGTTTTCCACACGGTAGGCGAATGCCTGTTTATTCCAATAGAGCCTCTCTTGATGACGATATCAATACTCCCTTTATCTCTTTGGTGGTCTTTCTTGTAATCTCTTTCCGCCTAATATGTTGGTTTTAGCGTTTTTTATCAGCATATTGTCTTCCATCCTGTTTACATGCTTGTTCCACAACCTTCTTTCTGTTCTGATCTATTTAGTGACGTCCTGTATTCCGCTCTGCTGTCTTAGATCTTTTTTTCTGACTCGGTCCTGCAACGTTTTTCCTTGAATAGTTCTTATTGTTTTCATTTCTACCGTACGCATTATTTGCATGGTTTTAGCATTATCTGGTCGTGGGAAGTTATAGTAATGGGTCCAATTTTGCGAATACCGAATTTTGACATATCTCCACATTTTAAGGGCCCCAGAGTCGAATACAATAGTTTTTAAGTGGACGTCTGTGTGTGTAAGAACGAATGTTCGTATGAGCGTTCGGAATTATTTTTCGTCTCGATTATCTAGAGAACAAAAAAATAATATCGACGTGGGACCAATTGCATTCGACGCATAATTAAGTAACTTAGAACTGATTAGAATTTCAGCAAAATCGGTCAAGGTGTTTTATGAAAAGTTTTGCAATTTATAAATTATACTATTTTTAATACAAAATTTTAAGATCTTTTGAATAATATGATTATTGCATGTTGTTTGAAAAATATGATGACAATATTTCATAAAAAGAGATAGTTTTAGAAAACAAAAATAGGAATTGGAGAATTTTAAATTTGAGTCATTATTAAAATAGCATTGAAGACGCTATAACAGTGAAAAATTATTGTTAGTAATAATCAAGCATTGTTTATAACAATTAAAATCGTTCCTAATAACAATTATAATTTGTTATAAACAATTTGAAATCTTTTTTTATAATAATTTTAATAATTATAACAATCATTATAACAACACATATTGTTATTTTTTCAATCTTTCCACTGGGAAGTTTGTCGTGTGGACCTCTCGGGTCGCACCCAGACCACTGATATTTTTTAATTTATATCCTAGTTGCCTCTACTTATTCACCATCTAGTTGGATACATTTGTCATAGTGCTTACGAATGTTTCCAATTATATTCCTTAGTTGTGTGGCGCTTATTTTTCCACATGCCTGTATAATTATTGTACAAAGTTTGTTTCTGCCTCTTAGGCGGGTTTTGTAAACCTTTTATATGAGAATTCCGCAAATAAATAAGTCTAAAATTCTAAAATCTAAAGATCTGGGTAGATATATGTTGATGCAGGGTGTTTTCTTGTTAGCTTTGTGAGTTTATGTTGTGGTAATTTTGTTATTAATTAAAATATTTTTTATGAAATTTTGGTCACAGCTATTTGGAACCACTTTAATAAATACGGGGGCGTGGTAATTAATTTACCAAAAAATTACTAATCATAATTCTTCATTTTCGATTACACAAAAGTATCGAAGTATGCCCTGAAAATTGGTATAAACATCTTAAATTATATCCCGAAGTAGACCTTTCATTACTTGACAAAAACAAAAAATTAGTTAAAAACTTAAAATTTTACGAGGATGTTTTTAATTTAAATTTTTTTGTATAGTTGTGTAATTTTGGAAAAAAATTTAGCCATCATCCACTGCTTTACGAGAAATTTTTTATTTTTAGTGTAACGTGTGTTGTCTATCTTTAGGTTTGTAAAGCTTATCGTATTTTAACTAAAATGTGTAATGTTGAAGAATATTTTGGTATGAAATAAAAAGCAATCTAAGAAAGTGTTGTTTTAGGAATTCACAGCAACTTACCTTCAGCAATTAGTCAAGCCGTAGAACTTTAATGAGGCGCCAAATAGCCGTTTAAAATTAAACGGTAGCATAAGTTCTCGACAGGCAATGCTTGTAATTTATATTTAAAAAAAGGTAATTATTTTGAAGGGGGTTCACTATATTTTCAACCATAAAACATCGAAAAATTAACCTTTTCTAAATGGTGTTTAATTAAATTTGTCTATTTCGCGGCAAATTTATAAATTTTTTGAAGGAAAACAATAATTACAAAAAACATGACTGGATCAATTGTTTTTCTTAGTTTAATATAACAAAAAGCCACTTCTGACATGTTTTTCTTTTACTTTTCACTTTTAATATTAACCTTTTTTAATGTTATAATGTATTTTTCTCGACGACAATACTTGGAATATACTTATTATGAAATTATTTTTAATAACATAATGACAACATCTACACTCTAGAGTGAGAACATTTATTCTATAACAGTAATTTCTTATGGGGTTTGCATGTATTTTCATTCTATCACTTGTTACGGTATAAATATTCCGTAATTGTTTTTAACAATAGCGATTGCCATGGATAAAGTTATTTTTTTAAAGTTTTGCATCTGCAGAAAAAGAACTTACAAAAAACGAAGTTAAGAATACTATACAACAAAGTATCGATCCAAAAAAAATCCAGGATTCGACCTTATTACAGGAGAAATTCTCCAGCAGCTCCCAAAAAAGGCAGCTGTATAATTCCACAATAAAAATAGGCTACTTCCCATCAAACTGGAAACTAGCACAAATAACAATGATTTTAAAGCCAGGAAAACAACATGAAAGTGTAAAGTCCCATCGACCTATTAGTCTTCTCCCAGTGGTCTCCAAAGTTTTCGAGGTGATACTTAGTAAACTGATGCCCATATTAGAAAACAAGAAAGTAATACCACCACACCAATTCGGATTCATACAGCAACACTCAACAATTAAACAAGTGCATAGAGTTGTGGAGAGAATCAATGAAGACTTCGAAAATAAAAGATATTGCTCTGCAGTATTCTGGCGATGGTTCTTTAACTAACTATTTAATTTGTCTCATTCGCCTTGTTACACCATTTACAAGATTGCTGTTAAACGTTTTTCCTTGTCACAAAAAATTCTGGACCAAATGGAGCATATCGTACTTCCTCTCGGGCTAGTAAATCAGCCTCTTTATTGCCATTGTAACCAGTGTAGCCTGGTACCCAGGTGATTTTGGAGTTGACTTGCATGTACCTGATAGCATTTATAGCCGTTTGGCTGTTATATCTGGACCAACATACTCGTCACTTAAGCCAGTAGAAATGTGAATAATATTTAAAAAAGGTTAACATTAAAATTTCAGGATAAACATGTCAAAAATGGTTTTTTTTGTGCATTTAAAAATTAATCAAACTGGTCATCTTTAAAAAAAAATAAAATTGCCATCCCCCTTTTTTATATTATCTTTTATGGGTGATATAATTCCACAAAAATTTTAATCAAGTTTGTTTATTTAAAAATCTGTTTTAAACAAATCCGTTTTATTCTTATGACATTAAAAAGTTTTTTTATTACTGAATTTAATTACCGACATTCTTTCCATTGCGTCACATCTACATTACAAGCGTTTCATCAATTAATTCGACATTAAAATTTAACCGTAATAGCTCTAGACATATTTCAGCACAGTAATGTATACATTCCTTTAAATTAAATTTAATAAGTGTATTGTTTAGTGATTTAACTTTTCTAGTTTTGTGTAACGAACTTATAAGGATTTAAAACTAAAAATTTAACTTAAATAGATATAATTGCAAGTTAGTAATTAGACATAAATTTTTCTAGCAGTTTAAATATTTCGGGTCAATAATTTGTCTATGGATTAATGGTTAAGTCCTTGATGTTAATGTGTTGTATGAATTATATTCAATGAAATTTGTCTAGTCTATAATAAAGAGGTCAGTGAATTCGCAATGTTCTATTAAAATTATAAAACGATGATGAGGTTGAAAGTAAGTAGTAGGAATAAAAAAAATGACAAATATTCTTGTAAAATCTCATAATGTAAAAATAAATGAGAATAACCTTGTGTAAAGATATTTTTGTATGCTTTATAGACTATGAGAAAGCATTCGACAGGAAATTTATAGATATATTGAGGAGTACTGTGTTTGATGACAGACATACGCATTATTAAAAACCTATATTGGCGACAAAAAGCAGTGGTTCGGGTCAATGGAAAACTAACCGACTAATGCCAGATTCGGCGTGGAATGAGGCAGATAAGTATACTGTCTCCACTGTTGTTCAACCTATATTTTGATAAAATATTTAAACAAGCGTTGCATGACCATTATTGCGGAGTTAAGATTAACGGCGAACTGATCAATACCATTCGCTATGCCGATGACACCGCAATCTTATGTAATGATCTCATAAATGTCACTAAAACTAAGTTTATGGTTTTCAGCCGTCAGCCGTATGATGATGCTGCACTGCAAATGAATGGTCAAAACATTGAAAGGGTTCCATGTTTTAAATATCTTGGTTGTTACAATACAGAGCATCTTGACCCGGATAAAAAAGTCAAGTGCAGGATCGAGTCAGCTCGCGCAACCTTTCAAAAAATAAGATCGCTCTTCTGCGATAATAATCTAAATTTAAAGCTCCACTAGAGAATGATCAAGTGCTACATATGGTCTATACTGTTGTATAGTGCAGAGATTTGAACCTTAAAAGCAGCAACCATTAATCGTCTTGAAGAATTTGAAATGTGGCTACATATGTTATCTCATGGGTAGCCAAGCAGACAAATAAAGAGGTTTTAAATAGAGCAAACGCCGTCCGCGAACTAGTAATAACAGTTAAATGTCGAAAGCTGTATTATTTGGGTCACATACTCAGTGGTAATCGTTACCGTATCCTTTAACTATAATGAAGGGCAAGATAGAATGCTGTAGAGGAGTCGTTAGAAGACAAGCCTCGTGGTTAAGGAATCTTATAGAGTAGACCGGAATTCGAAGCACAGAATAACTCTTTAGAATCGACGAAGACAGAGCAGAGCTCGCCATTGTGATGGCCAATTTAACAAAAGTAAATGCCCAGCGTTTTAATAAAACATTAAATTGCTTGTTACATTATCTTGGAAAGCTCATATTATTTAAAATTTAATTTGAAATATTATTTTCGGTAAATTAAATCATGGCTCCACCTCGAAAGTGCTCCAAAAAATGTCTATCCTTCTTTACCACTAGTATGTAGTATTAGAATATTAAGGAGGCGCATGGCTGTGGACCCCTAAAAAAAATTTAAAAAAGTGATAATATTAAATGCATGATGTAAATGATAGTATTATCACAGTTCCCAGTGGGTCCCAGTGTGTTCCAGTCGTGACGAAACACAAACAAAGGTTTACAGTTGTAGGGGTCTTTTCTAATACGTCCCCGCATTTTTGTTCTTCATCAGATAATGTTGTGTTAGGTTAGGACGTTAGGTTGGGTTAGACTTATTTTTTTACTTTTACTGCCCTAATTAATACCGATTATTATTAGCCTCACCTAACCTAACGTCCTAACCTAAAACCAACAGTACCTAATATGAAAATGCAGACACGTATTGGAGAAGACCCCAATATTTAGATTGTATTATAACTCCGAGAAAGCATGGTCTTTTACTCGAAAGATAATAGCTATCATTATACGCTTGTTAAAGAATATAGGGGTCCAAAGCCATGCGCCTCCTTAATATTCCTTGAAAACTACATACTAGTGGTAAAGAACGATAAAAAAATGTTGAGCACTTTTGAGGTGGAGCCGTAACTCGACTAATTTACACAAGGTAAATTTGTCAAATTTTATATTTATTTACAAATGTCAAAAATATCTTATTTTTTTTAATTACTTATTGGACAATTATTGTTCTTCCTTAGCCCTTATGTGTCCACTCCTGTACGTAGGCCTCTTTCATCCGTTTTCATGCCGTTTCCTGTGCTGTTTGGAACCATCTTTTTCCCGTAATCTATTTGATATCGTCCAGCCACCTCTTCTGAAGTCTACCTACGCTTCGTTAGGTCTGTCTGTCGCCAGTGCGTTACCCGCGCCATCCAACTGTCATGGTTCTGTCTGGCCACATTATTGTTACATGGCATAATTTTTAAGCCATTGATCAAGATCATTGTCTTCTTTTAAATCAATTTTAAAGGTTTGAATGTAAATTCGTGAATTGTTCGATCCTATTTATTATTTATAATATTTATAAGTACTTATTCTTGGCGTCATGTTAGATCCATTCCATTCTACACTCTGTACCGGTAGGGGTTGTCTTCCCAAGTCTTTTGTGTTCTGCACTAAAGGATAAACTGCCTACAGGTTAAAATTTTTGGCAAAGGCAAGCAGCCTACAGATCAGATCTTTGCTAGCCGAAGGTACTCTTTTCAGAGCTACCGTCCCAAAAAGGTGGTACCTTGGTCTAGCGTGTGCTTCACAAACGAATATTTTTCTTCGTGCTCCCCACAGTTACTGCAGATAGGGTTTTCATTGAAAAATTTTTGCGTTTTATGGTTGAACAGTGCCCCGTTAGGAGTCCTGTTACCATTCAAACCTTGTCCCTGCTAAGCGTTATCAAGTCTTTTGTCAGGCAGTGGTTCAATGGAGCTATCATTAGCTTACTGTGCATGATCACTGTCATCTCTTTTCATTTCCTCCTTTCTTCCTTGCGTTAGAGTGTAACATTTTATTTGTATTTATTTTAATAAATAGCCAATTTTATTGTAACTGGTAAAACATTTTTTTGTAACTGAAAGGAAGGAGGAAAAACATTTAACCAAATTTTTATAAACAAGCCATAACAATATTTTACATAATAAAGCTTTTATCACCTAAATGACAACAGGTATAAATAAACTGAAACAATAAAAAGATTTAAGTTTTGTGTAGAATAGAATAATAAAGTAGTAGGGTAAATCTAAGGTGGCTGCTTTTAATTTAGTTTAACTTTATAATGTGATATTTGGCTGCGACGTATTTTTAATCTTAAGATTGTAAATAAAGAAATATGAAATTATACAAATTTTAATAAACTTTTAGTAAAAATGGACTGAATAGATTAAAAAAACATGAGAACATAACTAGCTTACTATTGATGAAAAATCCTAAAACTTGTACTTTTGGTAATTTTTTAAATATGTGTAAAATAAGTAAATAATTTAAACATTTTTAATTTGATTAATGCCTAATTTATCGTTTAAAGTTATTTAAAAAAATATCTACCCAGTGTCAACTGCATTTTAATCTAATAAATAAATTTTTAGGCATTTTTACAGGTAAGTTTTTAGTTTTACGGTACTGAAGTTGCATTTAAAGCAGTGGCTCTTCTTGCAGCAATTGCTGCATTTCTCATCAAAGATAGTCTAAACTGCATCAGCATTACTAAATACGTGGCCATTGACGTTATACACTGCAAAAGTAAAAAAAGTATACAGAATTAATACAATAAACTGAATAAATCATCAAAAATTTATAAAATTTTATATAATACCATGTTTGTAGATACTTTGATCGTTACATTATTTTTATCATTAAATAAAAACATGAAGAGGAGAAACTTACAAATTGGTAAAAATGTTGCTGTGTATTTAACACTCGAAGGCCTTTTTACCTAAACCATCGAGAAACTTAACTAAGCAGAACCTAGAATGGAGTAGAAATGACCTACGAATTCCAACGGGACTGCTTACAGGTCACTGTCGTCTAAGATACCACCTCGGAAGGATAGGTCTGAATCAACAAACGGGCTGTCGGTTTTGCTGTGTGGAAGAAGAAACTGCTGGACATATACTATGTTCATGCCCCGGCCTGGGAAGAATAAGGTTCAAAATATTTGGTTATACCAACCTAGAACCTACCGATTTCAAGAAAATCTCATCTTATACAAGTATGAACTTCGTAAGAAGGGCTGGATTTTGCGAGGTGAGCCACATGATACCTAATCATAAGACTTTCGAAGTATTCCCTCAAATGGACAATAAGCATAAAATTTGTGTAGTAAAATAAAATATTTATATTTTATTACTTATTAAAAATGTAGTGTACTGAAACTTCATTTATTTATTTTTTGTTATAGCACTTTTTGTTATAAATACTAATAATGAAAATTAAAAAAGAACTGAAACACACAAGAAATAAAACGTTTCTAAACTATTTGTTGATACACAACTAATTACTTTATTGGGCAGCACATTATATCTTTATTCATAAATTTTAACATCCCGTTTATACACATTCCATACTTTAATATTTCAATATTTTTGTCCAAACCATACCAACGTTTGCTACATATTATTCGTGCCATTTATACAACACATACTAATTACTTAAACAATTCAATACTTGCCGACGATATTAGCTTCCTGTTGATATTAGCATAACCGTTTAGATTCATTATTGGAGGATTCTTGTCGATTGCTGTTAAGAACATATTAATTTCTTGTCGTGTTCTTTGGTTTACTGAACCTGTTGTTGAATGATACAAATATTTTACTTTAGTTAGAGCTTTTCATTGCGCTATTGCTTTACAAACTAATGATTTTATTTAAAATTATTAAAATTAATATTTTTTACATTAAATTATCTTTATTTATTATTTTTATTAAATAAAATGAAATAGAAATTTTTTTAATTAATTTAATTGAATGGTCACATGAAATCGCTGCGTTGTTACATTACTGTAAGTTGTAGCCTTCATAATATTTTCATCTCCCTTAAATGAGTAATTAAAAATAATAAACCTAATAATTATTGGTTTAAACTTATTTAAAAAGTAATTTATGATTTTAATTTATTAAGTATTTGTGACATTGCAGGAATAAATAGGAAAATTTAGTGACTTATTAAAATACTGCAAAAACAATAATCGGATGTACACGGTATTTCCAAAGTATATATATTATTTTGGCCGATTCATACATGCATGATACACTGGCTATTTTGAACGGATTTGGCAATCCGTTAGATGTCGATTGGTAGCTTGCATTTTAGATGGAGGTACACATTTGGAACATGTACTACTTTTATGTCATTATTATAAAAATGTTATTTCTATTAAAAGATTATTAAACATTCAACACCTACTAAGGACAAGATGTATTACACTTTTATTCTTAAAATTGAATGATGAATCGCCCACAACAATATTTCAAATTACTTTGAAAACACTCTGTACAGATCATCATTTTATTTTTAATAATTTCCTTTTGTTTTGGATTTTAATAATTTCTCTCTCTCTCTCTATCTATCTCTCTCTCTCTCCCCCCCCCTCTCTCTCTCTCTCTCTCTCTCTCTCTCTCTCTCTCTCTCTCTCTCTCTCTCTCTCTCTCTCTACATTAGTAACCACACTTCTCAGACAATAAAAAAAATAGGTAATAACTTATAAAGTAAAAACATGTATACATTTTTTTATTGCAGCCTTTCTACTAATACCTATTAAAATAAAAATATAGTGTAAATTTTCTGACAGTGCATAATTTTCTTAAATAACAAATTAAATCGGTGAAAATACTATGTAAATTTTTTTTTTTTCCTACCTAAATTTACATTTAAAAGTCTCTCTCGAAATTCTGGTCCCATTTTATGTGACGTCATGTGGGCTGCGTTGCAAATGACACATAATAAAGTCATACAATAAAAAGCGATAAGGAACAGTCCTGCTTCTTTGAGGGACAACCCTTGGTCAAGAATTTCAGTTAAGCAACCGTATGCTGCTAAAACTGTAGTTAAAAGAATAAGAATGCAGTACATGGCGTACATGCCACTGTAAGCTCTTCCTAAAAATAATTTCCTAGTAGTTTCAATGAACATTATTCAATAAGCTAAATATTTTCAATAGCATTTCATTTCCTTAAAATATCTTTTAAGGCGGAGAGTAGTATTGAATTATTTTTAAGATATTTTGTCTTGTATACCTAATATTTATTGTTTAAAATTAAATTTTATATTAATTTTATACGAGGGCAGTTTGATAAGTCAGTGACTTTTTTAATTTCCCGCGCAGTTACTCCAAATGCAACAGTGCTGCCGTCAACTATAATCTATTAGTGGGCAACTTGCTAATTTTAAACAAACTACGTCGTGCAGTTGGTGTTTGATAGGCGTTCAAAGCAGACAACCTCGTGAATTTTTACGAAAATGGAAAAAAGTGAATTTCGTGTGCTGATTAAGCATTACTTTTTACGTAAAAAATCCATCACTGAAACTAAGGAAAGACTTGATAAATACTACGGGGACTCGGCACCATCAATTTCAATGGTTAAGAAGTGGTTTACAGAGTTCCGTTGTGGTCGTACCAGCACTAGTGACGCCGAACGTCCAGGTCGCCCAAAAGAAGTGATCACGCCGGAAATCGTCGATAAAATCCATGAAATGATATTGGATGATCGCAGAATGAAAGTGCGTGAGTTGGCTCATGCTGTAGGTGTATCTCAACTGAACGGGTACATCATATTTTACATGAATATTTGGACATGAAAAAACTCTTTGTGAGATGGGTGCCGCGATTGCTCACACTCGACCATAAGCGCAATCGTGTGACCACTTCAAAAGAGTGTTTAGCGATGTTCAGCCGTAATCCGGACGAATTTTTGCGCCGTTTTGTTACTGTGGATGAAACATGGATCCATCACAACACGCCAGAGCCCAAGGAACAATCAAAACAGTGGGTTGCTCGGGGTGAACGTGGACCAAAGAAGGCGAAACAGAGTCTGTCAGCCAACAAGGTCATGGCCACAGTTTTTTGGGTTGTACGCGGTGTCATTTACATCGATTACCTTAAGAAAGGTAAAACGATCACCGGCGAATATTATTCAAAGCTTTTGAACAGATTCGACGTTGATTTGAAGCAAAAACGGCCGCATTTGGCGAAGAAAAAAGTGCTGTTCCATCAAGACAATGCACGTGTGCACACTTGTCTAGTCACGATGGCCAAAATCCACGAATTGGGATACAAACTGCTACCCTATCCAGCATATTCTCCAGATTTAGCCTCCTGCGACTATTTTCTGTTTCCAAACCTAAAGAAATGGCTGGGCGGTAAGAGATTTAAGTCAAATGAAGAAGTCATTACCGAAACAAACGCGTATTTTGAGAGCTTTGAAAAAACCTACTATTTGGAGGGAATAAAAAAATTAGAAAAACGCTGGACTAAATGTATCGAGCTTAAAGGTGATTATGTAGAAAAATAAAATGTTTATTTGCGGAAAAAAATTTGTTTTATTCAAAAAGTCACTGACTTATCAAACCGCCCTCGTATTTTAAATTAATTTATTAATAATAATAATATTTTTATCTTACATTTTAATTGTAGGTACTTAATTCTAAAGTATACCTATTTCAAAATTAGTACAAATTTAATTAAATTATTTTAAATTTTTTTTTACCTACATACATACATAAAGTCACGCCTTTTTCCCATAGGGGTAGGCAGAGACCACTTCCTTCTACTTGCTACGGTTCGTACACACATCTTTTGCTTCCTCTACTTTCATCAGTGCTTTCATACATACTCTTCGGTTGTTGGTACTCTTGACCTGGTGTTTCTTTAAAACAATGTTGATCTGATCGAGATATGTTCTCCGAGGTCGACCTCTACCGATTTGCCCATTCACACTCGCCTTATAAATTTGTTTCGGCAATCTTCCTTCATCTATCCTTTCTACGTGTCCAAACCATCTAAGCATTCCTTTATCTATCTTTGTAACCACATCTTCTTTTACACCACAGCGTTTTCTTATCTCACTATTCTTAACTTTATCCAACCGAGTCACTCCGGCTATACTTCTCAGACTACTCATCTCCGCAGCAATAATCCTATTTTCATGCTTCTTCTGCCAAACCCAACATTCACTACCATACATAAGTGTAGGAACCAACACACCTCTGTGCACCGCCAGACGTGCCTTTTTTGACACTTTCTGGCTATTCATAAAGCTATGCAGTACCCCATTCATTTGTTTTTCTGCCAACACCCTTCGCTCAATGTCACTGTCATACTTTCCATCTCTAGTAAATTTTGAACCCAAGTACACAAATTCATTAACTTGTTCCACTCTTTCTCCCTCAATCGAAACCCCATAGTTTGTCATGCTTTCTTCTCTTTCAAAAACCATTACTTTCGTTTTGCTCAAATTTATTTTCATCCCCTTGATTTTTGGGGAATCATGCATAACATTAACCATCGCCTGCAACTCCTCTTCAGATAACGCTAATATGACTTGATCATCGGCGTAAAGGAGGCATTTGACGATCAAATCATTCATTTTTAATCCATACGCACTCTCTTTCAGATCTTTTAAACAATTGTCTATGTATAAGTTAAACAGCCATGGCGAAGCCACACATCCCTGTCTCACACCTTTTTCGATGTTAAACCAGTCCGTGTAAGCTCCGTTTATCCTGACACAAGCAGTGGAATCCTCGTAAAGTGATTTCAGTGCTCGTATTAAACTACCACTCACCCCATACATAGACAATGTAGACCACAATTCACTCCTCACCACTCTGTCATAGGCCTTTTTTTAACGTGTTAAAAAGGTTTTACTTTTTATATTCTTCTTTAAATTTCCATGTTTTTTCAGCTGATTTTATTTTTTGTCCCTCATAGTCCCTCTTTAGTCAAAAAATTTACAGGCCATATATAATTATGTTTTTGATATATTCCTTTAACAACATAATTTTAAAACGTCATAAAACATTGTTATTTCCTTTTTTAAAAAGATGCATTCAGGATCTACGCACGTCTAAGCCACCTGCAATTCCGTCTATTAACGCATTCCACTAAAACGCGTGTTACTAATAATATACTACCATTCAAAAGTTATCACGTTCTCTTAACTGCCAATTTATTCCAAATGTTTGTAGACAGGACTGGCTTTTCTTGTTAATGTTATTGATTTACTTTTGCAGGTAAAGAAAGTACCTACATACACTGCATGCACTCTCTTAACAAAAATCTCCAGGTATCTGAGACTATTCTAGTGAAACGGTCTTTTTCGAACAAGATATGAAACTTGCTTCTATTTTTCGGTAATCTAACCTTAACCTCAAAAAGTTGATGTCACTCCCGAGTGACAGTATGACTAAAAGGGTTAAAAACTTTTTATTTGCTTTATAGTTGTTTACTTTAGCTTTATCTGCATCTTTTTGAAAGGATTTTAACTAGTATTGTAAAAAAAGGTTTGTAAAAAATATTGCAATTTGATTGCCAATTATTTATCTGTATTTTAATTATAATAATATTTAAAAGAGCAGTATTTTTAATGTAAAAAATGCTTACCCAACTGTTGCATCATGTGCGACAAATCCACCCATAAATCTCTGTATTGAGCAACTCTAGATGCTGGATCTGAGCTCTGTAGGGCGTAATGTAAGTTTTGAGAGATCCATCTAGCAGCCCTTCCCTTAGCAGTACAATTAATGAACCATAAAGAACAAAGACCATTCAGCATAGCAAGAATGTGATAGTAACCGAAACTGTGCCATAAAAGCATATCAGGTTGAAGATAATATTGCGCCAACATTATTAATACACTTACTGTCCATGAAACTATACACAAAACATAAGTAATTGTTCCAAGATTGGTGAATATTACTGGAGTACCGGTAATTGTGTAAAATTTGTACTAAAAATTAAATCTTATTTTAAGAATGTTCTTTTAAAAAAAAGTGCTCCTTAACCTTCCTAATTGCTTTTTACAAGGATGTACAAATAATTTTTTATTAAAAAACTGCTTAATTAATGGCTTGGTAAGTCTAATTATTTTCTTCATTTAACTTTAATACCAGGCAGTTTGTTTTAAAACGTATCATATTTATGCAACCCAATACACATTTAAGGAAATTTTGTTTAGATTTGAAGTTTGAATTTATTCTTCAGTGCAGTGGCGAAGCGTCTATGTAAGCACTGTTACCAATGGAAACAGTTAAAAATCTTAAAATAAATATGTTATGACTACTGTGAAATAATTTTATTTATTCAGCAAATAGCCAATTAGTCGCGCAAAAATAATACGCTCTATACTGTCCGGGTTATGCGTTATGTTACCACTTTTGTTTGTGGATACGCGTAATGGTCAGTCGGCTACTAGTCAGAGCCGGCTTGTGTGTGGTCGCGTGCTTGAATTCAACAGTCGCTTACGACGGTCGCTCAGTTTCCTTTTCACGGCGATTTAAGATCGCTTGTTATCAAAAGTAGTATTGTTCCGACAGTCTTAGCGAGCGGCTGTCATACAGCTTCTTTTCCACGGCGATTAAACCTTGTTATTTTGCAATTAGTTGTATTCCTTCGACCGTCGAGTCGTTCAGTTTCTTTTAATTCGTTAGTTTATTTCTTTTTCCACGGCTTTGAATTAACTTCATTGCTTGCAACTAGTCGGGACAAGTGCATTGTGTCGTTTGAAGATAGAAATAGTGTTTATATTTTGTGTTAAATAAAAACGTTTAAAAAACCAGCCAAATTGTTATTATTACCAGTCAGCCTATATCGAAATTGGGTATTCATTTTTTCCGTGTAGAAAAGGGGAAAAGTAAAAACCCCCGATTTTTACACGGGTCTTAGTTTTATTGGATAAGGAATATTGTCAAAGTTATGTTACCAATTTGTTAGACAAAAATCGTTTCACAATAAGCCGTATGGTAAGACGCTTGAATGAGGAAGAAAATTATTCTAGAAGACCAAGGCAAGGACAAAAACGATGCACTGACAACCTAGATGACCTTTTATTAGATAATACGCTTTAAGAAACAGGACTGTAACTAGTTCTGTGACTAGAAACGAACTCGAAGCTGTCCGCATTGTCACAATTTTTTCTAAACCAGTTAGAAGACGCAGACGGTTAAATGAAGCTGAAATAAACGGTAGGATACCAGCCACTGCATCTTTGCCTTCTAAAGAGAACAAAGGTGTGAGGTTACGTTTTTCTCGAAATCATCAAAATTGGTCAGTGTATAATTAAAAAAAAGTTTTATGTTTAGATGAAACCAGGGTGCGCCTTAAATATTGTAATAGAACATGTGATGTCTATTGGTCATTTTTTGGAACCCAATTTTCTGTTTACGCAATACAACGCTCGACCTCACATAGCTGGGGTGGTACTAGAGTATCTTAATCAAGTTGGTATACCAGTTTTTTAGTGGCCACTAAAAAGCCCGAATCTGAATCTGATCGAGCATTTGTGAAATCACCCCAAGAAAAATGTTAAACGTCAAATACCTGCTCCTAGAAATCTGAGGGAGAGCTTAAAAATGAAGTTATTACAGCATGCGAACAAATTCCTCAAGATTTTATCCAAAATTTAATTAGAAGCATACCTAGACGCATTTATGTTGTATTCCGAAGTAAAGAAGGCAACACACGCTCCTATTTTCACCACATAATTTATTTTTTCAACATTACAATTTTTTATTAAGTTTTAAAAATAATTTTAATTAAAATTTTATAGAGAAATATTGAAACTTCTGAATACTATAAGCATCTGAATACGTTTTTTCTTACTTTTAATGTAACCAATGTTCATAAAAAATGTTATTATAATTAATTCATTATAGTTATTTGGATTTAATATTTGTTGCGTTAATTTTGAGTGGGAGTTAATTAAAAAAATGCATCGACATTTACCTGAAATCTTGTCCACATGTTTTTAAATTTAGCTACTTCTGATCCATTTGTCCAAGCTCCGATTGGCAGTAAAAAATGAGGAATGAGGATACTCAGAAATATAATAGCATAAATATACTCATCAAATCTTTTTCCTGGTAGCAGTACTAATTCAAGTCTCTCTTTAAAAATAACACTTACAAATACGGTTTCTACTGAAAAAATAAAGTAAGCCCATATGTTCGTTGCCGAGGTCCATCTAAAAAAATTTAAAATAAACCAAAACTAATAAGGCTATTATGCAGAACATTACACAAAAATATTAACTATATTCATTTGACCAAATTCTTTTTATGCATCATTATCTTTATCATTAGCTAAATCTTTTTTCACCACGAGACATAAGCCTTCCGGTATTATTTTCATAGTTGTCAGCCTTGAGCTGCTTGGCACTATTCAGATCATCTGACCATGTCGTTGGAGCGTGCTCTTCATTTCTCAATCGTCTGTCTTCATTTTGCGATGCGTTTGGTTTATATCCCATTGTTCATTCTAGCAATATTGCTTGCCTAATTTTATTTCAGTGAGAATCTTTTATTTTAGTATTTATGTGGATTTTCATAGGTATTTGTTTTATCGCAATCAGAAAGACCCATTAATCGTTCCACCATACGCTTTTGTTCTTATTTTTTCCCTTTGTCTAGTTTATTTAAATGGTAAAAATGGTAAAAAGATCATCTATACATATAAAAATCAAATTATGTTTGTTTGTTTGTTCTTTATGCATTTTTAAACCGCTGGACCGATTTTAATGAAATTTTGTAAATGTGTATTGATCGATCCAACTTAAGAGATAGAATAGATTTAATCTTAATATTTTTCTACGTAAGGAGTAAGAAGGTGATGGAATATAAAAACTACGCCGGCACACAAAAAAACAGTACTTTTGACCAGACCAATTTTTTACTTTTCCGAACCGAAGAATAAAAAAGCAAAAAGTATTGGTTTACCCCCAAAAATCAAAATCTTCAAAACCATGTGCGCTGCACGTTTCATGGCACCACAGGTCGAATGGCACCATTTTCAGCGTGACGGTTGTTTCAAATTTTTTAAGTTTATGTGGGAAAATCTTGTAGGCACGATATCTTGAGACAGAGAGGTGGTAGGTCACTAAAACTTGGAGGGTAAAAGTTTTGCCCAAAGAACAAGACCAAGTTCGAAGATGGGCCATAACGGTACATTCCTCCAGGTAGCTGCCGTACAAGGTAATCCTCGAATTTACCATTTTGAACTTTTCGCACCTTAACTTCAGAAGGAGAGCTAGGGCGATGAAACTTTCAGGTATTTTTTTTTGCAGAGGTGGAGAAAATCCTTTACGGAGAAGTTATGAGCTTGTAAGCTCAATGTCTACTGTGAGACTCCCTGACTGATGTCAGGTCTACTCACTAAAAACTTCATCCCTATTTAGGTTAGTCTGGCTATTGCCTCCGGTGACACTTAGGCCTGTTGGCTTATTGTATCTTGCCTATGTTTTATATCATTGTACCCAATCCAGTACCTTGTACAAGTTTGTACAAGTTTTGTACTGGGTGGAAGCATTATAGTTCTGGGTCACCAGATGGCTGCTCAAAAATTTTCTGTCTTTTGCGGTCCAGTGCCCCGCAGCAGTACAGTATGTGTTTTACTGTTTACGAAACCTTTCCGCACAATCTGCAGATCAGGTCTCCGTTATACTGTCCCATTTTGTAGTGGTGCTTCTTTACTGGTGCGTGACCGGTCAAGAGCCCCGTACTGATTCTTAGCTGATTCTTGTTCATTGCTAACAGTTCTGCGGTTAGCAATGAAGAGGAATCGGCTAAGAATCACTACGGGGCTTTCAAGTATTGCGTTTGGCCCGACCGACGGACAAGATCATTATTTTAAATTTGGTCAGTATCTCCATATAAATTATAAATACAAATTCATTTTAATGAATCGGTAACACTAAGACAACTAGAACTATATTAAATAGAAAAGAGCCCTTGGTTTGGAAAAGTTAGTTTTGCTACGGCAATACTGTTTACTTATATGTATTTTGAATTCGAGCTTGTTTTACTCCTTTGGGCTCGAGTTTTAAGTAAATTGCGTTTAAAAAAAAGACTTATTGCTGTTCTTCTACACATTGGAAACAAATATGCATCTATCCCAATAGCTCATGTGATCAAGTAAAAAAATACTTACGGAAATTTTCAGATAGTATTGAATAAAATAAGATATTCGGCAAATCAATGAAAAGTTTTTGGTGAACTTGAAATAGCAATGTTGCTCGTAATCTTACAATATTTTTCTCAATATTAACTATCAACACTACATGTTAGGCTTGGTTTTATAAAGCAGTATGTTACAACTCTTAATAAAAAGGGCACGTGTTTTTAGTATTTAGGAAGGAAAAAAGTTTCCGGCAACTCTTTAAACAATTTCAGGGTTTTTTCACCAACAACTCGAATGGACAGAGAAGGCAATATATTTAAATTAAAGGCTTCAAAATTAATAAAAAATCTGCTCTCATAACTTTAAAACACACAAGTACTTCAATGTTTCGTGATTTTTAGCGTTTTTCGCAATTTACTCAAAACTTAAGTCCGCTTGAGCAAAACCGGTTACGAATTCGGATTCAGGGAATCGAAAAACATATAAAAAAGTAGGTCTGGTCAAAAGTACTGACAGCTTTTTTTGTGTGTCGCGGTGCTATCAAATACGGCTACTATTAGTATCGAATTTATAGTCTGTGAGGACGCTGAGTTCAATAGTGACATTCACAATTGTGAAATGCACCCACACAAAAGGGGTGGGAAGGAGATGGAAAATAAAAACTATTTAAACCGCCGATACTACTGTCGAATTTATAGTTTCGGGGTCGCTTGGTTTGATAGTGAATTCCCAAAGCAGACAGGACAACGTCTGCCGGGTCCGCTAGTATTATATAAGCACCTTTCGTTTCAGGTAAATTGGATGCGTTATTTTAAATACATTTCGAAAAATTTTAAACTTTTTTCTTTATAGGTGATTTTATTTTTTCTTACGCTTGTATTTAATATAAATGTCGCTATGACATAACATAATAAAAATGTTTAATATTGTTTAGTGATCAAATTTTATTTAAAAATAGTTCAGAAAAACCTCATTTTATTGCTGCATAATAATTACACATGCGTCGCGTCGGCTTGTTTGTAAAACCACGTAAATCCTTTTTTATTTTTTTTATTTCTCACTTAACACTATTTGCCTGAATGTTGAACGTGACGAAAAGCCATTAAAGTTATAAACTTTATAAATCATTTATTGCCAAGTAAATAAATACTGTGACTGTTAAATAGTTTCTTTTAAAATTTGTCAATAAATCGTATAGCCTAAAACGAGTTAATATTGATAAAAAATAAAGTAATCATTATTAACTTCCCAGTTATAGTAATGCGTCCGATATTGCGAATCCCAAATTTTGACATATCTCCACATTTCAAGGTCTCCAGAGTCGAAAACAATAGTTTTTAAGTGGACGTCTGTAAGTGTGTGTATGTACGTATGTTTGTTCGTATGTTTGTATGTGCGTTTGGAATTATTTTTCGTCTCAAGTATCTCGAGAACAAATAGTGATATCGACGTGGAACTAATTGCATTCGACGCATAATTACGCAAATTACAACTGATAAGATTTTTAGCAAAATCGGTTAAGCTGTTTTTTATGGAGAATCAAAAAACTGAAAAAATTGTAAACTTTCGTAATTATTTTTCGTCTCGATTATCTCGAGAACAAAAAATAATTTCGACGTTGGACTAATTGCATTTGACGCATAATTACGCAACTTAGAACTGATTGGATTTTCCGCAAAATCGGTTATGCTGTTTTTTTATGGAAAATAAAAAAAATGAAAAATATGGTAAACTTTCGGAATTATTTTCCGTCTCGTTTATCTTGAGAAGAAAAAATGATATCGTCGTGGGACCAATTGCATTCGACGCATAATTACGCAACTTAGAATTGATTAGATTTTAAACTTTTGTAATTATTTTCCGTCTCGATTATCTCGAGAACAAAAAATGATATCGACGTGGGACCAATTGCATTCGACGCATAATTACGCAGCTTAGAATTAATTAAATTTTCAGCAAAATCAGTTTTGCTGTTTTTTATGGAGATTAAAAAAACTGAAAAAAATGGTAAACTTTCGGAATTATTTTTCGTCTCGTTTATCTCGTGAAGAAAAATGAAATCGACGTAGGACGAATTGCATTCGACGCATAATTACGCAACTTAGAATTGATTAGATTTTTAGCAAAATCGGTTTAGCTGTTTTTTATGGAGAATAAAAAAACTGAAAAAAATGTAAACTTACGGAATTATTTTCCGTCTCGTTTATCTCGAGAACAAAATTTGATATCGACGTGGGACCAATTGCATTCGACGCATAATTACGCAACTTAGAACTCTTTAGATTTTCAGCAAAATCGGTTGAGCTGTTTTTTATGGAAAATCAAAAAACTGAAAAAAATTGTAAACTTTTGTAATTATTTCCCGTCTCGATTATCTCGAGAACAAAAAATGATATCGACGTGGGACCAATTGCATCCGACGCATAATTACGTAACTTAGAACTGATTGGATTTTCAGCAAAATCGGTTTAGCTCTTTTTATGAAGAATAAAAAAACTGATAAAAATGGTAAACTACCTGAATTTTGCAATTTATAAATTATACTATTTTTAATACAGAATTTTAAGATCTTTTGAATATATGATTTTTTTTTGTTTTTTGACTGCGGGTACTGATAATATGATTATTGCATGTTAGGAATATTTGTATAAAAACTATGATAACAATATTATAATAATAATTATAACAACAAAACATATGATATTTTTTCATTCTCTTCACTGGAAAGTTAATCGTGTGTACCTCTCGGGTCGCACCCAGACCACAGATATTTTTTAATTGGATTCTTTATTGTTTTTTTTTCCATCATAAAATAAAATTACATTATTTTTCTTACCTGTACGTGGTTTTACCGACTTCTCTTTCAATGGGCATGATTCCCATGATCTGGAATAGTACTAGTAAACTTTTAGTCGTATGGTAAAAGTTATCATGTTGATCTAGTACTTCAGGATCAGGGTGATTACCGGTATTTTCGTTTGGAGTACTAATCACCTGAATTGTCGCAAATTTTTGAGGATTTAATAAATTGTTACTTTGCTGATTGGCATTTCTGTTATGTAGATTGTTATATTTTTGGTTGGAGCTCATTTTATTACTGTAAGAATTAATTTTTTTCTAAGAACATTTATTTAAATAATTGAGTAGAATGGGCAACCTACATTATTTAAAAAAATATTTATTAAGCTTTTCCGAGAAAATATCTATAACAATTATTATATCTACCTGTGCAACGCAATATTCTACTAAAAAATTACATTTTCTTAGACAACCGTTTAACAAAAAAATAAACTTTATTCTTATCTTTTTGTTTTGAAATTATGAAATAATCGGGATACTTTGTTTTCCATTTGTATATTCTTTTACACTATTATAAAAATTCATGTCTGAGAATAGTTCTTTGTAACAGTACGACCAGAAAATATTTGGAATTAAAAAAAATCAACAAATAATAATACTTTTGTATAAACAATTTGTAATATTTTCTACAAAACAAATAACTATCTTACTTGCCAATACATGCAGCATTTAGACGCAAACAATTTTGAAGTCGACGAGGAATTCCCACAATAAGGTTTAATGAGCGAGCATCAGTAACAACTTGCCAAGCTTTAGTAACAGCTACTACTAATTCAACTTTGGTTCGAAGGGTTGCCCGTTCCACTTCGATTTTCATTAGTTCCCAAATGTTTTTGATGGGACCTAAGTCAGAAAAAGCTGCTGGCCATAATATGGTTGCTATCCCGTTATTTTCCATCCAAGGTTTTAAATATAAGGAAATGTGGCAGCGCGCGTTGTCTTGTTGCAATCGCCAACCTTCTGGAAAGAAATAATTTGCTGCTTGTACAAGATTTTCATTTAGAATAAAAGTAGCGTCCACTATCTACTGTACCATCAATAATGCTCAAGTCAGTGATAAAATCCCTCCCCAGACCATGATCTTTATTGCAAATTTTGATTTTTGTACCGTAGGTATAACTCTGCTAAGTATCCGTAAACGATTGTCATCCAGCTGAAAAGATGCATTAATTTTTTTTCGTACTTGCTCGTCACTTACAGTTGGAATCCTTCTTGGTTTTTTTGCTCTATATCCACTGCGTAAGAAAGTTTGGCAAATAGTTTTGGGAGCAATATCTTTTCGAGATTTTTTAAAAGTCCAGTCACAGATTTCAGCACATTGTCGACTTGCTTAGTCCTGTCAAACGCACAAATTGTCTCACATCTCTAACTCCGTTTTCATATAATTGTTAAACTAGACGTCTTTTTTCTACTTTCTTCATTATAATGATTTTCGTGATTTCAAATACTGGCAAAACAACTATTATATTGAATGAAATGACGTTTAAATAAGTCAAAATACTGCCAGTCAAAGCCTACTACGATTTAAGGTCTCTTAATCGATTTAAAATTAAAATGCTATTAGGCATTAACAAAAATTAGAAATTTCTAGATACTTTCTGGTCGTACTATATATTAATGTACTGTTTTAATAGATAAAGTTTAGCTGTAACATTTATCCAGTTTTCACTAAAGCTTTTGATAAAGTTTTAATTAATAAACTTATTCTAGAATTTGGTATGCGACATAAACTATCTAGAACAAGTATGGAATCATACTTTTCAAGTGGTAAAATAAAATCTACAAACTATTCAAGGGCTCGGTTTTATGGTTTGAGTAATTTAAGTGATCACATGATTTTTGTCACAATTATAGCCGTGCATAAATACTAATATTTAATATTTAATTGTGGTCTTAATAAGTAAACCCACATGTTAAAAAATCCAACACACAGAAAAAAAAATGTCCCAGCCACAATTGGTAATTTATCGTTTGATTTTTGTATACTGCTTATAAAAATATCAAAAACACACGTTTTTAAGTTTAACTTTAAAATTACGCATAAAAATTAAAATTTTAGCTTAAAAAATAATGTTACTTACACAATACTCTTATTTTTCTGCAAAATTAGTAGAAGAATACAAATTTTACTGCCATATCACAATGTTAAATATTAAACTATGTTTATGTAATAAGAATGTCTGAGTATAACAATAATTTATTTTCGTTTAAATTAAAATTGTAATAATCGTATGAAGGATTGTTAAAAAAACAATTAAAAGTGACGTTTACGACAAATAAATTACCAATTATTATTAAAGTTACCAATATATTAACATTATTAAACGCAGTTTAAAATAATGCAAATACCTACACCTGATTTTATTGCTTTTTATAATGACGAAATAATTTAATTTGTAAAAATATTCCTAATAGCGGCATCATAGAACTAAAAATTTGGTAAACAACCTGTAATAAATAACATGTAAATTAAATAAAAATAACTGTGGACATTTAATTTAAGGATATTTTAAAATAATTTTCAAATCAAGCTCTTTAAAAGTCTAGGAATTAAAGAATGTATTATGAAACTAATAATTTACTTTGATAAAATATAATAATACTTCTGCCTCAATTGAGCTTCATTGATAATAAATTAATTTGAACTTATTGATTCATACAATTGTTATAGATAAAAATACTAATAAAGATATAGATTTATTGATTTATATAGTGTAGGACCAAAGTGTTATGGGCCAGAGGAGCATAAAGTCAAAATACTTAGATTAAGAGCACGATCTTAAGCATTTTATTTATTAAGTTATTTGCAATAAGTAAAATATTTTTTCAGATTATGAGAGTGATTTTAAATTGGCATAAGATAAACTATTTATTGAAAATTTAATAAACTTAGCTATGAAATAAAATATTCATAGGGTTTTTTAATTTTTTTTTCTGTAAATAAATTCTTAACGCCAAGTACAAGTTGCTTCAAATCATATTTGTATGAGTTTTTAAGATTTAATAAAATATTTACAAAATTTTAATACGGAAAATTCAACACACATAAAAAAAAAAATATTATAAAAGTAAATTTTGTATACCAATTTAATATATTACTTGCTCTCTTTAGTAGGTAAAGATACTGTACAACACTTTTATTTTTAAACCAAATATATGAAAATGGAAGGTATAACATGGACAGCAGAAAATCTACAGGTAGAAGAACAGCGCTTTCATTCATACAATGATTTCAAGTACCTGGAGGTAGCAATAACGAATACTATGACCGTAGATGGACGGGTCATATATTAAAACGAAATAGTAAAACCTCAATCAAAAGTATCTGAGAAGCACAAATCATTGGAAAATAAAGAATATGTCGCCCTAAACTAAGATGAAAAAATCAGATTAGATAACAAATGAATATTAAAGGTGCAAAAATGCAAAATAAAAATAATGAAATTTGTAATAAACAGTTATTTGTGTGGTTTTATAAAAAAAAATTATTAGATGCATGCAACTTTAATACATACATATAGTCACGCCTATTTTGGTAGAGGTAGGCAGAGACCACTTCCTTTCACTTGCTACGGTTCTTACACACATCTTTTGCTTCCTCTACTTTCATCAGTGCCTTATACATGCTCGTCGGTTGTTGGTACTTCTATACTTCTTAAAATACTTATCTCCGCTGCATTGATCCTAAATTTTATACAACTTATGCTAAACCCAACATTCACTACCATACACAAGTGTAGGAACCAACACATCTCTATACACAGCCATACGTGCCTTTTTTTGACACTTTCTGGCTGTTCATAAAGCTATCCAGTGCCCTATTCATTTGTTTTTTTGCCAACACCCTTCGCTAAATGTCACTGTCATACTTTCCATCTCTCGTAAACTTTGAACCCAAGTACACAAATCATTTACTTATTCCACTGTTTCTCCGTTAATCAGAACTTGTTTGTCATGCTTTCTTCTCATTCAAAAACCAATACTTTCGTTTTTCTTACATTTATTTTCATCCCTTTGATTTTCAGGACATCATTCATAACATTTACCATCGCCTGCAACTCCTCTTCAGATGACGCTAATATGACTTGATCATGGGCGTAAAGAAGGCATTTGACAATCAAATCATTCATTTTCAATCCATACGCACTCTCTTTTAAATCTTTTAACCAATCGTCTATGTATAGGTTAAACAACTTTGGCAAAGCCACACATCCCTGTCTCACACCTTTTTCGATGTTAAACCAGTCTGTGTAACCTAACACAAGCAGTGAAATCCTTGTATAGTGATTTCAGTGCTCGTATTAAACTACCGCTCACCCCATACATAGACAATGTCGACCACAATTCACTTGTCACCACTCTGTCATAGGCCTTTTCCAAGTCTATAAAAGTGCGATAGACCTTCTGACTTCTAGTCAAGAATTTTTCAAACATACCTCGTAATGAAAAGACATGATCCATACATTTTCTACCTCTTCTTAATCCTGCTTGCACATCCCATATCATCTTAGTTTCATTCGTTATTTTTTTAATCAATACAGTTTGCCAACTATGCTGAGTTAACTAATACCTACTTTAATAATTACTATAATGTGAAGATATTTTTAGTTAAATAGTAAGTTTTTTAACGAACTTTTGTACATTAACGTATTACTCTCTGCAAACGAGAGACTAAGTGTACGTACCTTAAAACTGTAATAATACTTCTATTAAAAGTCGCAAAACAAATAACCTTTTACAGATAAAACAGTTAAATATTATAAAAGTCGACCGAACTGTTCTTAATCTAAATTTCTATTCATTGTTAGGAGCCGGATGAGAAGAAAGTTTACATATCGAAGTATTGTTGCGTGCTTAGGGCCATTAAGAAGTGTTGTATAAAAAATATCTTCAATAATTTCTATAACCCGTAATGACTTGGCAATTAATCATTTTTGTAATTAATCCAGCACACCTACTTGAATGCGTGATAAAAATTGCAGAGTTATTAATAAGCATCGACCAAGGTGATCGGTTTAATCTATTCTTTTATGCTTAATTTATTTTGTTTGTACATAGGGAGCAAAAAATATTTAGTGTTAAATTGTAATTGAAATAACTTTATATGTTTAATTATTTTATAAAAATATATAATTAAAAATTGAAATAAGAAACAAATTTTTTTTTACTGACAATGAACTTAGGGGTAGGCAGAAATCACTCCTTTTCACTAGATACGGTTCTTACATACATTTTTCGCTTCATCTACTTTCATCATGCTCTCATACATACTCGTCGGTTGTTGGTACTTTTAACCTGGCTCCGACTAAGCGGGGTGACAACATTTTCAAGAATCTTAAATAACACGTGTGTCAATTGAGACATCATTTTAAAGGTACCTACTTTATTTCTTCAAACATGCCAATAATTTTCCGTTTAGTTGTAAAATTAATGTAAAAAATCTGTTTAAAATGTTAATAAAATAAATTGAACAAAGACTTGAAATAATAATCGACAAACTTCCCGGAGCATTAACTGCAATAAAAGTGGCTTATAATTAATGCGTTAATAAAATATTGCGGTAAATTACAAATCAATTAGTGTTTTGATATTAATTAATCAGTCAGAAGTGTTTAAGTCGTAAAATTAGTTAAATTGTCATAATTCGCTATATTAAAGCAATTGATGTGGTTAAGACTTTAAAGAAAACTGAAAATTGTCAATCTCTACTTTAAAAACAATAAAATGTTCAAACTAACTGCAAGAATTTTTAATAAAATGCTTAAAATGCTTAAAATATCAACCATTCTTACGTATCAAATTTAATATATAAATTTTTTTAACAGGATGGCAGTCTGCCATTTCAAAGGGCCCCAAGATCACCAAAATTAAAATAATTAGATTTTCTTGTGGGGTCATTTAGGTTGGGTAAGGTATCGTATGAGTAGGGCGTAATGGCAACCCTTGATGGGTCTATTGTGGCTCACCACTAGAAGTTACAGTTCACCGCACAATCCAGCTCTTCTCGCAAAGTTCATGGTTATATGAAATGAGATTTTTCTAAAATTGGTAGGTTATAAGTTGGTAACACCAAATATGTTAAAACCTATTTTCTCTAAACAAGGGCATAAACATAGTATGTGTTCAGCAGCTTCGTCTTACATGCAACAAAACCGACCTATCTCTTCGAGGTGGTATCTTAGACGATAATGTCCTGTAAGTAGTCCCGTTTAAATTTGCAGGTCATTCCTACTACATTACAGGAACTGCTTGGTTGTGTTTCTCGAGGGTTTAGGTAACAGCGCCTTCGAATGTGTCAATTCTGGTAGATCAGACCAGTGCGTGAGTCTTTTTATCTCCACCCAGTCCAAAATAATAGTTTTGGCAGCACTCCAAAGACTGGTTCTTGTCTTGAGAACGCAGATTGTACTCCCTGTCGGCTTTCTCGTTGTCCCCCATCCCCTAGTGCCCACAGCAGAGTCATCCCGTTGTTCGCACCAAGCCACTTCAGGGATTCGATGGAATTCCGTACTATTTTAGAATTTATCTTGTTGGAGCTCAGTGCTTTTAAAGCAGCCTGGCTGTCCAATGTTTTTGTTGACAAGAAGTCTATTAGTCAGCTTTCTTGCACACAATTCGATAGTGAAGACTTTAGCCTGGAAGATTGTAATATACCCACCAAGACTAGTAAATATTTCAGTTTTTGGTTTGCTGCTGAAAACACCGGCCCCAACTCAATCTGGGTTTTTTAAGCCATTCGTGTATATAACGTATTCAGTCCTTGGAAAGTGGATTGCTTTCCTCACCCACCCATCTCTCTTCGTAAAGAGGACTTTGAAAGACTTTTCTGCTTGTATTCTTGTGGCTAGCATGTCAGGAACCATCCCGAGAATTTAGCAGCATTTCGGAGTGATCCCCGAGTCTAGGGAAGGGAGATTCAGAAGGTATTTCATCGATGCCGTTGGTGTAGTGGACATAGCTCCAGTTATGGCTATGCATACCAGCCGCTGAAGACCAGTAAACTTTGTTCTAGCTGTCTATTTTATCCCTGAGCTTTAATATTATTATTGTTCGACAAAGCCAGTAAATCTGTTTCGGGTTTATACCCCATGACTTGCCGCATATTCCTTTGAGGTTCCGGAGAAAAAATATGGCTTTGTTTATCGTTTTTTTTAGGAGGGCGTTCCAAGTGAGTCTTTGTGTGGACATTTAAAAAATGTTACTTATAAAACGAAACCTATCTCTTTAGGAAATTTTTTAATGAATAGTGGTAGTGTTTGGTGAAATAACCTCAGAAATGCTTCTGAATGTTCGGAGAAATGTTGAACAAATATTTTATAATTGAATGAAAGTAAATAACACAATCTAAACATTTAATTAAAAAAATGTCAAACTTTTTTTTTAATGCAGATTAAAATATTTTTGGCACGATTGTAAAGAGAACTAAAACAACTTAGATGATGTGACACTTGACCGACCTGCTCAGGGAGCATGACCCTACATTTATAAATCTTGGTTAAAAACAATTGACCTGTTCCGGGGTTTTTCAGAAACAGATTTTTTATGAAAACTATTCGAGTGGACTTTTTAAATGGGCCACTCAGTATGGTGTTTTTTTGTTTATATTTTTAGTAAAAATCTTGTAAAAATATGGTAGATATGTTTTCTGTTTAATAAAACTTTTCAAATAAAAAAATAAGTAGTAACAAAATGAAAATAAAATTGTGAATATTTATTTGTTACAGTTTAACGGCTGTTATGATTTTCCTTAACTTGTGCAGTTCTCAAAAACTGTATGAACACCTGAAGATAGAAAAACGATCACAAAAATACCCAATTCAGGTAAGAGCTTTAATTTACTACCATACTACGAGGGCGGTTTGATAAGTCAGTGACTTTTTGAATAAAACAAATTTTTTTCCACTAATAAACATTTTATTTTTCTACATAATCACATTTTAGCTAGATACATTTAGTCCAGCGTTTTTCTAATTTTTTTATTCCCTCCAAATAATAGGTTTTTTCAAAGCTCTCAAATTATGCGTTTATTTTGGTAATGACTTCTTCATTCGACTCGAATCTTTTACCGCCCAGCCATTTCTTTAGGTTTGAAGAAAGAAAATAGTCGCAGGGGGCTAAATCTGGAGAATATGCTGGATGGGGTAGCAGTTCGTATCCCAATTCGTGGATTTTGGCCATCGTGACTGGACAAGTGTGCAGACGTGCATTGTCTTGATGGAACATCACTTTCTTCTTCGCCAAATGCGGCCGTTTTTGCTTCAAATCAACGTCGAATCTGTTCAAAAGCTTTGAATAATATTCGCCGGTGATCGTTTTACCTTACTTGACGGCAGCACTGTTGCATTTGGAATAACTGCGTGGGAAATTCAAAAAGTCACTGACTTATCAAACTGCCCTCGTATTAGACGATTCTTTGAAATTATTTCAAATGTTATTTTTTATCGCATCAAAGTAATTTGGTGATTACGAATAACGAAAAAAAAAAGAATTTCACCGGATCCCTCTTTTTTTATTGTTATTTTTATGTAATATTCGGTTGCCGTAACGTTAATATAATCTTTTCTTATTTTATTACCAATTAATTCTTCTGATATCAAACTTCTTATATTTATAGTGTACCATAAATAGAAAAATAAAACCATCAAAAGTCGAAAAATTAAGATAGTTACAAAAAGGATAGGGTCAAAGTAACCAGCACTCACAATATTGGTCTTTTACATTATCCGTGCCCATGACCAATTAACATATTTCCGAACATAAAAAATACAAAAGGTAGCGGCACACCGGGGGTTGCTTGTTGATGATAACTGGTATTATTTACATAACATGATCTTGGCATTATCTTTGGATATAATTCGATAGGGCGTCAGAATTTCGAGTGGATAAAGAGACGAACATGTTGTTTTTAAATTGTATAAAATCAGAGGCGTATCCTGAAGTTTTTTGTTTTGATATTTTACCTGTAAAATTATTTCGGTTTGTTTTATGCGACAAACGTAAGGATAGGTCCTCACTATGTACCGTATGTATAAAACTTTAAAATAATTGTTTGCAGTGATACCCACGAGAGTCTGGTATTCGAAAAAGTTGCATTCGTCTTTTAGACGAGACACGAAACGAGAACTCTCCGTTCGATAAGATACAATTCGTTTAAAGGTTTTTCAACCAAACCGAACCAGTGGAGATACGGACTATAACTTTTAATAGGTACTGGCTTTTTAAGTAACTTATACTTTCCATATTCGACAAATTCGAACACAGGATCCGAGTTTTCTAGTCAACAGGTCCTGAGAAGGGCAGTAGCTTTGTCTGGTAGCATATCTGCTCTTAAAGGTACAGTAAAATGTAATATGTGTCTTGTGGTCAGGAGATCCTAGGATTATCTGACTGTCATTTTTGCTAGTTCATTTAGCGTTACCCAGGGTACAGGTGTTTTTTTTTTATGAAATTATTCGCAAAAATCGTGTGGGCCGCAGAAATGATTATGGACACGCTTTTTAAAAAGTTGCAGGTCATAGTTCTCTGGAAAAACTGATTTTGGAAGCTTATTCCATTCGGTAGCAGCCCTGTAAAAGAAGGATTCTTGATGAAGATTGGTGCTTGTAGTGTCAATCTTGAGAGTAAATGGGTGAGACTGATCAGCGTGCCGAGTTCTTCGGCCGAATGTGGCCAATGGTGGTACAAGAGTTTTTATTTCTCTGGAGCATCTACCATGGAAATATCTGTAGAGCAATGACTGGTCTGCAATTCTTCTTCTATGTTCTAGAGGGTGAAGGGTATCTGTGAGAGTTGAGCTGTTTATTAAACGAATGGCTCTTTTCTGAATGGAATCTAGAAGACGAAGAGAATGCCTTGGTGCTAAACCCCAAATGTGCGAGCAATACTCCAGTAGAGGTCGGATTTGAGCCTTGTACGTCGTCAACAGTTGATCAGGAGTAAAAATTTTTCTAGCTTTCCACAGAAAACCTAGCCTCTGGCTTGCCGACTTTGTGATGTTAGCAACATGGTCATGCCAAGACATATTATTGGACACTGTGACTCCCAAAATCGAGATGGAGGGACTTGGTTCAAGTGTATTTCCGGACATTGTGATGGGATGATTTGAGGAATTCACTTTCTTGGAAAACGTGTTTTTTGGGCGTTGAACTGAACAAGATTGTTGGTTCCCCACTCGACGATTGCTTCAAGATCTCTATTGATGGAATCAACCTGTTCCTGCCTGAGTCTATTTGTATCATTCACCGAAAGTGATCGATTGAGACAAGTGTGCTATCGTCTGCGAAACTGTAAATGGGGTTCGTGGTGGTTTTCAAAAGGTCGTTGATGTGTAAAAGAAATAAGGTGGGGGACAGGATGGAACCCTGGGGACCCCGTCATTAGTTTTAAACGCATTAGAATAAATACCGTCAACTGCCACATGTAAGGAGCGATCTTGCATGAAGCTCAAGAGCCATTGGCGCAGTTTGGTTGGGAGACCGTAGGCAGATAATTTACTTAACAATGGCTGGTGCCAAACGCGGTCAAAGGCTTTAGATATATCCAAGGCTATTGCACGAGATTCACCAAACTTTTCAATAGTGTTTGTCCAGAGCTGAGTGACATAAGCCAGCAAATCTCCAGTAGACCGAAGTTGTCGAAATCCATATTGTCTGTCATGGATTATCTCAAATTTCTCCAGATATTTGATAAGTTCTGTGTTAATCGCTTTTTCCATAACTTTGGATATGACTGAGAGCAATGCAATAGGGCGATAATTTGCAGGAATAGTCTTCTTTCCTTTTTTCGGAATCGGTTGTACTTTAGCGTTTTTCCACATGGACGGAAATACTCCTTTGCTGTATGATAACTTGAAGATTCTACAGAGAACTGGGGTGAGCTCTTGAGCACAGGTCTTCAGGACAATTGTCGGAATTCCATCTTGTCCTACTGACTTATTAGAGTCAAGATTTCGTAGGATTTTCCTGATAGTACGATGGCGGATAGTAACCTCAGGCATTGATGCGTTTATTCTAGGTATCGTTGGGGGTTGTTTTTCATTGGTATTGAGGGTTGAGTTAGAGCTGAACATTTTGGCCAACAGATCCGCTTTTTCTTTGGAAACTTTAAAGCAATTAGGTAAGTTTCTCGTACTGTGAACAGATTTTGCATGAAGATACTTGGATACTTCTGCGAGACTCTTGCGCAAGAAACGAGAAGACAAAATCACAGGTTGCAAGACGAAACTTCATGTTTTATCGACGAAACGAGACGAGATGTCTCGTTGGTCTCGTGGGCATCACTACTTGTTCAAAAACTTTCGATTTTACAACCTATTTTTCGGATTAAGAACATTTTATTTTGGAATATACCAAAGCATAATAATAAATACATTTAGTAGACATTGAATTGCCGAAGGAAAAAGGAAAAAGATATTAAAGTTATTGCGATTTCTGTAGTTGAGTTTTGGGTTCGTCCGTCATTAATAGTCCTGCCTCAACATCTATTCATGTAACATTCTAGGCTGGATGCTGAAACAATTTACGATGTTTATACAATTCGAAAAGTCTATGCACATAAACATTTCTTCACTTTAAAGCTGCATTCTCATTGCATAAAAAACTAAATAACTTGTTACTTTCAATAATGCATTAAAACTGTATATATGTATGATTATAAAGTAACGCTCCTTTATAAATTTATGTAAAAAATACATATTTTTAAACCAGATGATATAATTGATTATTTTTTTCGTACGATTTTCAACCAATCGAAACGTCCAAATGAACTAAGCTACCTCGTATAATTTCGAATATACTTGGATATACATCGAGTAGCTCCACCAATCTTAAATTCAGAAATATTCGAAGTTCCATAGTAACCAGTTTATAATTGTTACATACAAACAATGCACATCAAAAAAATTTGACGTTAAGCTTTCAATATGCGAAAATGTAATGAAGAAAATTATAAAGAACATGTTGTAAAATTTATATGGAACGTTACGGCAAAGCATATACAAGAAAAATATATGAAGGAATTCAACAGAGTAATTGACCCATTTTCCAGTCTAATATTTTTAGAGGCACGAAACGCGAGAAATTCAAAAAGAACGAAGCTCCAATCTTTACCGGATAAGAGGAAGGTCAGTGTATCAGCATTCACAGACAATGAGTATGAAGCAATGATCAAAGCTTGGGATGAAAATCTACCAGAAGGGTTGCAGATAAAGTTTTTCTTGATAGCTTCTGTAAAACTTGCTTGGAGAGGAAATGAAGGAGCGTCATGCTTGATCCACTATTTTTAAAAGGATGGTTCTCCAACTGATAGGACACCGTAAAATTCCATTTTTACAAAAACAACGCGAGGTGGAGCAAAATCATGTGCTAATAATAAGTGGCTTGTACCCAACCATACTAAAGTAAGTCGGTGCCCAGTGAGACTTCTGATTAAGTTGATGTTAAAAAAAACGAAAACAAAAATATTAAAACAGACAGGTTATTTCTTATTGTGAATCCATACTGGAAAAAGCAAAAAACGCTTGGCTGGTACGTAAATATGCCAATTGGAGTAAATGAAATTTCCAAATAGACCAAACAGTCTGCAGAATTGACCGTTTTAGACATCACAATCAAAAAAATTTCAAATCATTCTCACCGAGCAACTGCCGTTTCACAATTGGCAAAAGCAGGTGTATCGAAACAAGAACTGATTAAAATTAGAGGGCATGGTAATAGTAATTCTATAAAACCAAATCTACAATTAGATCAAGAGCATCACGAACATATAATAAATCAGATGTGAACCAAACTAAGACACACTCTTGGATCTAGTAGCAACGTCGAAATGTCCAGCACATCAGCAACCAATAGCCACGTTGAAGTTTCCAGCTCAGAAAATAACACGATTAAAAAAAATGCTGTTTATAATCGTAATTTTTATGGCACCAATATGTATTTCAATTAATAAATTGTGTACATTGTTCATATCTACTGAAAATATAATCGTATCGAATACAATTCGTACTTCAAAATATTTAATGTTATACATCTCAATTTTCCTACACAATTACGCTTCGCGGTCGGTCTATTTCAACTGTCAAACTGACACTCTTTGAAATTATGCAAAAAGTTATCGATGCATAACCTGAATATTTTAAAGCACTTATGGTATTACTACTGGTAATAACAATGTAACGATGCTGAAAATAAAGTAGGCATTACAAACCTTAATTACTTCGCTTTAGAATTTAAAGTTCTATTACCATTAAATAAATAAATAAATACCTATAAGTATTTATACTTTTATTAATATCAAATAGATAGATCCCAAATCGATTTAAACATTCTAGCTTTAAAAGCCATCAGCTCCAAAACCAAAGCTTTTAATAGAAAGCCTGTTCGTTTGTCATGCTCACGCTGCTCAAAACTGATTTGAGCAGTATTCGACTGTTCGTTTGTTGTAAGCAATTGATCAGAGACCGTTTGTTTGACAGGAGCAAGTTGCTATATACCAGATAAAGCAGGATTTATTTGCTCCACCAATTTAGGTAGAGCCAAAAAATCATATCAGTTTGATCTAGCAGATTTCAAAAATCGGACATTAAAAATGTATAGAAAATTCAGTATAATTAATGGTGAAGTGACTGATGCAAATTCTAAGTTGGAAAATTATTTACTTAACGAAATGAAAATTTGATGGGCAATTTGGTTGTTTTTTGTTGGGATCAAATATCAAATTGTTTTGGTGGGGGTTTTGTGTTCCTTTGAATTCAGCAGTTGGTAAATGCTCTTCCTGGATTTGTATCACGAAAATCATATCAGTCTGCACATTTATGTAATTTATTAAGCAGCGTGAGCATGACAAACGAACAGGCCTAGAGTGTTATACATTTATTGGAGCAACATTTATTGTACGTAGTATATGTTTTTTTAAATAGTTAATGACATTTCCAGGATGTTTTATTAATTTAATATTACATAAAATTTCTATTATTTAATTTGCATTATTTTTTATTTAATAAAAAATATTTTTTTAAAACCAAACATTAACATTTTCGTTCCAATTTATTTTAATTTAAAAGATACGCCTTTGCACGAAATTAAGAGAGAATATTATGAACGATGGATGCGATGTGAAAATCCCGTCGGGCTACCAGGAACAAGAATGCTATTTAACATGCATGTTACACGTCGGTACTTCCACTTTGATGTCATGATTTATTTACATGGGATCGGTTACAGTTCTTTTTACATCATGTGGTCCATCGATTATCTCTAGGTTTAAGTAAAAAAAAACGAGATTACCTTGATACATTGATTTCGGGGATATAATTTGGGTTAGTAAGTGGTAGGTTCCCATTATATAAGTTAAATTAAGTAACCGTAACGGGAGCATTAATGATAATTATCTGTGGGACATCGATTAACTGGTTAAATAATCTGTCACATAAAAAGAGCTACTTAAAACCAGTTTCATGACATCCAGAACATTGTATACGCTAGTAAAGTAACTTTGGAGCGTAAGCTTTGCCCCATTTAGTTTTTTTTTTAAATTTTGAGTCACTTTAATCGTGTCATATGTAAAAAATAGATTTTAATAAAAATTTGTTACTTAATAAAATGGAAAAAAGACAAACACGAAAAAGTGCTGTGTTGTTAATTGCGACAATACACCAGTTAAAAATTCATAATTACAATTATGTCGTTTTCCTAGATTTTTCTATGAAATAAAGATCAACGGTAATAATTTGTTTTTGAATTAAATTATCTAAAACGTATAAAAAATAAAATATTTATCGTTTTGATAAAAAGAGTTAAACTTTTATGTAGTTAGTTGTTTTTATCTAAAATACAGAATGTCAATTTAAGGTTAAGACAGTATGTAAAACCAAAGAAGTGTGGAATTATAATAAATTCACAAAATATATTTATATGAACTGTTTTGTTTTTTGTTATTGTGATTTAATAAGATATTTTTTCAAAGACGTGATGAAAAATTTACGTAAATACAGACAGCGGCTGCATGTTTAGTGTTTACAAAATCATTTGGCTCGTTTACCGCTGCATCTTATGAGTATTTTTAACCGTTCTGTCGAAGTATAACTAAAAATAAATGTTTTTATATAAAAAATCGAAAAAACATTTCAATTAAAAATAATTCTTTTTCCTTGTGTCGTATTTGATGCTTGTGCTGCAGTCATATTTAATTAAATTTTTAGGTTATTTATTATTTACGGTTCTATACTTACCTCAATAACATACAAATTTAATTTATTTATAAAATTACTTGCTTAGTGTTATATTTTTAGAGTTAATAAAAAATAAGAAAACTAAAAACTTATTTTCTTAAATAAATAACATACCTATTGTTTAAACAATAAAAATAATTATTTTCCCCTCCTGAAAGATTTCTGACTAGATAATATTAAAAAAAAACGTTTAGAAAAAAATAATCAAAATCGGAGCTGTTTTATAGCTTCATTGACGCGATTATTTATACAATAACATTATACCAGAACCCGCATCTCTGAAAACGAAACATTCGTTTATATAGCATTATTTGTTCATGCAGAATCACCTCCTGAAGTTTGTCGCACTTATTTACTAACACCCTGTATTGATAGCTGCAAGCTACAAAATAAAATTGGTTGATTTACCTACAATAAGGAAGCAGAATTTACTCAAGATTTTTTTTCGAAAAGTTTCAAAAAACATAACAAAAAATTTGATTTTAGCACTTGGTATGTCAAGCAAATCCATCTTCCTATTTTTATTTTTACCCTTGCAAATAATTCGTTTTATACAGGGTGTTAGTAAATAAGTGCGACAAACTTCAGGGGGTGATTCTTCATGAGAAAAAAATAACAGTTTGTTATATAAACGTATGAACGCAAATGCTTCGTTTTCAGAGATACGGGGTGTTAAAGTTTTGGATAGGAAGGGGAGGTACGGAACATTGGCCTGCTCGATCACCGGATTTAAATCCTGTAGATTTTTGCATTTGGAGTTTTCTTAATTCATTAGTTTATTCCACTCCCGTCGGAAATGTTGAAGACCTGAGAAATCGAATTATAGCCCGCTGTGAGACAATAAGAAATACACCAGAAATATTTGCGCGTATACAACAATAAATGAGGCTAAGATTTGAATTTTGTGCCATGTCTGAGGGAGATCATTTTGAACATTTGTTGTAGTTTTGCGCCTATTTAAAATAGTATTAATATTATTTTCTGCTATTGTTCGGGTTTTATGATATTTTATTAGATAGTTCTTAATAATGTATTAAAGAAAAGGAAAAAACGCATTAAGATGTTTTATTTTTTTGCATAAAAACGGCACCCTATACGAAAAAAGGCGGAAAGATAAATTTGCCACAAATTTACCAAGGAATTTAAATATAATTTTGAATTTAAAATATCTCAGTGTTGTACCATTTTTTTCTTTAAAAAAATTGGGATCATTACCCGCACCAATGATAAACATAAACTTCTTAATTGCATGTCATAAAATGCACAATAACTACCTTTAAATACCCACCAAATTTTATTTGCATATCTCGACCGGTTTCATAGCAATAAATAAATCGTCAGTTTTTAAGAAAAACCCGTATTTCTGAAACAAAGTATTTGCGGACATACGTTCATGTAAAATCACGCCAAAAATATTTAACAGGAACAGGTTGACTCCATTAATAGAGATCTTGAAACAATCGTCGAGTGGGGAACCAACAATCTTGTTTAGTTCAACGCCCAGAAAACACAAAGCGCCACGTTTTCCAAAAAAGTGAATTTCCCAAATTATTCCATCACAATGTCCGGAAATACCCTTGAATCAAGTCCCTCCATCTCGATTTTGGGAGTCACGGTGTCTAATAATATGTCTTGGCATGACCATATTTCTAACATCACAAAGTCAGCAAGCCAGAGGCTATGTTTTCTGCGAAAAGCTAGAAAGTTTTTTACTCCTGATCAACTGTTGACGACGTACAAGGCTCAAATCTGACCTCTACTGGAGTATTGCTCGCACATTTAGGGTTCAGCACCAATGCATTCTCCATTCCATTCAAAAAAGGGCCATTTGGTTGATAAACAGCTCAACTCTCACAGATAACCTTCACCCACCAGAACATAAAAGAAGAGTTGCAGGCCAGACATTACTCTACAAATATTTCCATGGCAGATGCTCCAGAGAAATAAAAACTCTTATACCACCACTGGCTACATTCGGCCGAAGAACTCGGCACGCTGATCAGTCTCACCCATTTACTCTCAAGATTGACACTACAAGGACCAATCTCCATCAAGAATCCTTCTTTTACAGGGCTGCTACAGAATGGAACAAGCTTCCAAAATCAGTTTTTCCAGAGAACTATGACCTGCAACTTTTCAAAAAGCTTTTATAATCCCTCCCTCTTTTAATAGTCGCAGTGCCCACACGATAGGTCTACCCTTTTGCGACTATTTTTAGTAAAAAAAAAAAACTAGCGTATAGATAACCTTTTTTATTAAATTTTAGTAAATCTGTAACGTAGGAGCGTTGCCGTTCAACCAAATTGTCAATTTTATGTATATGTATATTTAATATTACGCTTTTTAACGCCTAACGGGAAAGAATTGGAGTACTGATAAATAAGATACACCAAATGGTATGTTATCTATATTTTATTATTTTCTTCATCTTTCAATTAAAACCAGGTCTATTGTACTGATTACACTATGTTATACTCGTAGTGTAAAATTATAAAAGGAAAATTGCTTGTTTTCTTTTCTATTTCAGTATTAAAATTTTTTAAAGCCTTGATTGTATGTATACCATAAATTTTTTTGTGTATTAAGTGGATAAATAATCGTGAAATAAATCTTATCTAACACTGTTATAATAACAGCTAGAATTCATTCAGTATTTAAGCAGTCAGATTCAACTAGTAAAGCACATGAAACACCGCAGGCACATGACAAATTGCCCAATATTTTATGATCCAATTACAAAAGAATGAGCTTACATATTTGTATAAATTATCACACTATGAAGTCTACCATCATTCGAACATTTTCCGACTCAACTAAGTCAATATTTTAAGTCAGATTAGCACCACAAACTTAATTTTAATTCTTTATTCTTTAAGAAATTGGTTTAAATATCCAATATTGGTAATTATTTAGATTAAAAAAAAAGTTAATGAAGTATTAACTTTAAATTTTTTTTAACCATTAATATGTTTTGACACTACCATTAAGAACTTGTAATAAAAATGTAACGTAAAATTCCTGTTAGTGGCCACTTCTATAGAATGGTCACCCCTTAAACCGACCGATTTCGAATGCCCCCAAATTTTATTTGGATAATCCCCATACCTGTCTGTATCGTCCCCTTCTCTGAAACGACCACAGGCACTCATTATAAAATTTTATAGTACACAACAATAATAAAAACACCCTTTTAAATGGTAATGAAATACATCCACAACAATTCCAACATAACTTTCAATGAGAATAATTAATATGTATGCTTAAAGAATATACCTAAATGTTTTAATTTAAAATGTATACCTCATAACATGGGGGTAGACAGTCCACGAGTTTGTCAAGTAGGTCTTTCAGCGGAATATCAGACGATATTTGGTTTGATAATATTGGACACCTTGTAATACCTGTCGCAGATAATAAAAAAATAAAATGTGCCGGAGAAATCTATAAGTTCATTATTAGGCCATGTGTTCTAAATGAAAGTAGCTTTATGTCTAAAATGTTATTTAGTTTTTTATACCAATTCTTAAAACAATATGCAAATTTTTGCTAAGTTTTAAGAAAATCGTTTGTGTGGAGCTGTTTTAAATTATTTACAACCATATGGCAACCAACGATATTTCAAAAAATGTACAAGATATTCAGCTGTTTATCTTCTTCAATGAAAATGATTGAAACTAAAATAACGAAGTTTTTTAAAAATAAAATATTCTGTCTTTCATGGGTTAAATCGGGGAACCAAGTGGTTTTAATTTGGTTTTGTAAGGCTACAAATAAACACTTACAAATATCGTGGATCATAATTCAAGCAAAAGCACTGTGCAAAGCCTATAATGCATCAAATAAATGATTAGAAAGATTTCACTGTCACGACAAATATGTCTTGGAGGTGTCAAGACAATATGTGGCAACATTTGTCTCCGATGACCATAAAAAGTACTTTTATAGAGCCAGATTTACATGCACAAATGTAGATATAGAAGATTTTAAAGAAGAAGAAGAAGTTAACAATCTGCTAGCACAACTGTTTCCTATTTTAATCAACTTAAAACAGTGATGTTGAAACAGAAAGTGCAGAATTCACCATCAACGATTATATAAAAGAGGTACGACAAACTAGTCAATATGCTTCAGATTCTAAACATAAAGATGATGAACCTGAAATTGCTTTGAATTTTAAAGTGTATCAAGCCTATCTGAAGACTGTGCTTGAAAGTTTTTTGCCAGCGTCAATGATTTTAAAACGGTAACAAACGTGTCTCGTTAATTTGGTTCTGAATTTTATAAAAATTAACCAAAAATTTTAAAGAAATACTTGATTTCGGACTATTATTTATTATACTATTAATATTCATACATATGTAAGTAATTTTAAAATCTTGCTTGTTCTTTGGTCTTAGTTTATTTTTTCAAGGACATTGATAATTTAATTTAGTAATTATAATACAATAAAAATTATAAAATGCATTAGTTCTCCTAGTTATCTTTTAAAAGACCACCCCTCTTTCATAATTATTAGGGGTATTCGTTATTGGGAGGTTTTACTGTAAATAAAATTAATATAATTAATTGCAATTGTATAAAAATATTGATCCTTGTAAAGAACTTTCTACAATTAGCATCCATTCAAACACTCGCATTGCTTTGTTTACTGATGCCTTCATCAATTGTTTGTACACACTAAAAAAGCTGAAAATTACTAGTTTGTGCTTGTATAAAATATTTCAGGTATCTATATCGGATGATCATGTTTAGCTTGTTAATAAAGAAACGTAAACACTGCACAATGTTTAACGTTTAAATTAATATTGTTATGTATATTTCGATGCCAGTGATGCATGGTTCAAACGCTATTTCATTACAAATTCAAATACACAAGTCCGCAAATCCGACGTTTAAATAAATATACATATGCGTGATTCTCCCTTATCCATTAGGTATGGATTTGTTATAATTAATTCGACAATTCAAATTGTTTTAGTCAAACATGAAGGTGAAAAAGGACAAATAAATCGAGTAATCATCTGGTTGTGTATATCTATATACCTTGATTGATAAAAAACAGATTGTTTGTTTTTAAAATGCATTTATTATACTAAAGTATTCTGTTCGGGTTATCATAACCCGAAGATAAGTTTGGTAAAAATTTGATGAACATGAGAATTATTTTTATAATGAATGTATTTAGAAAAGAAAGGAGATGTATGGATCAGGTCTTTTTATTACAAGGTATAGTCAAAAAATTCTTGGCTAGAAGTCAGAAGGTCTATTGCGCTTTTATAGACTTGGAAAATGCCCATGACAGAGTGGTGCGGAGTGAATTGCGGTCGACATTGTATATGTATGGGGTGAGCGGTAGCTTAATACGAGCACTGAAATCACTTTACGAGGATTCCACTGCTTGTTTCAGAATAAACGAAGCTTACCCGGACTGGTTTAACATCGAAAAAGGTGTGAGACAGGGATGTGTGGCTTCGCCATGTCTGTCTAACTTATACATAGACCATTGTTTAAAAGATTTGAAAGAGAGTGCGTATGGATTAAAAATGAATGATTTGTCGTTAAATGCCTTCTTTACGCCGATGATCAAGTCATATTAGCGTCATCCGAAGTCATCTGAAGAGGAGTTGCAAACAATGGTTGATGTTATGCATGACGCCCTGAAAATCAAAGTGATAAAAATATATGTAAGCAAAACAAAAGTAATGGTTTTTGAAAGAGAAGAAAACATGACAAACTGTAAAGTTCTGATTAAGGAATAAAAAGTGGAACAAGTAAATGAATTTGTGTACTTGGGTTTAAAGTTTACGAGAGATGGAAAGTATGAAAGTGACATTGAGCGAAGGGTGTTGGCAGAAAAACAAATGAATGGGGCACTGTATAGCTTTATGAACAGACAGAAGGTGTCAAAAAAGGCACGCCTGGCTTTGCATAGAGGTGTGTTGGTTCCTTCACTTATGTATGGTAGTGAATGATGGGTTTGGCAAAAGAAGCATAAAAATAGGATTCATGCTGCAGAGATAAGTAGTCTGAGAAGTATAGCCGGAGTGACTCGGTTGGATAAAGTAAAAAATAGTGAGATAGAAAACGCTGTGGTATAAAAGAAGATGTGGTTAAAAAATAAATAAAGGAATGCTTAGATGGTTTGGACACGTAGAAAGTCGGTAGAGGTCGACCTCGGCGAACACATCTTGATCGGATCAACATTGTTTTAAAGAAAGGCAAGATCAAAAGCACCAACAACTGACGAGCATGTATGAGAGCACTAATGAAAATAAAGGAAGCAAAAGATGTGTGTAAGAACCTTAGCAAGTGGAAGGAAGTGGTCTTTGCCTACCCCTACGGGAAAAAGGCGTGACTATTTGTATGTATGTATTTTATTAGTTTTTTTTTTATTTTCATAGATATACACGTATTATTGAAGTGAAACTTCTTTACGCGCACCTTTTGAATAATAAATACAGAGAGTGAATCGGAAAAAACATGACGTTATCACTTTGGAATTTTACGAGAATGCGTGCCGTTTCTCTTTCGCTCCCATTTCGTTATTTTTTCTCTTCTGCTTCACCTCCTCCACACTACTCCATATACAATGCTACGCGCGCACTCTATTCCACTACAGGCGTTGAGGATACATCGTTCTTTCGCCCCCCTTCGTTCTTTTTTATGTTTGTCAAATGACACAATGTATACGGTAAATTTATTATAAGTTATTTTTTATTGATTGATTATTGATCTATCACATAACATAACCTATATTCTAAAAATCAAAATCTGTTTTGCATTGAGCTTGTTACTATGTCCATTATCTTTGTTCAAGATTGCGTTAGATATTCTCTAATATTCGATGTTATTGTTTGAATTTGTGTGTTTATCTCGTTACACATCTCAGATTTTATTATTGGATCTCTTAATTTCTCTAACGCGATCTATCGTAGTGCGGTTGGCATTTTTTGACTTGACAAAGAAATGTTGACGACTGCCACCAATAGTACATGGTCAAAAGGCACATCTCCCCCAGGATATGTGCTGGCTCTCTTGATGGTTGAGCCGAATCTTTGATTAATCAGGATAAAATCTATTTGGTTTCGCACTACATTGTGTGGTCGGTCTGCTGGGGGGACTTCCAGGTATAAAGTCGGCGAGGGTGATGTTGTAGAATATTGTACGTGAGCATAATTAGGATTCGCATCGATTAATTCCACTTCTACTAAAGGTTCGTATTTCGGGGGTCATACAGACCCAAACGCAATAAATGGAACCAAACTGAAGTAAGGTAGTTTTAGCTCATTAACCTTGCGTCATCTCGTGTTTGTAATTCTGGTTCACTTCAAACGTAACTGTCATTATGTAACAAATAAATTGTAATAAAGATTTGTTATTAAATAAAATGGAAAAAAAGATTAAGACAACAAAAGTGCTGTGTTGTAAATAATGACAATAGACCAGTTAAACATACAGAATTACAAATGTTACCGTTTCCTGGATTTTAATATGAAATAGAGAGGAAAAGGAAATAGATTGCAGCAGTAAGTTGTCAAAGGTAATTCAGTTTTGTTTATGTCTTAAATTATTGATAAATACATAAACTATGCCAAACTAAGGCAATGACAAACCTAGTACCAACAGTTAATATATACATAGAGGGAGCGCAAGTAGAATATGTCGAAAAGTATACCTATCTGGAACACGAATTAAAAATCAGCAGGGACAATCAAACTCGGAACTTTTAAGGCGCTTAAACCTCGGATTGGCAGCATACGGCAATTTGAGACATATTTTAGGACAAAATCTCTATAAGTCTAAAAAGGAAAACTTTTAACACGTGTATCCTACCGGTTCTCACATATGGGGCAAAAACCCTAACGCTCAAAAAAGGATGGAAAGATCTATGCTGGGGATATCACTCAAAGACAAAGTAAGAAATGAGGAGATTCGTAAACGAACAAAGGTAGAAAACATTATTGAAAAGATCTCAAAGTCGAAATGGAGGTGGGCTGGTCATGTAGCACGACAAACGGATCAGAGATGGACGAAAAAACTTCTGGAATGGAAGCCATGGTCAGACAAACGAAACCCCGGAAGACCATCCACCAGATGGACAGATGATTTAAAAAAGATCAACACCAACTGGATTGCAGCGGCACAGGACCGAGAAACTTGGAAGAAACTTTAGGAGGCTTATGTCCAACAGCGGACGCAAATGGCTGGAGAATGATGATAATGACATAAAATATGTAATATTTTTTGTTTTATTAAAAAAAAGTTGTGTCACACATAATCCCAAAATCGCCCGTGTAAGCTAACGCCTTGAATTTCTTGCCCATTTCTACACCTTCATCTATATCATTAAGCTCTCTTATCACATATTCTAGAGCTACGTTAAAAAGTAAAGGTGAGAGCGCGTCACCCTGTCGTAGCCCGCTTTGAATATTGAAGGGTTCTGACGTTGTTCCCTCAACTTTAACTCGGGCCTTGGATTTTAGGACGCACATCTTCGTCAGATTAATGAGCTTATTTGGGAAAACAAGATAGCTTGGATTAACTTTCAATTCAATAATTTTTTAATATTGATTCCGGAAGTGTAAGATACTTTTTTAAAAAAATCAAATGAAAACATGAAATAAATATAATTGTTAAAACAAGAAGCTAGAAACAGAATATTTTAATTGATCATATCAGAACTTTCCCTTTAGATATTTCTAAAATATTTCAAAATAGTTCATTTAGGAACCAATAACTTGGACTCACTTATTATGCAAAAGTAAATGTAAATGATCAGATCCTTACCAACGAAAAATGTTTTAATTTTGTAAGCATGCTTCTAAGATCTAGAATATTTATTAACATAATCGTTTTGTTTCGTTATTTTGTCTCTTACAAAAAAATATTTGGCAGACTGCATACGAAAGCGCGACTATAACAAAAAAAAACTGGTGGAATTCATTAAAATGAACAATGAATGTTTTTTATTGGCACAAAATGTGTGCACATTCAATTGGTTGTGATTGAAACGTTCGAAACGAGAAATATTACGTGAAATACTTATTTCATTCTAGACAAGTCATTGTGAATAGACGTGGCATTTATCTTAATATTGAAATCAAAAGAAACCGATGCAATTGACCATTGTCGATTCATTAGGCACGGTAACGTGATAACGACAGTTGGATGTACAGAATAGTATTTCAATTGTTATGAATATTGAATACTTATTATCTATCAATGCAGCATTTACATATCAGAGATCTACAGGAAATTTAACATTTTGCTTCAAGACAAAAGATCCAATTTATAACAGAATATTGCAGAGTTAAAAATATACAAAGTGAGTACAATTAGAATTCAAACATATAAAAAGAAAAATATAATAAAAATCACAATATTTATACAGGGATAACCAAATTTGCTGGAAATCAGTACTTCCAAGTGTACAATTCCTCTTCGAGAAATTTCTTGATTTTTAAAACTATTCTGTACGGCCCTGTCGCCGAATAAAAAATCATCTAAAAAACACGTGCAGTTTTTGTAAACTACTATAATGTTTTGATCACGCCCTCATCGCGTGAAAATTAGTAATCGGCTACAATTAAGACCATCAGATACTCCGATGATACTGTTATATTAGCAACCTATCCGAACTACAACGTCCGATGGATCTCGTAGTGCAACATAGTGAGAAGTTCGGTTTACAGCTAAATACATCCAAAACCAAAATCTTAATATTCTAAAAATTACAAGATGACGCAATTATTACCCTCAATGGATACCATTGAACAAGTGGCACAATCTAATATATAAAATTCTCGTGTCACAATGTTAGTTACCATACTCCTCCGAAACGGCTTGACCGATTTTGATGAAATTTTTTGTGCTTATCCGGTATCTATGAGAATCGGCCAACATCTATTTTTCATCCCCCTAAATGTTAGGGGTAGTCCACCCCTAAATTTTTTTTTTTATTTTTTAGACAAAATTTTTAATTTCCATTTTTTTATGATACAACATACAAAAATACATACAATCCTCAATTTTCACCCTTCTACGATCAATCCTTATTTTTAATAGCCATTTTAGTAATTTAATCATTTTTCCTCTCCGGTCGAAAACTGATCAATCGTCATTTAATTAGTTATCCCCGCCAGATGTCTACAGGTGTCACTTCTGAGCCAGTAAACAGCACGGAGTAGGGATGAGAACGAAGCCGGTCTCCTTTCTTTCTCACTCCCTACACAGTTGTCGGCCATCATTATTGTTTATGCATCAAGTGTAGTAGTAACGTTGACAATTATTATTTTGCTATCTCAGTGTAACTCTCATATTAACTTTTAATCATTCCTATTTTATCAATAATAATTAAATTATCAATTTTGAGTGTATTTTGCACGATTAGTTAATCAAGTGATTTTATAACCTCAAAAGTACTCAACACGTGACACGAGCTTCCAATAACAACGGATTTTGTGTTGTAAGTATACTTTTTTTTATTTATATCGAAAATGTTGTTGATCTTATAAAAATGTAATTTTAATTTAATTTTATTAAAAAAATGTAATTGAACAATTAAGATTTTCATAGTTTCCAAAAAATCAATCATTATGAATCTTTATTTTGAAATGTCAATGGAAATATTGGTTGCATGAAAAAATTATAAGAGACAATGTTTTCATAAAATTTAATTTTTTACTTTTGTTTGAAAAATTTTTCCATAAAACTTATATTTTTGTTATAATTTCATAAATTAAAACTAATCATTTCAAAACTGCGGCAAAAATCCTGGCCCTAATTATACTTTTAACATTTTTCATCATTAAATAATTTCATTAATTCTATTTAAGTATGTTTTGTACGGTGAGCAATGCCAAGAAAACGCAAAGGGGCTGATTTGAGCCGCAGTACAAGTAAAGCTCGAAACTTGCGAAATAGCAGATCCGAAAGAACAGAAGAACAAATCCAGCAACAAAATACTGATGCACGTGTCAGAATGGCGCAATTGCATCAAGAAGAGCCAGAAGATACACGAGCTGAACGCAATGAAGTCAGAAGATTAGAACAACGACAATCACGCCGTTTCACAGTCAATAGACGAAGAACAAATGACCAACAACGACAACAGGTACATCGAGCATTTATATCTGATTCATTCCTGCGTCTAGCATTCCAGTATGAGCCCGATATTGAATATTATGCTCATTCAAAAGTGGTAATTTACTAGGAAATTATTTATATGGCAAAACAACGTTTGCCGGGTCATCTAGTTTCAATATAAATATTTCCATTCACGACTAGTGTAACCCAAGAAAAGGGATACTGGCAAGAATCAAACATGCAAAGAGAATATTCATGGACATGAAAACGATGTTTATTAGATCAGCCCCAGCCTTAAACTAAGGGTGCGCATGATTAAATACTATGTATTTCCCGTTTTGCTGTACGGATGCAAAAGCTGGAGACTTGACCCAAACACAGAAAAAAGAAGAAGCTTTCAAGATGTACATATACAGACGTGTGCTGCGCATTTCGTGGATTCACAGAATAACAAACGAAGAGGTACCCAACCACATGTACAAGCAGAGAGAATTAATACTGAGACTTGTCATCGAAGGAAAATTATAAGGGAAAAGATCAATCGGAAGACGCCAAAACTCATGACTGAAAGACCTGAGGGAAGGGTTCGGTTGCTTATCAGCAGACATATTTCACGCTACAGTTTCCAAGTCGAAAATAGCCATTTAGATCATTAACTTCCAAAAGGGGACGGTGCGTATAAAAAATAAAAATATTTAATGTTTTTGAATTACCTAACGTATAGTTATTGAATTTTTTTCGTATGTATCAATAGGGAAACCACTCGTTAAAAAAATGAAAGTAATTTCGAGATTAGTGTGATTGATATGAAGATATAGAAGGGCAGTGCTTGCAGGCGAAAAGTACTATAGTTTTTCCATTATCAATTGCAGAACAGTTATGTAAGGAGTAATCAATATTTAATATATACGCACGGCACTCGTGCCAAATTTAGGGACAAAAAGTAATGTTTACTACCCGTATAAAATCCGGTATATTGACGTTCGTCAAAATTCGCAAACTAGGTTATTCAACCAATGGAAACAGCGAATCATAAGGTTAAAAGCACCGAATTGGCCGAGGGGTGTAACGCCGTTAAAAAGCTATAAATAATCCTGTTTATGTTTGAACACCTTCGAGAAGGATAGTCTGTGATATTAGTTTATTTTATTTATTAAGCATATGGCATAAGTATACACAACATATGGTAATTTAAAATTTACTGTCCAATTTGTTTATATAATCAATCGACGTTGGCGTCACACAAGCAAAGTCGCTCATGCTTCCTTCATACTTCCTAAGTGGGCATTCGGACGTGATGTGTTGGATGGTTTGTTTTTATGCTCCGCACTCACATTCAGCATACGAAATCCTATTCCATTTATAGTGGAAATCAGCGCAGTTTCCATCGCCTGTTCTTATTCCATTAAGGGTGATCCAGGTCTATTTTTGTATGGTAACCGTTCATCCAGACAGGGGCACATTATTCAGCTGCTTAGTACAGTAGCCCGAGGGCTGAACATCGGAAGGTGGTTGCTGTTGATCCCCATGTTGTTCCGCAAACCTTATGAATAATATTATTGCAAGTTTTTAGTTTCGCCGCGGTGTTTTTAGGGTGCTTTTTATAGGAAAGTGTCCTATTCAGGGTAACCCCTAAAAACTTGGGGTTACTGTTGTGCTAAACGCCTAACTCCAAAATTAGATTTTTACCAGCCGAAAGAACAGGCAGGATTTCGAGCAGGGTACGGTACAAATGACCATTTACATACAATCAAGACCCTTATAGAAAAATCAACAGAATATAATAAACCTCTCATCCTTGTTTTCGTAGACTATGAAAAAGCTTTTGACTCAATCAGCCAACAACATATGCTCAAATCATTAACATAATGCAGAATTGATTACAGGTACATTGCACTGATTAAGGGTGTATACGAGAAAGCAACGGCGTGTGTAAGATTACATAAAAACACAAGAACATTCCGAATAGAACAAGGTGTACGTCAAGGAGATACCCTCTCTCCAAAGCTGTTCACCACACTGCTCGAATATGTCTGTAAGAAAATCGACTGGGGGGAAATGGGCCTAAATATAGACGGTGAAAGATTAAATAACTTAAGATTTGCAGACGATATCGTCCTTATCACCGACCGTATAGATCAAGCGTCCATGATGTTGGAAAAATTATACAATGCTTCAAGGGAAGTTGGCCTAAGAATTAACTTTGCAAAGACGCAAGTCATGACAAACCTAGTCCCCAATAAAAACATAACTATTGGAAGCAAATCTATTGAACAGGTTACCGCCTACAAATATTTGGGTCATGAGATCCGAATAGGACGGGACAACCAGACGTGCGAACTTCTCCGGAGAGTAGGCTTGGGGTGGGCATCCTTTGGAAGATTAAAGTATGTTTTCAAGTCGGATATTCCCATCAGTCTAAAACGAAAAGTATACAATCAGTGCATATTACCAGTGATGACATACGGAGCCGAAACATTGACGCTTACAAAAAAGTCAGCAAAGAAACTGCATGTCACCCAACGGGCGATGGAGAGGGCTATTCTGGGTATCTCCCTCAGAGACCGAATACCAAATGAGATTATTCGCCAAAGAACAGGTGTTATAGATGTAATCGAAAAAATAACAACTTTAAAGTGGAACTGGGCTGGCCACGTAGCTAGAAGAACTGACGGAAGATGGTCTAAAAAACTATTGGAGTGGCGTCCGAGGCACGAAGCTTATCGTAGTAGAGGGCGCCCCCCCACACGATGGACCGATGACATCAAAAGAATCTGTGGTTATTGGATACAAATGGCTCAAGATAGAGCAGAGTGGCAAAATAAACGAGAGGCTTATGTTCAGCAGTGGACTACTATAGCTGAGTGATGATGATGATGATGATGACTGTTGTGCATAAGTAATTGGTCATCGGCGTGCACCTGGAGTTTCCTGTTAGCCATATTATTATTTAGGTGGAAACAGCACACTTTAGTTGTATTAGAATTTAATTTGGTTCTTTATTGCTTGAAATACTCTCCAAGCTTTGTAAGGTCATCAGTCAGGATTTCTTCTGTGCTTTCAAACAGATTATGTCTGCACTGTAACGTTTTAAAAAATATTCATTTAATGCAAAAAACTAAGTATTAAAGGTATCCTGGGTTTTAAAGCAGTTACCAAGGAAATGTGATCTTGCTACGTTACACGAGAATGCTATTTGAAAACGATTATTATCAATATAGACTTATTGGTATAAATATCAAATATATAGCAGATTTAGTTTATTACAATATTTTTGTTTTAAAAGAGGTCGCATTTCAAAAAGTAATTTTGTACTTCTATTCTTCGCATTTATAGAAAAGTTAGAGACTGCAATTAACTATTTGAAAACTGATAATAAAGTGAGTTATCAATTTAAAATGATTTAGTAAACTAATATTTTTGATGATCCAACAAGAAAAAAAAATCGTTTATTTTTAGGTCAGAAATTTAAAACACGTTTTTGATATTCGATACCCATTCGCTTGAATTCAGTTTCTTATTTATTGCCTGATTTTATTTTTTGTTAGTTAAACATGTTCGCATCTCTCGTATGTCAAATATTAAAAAATGTGCTAAAATAAAAACATTTTTTAAGGACTAGTCAGTGTGATTTAAAACTTTTCTGTGTTTGTTTTCTAAAAGATTTGGAATTTGTATACGTCGACAAGCATTAATATTTTGAGAGACTTTGATAAATGCCGTTCAAATTTTAAATTTAAACATTGAAATGCCATCATTAATGACGTGAACAGCACAGCAAAAAATCGTCCAAGTTTAAAAAGTAACTCATAAATTAAAATAATATTTGACATGTATGTAAAGTAAACTATATGTAGTTTCCAGTCACATAAAAAATATCTTTAAAATTCTTTTTCTGCAAAATTAAACACTTGTTTCACCTATTTTAAGACTAAACGATTAATGGACTTATTATTAAACAACACTTTATAATCAGTTTCTACAGAAATAAATTCTTAAATGGAGCCCCTGTCCCAGAAGAGCGAAGAGCCTATATTTCGTCTATTCATAAAAAAGGCAAAAATAGAGACGGTGCAAACTATAGAGGCATATCCGTAACAAGTACGCTAAGTCGGTTGTATGGAAGAATCCTTAGAGATCTGATTGAACTTGAAGAAGAAGAAGAACAGTCTGGTTTTAGAGCTAGAAGAACTTGCACTAATAATGTATTCCGCCCAAAACAACTGACAAAAAAAGGTCTGGTACCAATCAAGAGACCCATCTTATGTTTGTGGATCTCCATAAAGCCTACGATACAAATCCTGTTTAAAACCTCTGAAAAGTGTCACCCACACTGATTAAAATATATATATATATATATATATATATATATATATATATATATATATATATATATATATATATATATATATATAGCAAAAGCTCAAAAACAAGAAAAAATGCAGGGGAATGGGAATCGAGTTGGGAAAAACCTGTATTTACATGTTACAATTTGCTGACGATCAAGTTATCCTCGCTAACGACAAGGACGATTTAGAATATATGGCACGAAAATTGCAGGAAGAATATTAACAGTGGGGTTTAAAACTTAATACGGAAAAAACAAAATATCCCCCTCTTGGCACTGAATTATCAAATATCCAACTGGACACAAGCGAAATCACAGCGTGCAATAATTATACATTCCTGGGAATCAAATTTGACACTAAAGAAACACTTGACAGAGAGACCAAAACACGAAAAACCCAGGCCAGAAGATTAACTGCATGTTTAAAAGGTATACTCTAAAGTGGCGAAATAGGAATCAAACGAAAATAAAATATCTATGAAAAGCTCTCTGATGTACGGATCAGAACAGAAGAAAACTCGAAGCCATCGAGATGGATGTTTTTAGACGGTCATTGGGAATATCCAGACGCGAAAGAATTCAAAACGAGGAAGTTCGGAGGAGAATGGGAGTAGATGAACAGCTAATAACCGACATTAAACAAAGTTAACTCATATGGTATGGTCATGTCCAGCTAATGGATGAAGCCAGACTTTCCAAGAAAATAATACAATGGAAACCATCAAACCGGAGGAACAAAGGAAGACCCAAAAAGACCTGGAAAGAGGGTATCACAAAAGTGATGAGCTCTCAAAACTTAAGAGAAGATCAATGGGAGGAAAGGAAGTCGTGGAAGTTAGGCATTGGACAACGTTAAAAGACGTTTTGAACCCGATAATATATATGTACACAGAAATATTAACAAAGAAAAGATGGAAAGTACATTCCATTAACCATTTTAAAATCTACCCACCATTAATAGGTTCAAATAAGACATATTAAGAGTTTTACTACAAATCCTCGGGTACACCCTTTTTTATTCTTCTGAGCTGTCAGTAATATCCAGATTCTCCGGATGGTGTAATTTGGACCAACTTGTTTGAGATGTTATTTCTACTATTTGATTAAATGCCTATTATTAAATTTATTTCTCTTACTGCATTATAAATTTACCATTATGTTTTTTCTAATTATTTTGATTAGATACGTTAATATACCAGTTAACAATTTTGATTAAAAGATCAAATATTGTAATAATTGCAGATATTCGTCAGTACAGCATCATTTTAGGCAAGTCATTGTATTGTCATGTGAATGTGTTAATGTATGAAGAAATAAAACAACAATAATCGGTTAAGGTTCATCATTTTATTGTACTGTATCTAATGCGTTATTTATGTACCTACATAATTTCTTATTTGAAAAAGTACCAGTGAACAATTTTTGTAATATTTTATATTAAATATTATAGTTTTTTTATATTTTTAGACAAAAGTTATAAAGCAACTTCTTCTTCTTCTTCTTCTTCTGCTTTTATTTAGGCAGTTCTGCCTGTTTTTTCTTCAGACTATCTCGATTAAGCCGTCATTCCATCATTTCCTTGGGCGCCCTACGGACCTTCGCCCTAATGGGGAGTTGTCTCTGGCTATTCTCACTATCCTATTTCCATCCATTCTGCTGATGTGATTGTTCCATTCTTTTCTTCTATGATTTGTCCACTGATTGATGTCTTCAACCTTGCATGATCGTCTGGTCTCTGCGTTTCTGACTCTATCTCTTATCGTTATCCCATCGATGCGTCTGAGGATTTTCATATCAGCGGTTTCTAACATTCTTTCCGTTTTGGATGTTTCCGGTCTTGTTTCAGCAGTATACGTCATAATCGGTCTTATAACAGTTTTATAAATACGGCATTTAGCATCCTGTCTGATATATCTATTTCTCCAAATTGTGTCATTTAGACATCCGGCGATTTTATTTGCCCTGTTAATTTGCTCTTCTACTTCTCTTACCAGTGATCCATAACTACTCAGCAGAACCCCCAAGTATTTAAATTCCATCACTTGCTCGATCAACTTACCGTCCACCTCCAGCTTACATCGTATTGGCTCCTGAGATATAACCATACATTTAGTTTTTTCCGATGATATTAACATATTATATAACTTAGCAGTGTTATTGAATTGATGGAGCAGTCTTCACTCTGGGCTATTAGTGTCGCGTCGTCTGCATAACATACAATTTTAACTTGTTTGTCGCTCATTTGGTAACCTCTCTTAGACTTTACTTTGTTAATAATTTCATCCATCACTAGGTTAAAGAGTAGGGGACTTAGAGAATCTCCTTGCCTTATTCCTGTTCCAACCTCGATGGGGTCCGTTAGTTGGTGTTCAATTCTTGCCTCTATTCTATTATTCTGGTAAATGTTTTCTATTGTTTTGATTATATCGAGGGGTATGTTTCTTTTTTATAGTAGGTGGACGATATCTTCTAGTCTTATTCTATCGAAAGCTTTCGTTAGGTCGATGAAGCAAAGGTATGCGGGCTTGTTATACTCGAGAGATTTTTCCTTTACTTGTCTGATTACAAACACGGCATCCGTACACGATCTTCCGCTTCTAAATCCTTGTTGTTCCTCAGCTAGCGTTAGGGTGGTATTCATTTTATTTGTTATTATTTTTGTAGTTAATTTTAAGGTGGTATTAAGTAGGTTGATTCCCCTGTAGTTTCTTGGGTCACACTTTTCTCCTTTTTTAAACATCAGTATCATTATACTGGATCTCCACTCTTGTGGTATTTTGTGTTGTTCTATAATTTTATTAATGAGATCTGTTAGTTGCTTTGTGAGAGGCAACCCACCATATTTTAATAGCTCATTAGCTATTCCGTTCTTTCCTGGTGATTTCCTGTTTTTAAGTTTTTTAAGTGCTGCCTCTACTTCTTCTCGCTTGATGGTTGAATCCTCATTTGTTACTATTTCTGGTGCTTTTGTCTTCTTTTCTTGTGTTTGTTTCGCGTATGTTGATTTTAAGTAGTCTATCCACTCCTGTTTCTCTATATTCTTAACTTCGATTAGCTCTTTCACTTCACTTCTTTGTCCCCTAATCATTCTCCAGATTTCCTTCTGTTGTCCATAAAAGTCATGTTCCATTTGTTTCGAATATCTTTCCCAGTGTTCCGTTTTAATTTTTCTCACCAGAGCGTGAGTTTCATTGCGAATCCTCTTATAGTGTCTATAAGCCTGTTTTGTTTTATATGCAAGAAAAGCAACTTAAATTTATAAATTATTAAGCGCAAAAACAATGGCTTGTCTTAACAACTTGTTAATGTTTAAAAAGATTAAAGATAAAAAACATCATTTAGATTTCACAATTTTTAGTATAAATTTACATACATACATACAAACATATAATCACGCCTTTTTTTCGTAGGAGTAGGCAGAGATCACTTCTTTTCACTTGCTACGGTTCTTACACACATCTTTTGCTTCCTCTACTTTCATCAGTGCTCTCATACATGCTCGTCGGTTGTTGGTATTCTTGACCAGGCCTTTCTTCAAAACAATGTTGATCTAATCGAGGTATGTTCGACGAGGTCGACCTTTCCGACTTGTTCATTCACATTGCCTTAAAAATTTTTTCGTCAACCTTCCTTTATCCATCCTTTCTACGTGTCCAAACCAACTAAGCATTCTTTTATCTAACTTTATGACCACATCTTCTTTTACACCACTGCGTTCCCTTATCTTATTATTCTTCATATTATCCAACCAAGTCTCCCTGGCTTTTCTTCTCAGACTACTCATCTCCGCAGCATTAATCATATTTTCATGCTTTTTCTGCAAAACACAACATTTACTACCATACATAAGTGTTGGAACCAACACTCCTCTATGCACAGCCAGACGTGCCTCTTTTGACACTTTATGGCTTTTCATAAAGCTATCCAGTGCCCTATTTATTTGTTTTTCTGATTACACCCTTCGCTCAATGTCACTGTCATACTTTCCATTTCTCGTAAACTTTAAACCCAAGTATACAAACTCATTTACTTGTTCCACTCTTTCTCCCTTAATCAAAACCTCACAGTTTGTCATAAATTCTTCTTCTTTAAAATCCATTACTTTTGTTTTGCTTACATTTATTTTCATGCATAACATTAACCATCGTCTGCAACTCCTCTTCAGATGACGCTAATATGACTTGATCATCGGCGTAAAGAAGGCATCTGACGACAAACCATTCATTTTTAATCCATACGCACTCTCTTTCAAATCTTTTAAACAATCGTCTATGTATAAGTTAGACAGCCATGGCGAAGCCACACATCTCTGTCTCACACCTTTTTCGATGTTAAAACAGTCCGTGTAAGCTCCGTTTATTCTGACGCAAGCAGTGGAATCCTCGTAAAGTAATTTCAGTGCTCGTATTAGGCTACTGCTCACCCCATACATAGACAATGTCGAACACAATTCACTCTTTATCACCCTATCATAGGCCTTTTCCAAGTCTATAAAAGCGCAATAGACCTTATGACTTCTAGCTAAGAATTTTTTGACTATACCTGGTAATAAAAAGACCTGATTCATACATCTCCTTTCTCTTCTAAATCCTGCTTGCACATTCCATATTATCTCAGTTTTATTCGTCACTCTTTTAATCAATATCTTTGCATACAGTTTGTCGGCTATGCTGAGTAAACTAATAGTAAAATATATGGTTTGAAATTTACCATAAGTTTTGTATGACCTTTTTGGCTCCAATTTAATTTAGTATGTATGTATTTAGTATGTATTCATAGAAATAGAAATAAAAATATGTTGAAAAAATGTAAAATGAAAACCTCTTTTTCAGGTACATCAAATGTTTAAGGATCAAATCCAAAAGAAGATACCAAAGAATTTGGGAGAATGGTCAGAGTGGTCGCCATGGACTCCGTGCTCAAGAAGTTGCGGGGGTGGCATCACACAACAAACCAGGCATTGTGTTCATAGACCTGCAGATTTAAGGTAACAGACAGACATTGTTTTAAATTAATTAATCAATTAATTTTACGATTTTAAAGGCATTTGTTGCAATCATACATCCCACTAATAAAAAAATAACCATATTAATTTATTTTTTATTCGGGGTATCGAACTCGTTTATTTTATTTACTATTCCAATTTGTGCAATAAAAAACGGATTTTTGCTTCAATATTAGCTCAGTCTGAATGAAAATAATTGGTTGAAAAATTCAATGCAAATCAAATGAGGCGTCGCGCACGCTTTTTAATGCGTGGTTAGCCAAACATTAAAATAAATTGCCCATAAAAATTCTCTCAATAAAAATGCTAATATTGGTTTTATGTTTTTCTACGGCTTGGGCACTTCAATAATCAATCCCATTATTTAACGTTTTGATTGTTTTTTAAATCACAAATTTAAATGTTACTTAAAAACAATTAAAATTAATTTTTTTTGGTACAATATTTACGGAGTCTATGGGGGCGAATGAAGCTGTCGCAAAATAAAACTAGTATTTAGATAAATTTGTTTTTATACTGTTCTGTGTAACTTTTGATAAGGTTATTGGTATTTTTGCTACAATCCTTTAAAAACTGTGCCCATGCTTTTAAAAAATTAAAAAATAAACATTATATACAGGTATAATTTATACGAACTCAGTTGGACAACGCAAAAATCGGGGTACGGTCAATGATGCCACGTCGAGCATTAAGCTAAACTGAACCGTTTGTAGCTGATTACTTCCGGTATTGTCCACATGGACTGTCAGCGAACCTTTTGTGTTTCTATGCATCTTATTGGATAGTACTTAACCCTAATTGGCCAAATTTTATCGGCAGTTTTCTCACCGCAAAATTCGATGCTGGCAAAAAACAAATCAGTGTTTATACAACTATTTACCAGATAGATTTGGCTTTTTTAAAAACGTCTGATGATGACTGTGCAGATAAAACTAATCGCCGTAGTGCCATATTGTAAAATATTTGTGTTATTTTTATCTAATAAGTATATATTTTTTGTTTTTGAACATTCAAATTAGTAATTTTTATTTTATTTTAATTCTTTCAGAAATACTCGTATTTAAAAAACCCTTTGAGGGTCAATTACATAGCTTATTTTAAATTGCTTAAGCTTAACTTAACACATTCCACCAAACGTTATAGCTCATTTCACCAATATACGACGGATCGGATTAGTCGCCGAGGCATACACTTACCAAGCGCACTGTGTTGAGAAAATTTGTTGTTTATTATTACGATTTGTTGAGACGTTTTATTTTTATTTTGAACAGAAATCATTGATGTAGCTTTCAATGAGTTTTTGGTTAGAAATAGTCACATATTTAATTATGTTAAAAGGGAATGCAATAAAAATAAATTATCGACACAGATTTAATAAACATATTTAATCATGTAGTACTTACGGTATTATCAAGTTTTAGATTTATAGTCATCATAATCAGAATCACTCTCGTCGCCAACCTCATTCGGATTTTAAATGATAAAAGGATTAAATTCTTTGATGCGGTTTTCACAAACCCACCGTTCCTTTATTAAATTTTCACATTTTGTGGCACATTTTTCCCAAATTTGACTGTAACCATTAGATCCAATGTGATTATTTTGCATATTCCCCAAATGTACTCAATGGGATTAAATTGGCAATGATAAGGCGGGAAGTCTTAACACAAGATGTCCATAACTGAGTATAATTTGATCCACTTTGTAATTTTTTTCTCTTTCGTGCCTTTTAGCTATCTATAATAATTCCGGCTTAAAGCAAAACTGTGGAAATGAAATATTTTGTTCGTTAACCATTGTTTTATTTTCTGTACCATCCGGGAGTTTGTTGGTTGCTTATTTAAAATGTCCGAATGGTACGGAGGATAATCTAATATAATGAAAGATGGTTCATGTCACGATGGTAATAGTTTCTCTTTTTTAACCATTTTACAAACATCTCTGTATCCATATTGTCATAACAATCTGCCGATTTTGATTTGACAAAAATAAAAGATCCGCCCCATCAACAAAACCATGCTTTCCACCTGCATGCTTAATATTGTGACTTTTTCCTTAACAGTCGGTGTGTTTTATAGACTTTTTGTTATCGTTCTGCCAAATTATTTTTGTTCCACCTTTAGCAAAAATCCAAATTTCCAGATAAACAAATAAAGAGCATTCTTGTTAACAGTGAGTATAATTTCTAAAAAATTTAATTCTTTTTTGTACGACTCTAGCTTTTTCACACAAAGCCTTTCGGTTGTCCTTATTTTTAAACTTAAACCCTGTTGACCCTTAATTTTTAAACAAGATGTCCCTTATTAAATAAAATGCGTAACCTACAAAATTTGTTTAAAAATATTAAGGGAATTTACTTACGTACTTCTTAAATGTACAGTTGAATACTGGTTATCAAGTTTCTAACGCTAATCCGAAACCACCGTATATTCGTAAAATGTGCTATAAGTTGCCTTGAAATACCTCTACATTTAAGCCTAAGAATTGGTTTAGCGTAACCGTAGTAAGTGGAGTTAATAAGAATATTTAAAAATTAATAACTTGAAAAGGTCTACATTTTCACAAATCAGCAAATCACTATAGAATATTTTTAATGCTAAGATGATGGATAATAATTTTTGTTTGGGTGTTGATGCCTTTAAAGATGATTTCTTTCCTGTTGTCTTCTTTTTACGCTACGTAATTACATTCTAAAATACATTTTTATTTAATTATTATATTCAGTAGTAACGTTTTTTCATTATTTTGTAAAAGTGGCAGACCTACTTCTATTCACTGCTTAATTATTTACCATTTCAAACTAGAAAATTAAATTTTCTATTGCAGTGAATTCAAATATATATTCGGCTTTTATTATTTAATATTATTTATTTTTTAAATCCTTATGATTTAAAATTTAAATGCTTTTTAAAGTCTGAAACGGCGGTAATAATGAAGTTAGTCTTCTTCTATAGATGTGAATAAAGTTAAGAGCAAATCACAAAAGCGAAAATTATGCTTAACTAAAACTGTGCTTGTGGAAGTTGGTGAAATGTAGCTCTTAATTTAATTCCGAGCCAAGCTTTATTGGGCTTATATTAAGGGATAACCTGTGGAATTGGCCCCTAATCATTTATTTAAAAGAAGGTACAAAGTTCTGTTTTCAAATAAAGACTCAGTACTTCTGTGACCAGTAGCAAACTGTTTGTGATAGTAATTATAAATATTTGAAAATATTGATGGACGGATCTTCCAATCTTAAAAAAATATCTAATTATAGTCAGCTGGTTCGCAATAAAAGGTATGTGCACATTCGGGCGTGCAAAATAGAGGAAGTGACGTTATCTCACGCCCTGACCACTTCACTGCCCCCAAACAATGAGACATTAAATCAATGCCCTGTCAAACGTTTGTTTGTTCTGTTTGCCTTTCGGACACTGCCTAATGCTTGCACGATGTCATCTTTTACGAAGATGAAAATTGGTGCTTTCTGTCATTACGTTACATGAGAAACAGTTAACTAAAGTGGATCTAATCGACCAGAAACTTTCATCGGAATTTTACAGAGTTAATCCATTTTTCTACACAGTTTGTTGGCATGTTTTTTAATCATTTTTGTACACACGAATAAATTAATGATACACTTCTTGTTAATAAACTTTTCATATGGTTTTTAATTTATTTTAACCAATTTTTAAAATTATTGTTTAGGCAAGAAATAAAACCTTGTCTGTCCTGACAATAGATATATTCAAAATAGTTAAACGAACGTAAATTAATTCATTAAAATGTCTCTGATATCGTACAGGGTCAAATAACTATTCTAGTATCATCACATGGCAAGTACTTTTAATGGAATCTAAGAAATTATTTTTCATAAATAAATTGTTTATTTTTATTATTAATTTACCATATATTTTTTTATATAGTTATTGTTATATAATTTTTAATTTAGAAATTAAAATAGGATCACAAACCTTAACACTGGATGAATACAAAGCCGTAAGAAATACAACCAACAACAAAATCCAATACATTAAAAGAGCACATTGGGAAAGTTTTTCGGCAGACATGAAACACGACCTTTACGAAGTCCAGAGGAAGATCTGGAACATGTTAAGGAATAGGAAAAAACCAATCAACGAACATATAAACTTGGGAAAAACACTTCTTTCAACATAGACGCAATAAATCCTGACACAGAGCAGCATGCTAACAACACCCAAGAACCATGGACCGTGTCCGATGAGAAACTAAAACAATCGATCAAAAAAATTGAAAAACCGCGGGAATAGACGAAATATTCAACGAATTACTAAAGCACGAAGGTAACACACGACCCAAAGAGCTACACGTTTTCTTTAACAAAATCATAGAATCCAATAAAATACGAATGGAAAAAAAGCATAACCATTTCAATATTCAAGAAGGAAAGCAAAGAGACCCAGCAAACTATCGAGGAATTACGCTATTAAGTTCAGTGCTAAAACTATTCACTAAAATACTGGCAGAAGATATATCCCCCCATGGCATATGCGAAGAGCAACAAGGCTTTAGAAAAAACAGGTCAACCGTAGATGCCATCCTTGCTATCAGGCAAATAGCTAAAAATGTTATAGAATATAACAAAACAGCATATATGTATTTTATAGATCTTACGAAAGCATTTGACCGAGCATTTGAGTTAAACACTAACAACTGAACCCAAATACAAGTAGAAGACAGAAATACGAGTTGAATACCCATGTAAACTGGAATAAGACAAGGCGATAGCCTAAGCCCCATCCCTTTCAACTTGATTATGGACAAACTTATAACGGAAGTTAAAAAGGTTGGAAAGGAATACTCAATAGGGGACAAAGAGAAAGCTGGAATTCATCATCCCAGCTACAACTCTAAGAAATTAAAGAACAAGGCAGATGCCTTACAAAAAAGAAGAAGAAGAAGAAAATAAGATGAACTTTCATTGACATTTTAAGAAATGCAAATAATCGCCCTATTGCGTTGCTCTCAGTCATATCCAAAGTTTTGGAAAAAGCGATGAACACAGAACTTATCAAATATCTGGAGAAATTTGAGATAATCCATGAGAGACAATATGGATTTCAACAACTTCGGTCTACTGGAGATTTGCTGGCTTATGTCACTCAGCTCTGGACAAACACTATTGAAAAGTTTGGTGAATCCCGTGCAATAGCCTTGGATATATCTAAAGCCTTGACCGCGTTTGACACCAGGCATTGTTAAGTAAATTATCTGCCTACGGTCTCCCAACCAAACTGCGCCAATGGCTCTTGAGCTTCATGCAAGATTGCTCCTTACCTGTGGCAGTTGACGGTATTTCTTCTGATGCGTTTAAAACTAATGCCGGGGTCCCCCAGGGTTCCATCCTGTCCCCAACCTTATTTCTTTTACACATCAACGACCTCTTGAAAACCACTACGAACCACATTTACAGTTTCGCAGACGATAGCACACTTGTCTCAACTTTCACATCCTATCGATCACTTTCGGTGAATGATACAAATAGACTCAGGCAGGAACAGGTTGATTCCATCAATAGAGATCTTAAAGCAATTGTCGAATGGGGAACCAACAATCTTGTTCAGTTCAACGCCCAAAAAACACAAAGTGCCACGTTTTCCAAGAAAGTGAATTCCTCAAATCATCCCATCACAATGTCCGGAAATACCCTTGAACCAAGTCCCTCCATCTCGATTTTGGGAGTCACGGTGTCCAATAATATGTCTTGGCATGACCATGTTGCTAACATCGCAAAGTCGGCAAGCCAGAGGCTATGTTTTCTGTGGAAAGCTAGAAAGTTTTTTACTCCTGATCAACTGTTGACGACGCACAAGGCTCAAATCCGACCTCTACTGGAGTATTGCTCGCACATTTGGGGTTCAGCACCAAGACATTCTCTTCGTCTTCTAGATTCCATTCAGAAAAGAGCCATTCGCTTGATAAACAGCTCAACTCTCACAGATACCCTTCACCCTCTAGAACATAAAAGAAGAGTTGCAGACCAGTCATTGCTCTACAGATATTTCCATGGCGGATGCTACAGAGAAATAAAAACTCTTATACCACCATTGGCCACATTTGGCCGAAGAACTCGGCACGCTGATCAGTCTCACCCATTTACTCTCAAGATTGACACTACAAGGACCAATCTTTATCAAGAATCCTTCTTTTACAGGGCTGCTACGGAATGGAATAAGCTTTCAAAATCAGTTTTTCCAGAGAACTATGACCTGCAACTTTTTAAAAAGCGTGTCCACAATCATTTTCTTTCTATAATCCCTTCCCCTTCTAAAAGTCGCAGTGTGGGCCATCCGCGGCCCACACGATAGGTCTACCCTTTTTGTGACTATTTTCATAAAAAAAAAAAAAATGAATTTGTTTCAAGCATAGCTTTTATAATTTTTAAAAGCGTTACAAAATAGCAAAAATACAAATATGTATCACATGATGCACAGATAATAATCAGTATTTTTTTGTCAACATTGTAACCACCCTTATGTTTCTATGCTTTAAAAAGTCAACAAATTTTGTAGCATATCGTTTGCTTAAAAAAAAAATTAAAATATTTATGTGCTTTTTTGTGCTTCATCTAATAAATAAATAATTTAAAAAAACTTTATTTTCTTCTTATACATATTTTTTTTTAATCAGTATTTAAATAATAGTAGTAGCTGGTATTTAGGTCCTCTAATTATGCGACCGAAATACTCCGTTTTTCTCCTCTTTATAGTGTTTAGTAGTTGCTGTTTGGTGTTCATCATTCTGAGGACATCCTCATGGGTGTGCGAAACCCATGAGATTTTTAGAACTGTTTGTCATGTCATAAAGGCTTTGCGTAATATTTCATTTCGTGTTGTTATATCTTTATCAGTGTTCGTATTCAGCCAGCTGCCTAGATATTTAAAATGCTTTCTTTTTATTTTCCATCGACCCAAATATGCCGTTGATGCACATTTTTAATTTTTCGACTGCCGTCCACTTTGTTTTTGTAGTGTTGATTTTAAGACCTATCCGCCGGCTTGCTTCATTCACTAAATTTATTAATGTTTGGAGGTCTTCCAGATTTTCTGTAAGAATGGCTGTATCGTCAGCGTGTCTAATATTGTTGATTGATTCTCAGCCGAGTCTTACACCTTCTTGTTTGTCATCCAAAGCTTCCCTGGAATATTTCTTATAAGTACAGGTTAAAAAGACTTGGCGATAAAACACAGCCTTGTCGTATTCCACGTTTAATGGCCAGTTTTTAATTGTGATTGTCTAGAACTTGGACGGAGGCTACTTGGTTGTAGTATTTATTCACAAAAATAACTCAGTGAATTTCCGTATGTACGTGTGGATATTAAACTGTATGAGTTTGATTAAAATCTACTTTTTAATAATGAATTTTTTTCCGAAAAAACAAACTTTTTCCTGCAACTTTTACAAAATGTCGCTTGGATCAAAAAGCCTTCTATTTGTCAATAATATCAACAAAACCCTGTTATTTTTAAAACTTTTTTAAATTATTTGTCATATTTATATTATGTTACTTAGCAGATAAGATAATTGTCTTTTGTTGTAACGTTACTGCCTATATAGTTGAGTACCCAAGTCTATAACTGATAGTTTTTTAGTTTTTAATTAGTTTCTACCGTTTTTATAAAATTTTATTTCAGTTCAAACAATAAAATGGCAAAATTATCATATCTATTATTACGTTGTTCACAGGTTCGTACGACGACAAAGGCGGCGGCGTCAAAATGGTAAAATCCTGAGTAACGGCTGCGTGGGACTTTATAAGAGGATTCACTTATGCAACAGTCAAGTAAGTTGATTTATCCCCTGTTTGTTTTATTGTTCTACAAGATATAAATTAGATTTAGTACGTATTTATCATATTATTAGGTTGATATTAATATCAGATTTAAACAGCATAATTGAGAACAAGTTGTTTTACTTAACAAAATTTACTGCTGCTCATTTTTGACGATTTTATTTTGATTAACATTTTTTTGCAAAAAATAAATTAGTTGTTAACACATTAATACCAATGTAATTATCTTTTTAGCATGAACTACACTTGGCACAAAATGTATCGCCTAATTTTAAATAATTTAAATCAATAAAACATTATGATAAATTAAATCTTAAATTGCATCCTGGCCAAGGATAGGTATTTTTATTTGTGATTCTGTGTAGTTCTACTTCCTCTTTGGCCTCAATCATAGTTGCTTTGAAGGTGTGCCACATTGCTTCTGAGTCTTTATAATCAGTGTTGTTTAGAATTTTTTTAATTTTTATTCTAGTTTTTGCTCAAACAGATGCATGTCTTTAGAGTTTTTTTTTTTTTTAGCTTTTTGGGTTTTATTATGTATCTTTACCAGAACTATTAGAAGCTTGTGATCGCTGCCTCACTCCAGTCCTGGTAGGGTTTTGACGTTATTAATACTGGATCTCCATCTTGCTTGTGCTCGAATGTAGTCTATTTGGTTTCTGTATTGATTACCTGGGGATGTCCACGTATACCTACGTCTTGCGTGATGGGGAAAGAGACTATTTGTGATAGCTAGATTATTTCTAATACAAAATTCCACAAGTTTCTGTCCAGACTCATTTTTGGTACTCAGTCTATATCTGCCGACGAGATGTTTTACCTGTATGCCTTCTTGGGGTTGTCCAATTTTGGCGTTAAAATCACCCTGTACCAGAGTTATTTCTTTGTTGAATAACTCATGTATGATTCGTTCTAGTCTGTTGTAGATCTTTTGTGTTTGTTGATGTTGAGACATAGCATTGGACAATGTTTAAATTGCAAGGTTTGGCACTGATGTTTATGGTGAGTATTCTGGAACTAACCGGGTTGTATCCCAATACACTTGACTGAAATCGTTTTGGAATAATCATTGCCACTCCCTGATTTGAGTCTGTCTGGTGTCCAGAAAAATATATTGTGTTACTGTGTTTTGTCCGTTGCCAGACCAATGTGTTTTACATATACCTACGATATTAATGTTTTCCACTTCACGTTCGATAATGTCCAGTTTGCCGGGATGTGTAACGAGCCCCTGAACGTTCCAAGTAGCAATTGAGATGCCTTTGCGGAGAGACAGCTTTGTTGGCGAAGCCGATAGGCTCATATCTTCAGACTTTCTCACCGCATTCCCTTCCGGAGATCCAATTGAGGGCACATTTAAACTCCGGAAATCTTTAACCATGAGACAATCTATAAGATTCTTTAGATGAGAGTTACCAGGATACTTTCCCGTTGCTTTCCTCTAGTATTTACTTCCAAGGTTAGAATGGGTGGAGATAATTGGTGTGTGGTAGATTGGGGGACAGGACACGGATCATTTCTTTAAAGGATTAGAAGGAAACCAAGAGCTTGCGTGTGCAGGGTGGCTATATCCCTGAAGTAGATCTGTTTCCTACCAGGATCGTAAGAAAGTTTCTACCCGCTACCCGCAGTAATACAATCAATAATAGTTGTATTAATTACTTCTCTATAGTTAAAAGGACCTTAACTGGACAAATTAAGTGTAATTATTTAAGAATCTATACTTAAATTGATCTGGCTAAGCAAAACTTATTTTTAAATTATTTTCTTTTGTATAAATTTTGTTTTTGTATTCATTATTTTCGTGATTATTATTTATATTTTTTTATTGTTCTAAAATTTCTGGTCGATTGCACCTCAAGAATAGTTCTTCATAGAGCTCTTCTACAGACTCCAACGAGTATTATATAATCCGCACACAAAAATATTCATGGGGCCGTTTAAGCTATTTAGTTACGCTTAAACCTGCAGGACTGCTTACCATAGTTGTAACATTCGGGTACATATCTTTGATTATACTGATGTACTGTTTCGATAAAAGCTGTGCTGCTCTAGATAAGTAAGGACAAAATAAAAGTCCTTGAGTGACTTATATTTTTGTAAGAGTATCTTGAGCGAGTGAATCGCATCGATGGTTCCTACTCCCCATTTAAAGCCACATTGGTTTGTCGTTAACTTAATTAGCTAAAATAATCTTTCAGCTATCAGTGTCAATGCAATTATAATTGACTGGGATGGCGGTTTCTTCTTAATGGCATTTAGACAACGTCTATTGTGCCTCCTAGTCAAGGCAATACAAATAGTGAAAAATAATTTCTATAGTTAATTTATTTTTTCCCAGAACCACTTTAATTGCAGCATACGGACCCAATGATGACGCCCGTCAAGATGAAAAAGATGATTTCTATGACCAGCTAAATGATATACTCAATGAGTTAGGAGATCAAAGGGAGTACATAATACTGGGCGACCTTAACGCCAGAACAGGCAGTAGAGCTAATAGTGATATAGTAGGTAAAAACGGTGAAGAAGTTTTAAATGATAATGGTCAAAGTTTAATCGATACATGTGAGCAGTATAAACTTAAAATCTTAAATGGATTTTATCAGCATAAAGATATCCATAAATACACATGGCATCAAGACACAAGATCACTTAAATCCATCATCGATTACGTTATCATAAAACAAGAAACTAAATGGCGCGTGCTCGACACTAGAGTATACAGAGGCTTAGAGTGTGGGTCAGACCACTACTTTTTATCTGCAAAAATTGGAATATACTTTAACACGAATAACAAACGTACAACGGACATAAAAGATAAAGCTGACCACATTAAATATAATCTAAATGGGCTCCATGAATACAGTAAAAAAACTCTTTATCAAAACAGATTAAACCAGAAGCTAAAACCGGAATATTTGACGCTAGATACTGATCATCTGTACGAACATATTATAGAAGCCTTACGCTCTGCAGCACAAGAAGCTCTCGGAATAGAGGAAACAACACCCAAACATAATAAAAACATCACATGGAATAATAGCTTAGAGAGTCAGAAGAACAAAAAACAAACGGCGTACAAAAAATGGCTAACTACTAAAGATATTAATGATAAAATAAACTACAAGAGAGAACAGGCATTATTTAAACGAATGACACAAGGCAACAAGAACGAGACATGGGAAACAAAATGTAGGGAAGTCAACTCTTACCTTGGTGGGACTAAATCTTCCGAAGCGTGGAAACTAATCAGATCGCTAAAAACTAATTCAGTTAATAAAACTAATATTCATCTAATTCAGATAGATAAATGGAAAGAACACTATTCCAAAGAACTTAAAGAGAACAGAGAACAATATTTAACTACTTCTCCAAAAGTTTACCAAGTCCAGGGTCAGTACATTCATTTAAATGAAAATATGATACAGAAAGCCGTAACCTCCATGAAGAATAAAAAAGCTAGTGGACCAGAGAACATACCTGCAGAGCTATTGAAAAATGGAACACGGACGTTAATTCTATTCCTCAAAGAACTCTTTACACGATACTTAAATGGGAAACCAATTCCGTTAAGCTGGAAAGAAGCCTGTATAACACCAATCCACAAAAAAGGCAGAAAGGATGACTGTTCTAACTACAGATGTATCTCGGTAACAAGCACCATAAGCCGACTATATGGGAGAATCTTAAAAAACTTACTAGAACAAGAATACGAAGCAAACGAAATCGAACAACAAGCAGGGTTTCGGGCCGGCTGCTCATGCATGGACCATATTTTTAGCATTGAAAGTTTCACCGTCACTAAGGGTCTAAGACAAGGTTGTAGTTTATCCCCCACACTATTTAAAATATATTTAAACGAAGTGTTAAAGAAGTGGAGACGAGCGTGCCATTGAATGGGGATACAGTTAAATGATGACACTACTCTGTATAATCTGCACTTCGCGGATGATCAGGTCGTCGCGGCCCAAGATAAAGAAGACCTGGAGTTTACGGGAAAACGACTTCTTAGAGAATACGAAGAATGGGAATTAACGGTTAATATGAGCAAGACGAAATATTTGTGTATTGGGGCAGAAACAACAGATCTGGATCTGGACAATGTAAAAATAGGAATATGCAAGGAAAACACCTATTTGGGTACAAAAATCACATGTAAAGGTCGTACTGAGGAGGAAATAGAACAACGGATATTAAAAGGAAAGAAAGTTATAGGATGCCTAAACTCGCTGTTGTGGGCAAAAAATATATCTAGAGAAAAAAAACATATGATATATAATACTATCTTTCAAAGTACTGTTCTATAGGGCTGTGAAACGTGGCAACTTAATAAAACATTAGAACGCCGATTGCTAGCCCTGGAGATGGATTTCTGGCGAAGATCTGCTGGCATATCACGTCTCGATAGGGTTACAAATGACCGAATTCGACAAATTGTAAAGACCGACACAACTATAATAGATGAAATCCAAAGAAGACAACTTATATGGTACGGCCATGTTGAACATATGATAGATGAAAGGCTACCCAAACTAGTGCTTAAATGGACCCCAACAGAACGAAGGAAAAGAGGTAGACCAAAACCAACATGGATAGGGGGCATTCAGAAAGCGATGTCCGAAAGAAATCTAGCCCCAGGAGATTGGACTGACCGAAGAGGCTGGCAACTGGGAACCGGAAGGCGAAAGACGCTATAAACCGGATTAATAATAATAATAATTTATTTTTTTCCCAAAATTTAAATATGTCGTAAGTTTGGTTCGTCCCATAATTTTAACCTTAAAAACAATGTAAAAAGCTTATTACTTTATTTTTATTTATAAGCGACTGTAAACATACGTGTTCTGTGTAAACAATCCCAGTGGGAAGTCGACGACTATTGTAGTATTGTTCTACTACAATAAGCAATACTTAGATTTCCTCCTTTGTCACACACGTTATTTGGTAATTGAATACCTAAAACACCTCTCAAATGTGCATGAGCTACTGGTCAAAGTGTATACCTGTAACCACATTAAAAAGAAGTGTCCTCCTTAGTTGTTTTATATCTCCAGCTTAACATTATTTATGCATAACTCGGTTCACAGTATTTGTATTAACCACTATTTTAAATTTGTTAACAGGATTGTCCGTCTGGTCAAAACTTTCGTTTTGAACAATGTGCGTCATTCAATAATCGGCTATTCAGAGGTACCCGATACCAGTGGGAGCCATTCTTTAAAGGTGGGTACAGTAATCAAAACAACATTATTTGTGATGAATGGTACAAGTGTGCTTCAATATTTTTCTTTTTATTTATCTTACTAAGAGAATCTTGCAGTAATATGTTTTTTATTAAGTCGCTACATTATTTTAGTTTCACTATGTGAACATTCAATTAATAATCAATATTAAATCTTAAATACATTTTTTTTTCAATAAATGATTCTTGAATATAATTAACTCCTAGACAATAATGCAGCAACATATTGAGGTAGCTGTCGTGGAGTAGGCATATTGTCAGAAAATTCTAAATATTTGTATACTTATTAGGGTCATGACAATCACCCTTAATATTAAAAGTCAATTGACCTCCTCTAAACCGAGGAAAAATTAATTAAAAATTGGATAATTTACTCGGAGAGTTTACGCTGTAATTCTGTACCAGTTGATTGGGTTCTAAAAAAAACTAACTGTTGGAAACTTTCAAAAAACTAACAGCCTTTTAATGTTTTTGTTGTATGAATATGACCAAAAAACCAGCAAAGCGAGTATTTGCTAGTTATAAATAAAATTAAACCAATGTTTTACAGTTTAATTTTTTTTTGGTTATTTGCCCAATGTGTTTATAATATTATCTATATTATTCCCATGTATTTTGGTTCCATGGAAAGTTTAATTTATTTGCTACATTCATCATTAAACTTAGTAATAAAAACGTCACAATAAAATTACCGAAAAGAAGTTTTAGATTTTGCAAAAAAAAACAATGCCTATATTTTAAACAAATTCCAAATAGTATCAACCTACATAATCTGTACATTTCATAAGATGTTTTTGGATTTAAAAAATAATGGATTCCTTTTTTTTTAAATAACAATATTTATTAATCGTAGATTAATTTGATTTTATAAAAAGGTGGATTTAGTATTTACAAATAAAAATGTAAATTGACCACTACATAATAGTGTTACAATACAACTATTTGACTTAATAAAGAAAATATTATTTATAAGTGTTAAATTTACTGCAAGAAACAAATTATGGGTTAATTTTTGTAAAACTAAAAAAATCATCAACTACAGTAGAAACTACCCAAAAAGAGTATAAATACAGTTTTGTTCAAACTAAAAAGAAGTGTTTTCTTTAGTTTTTAAATTCATACTTATGCAACACATATTACAGAACGTTGTTTACAGTGAAGACTATATTATGTTACGCACGCTACTCATTTCGATTTTTGGTTACATAGCTATGCAATAAGTGTTACTCACATTAACAAGCAAAACCGACATAACTTTTTTTTTCTTTTCATCATTTGTTTGGGGTTTTATTTTTGTCTGCGAAATAATAAATGCAATCCCTTTCCGATACATAGCCTCTTATGGTATTTTAATAATAAATCTTGTTTTAAAGAAAACTTATTTGAAGAGGTGTATAATTAATCGAATTAATTGGACATCCTTTACTGAATTTCTATCTTTATATTTAACATTTCTTTATTTAACTTCTTTACGCCGATGATCAAGTCATATTAGGGTCATCTGAAGAGGAGTTGCAGGCGATGGTTAATGTTTTGCATGATGCTCTGAAAATCAAAGGGATAAAAATAAATGTAAACAAAACAAAAGTAATGGTTTTTAAAAGAAAAGAAAGCATGACAAAGTAAAGTTCTGATCATGGGAGAAAAAGTGAAACAAGTAAATGAGCTTGTATACCTGGGTTCAAAATTTACGAGAGATGGAAAGTATGACAGTGATATTGAGCGACGGGTGTTGGCAGTAAAACCAATGAATGGGGCACTGCATAGCTTTAAGAACACCCAGAAAGTGTCAAAAAAGGCACGTCTGGCTGTGCATAGAAGAGTGTTGGTTCCTACACTTATATATGGTAGTGAATGTTGGGTTTGGCACAAAAAGTATGAAAATAGGATTAATGCTGTGGAGATGAGTAGTCTGAGAAGTATAACCGGAATGACTCTGTTGGATAAAGTAAAGAATAGTGAGATAAGAGAACGATGTGGTGTAAAAGAAGATGTGGTTACAAATATAGATAAAGATATATGGATGAAGGAATATTGGCGAAACAAATTTATAAGGCGAGTGTAAATTGACAAGTCGGTAGAGGTCGACCTCGGCGAACATATTTCGATCAGATTAACATTGTTTCGAAGAAAGGCCAGGTCAAGTGTACCAACAACCGACTAAATTGGTAAAATTTTGTTAAGTGTGTACAATCAAGGAATGTTATAAGTAAAATTTATGTTTAAACCAAAAAACAATCATTTATCATACAGACTTGAATAAATGAATGAATAAGTAAATAGAAATTGTGGAAGAGGTCTAACTTTTCCATAAGAACTGCAGCATTGTCTGCTTTTTGTAATTTTTCAGCTCCCTAGTTAAGTCCCATTTTTTTAATTCTCCTGTTAAGGAGTAAAAGCTCTTGTACTGCTATTGCCCCAGCTGGATCACTCCCTTGATCTTGTATACAATCCAGGTAGTGCCTTCTTTGGCGGTGGCTTCATATTCGAAGATAATATGAGTGGCTGTTTTCTCCTTCTCATTACATAATCTGCTTGTAGGTTCTGTGTCAAACACGCCTATATTGTGCAGATTCTTTCTTAAAGACCAGTGTCCGGTACAAAACCCTACAACTGTTCTTACTTAGCAAGCAGCTTCCCTATCTGCTTAGGTGAGGGTTCTTTCAGCATTAATTTGCTGTGCCTAGCTCCTTCTGGCTGTGCCCACTTTAGCTGATGCTGAAAGTGGACCCAGCCATTGATCGCTGCTTTAACGCTGGCATTGGGTATCCCTATTATTGGTTTTGGCCCAGTAAATGGTGTTCCAGAGCTCCACCTAGCTATTTTCTTCGCTTTTTCGTTACCAGAAATACCTTTATGATACAGACTTACAAAAAAATTTAATTATTATTAGAAATCTCTTAAATGTAAAAAATATAAAAATGATCTTCAAATAATATTTCCACAAATAATTACATTTTTCTAATTTTGGATTTTAATGAGTAATTTATCTTTTTATCAGATTTGTTACTGTGGTCTATGTTGGATAATAATAGCAATATTTTAAATTATTCGTGATTTCTTCTCAACAAAAAAGTCCCTTTTGTGACAAATATGTTTTTAAAAATAATATTTTGTGCAAACTTAGTGTCGTAACAAACTGGAATAAATAATTGGAGAAATTTATAATTATTTTTAGCAAAAGACGAATGTGCCTTGAATTGCAGAGCGGTGGGTATGAACTTTTTCGCGACGCTTAACAAGACCGTTATAGATGGAACACCATGTTTATACCCCATCACTCATACCGGAAAAGCAGCTCCCAAACGAACGAGGGGTGTTTGCGTCGACGGTTATTGCAAGGTAAGTTTTCTTATTTCATAATTAACAACAATATTATTTTAAATATGAAACAATTTCACTGCCAAACTAAAAATAGCAGTACTCTAATGCTTTTATTGTAATAATTAAATCATAATTTTAATGTCAAAATTAAAAATATATCAATATTATCGTAAAATAAACCAAATAATGTTTCATATTTCCTGAAAAAGTAGAGATGTTTTATCTAAGACTTTCAATTCCTATTTTAATGTATTTGAAACCATAAACGAGTTATTGGTGATAACCATAGTCATAATATAATAATAAAACTTATTGAAAATAAATACCGAAATAAAACCAATCCTAATAAAGTTCTAAACATTTTTAAAAAATAAAAAATTTTACTTAACAAAACAAAAATATTACACTTTAATAAAATTACCAATTATGTAAGCATACAAAAAACAATAACGAAAATCTTTACATAAAAGATATAATTAATTATAAAAGAACCAAATATAAATGGAAATATTAAACGGATGCTAAATTTCGTTGGGTGAAATAAAAAACTATATCATGAGAATTTAAAGACGAAAAAAAGAAAAAAATAAAGTTTTATAAGGCAACAAACAATAAATAAATGATAATTAATCCTAGCAATAACAAAGAAGTATTATAATTATTATATACTGATATAAAATCCGAATCCCAATCAGAATATGTGTTGAGTTTACCAAAAAGAGATACAATTTTTAAACTTAAATAATAAAAAATAATTTTGGATCCACTGCAAGTTTTTTTTGTTTTCAGTTATTCTTGGAGGCATGCTTAAAATTAAATAATTTATGGTATTCCAATGAATGTCATTTCTGGCTTCTTGAATTTAGTGACAATTGTCAACTAGGTTATTTGGTGATTGGAGTAAATAAAATAAAACGAAACTTAAAGAGCACTAAAAGTTCTGTTTAAAAACGTTATAAAATACGGTATGATTAATTTAAGAAAATTAAGAAATCTTTAAATATGCGTTTTAAATTACGCTGTACAATAATAATCATTTTTAATAACAAAATGACCAAGTTTAGTAAAAATACATAATACTAGAAAAACATAATGCGAAAACAAATGTTTAAATATAATGGTACAGGGTGTCAAATCGGACACTTTTTCGTGATAAAAATAGTCATTTATCGTAAAACACTTGGTGTAAGGTAGCAATACCCTATATATTTTTTTTTTTTATGTTCTGGTTCCCACGAAAAGGGATATCCTGTAATGTTCAGAGAACATCGTGGGAACCAAGGGAAAGAAGGTAGGAGTTGGTGTTCTTCTTAAATTTCTGGAGGTTGTATGCCTCGGGGAACACCTCCCTAGGCAATGAGTTCCAAAGCCTCGCAATTCGTTGGATAAATGAGTCTTTGGAAAGTGATGTTCTGCAGGTCTCCAAAGTGACTACGAAGGGATGTGAAGACTGAACTTGACGGGTTAATCTCGAAGAGACTGCCAATGGAGGAACGATTGTTGATATTTCAGAAGAGCATCGCCCATGAAAATATCTATAAAATAGAGACAAATCGCCAACTTTTCTACGGTGTTCCAGACAAGTGAGCGAGTTTGTAAGCGAGGCATCACCGACGAGACGAATTGCCCTTTTTTGGACAGAATCCAGTAGCTTCAGGATATGTTTAGGTGCTGCACTTCAAATAGTCCAGTACTCCAGTACAGGTCGGATCTGTGCCTTATAGATCATAAGCAGCTGACTGGAGGTGAAATAGCTCTTGGCACGAAACAAAAAACCAAGTTTTTGGGATGCACTTTTGGCAATGGACCTCACGTGATTTTCTCAGGAAAGGTTATTGCTGATAGTAATACCAAGCATCGATATGGATGACTTCAGTGGTATGGTTACTCCTGACAAAGTTATGTTAGGCACAGTGAGATCGGCTTTTTATTATATATATATATATATATATATATATATATATATATATATATATATATATATATATATATATATATATATATATATATATATATATATATTATATTGGGAGAAACCCCAAGAGTAGCTTTATCGAAATATACAGAGTGTTTTATTTAATAAAAGCAAGTTATAGTCAACTTCCGGTACAACCGGAAGTAGTTGGAGGCTTTAAATATTTAAGATCAATTCGGCATATCCAAAAACCTTTTACCTCAAATTTTTAGATTTTAATTATGTCAAGTTTCTCTAAAACGTCTAATTGGAACTCCCAAAAGAATCACCACCCTGTATTATGAATATGCAATGGGTTACTTGTTACAATGAATTCTGGATTTTATAATGCGATTCTTCATAAAAACCTATCAACTAAAATGTCATTGGTATAAATATTTTGGTGTCTATAGTTTTAAATATTTCTTTAAATAAATTAAATTGTTCGGAACACTTTCTAGAATTGATAATATTTTAAGGATTGTTTTCATGTTGCAAAACGCCAGACGTACTTATTAAATATGTTTTTACAGCACCGCAAATGTATACGATTAGTTTTTCAATTAACTTGGATTTTATAGTTATTAGAGTAATGAAAAGTTTTGCTATATTATTACTCTCTGTATCTTTGCCAATTTATCTCGAACAAATAGAGATGAATGAGCTCCTTCGCCACGCCTATATTTATGTGCTTACTGCTGATTAAGATGAAAAACTTTAATCATTGGTATTAAAATAAACGAGGAAACAAACATGAAAATACCAAATACCCCACAGCAAACGATGAGAATGTTTCGCATAACGTTTACTTACTTTTTGTTCTAGATAAAGTGAGTTTTAATGAACGCTAACCATATTGTTAGTATACAGATTGCTTAGCATTGCTGTACAGAGGTGTACGACAAGGGTGTGTACTATCCCCTACCCTATTTAACACCTATTCTGACATTCTCTTTAAAAAGGCACTAAGCAAAATATCTTCTTCTTCTTTAGCCAATTATTGCCCAATGCAGGACATAGGCCTCTTCTAATCTCTTCCATGCTGTTCTCTTCACATCATCTAGCCATCTTTTTGGAGGTCTACTTATGCTCCTCCTTGTTTCTCTGGGTATCCACTGAATTAACTTTTTCGTCCATCTGCTGTCGTTTTGTCTAGCCACATGTCCAGCCCATTGCCGCTTAAGGTGTGCGACACGCTCTATGATATCGGTGACTTTGGTTCTTTGTCTAACGGTCTCATTACGTACTCTGTCCCTTAGACTTATCCCAAGCATTCTTCGTTCTTTCGCTCGTTGCGTATATAAAATATAGGATGTTGTAATCATTATTGGAAAGCTCATTTACAACGCAGACGATACAGTTCTGCTGTCAGATAGTGCTGAGGGACTTCAGATGATAATAGACGCTGTAATCAAGGCCTGCAGTGAATACGGTCTTAAATTAAACTGTAAAAAAAACAAAACTTTGATTATAAGTAAGAACTCAAACGTAACAGCCAATTTTATAATAAACAACACGCCATTGGAAAGAGTAAACAGATTTTGTTATCTGGGATGCAACTTACTTGATACATGGGACCACTCGTACGAAATAAGAAAGCAAGCATAAGAAATGGGAAAGCAAGAAATGCCTTTAGCCGACTGCGAAAAGTTCTTTGTAATCTTTCGTTAAGCATCGATGTAAGAATCAGAGTCCTTCAATGCCATGTGATCTCTGTGCTGCTAGTGTCATATGTGCATCACGTCACCAATGACGCTATTCTGGAAAGAATTAACAATTAATCCTTCTTTTTCTTCGTTGTGCCGTATCCGCTCAGCGAACGTTGGCTATCATCATAGCAATCGAGACCTTGTTAACAGCCGCTCGGAAGAGTTCACTAGACGTTTTGCCGTACCACTGTCGTAGGTTTTTTAACCATGATACTTTTCGCCTCCCTGGTCCTCTCCTACTGTTCACCTTACCCTGGATAATAAGTTAGAGTAATGCATATTTATCATTTCGCATGATGTGTCCCAGATATGTGAGTTTTCTTACTTTAATTGTCTTCATGAGTTCTCTGTCTACTCCCACTCTTCTTAAAACTTCATTATTTGTCACATGATCTGTCCAGCTAATTTTAAGGATTCCCCTGAACACCCACATTTCAAATGCTTTAATTTTCTTGCTAGCAGCTTCCGAGAGTGTCCATGCCTCTACGCCGTACAGTAATACTGAGAATACATAGCATCTAACTATTCTAATGAGCAAATATAAACTTAAAGTATTGCTTGAGAGCACGTTTTTCATTTTTAGAAAAATTGTTCTTGCTTTTTCTATTCGTTGTTTAATTTCTTTGCTGTGGTCCCATTGATTATTTAAAAGCATCCAAGGTAAGTGAGGCTTTCCACTTTTTCCAATGCCACATCGTTCGCATACAGTCTTATAATTTTGTTGGCGTCCATACTATTATTGGTTATTACCATAAATTTAGTTTTATTGGTATTAAGGCTTATTCCATACTCATTTGCCACATCAATGACTTTATTTAGCAGTTGTTATAAATCCTCAAGGGAGTCAGCTATAAGGACGGTATCATCGGCATACCTTAGAGTTTTAATCAGATGTCCATTGATGTTTATTCCAATCGGCATGTCATCAAGTGCTTCACTGAAAATTTCCTCAGAGTGAATATTGAATAACAGTGGCGACAACACACACCTCTGCCTTACTCCCTTCCGAATGTTCACCTCTTCTGTCAGTTGCCCTTCCACTCTTACCGATGCTCTTTGTTCATAATAAAGATTTTGTATAATTCTAATATCCGCTTCATCTATGCCTGTTGATCTAAGGATGTTAATAAGTTTGTGGGAAATTCTTAATACGATTAAATATAGAAAAGCGGCGTATTTTGGGCATATAATGCGCAACGCGAAGTACCGGTTGTCGCAGCTCATTTTACAAGGCAAAATTAACAGCAAGAGAGGACCTAGACGCAGACGCATTTCCTGGGTGGCAAACTTTGGAAAGTGGGCAGGGTTAATATCTACAGAACTGTTAAGAGCGGCAGTAAACAAAGTACGCTGGGACAACGCGATCGCCAATATCAAAAGACGATAGGCACTAGAAGAAGAAGAACGAATAGTAAAATGGAAATTTAAAGAGATAATACATTTTATTTTGCAATCCAATAGCAAAACACCAAAAATTTGTTTTATTTTATCAAAGATGTTTAAAAATTAAAGCTAAAATACAATTTGAAATTAATTTATGTTCAGTGCAAGCGCCGTGGCTTGAAAGCTTGGTTAAATAATTCTTTAGGCTTGTAAATCCAAGAATGACGTAACCACCAAGATAAATCATGAATTCTATATTTAAGGGTAAGGGGTGATGACCGTAAATCAATTATAAAGAATGTAATTGACTTTAATAAAAAATGGACTTATCATAACATGAATGCTCATTGGCTCCAATGCATGCAATAGAAATTCCTTCTACGATCGACCGGTTCTGCTTCAAGTATGAACTCCTGCCCTTTTTGATGTAACATAAAGTTAATTGCAATGTCTCGTGTTAATATATTTGCGAACAGAGGAATATCGTATCAGAGTTAACACAAATGTAATTGCACAAGCGTACAATGCTTTAAACTTAATTACGAAGGTGGGACTGGTAGCGGTTAAACAAAGTAGTTAGAAAGTGGGACTGATACCCCTTTCCTGAGAAAGAACAGAACTGAGAAAATACCGTAAATCTAGAATTAAATGCTAAACTAATACTCTACTTATTTCGAACAATGCTATTTTTCTAGTGTTAATTTTTTCGTTTCGACCACACAAAGTGTCGAAAAAACTTGTTATCAAGTACCAATATTTACTATGGTATTCTTACAATATGAAGTGGCTAGAACATACAGCAATAAAAAAATAGAGATCTTTCGGTAAACTCTTTCGGTGTAATTTGGGACTGAAACACCCACATCTGATTACAATTAAAGAAAAAATTAAAAGATATATTGTATTTTTATGGGTACCTTTTTCTGTTGGGATCAAAGGTGGTGAAGAAGTTGACTTTCTAGCTTGTAAACCTGTTTCTGGCGAAGATACATATCTTTAGAGTACGTTTTGATCTTCGGACCGCAAATACCTGACAATAAACTTGGATGAAACAACTAAGAAATTAAGGAATTAGTCCCCTAAATGTAATTTTTACCCAATTGGAAAAAATACCAAGTCCTAGGTCTGTTTCCACAGTAATCAAAAACAGTCCGTGATAGTCCGGATCGTGTGCAGTATATTTAAAATTGGTCCTCTAAAAGCACTGTGTACAATTTGTACTATCACGGACTGTTTCTGACTATTGCAAATCTTTCATCAATAGCCTTTGCTAGGGACATACACTTCTAACTCACCAACATGTCCTTCAGAAGATTCCCACTCCCATTTGTAACTCTCAAATCCCTACACTACAATAAAGATTGTTATATTTTATAAGTACATAAACATTTTAACATAATAATTTATATGTTATAACAAAATTAATAACGTAAAAAACCAATTAAAAATACTATTAAAAACATTTTCGACTTCTACGCGGACAAAGACGCGAGCAAAACCTAGTTTATTATAAATCACATTACAAATAAAACTTATTGGGTACATTTACCATTTGTTGATGAATAAATATAAAAATGTATACAAAACGATTTTAATTGGGTAATGTGTTAAGGCAAATGTATTTATTCTTTACTCTGATTTAGCTGATTTTTTCCAAATACCTACCATTAGAGTAAGTCACACTGTATAGTTGTTATTAGCAGTCACCAATGGTGTAATCTATTACGGAAGATATTTGTTTTGCGGTAGGTACAACTTTTCACTTGATCAATATCATAAACAGGCAATTAGTGTAGCATGAACATTGAGCGTTGTAAATTAAAGAAATGATTTTCCGTTTATGTGCATTCACGATCAATGAACGTTAGCGCGTAAGATAAAAGAGTGTATGCGCATATTTGCACCCAGATCGCACAACATCAAACCCATTCACTATAAATATTGGAATGACAACATAAATAATTCAAAAGTTTAAGATTGTTACGATAAAAATGCATCGATTTAAAGGAAGTTTGTATTATATAAAAGAGACTTAAGTTGGTTGAACTGAGAAAACAGTAAAATATATAAAAATTGATATTGTTTGCAGAAGTTTTTTATTTCATGATGCACTACGAAACATACGAAAAGTGACAATGGGCTTCGCCACAAATTTACTTTAGGTGCACATACATTTTTAATTGTATATATATATATATATATATATATATATATATATATATATATATATATATATATATATATATATATATATATATATATATATATATATATATATGTAATCTTGAACCCTTTTACCCTTAGGGTGTAAGGTTATCATTTTATTCTTGTTTTATAAACTTCTTCCATTCTTTTTTGTCTCTTGCTTCGCTCCATTTTTTATTTCTTCCTTATAAAATCTTTCCTATCATGTCATTCCAGGCTTTTCTAGGTCTTCCTCTTTTTCTCTTGTTTTGTGTTTTTGCTTCATAGATTTGTTTAACAGGTCTACTGTTTGGCATTCTCTGTATGTGTCCCCACCATCCCAATTGTTTTTGTTCTATGAATGAAATAATATCTTCTGTGGCTAGATTTTCTCTTATTCGTGTATTTTTTGTTTTATCTCTCCTTGTCACTCCTTTAATTCTTCTCCGATATTTCATTTTTGTTGGTTGTATTCTACTTTTGTTTTTTTTGTTATTATCCAAGATTCACATCCATATGTTAATACAGGTCTATATATTGTCTTAAATATTTTTAGTTTTGTTTGTCTTGAAATTTTTATTTGTTGATAAATTTCCTATTCATTGCATAATACAGTTTTATGGTTTTCTTGATTCAGTTGTTGATTTCTGCTTCTTGTCTTCTCCTTTCGTCTATTATTACTCCTAGATATTTAAACTCTTTAACTTGTTCTCTTATATTTATTTTTTCGTTTTCTATAGTCATTACTTTGGTTTTATCTTTATTTATTTTTATCTGTTTTCTCTTTAGTGCTTCATTCCATACATTTTATACAATATTAAATTGTAATTGTTCTTCATTTTCAGCAATCAGTATTATGTCATCTGCAAATGCTCCATCTCCTATTTCCACACTTAGCATGTTTTTGTATCCCATGCACATTTTTTTGTTATTCTTTCACATTCCTTGATGATGTCGTCCATGAAAATATTAAACAGCATTGGGCTTAGCCTCGTCTCAGATCCTCTTTTGTTTTGAAGCCTTCTGATAATAATTTTTATGAACATGTATCGCCAATCTGAAGGTGTTTAATAAAATACCAAGGCATTTTATAAAATTTCTTAAACGTTTATACAATATATAAAACGGTAGTTTAATACGAGCACTAAAATCACGTTACGAGGATTCCACTGCTTGTGTCAGGATAAATGAAGCTTATACGGACTGGTTTAACATCGAAAAAAGGGTTAAACAGGGATGTGTGGCTTCGCCATGGCTGTTTAAAATTTAAATTTTAATAAAAATTGTACAAAATAAAATTTAAATTTAAAAAATGTATGTGTGGATAATGTGCTCAATTTTAATTTGTTATATGATTGTGATCTGTGTTCTACAGGATTTTCTTGTAATTAACTGACTAAGGATGCACCAATGATGACTAAATGGCGCTTTGTATAAATAAAAAAAGAAAATTATTTTTACATGAAATACATCATTTTTCTTTCCTTTCTTTGGAAAACGTGTACACAGCCTTACCCAGAACCAAAAATTATTTAGTTTAAAGTTTACTTGGGAATAACTTACAATATCATCTTCTTCCTCTATTACGCCCTCTTCTCACGATGGTTGGCGATCCATATGGCTAACATTGTTCTGGATACAGCAGCTCTAAATATCTTAGTCGAAGTGCATCCGAACCATCTTCTAAGGTCCTTCAACCAGGAGTTTTGACGTCTTCCAACAGATCTTCTTCCCCGAATCTTTCCTTCAAATATCAGCCTTAGTAATTCGTATTTTTCGCCTCTCATGATATGGCTTATGTATCTTGTTTTCTTATCTTTAATGATGTTTAATAACTCTTCTGACTTTTTTATTTTTCTTAATACCTCTTCGTTTGTAACTCGGTGAATCCATAAGATACGAAGCATGCGGCGATATACATACATTTTAAGAGCCTCGATCCTTCTCTTAGTTATCGGATCAAGAGTCCAGCCTTCACAACCGTACAGTAATACACTAACGGTATAGCACCTGACCATGCGCATTCTGAGCTTCAAGCCAAATCAAGACCAGTAAAAAACTGCTTTATTCTGGTAAAAATTTTACTGGCTTGCTCTTTTCTAGAACGTATCTCCCGCTTTGGGTCGCACAGCGAGTTGATTATGGTGCCAAGATATTTGAAGGATGATACCTGTTCGATATTTCTGCAATTAATCGAAAGCAAAAACGATCAGTTTGGTCTTAAAAGTGTTAATGTGTAGTCCAAATCGTTCACTATGTTGTGTAATCTATGTGTCGTCTGCGTATCTTATATTAGTGATACATACATACATACATACATACATATAGTCACGCCTTTTTCCTGTAAGGGTAGGCAGAGACCACTTCTTTCACTTTCTACGATTCTTACACACATCTTTTGCTTCCTTCACTTTTATCAGTGCTCTCATACATTCTAGTCGGTTGTTGGTACTCTTGGCCTGGCCTTTCTTCAATGCAATGTTGATCTGATCGAGATATGTTCGACGAGGTCGACCTCTACCGACTTGTCCATTCACACTCGCCTTATAAATTTGTTTTGTCAATCTTTCTTCATCCATCCATTCTACATGTCCAAACCATCTAAGCATTCCTTTATCTATTTTAACCACTTTTTTTATTTAAACCACATCGTTCTCTTATCTCACCATTCTTTACTTTATCCAACCGAGTAACTCTGGCTATACTTCTTAGACTACTCATCTCCGCAGCATTAATCCTATTTTCATGCTTCTTCCAAACCCAACATTCACTACCATACATAAGTGTAGGAACCAACACTCCTCTATGCACAGCTAGACGTGCTTTTTTTGACACTATCTGGCTGTTCATAAAGCTATGCAGTGCCCCATTCATTTGTTTTCTTGCCGCTCGTTTTGAAATTTTTATCCTCGAGAATAATAGCCATCATTATACACTCGTTGAAGAATATACTAATCTCTACGATCATTGGATTCTACAACAATTACATATGCGTTATCTTTTAATGCATGGATATGATTCCATAATGGATCCTGATACAATATTCAACAGCTGACAAGCAATCACCAAGATCTTGATACATTATTAAACAGCTGACAACCAATCACCAATTTTAATATTTAGGACCCAACAGGCTGAGACCAATGAGGAATTTGCAATAGAACAGCTTTTTCATGAGTAGGCTTTGATCCTCTAACTCCATATCGTGAATGTCATGTTCATTCTGAAGAATTGTCATCTCAAATATTAGATTACGACAATAAGATGGGAAATTTAACGAGTGATATTGATGGTCTGCGATGGTCGTAGAAAAAGTGTAGTCTTCTACTCGCGTATAATGGCTACTATTCTTCGATGATGCAAATTTCGAAACGAACCGCAGGCGAGTTTGAAATCATCATACGCTCGTTGAAAAATATCCTATTTTTAAAATGTCTGAGGACACAATTACTATTTTACTTTTTTAACAAAAACTTAAACATTTTGTTTTAATTTGTCAATTACACTGTTTAATTAAGGCAAAAGTGTCAACGCCTGAGTTTTTTTAGGTACAGTGGCACAAATTTTAAAGGCTATAAACTTTAAAATTGTCCTAAAACAAGATTGTTAAGAGTGGTCATAGAGCGTCGGAATTTAGCACGTGTTCAAATGGTTACTGCTGTGAATATGATTGGGGGTTGTCTTTCGCAAGCTGATGTTACACATTATTTTGACGTCTCTTGAAGCGTAATTTCACGATTATAAATGGCATCGATATTAACAATTCGACAATGTCGCTGAAATACTCCTCGGCAAGATCGATATGAAGTAGGATTAACTCGCCGAAATGTGCATACAACTACAAGCAAACTCTTGTGGCATTAGCAAAAACCTACAATATTAATTATTGTGGTTTAACTTTGAGAAATGGACTACATGATGCTGGCTTATACATCAGACGTCCATTGAGGGTTTTCATGTTACGTCGTAAAAATCGCGGACTTAAATTAAGGTTGGTACGACTTGTGCATTGGGGATTACAAAAATGAAGTACTGTGTTGTTTACAGAGAAAGGTAGATTTTCTCTATACACTTTAGATTTGTCTCTACCAAGAAGAATAAGAGTAGGGAGAGGACCTGGTAAACAACGAAAAGAGACACTTCGACATGTACAGGATTTTGTCCATGTGGTGGTCTACCAGTTATGATGTGGGCTGGAATAATTTTTCGCCATCGAAATGTTCTTGTTTTTGTGGAAGACACTTTGCAGCAGTGCAAATTTATTGAACTTTTATCTTTTATTACCTGTTTTTTTACCCTGCTACAGGATTTACGTTACTTAAAGTAGAATGCAATGCCACATAATGCGACAACAGTAAGATATTTGTTTGATAATGAGGATATTACCGTCTTAACGTGGCCATAGTCGCCAGACCTTAATCCTATCGTGCTTATGTGGGATATGCTCAAGAGTCGGATCGCTCCTCGTCTGCATAATGTTTATACAATGTTTATATCATCTTTTTACAAACGAATAGACCGTATTACCTCAAAAAGGAATTGATAATTTAATTTTAAGTCGAGGTCTAACTGTAATGAATGGAATTGAAGAAAATACAAATTATTAGAAAAAAATTTTGTTTACATTTTTATGTGCTACACACATTGTTATGTTAATAATTTCAATTAAATTATAGCACTTTTTTTACTTTTGTTTGATTATATCGTCGAGGAGAAAATAAATTATACTGAAATTAAGATGAAATTTTAGTGCTGACTAATCAGGTATCACAACGGTATTTTACTTTTTAAAATCCAATTAAAATTAATGAATATAAAAGGAAAAAACTGTGATCCTTAGACATTTTTGATTGGTGTATTTTGCTGGTAACATTATCCAACAATGATGGATTGAAAAGTCCATACATCAATTTATAAGAATGTTTAACAAATAATTTTTTTTTAATATAATACATTTTAAAAAAAATAGGCTAGTAATTGTTTTCATTGAATATTATTTTATCTGTAATATTTTATACGTGGGTCTGTTGGCTTCTAAATATTTATTTTTTTTACTGAAAATAGTCGCAAAAAGGGTAGACCTATCGTGTGGGCCGCGGACGCACTGCGACTATTAGAAAGGGAAGAAATTCTAGAAAGGAAATGATTGTGGACCCGTTTTTTGAAAAGTTGCAGGTCATAGTTCTCTGGAAAAACTGCTTTTGGAAGCTTGTTTCATTCTGTAGCCGCCCTGTAAAAGAGGGATTCTTCATGGAGATTGGTCTTTGTAGTGTCAATCTTGAGAGTAAATGGGTGAGACTGATCAGCGTGCCGAGTTCTTCGGCCGAATGTAGCCAGTGGTGGTACAAGAAATTTTATTTCTCTGTACCTTCTGCCATGAAAATATCTGTAAAGTAATGTCTGGTCTGCAACTCTTCTTCTATGATCTAGTGGGTGAAGGGTATTTGTGAGACTTGAGCTGTTTATTAACCGAATGGCCCTTTTCTAAATGGAATCTAGAAAACGAAGAGAATGCCTTGGTGCTGAAACCTAAATGTACGAGCAATACTCCAGTAGTGGTCGGATTTGGGCCTTGTACGTCGTCAACAGTTGATCAAGAGTAAAAAACTTTCTAGGTTTCCACAGAAAACCTAGCCTCTGGCTTGCTGACCTGTTTTTACCCAAAATCGAGATGGAGGAACTTGATTCAAGGGTATTTCCGGACATTGTAATGGAATCATTTAAAGAATTCCCTTTTTTGAAAAACGTGGCGCTTAGTGTTTTTTAGGCGTTAAACTAAACAAGATTGTTGGTTCCCCACTCGACGATTGTTTTAAGATCTATATTGATGGAACTAACCTGTTACTGTCTATTTGTATCATTCACCGAAAGTGATCGATAGGATGTGAGAGTTGAGATAAGCGTGCTGTCGTTTGAAAAACTGTAAATGGGATTCGTGGTGGTTTTCAAGAGGTTGTTGATGTGTAAAAGAAATAGGGTGGGGGACAGGATGGAACCCTGGAGGCCTCCAGCACAACAGTATTTTTTTAGTATTAAATTAACCGATAGGCTTGCAAAAAAAAGTTTAAAGATATTTTTTAACGTTTTAAATATTTTCAATTTATTTTATTTTATTGCAAAATTATTTAGCCAAGATGATACTTCAGTAAATGTTATATTGCATATTTCAAGAATATACGGTGGTTTCGGATTGTCGTTAGAAACTCGATAACCAGTATTTAACTGTACATTTAAGAAGTACGAAAGTAAGTTCCCCTAATATTTTTAAACAAAATTCGTAGGTTTGAAATTTTTTATTTGTTTATTTTTATTTGTTAGCATGGTTAATTCTGTTAAATCTGTTTGAATAACTTTATTTATTGTACATAATAAGAAATGTAGGTAAGTAATCCAAACAAATTTCACTAATTAACTAAGCTATTAAGCTTTAATTTGGTTTGTTGATTTATTTTTGATAGATTTCTGGAAAAGTAATTAGTAATCCTGGGTTATTATTAAAGTGGATACCTACATTAAAATAGGCCGATTATAATCACAGTATGAATACAGGGATGTTTGTTACATGGTTACAAGAGAAACTATTACCATCGTTATATGAACCATCTGTCATTGTATTAGATAATGCTCTGTACCATTCGGAAATTCCAAATGAGCAACAAAGTCCTGGACGTTACAGAAAATAAAATAATGGTTAACGAACAAAAATATTATATTTCCACAGAGTGTTGCTTTTAGCCGGAATTATTATTGATAGCTAAAAGGCACGAAAGAGAAAAAATTTACAAAGTGGATCAAATTATACTCAGTTATGGACATCTTGTGTTAAGACTTCCCGCCTTATCATTGCCAATTTAATCCCATTGAGTACATTTGGGGAATATGCAAAATAATCACATTGGATCTAATGGTTACAGTCAAATTTGGGAAAAATGTGCCACAAAATGTAAAAATTTAATAAAGGAACGGTGGGTTTGTGAAAACCGCATCAAAGAATTTAATCCTTTTATCATTTAAAATCCGAATGAGGTTGGCGACGAGAGTGATTCTGATTATAATGACTATAAATCTAAAACTTGATAATACCGTAAGTACTACATGATTAAATATGTTTATTAAATCTGTGTCGATAATTTATTTTTATTGCATTCCCTTTTAACATAATTAAATATGTGACTATTTCTAACCAAAAACTCATTGAAAGCTACATCAATGATTTCTGTTCAAAATAAAAATAAAACGTCTCAACAAATCGTAATAATAAACAACAAATTTTCTCAACACAGTGCGCTTGGTAAGTGTATGCCTCGGCGACTAATCCGATCCGTCGTATATTGGTGAAATGAGCTATAACGTTTGGTGGAATGTGTTAAGTTAAGCTTAAGCAATTTAAAATAAGCTATGTAATTGACCCTCAAAGGGTTTTTTAAATACGAGTATTTCTGAAAGAATTAAAATAAAATAAAAATTACTAATTTGAATGTTCAAAAACAAAAAATATATACTTGTTAGATAAAAATAACACAAATATCTTACAATATGGCACTACGGCGATTAGTTTTATCTGCACAGTCATCATCAGACGTTTTTAAAAAAGCCAAATCTATCTGGTAAATAGTTGTATAAACACTGATTTGTTTTTTGCCAGCATCGAATTTGGGTGGGTTCGTGAAAACTGCATCAAAGCAGTTAATCCTGTTATTATTTACAATCCGAATGAGAATAGCTACGACAGTGATTCAGATTATGATGACTATTAATCTGATGCTTGATAATACCGTAAGTACTACATGATTATTATATTTGTGCCTATTTCTAACCAAAAAACTCATTGAGAGCTACATCAACGATTTCTGTTCAAAATACAGCAGTAAATAAAAAGAAAACCTCTTAGCAAAAGCATAATAATAAACAAAAAAACTTCGGGTTTAAATCTTAGGGGAATTTACTTTCAACACAGTGCGCCCGTAAGTCGATGCCTCGGTGACTAATCCGATACCGTCGTATATTGGTGAAATGAGCTATACACATTATTTTTCTGGGTATTAAAATTTAAGAATTTACGATGATATTATACCGTATCATCTTATTTCAATACTCTTTTTTGCTTACAATTTAAAAATAAATGGTTTTTCTTCTATAAAAAAGGGTGAGAATGTTTGGACTTACCATTCTAATTTTATTAAACATCATTTAAATGTACGTTAATAAAATATTTTTCTGCGTATATAAATAATAAATATTTATTACTCTTTAGTGTTGTTATGCCAAATATGTTTGTTCTAATGCGGCGCCATTCATTGTGAGTATTTTAGTCATGATTCATTAGAAAGGATTGTTTATCATCTATTTACTTGCCGACTTATTTATTTACTATGGAGGGCCGTGATACTTGATTATGTACACAGAAGATTCTGATATTGCCGTTTCGAAACTAATTACGTTTCACTGCTCATTTATTCTATTGAAGATGTACTTAAGTACACCAAAGTATTTGCCTTTCAACCCATGTGGCGTTAATTTAACTTGGAATACAATTGTTTGCCTTGTTTACACAAATCATCAACATTATTACAATTGCTAAAAGAAAATTTAATACTATCCTTTAATTAAGTTTCCAGCTTAATATTAATCTACTACTTATAAATTAGCAATTATATAATAATAAAAATACTTTTTCTGGAATACTTATTTATTTACCCGAAATAAGTTATATTAACCTAGATTGATCGGTACGCTGTGTAATTTTGTAACCTGTGATACGCAGGCAGCTCACTTTATAAATAAAATTTTTCATTTATTTAAAGGCTCTTTAAATTTTCATAAAAATTTTGCTTTTGTTTTGTTCTATGCCACAAAATAGTTTCGGTGTACAACAGAAAAATCTACAACGAGCACAGAATGATATTCATTTCCCACAAGTGTGAAGTTTGTGGATAATACGGGGGCCATGAGAACAACCCGCACTGCTGCTATGGAAGCAATGATAAACCTCCCACCTCTAAATATTTATGCTCTGGGCGAGGCAATCAATGCTCGTATAGAACAACAAAACTGTTGGAAAGGTACTAAAACATATGGGCATACAACCAAAAAATATAATCAGACACCCATTTTTGGAAATGGCAACTGATTATATGAGTGCAGAAATATTATTTGGGACAAACTATGAGGTTCACGCAAAACTCAGGAATGACAAAGGAAATGATGATCAACCTGGTGAACTCACCTGGTATCACAAAAAATAGACTCAAAAATTGTCCGGGAATGTGCCGGAATCCTACGAACCTTGGCTAACCATCATAAGGTCACATTGTCGTGGTTGCTAAGGCATAAAGGTATTTCTGGTAACGAAGAAGCAGACAAACTAGCTAGGCAGGGCTCTGGAACGCCATTTATTGGGCCAGAACCAATAATAGGAATACCCAATGCCAGCGTCAAAGTACCGATCAATGGCTAGGTCCTCTCTCAGCATTAGCTAATTTTAGCATCAGCTGGAGTGGGCACATCCAGAGCGAGCTATGCACAGCAAGTTATTGCTAAAAGATCCCTCACCTAAGCAGACAGGGAAGCTGATCTTGCTAATTAGGGAAAAACTTAGAACAGTTGTAGGGCTGGTCTTTAAGGAAACATCTGCACAATATAGGCGTGTTTGACACAAAACCTACATGCAGATTTTGTAATGAGGAGGAGGAGGAAACAGCCACTCATATTATCTTCGAATGTGAAGCCACCGCCCAATGGAGACACTACCTGGGTTGTATACACGACCAAGGGAGTGATCCACCTGGGTCAATAGCAGTACAAGAGCTTCTACACCTTTACAGAAGAATTGAAGAAATGGGACTAAACTAAGGAGCTGGAAAGCTACAAAAAGTAGACAATGCTGCAGTGCATAGGGAAAAATTAGACCTCTTTTACAACTCCCATTTACTCATTTATTCATTCATTGCGAATCATACGTATTGAACGTTCCGTGTGTTATACACTATATTTTTTCTGCAGCATTTACTTAAAATACCGAAATATCACAACAGAAACCTGAACTTTAATTTTAATTGTATTGAGTATTTTTATTTACAATTAAAAAATTAGTAACATATTAAATAACTGAACAATATTCTGAATCAAATTTTTTAACGAGTATGTCTTAAGTTGGTTCGGTACTTTTACTGCTCAACATTACTTTTAACTTTTACAAGTGTTTGTGAAACTGTATTAACAGAGGACAGAGATGTCTTTGGTTTTAGTTGCATGGAACCCGTGACTTAATGATCAACAATAACAAAATGACTATATTATGTCAACAGATAAGGAAATAAAATTAAAAACATTTTTTGTATTTAATTGTTCAATTAAAAACAGTTTAAAAAGAGCAGTCTTTTGGTTCTTTTTGGGCTATTTAATCAGATTTTTCATTGCAATTGTTATAAACTACTAGCTGACCCGGCAAACGTTATTTTGCCATATAAATAATTTCCTAGTAATTTCTAGTGTAGACAAAAAATAGCTTACTTATTGTAAGTATGTATGTATGTTAGAATGTGTATAATGTATGTATGTAAGAATGTGGTATATGCGTGAAATAAGCATGGAGCGCTGTGAACGATGAGGGAATATAAAAAATATAAAAATAACAAAAGGCAAACACTATTTTTAAGTTATTATAATTTATTCCTTAAAATTATATATCATTAATTAAACAATTACGACAGTAACACTATTAAACAATATCAATCTCTTAATGCTATAGCGTGAACAATATTTTTTGTTAGTCCATCTTTAGCTAACACAAACAAACTGGATGGTTTACCCACTCGAGAGAATGCCACGTATAATTGTCCGTGTGAATAACATGGTGTTCTCAAATCTATCAATCTTTTTTTTAACTAATCGTGCAAAATACACTCAAAATTGATAATTTAATTATTATTGATAAAATAGGAATGATTAAAAGTTAATATGAGAGTTACACTAAGATAGCAAAATAATAATTGTCAACGTTACTACTACACTTGATGCATAAACAATAATGATGGCCGACAACTGTGTAGGGAGTGAGAAAGAAAGGAGACCGGCTTCGTTCTCATCCCTACTCCGTGCTGTTTACTGGGTCAGAAGTGACACCTGTAGACATCTGGCGGGGATAACTAATTAAATGACGATTGATCAGTTTTCGACCGAAGAGGAAAAATGATTAAATTACTAAAATGGCTATTAAAAAATAAGGGTTGATCGTAGAAGGGTGAAAATTGAGGATTGTATGTATTTTTGTATGTTGTATCATAAAAAAATAGAAATTAAAAATTTTGTCTAAAAAATAAAAAAAAAAATTTAGGGGTGGACTACCCCTAACATTTAGGGGGATGAAAAATAGATGTTGGCCGATTCTCATAGATACCGGATAAGCACAAAAAATTTCATCAAAATCGGTTAAGCCGTTTCGGAGGAGTATGGTAACTAACATTGTGACACGAGAATTTTATATATTAGATATAATCTGGTACGCATTCTATTCTATTATTAATATGATATAGTTCGAAAAGGAGCAATTCAAAGATAATTTTTAAAACTACTAAGCCTTTAAACTGATGGCATTTATCCACCAATAGGCACACCTCACTCTGAATAACTACAAAAGCACAAATTTTGCAGTCTTGAATATGGACGTGTAGACGTAACCTATAAAATTAGAAAGATCATTTGTTGACTGCCCAACCTTATTGGAAAAGTTTAATATTTGCGTTCTCAGAATTTCTTCCAGATACCCGAGTACTTTTTATATAAATACATCTCGCACAAATGTTCTGGATAATTCTCTGCTCCATACCATGTGTAAAGTGACACACTCTATTAGCAATGTATTTAGCTGTAAGTTGTCGAATATAAAATCCCACTCTCTACATTAATTGTTTTGTAACCTATTACGAAATATAATGTATGTCCTTGATATTCAAATAAAAAATCTGTGATATATTCATTATATTCTGATAAATCCTGCTCCGTAATTGGGTTTATGACCCTTGAAGTATTATATTACTAATTAATAAATAAATAAATTACTTTTTAGGATTAATTAAACTTACATTATATTTTCCGTTTTTAAGGGCACCTATCCATTCTTGTTTTTTTTTAATTTTAATCGTTGTATGCTATTCACAATTTAAAAATATTAAAAAGTATCCGGAATCAATACAATTAATTTTTCTTTATTGATCACAACCATACTTTTCAACAATAATGCACACATTTCACAATTCTTTTTTTTAATTACGACAAATATAGTTTCTGATTATATTTTTAAAAAATTAATCCCAAATTTTTGTTATTGACAATAAATATTTGTCAATTAAATTATACTATAGCTAACCAGTCTTTAAGCTGTTACTGTAAAGACACATTTGGAACTAAAATAATGCTCTTTCCACAAAGGAATTTTAAATTTAACCTTACGACCGTAACCTACATCTTACATATACATATACCATCACTCTTGTTTTTGACATCTCCCATGCAAACAATCTCGTATTACAAGGGTGTGCACTTTTAGACCAGATGGAAAACGTTTCAAAATAATGATAGAGGTAAATAGAATGCATTGTGAGTAACGGAGTATTTCGAGTGATAGATTGCATACGGAACCAAAAAAACAACGAATTTATACATCACTTGCTATTAAATTAGTTTTTCAAAACAATCTTTCAAGTAAAGAGAGCTTTACGAGTATTTTTTAAGTAACAGTATGCATCTTTAAAGTAACTCTTTAATAACTTTTAATATATACTAGTGGATTTATAATAAACGTTTAAAAGCATCATTTGATTACAAAAATAAATATTTTTATTGATCAATATAAATGTAAATTACTTTGCAATTAGCCTGTTTCCTCTAAAGATCTAAAAAAGATCCACTAGAGGCAGCATTAGTGGGGGGTAATTAACGGAAGGATGTACCTGGAGCAAAATTGAAATTTGTTTAAGTTCAAGACCACCTGGTTCGGGACTTGAAACGATGGCTTGCATGCCGTGGTTTACTTGTTTCAAGTAATACAAATGTAGTCGTTCATTTTATATGTTGTCAAATATTTAAATAATTTTCTTAATAATTCCTTTTTTTTATTAATTTAATAATTAAAGAATGCATTGCAATTAGTAATGATAAATTTTTTTATCGGAGTCGATGGTGGTAAATGTTTAGAGGATAAGCAGCAACGTATGAAATTACTTAATCCAGTTCCGCACAACAAGGTGGTCTTGAGCTTTAACAAATTTCAATTTTACTTTAGGTACTTCCGTTCATTCAATTTTTATTAAGTAAGTTTAACGTTACTGTCAGTGGGGAAATAAAAACAAATGTACCCCCTACTGGTGCTGCCTCTAGTGGATCTTTTTTTAATCTTTAGAGGAAATCTTTTTAACCATTAACAAAATAATATAAAATAATTGCATAACACACATATACTTCCCTACAAAAATTAGCTATATTTGTACAAATGAAAAAAAATAAGCTTTTACGTGGATTAAACAAAATAAATCTACATATATTTGAAATAGTATTTTAAGATAAATGAATATATTTTATCACAAAGTTTTGTCTGAGATCTTGACTTATCGTGGTCTATTGGGACTCCTGAAGAAGTACCTATCTCGAAATAACTGCTGAAATCCAGAGTTTTGCTTCATTATTTTACATTAAGCCGATAAAAGAATAAAAGTAAAAAAATGTTTGTAAAAAGTGAGTCATTGAACAGACGAACAGCTGTTTTATAGGTGAAGAACAAGAGATGGCAATGCCAAGTATATACCCTTTTATTTAGTATTTCTCCAAAAGTTTGTTTGAGTCTATAAAATCTATTGATTATTGCACTGTTTTAATTGTTCGTTTTTGTTACATCTACATCATCCTAGGTGTCTTTTTTTAATAAATTCTGCTAATGGCAAAATACTATTTAATTTGTGCAATAACAGACCTTTACGTGAGTCCTTTATCTGTGGCATGTTTGTCGGTCAAAAAAATGTCCTCCGAAAAACTTTCGTAACTCTTCTATCACTTTTCCATATAAATTTGGGGTCGATGAAGCAATTTATAAAATCACTTTTTAGAGATAGAGAATACTTTAAATATTTAGTTATTAAATTTTAAGGTCTTTTGGAGGCAAAATTAAAGGAACGTGATACTAGAAGGCAAACGATTCAACCAGGACATTAAAGAGATAGAAAGAAGATTGTTGTGAAACTCGTCAGTAATTCCACTCGAGAGAAGTTAACACAAAAATGTGGTGTTGCAAAGAGGTTTAAAAAAATCTAGAAAGCGTAACATAAAAATGATAAGAAGTATATAATATATAGTGTATTTTTGAAAATAAGAAACTTGTAACCCTCGTTTATCGTCAACACATGTGCACTATTGAAAAGCAAGCTTTTTGGTTGTTGTTGGGCTCGTTGCAACTCATGTCAAGTGGGATGAAAGGACGACCCATTGTTCCTACATCTTAAAATGAAATACTTGTACATGTAATATTGCTAAACAGCACGGTCATAAGGTTCATATTAGTAAATTATTGGAAGTAATATTTTCTAGAAGAAAAAAGACAGTCGCTAATAGTTTTCTTCTGAAATCAGTCGCTAAAAGTACCCGTTTGAAGTAAGTCTGTAATTTTTACTCCCGAAGGTAAACATTTGAAGTCGCGAATAACCCTCGTTTGAAAACAGTCGTTTTATAGAACTTGTTTGAAAGAAGTTGTTATTGTTACTCGCTCGTAATAACTGTTAATATTTCACATTCGAAAGTAAATATTATGCTGTCTTAAAACTAAAGAAATAAAGTTCATCTCAATATAAAAAACACTATTGTATAAAAATTAAGTATAAAAATCTTGTAATCTCGATCAGTTAATTCTCGATTGTGTTAAAATAAAAATATTTTTTCGCGTATACCCAAAAGTGCTCTTTTTAGACTTAAAATAATAATAACTGACTTGGAATTTTTTTCTGTTGTCCGTTGTTTTGGTTTTTGTTACATTAAAAAAAGTGACAAAAAGAAGTTTTTTTTATTGGAACTGTGATCCAGAATATAAAATAAATAAAGTGCAAAAACTCTCTACACAGTGAACCAGCAAAAGCCATGGTGATATGAAAACCCCTATGGTTGAGCGAGGATAGCAAAACCTCCTCTCTTTCCATCAAATATATCAGGAAAAATGGAGCATAACAATAATGGCAGACTACTGTCGGATACATTCCAGATTCTACTCACAATCGTAATAGTCCATTGAAAAGTTACATTTGGGGTTGCGTTTTTTAGAGGACGCAATTTTATTTTTTTGATGTGTAGGGGGGGTCAGTGTAAAGCTAAAACCAAGTTTGTGGGGTCGCCACCCTTGTCCCACGGCCGCCATCTTGAAAATAGGGGTTGAAATGGTTTTTACGATATATCTCTTAAACTATTTATTTGATAAAAAAAATTTATTAATATTTGCAAATTAAATTCTCTACAACTTTGGTTCAGTAATTTTTTGTCGTAGAACTATAAATAAAAAAGTTATAAGCGAAAATCTTCAGAAATTCGAGAAAAATTTTTATATTTTTCGATATAACTTTTTTTTTATAATCATGATGATGAACCGCCGACATTAACACCGTTTCCTTCTCCAGTTCTCCCACTGGTATTTAATTCAGAAAGCCGATCAGATGCTGAGCCGCAGCCTGGTCCATCGAAACGACTGAGGACGGAGTAGTTCTAATTTAGAAAATCACCGTGGATTATGCCTATTGGGGATAACACGTAAAAAAAACGCGCCTCTAGACTCTACCTCGTGGTTGGTGGGGAAAAGAGTCAATAATTAATTATTAATAATATCGCAAAATTTGTAATTAAAAAAGTTATAATAACAAAATAAAAAAAAAAACAATAACTGATGACATATTACATACACACGTATAATATAGGTATAGTTAAGAATATTGAAAAATAGTACTCACTTCGGAGCACTGTAAAACCTTAGCTATTGACTTAATGAAAAAATAATGCAAATAAAAGTTGTTCCTCCAAAAACGATCTACAAAAACGGTCAGATATCATTTTTTCGTAAAATGATAAAAAAAAAAGTTATATCGAAAAATATAAATTTTTTTCTCGAATCTCTGAAGATTTTCGCTTATAACTTTTTTATTTATAGTTCTACGACAAAAATTACTGGACCAAAGTTGTAGAGAATTTAGTTTGCAACAAAAAATGTTAATAAATTTTTTTTATCAAATAAATAGTTTAAGAGATATATCGTAAAAACCATTTCAACCCCTATTTTTAAGATGGCGGCCGTGGGACAAGGGTGGCGACCCCACAAACTTGATTTTAGCTTTACACTGACCCTCCCTACACATCAAAAAAATAAAATTGCGTCCTCTAAAAAAACGCAAGGTAAGGCCTAAAAAATGTAACATTTCAATGGACTATATATAAAATTTGTGATTAAATACTAATTTTTTAATTTGAGGAATTGCCTTATTTAACATAGTTACCTAAATTATCAGGCAACGTGATGTTCAATGAAAAAACGAGGGTGGGTCATTTTAAGATTTAGCGTACAGCACTTACAAAATTTAAAATGCAGACCTGTGTTATTCTTAATCTGATTAATATAAATATAAAATAATGTAGGTATACCAAATATGTAATGATAATAAAATATATTAATATTGACCTTTTTTTACATTGCAAATTAAAAAAGTTTAAAAATTAGTCCTTAAAAATCTAATTTTATGCTTTTACTTATAGTCCAAGATCCCGGAGCGATCAGACATAACTTATTTTCACGTAGATAAAACCTTAGGTTCTCAGTAGCGTCTCATGTTCTTTGAATACCTGCGTACTTGAGGAGTTCGCCTTGTGACAACTGGGCAGGTAGGTACCAGGTAAGAAAGGTAACTAAAAATAAGAATTACTTATTTAAATTTATATGGCTGATTTTTGTATAAACATTGTAGAATATTATTCTAAAATAGAATCATAAGTGTCGGACACTTTCCATGGACCAAAACTTTTGTCAGACAATTTAAAGCTCCACAAAAAATAAATGAACTTTACTTATTTTTACATGTCTGATTTTTAAATATGGTATAAAGGTAACTGTTACAAAGTTATATTTCACTAGTCATACAAATTTTAGTGACCAACCATCTCCTAAACAAAAAATTATTTAGCCGAGAGAATGAGCTCGGCAACACTATGCGCATGCGTCTCAGAGTAAAATATTTAAATATTTTTACAGTACTTACTGCTTTTGATTTAATGTTTTTACATCTCTATTTAAATAAGGCAAATTTCAACATTAAAGTAATTACTAATTTATATTTAAGTAAGTTAATTTATTGAATATATTCGGGAAAATAAATTTATTCGGTGCAATTTTGTTTTATGAAGAATTATTTTTATTTTATTATAAAGAGGTACCAGTTGGAACAATTAAAACAAAAATCATTTTATAAAAAAAAATATTTAACTATGATTAAGTAAAGAAAGTATTTGATTATCTTTTAATCATTGTAATCGTCGTCATAATCATTGGAATTTTCATCATTAGCCCAATGATGATATTGTCCATTCGAGTCATCATCCTTACCATCATCAGCTATGATGTCGTTACTGGCAGCTTCTACTTTAAAAAATAGATCAAAATAAATTCTTATGAATAGAACTGTTTAATCGTTATTGGCGCTATCTCTTTTCAAAATTTAGAGGTCATAATTAGAGATACAAAAGAACGTATGTCATTGCTTGAAAGACAAGTGTACATATCGTATGATGTGTTTTTACTGTCAGTAGAAAAATATAAGGTATATTAAGTTTGTGTTTACCACTGTTCATTGTTAGTGACGTCAGGGTAAATGTCAATTTATTCTACTGTACACTGAAACAGATTGTCAATTAAAGGAAGAAAAACAGAGTTACTATGAAGGTCTCACTCGCTCTGAAACGCATGCGTATAGTGTTCTCGAGCTAATTCTCTCGGCTAAATAATTTTTTGTTTAGAGGATGACTTGTCACTACAGTTTGTCTGACTAATGAAATATAACTTTGTAATAGTTACTTTTATAACCATATTGCTCAGTGGAATGCAAATACTGGCTGCAGAACATCAAAACAGCTGATGAAAAGACCTCTCCAGAAGAGGGCTGACGCAATCTGGACGATGGACCGGAGTAGACTTAGCAGCACGCTTGGCCTGCTCATAGGACACATCGCACTAAGGGCGCACGTTTTCAAACTTAAGCTGGTGACCGAGAAAAACTGCCGACTACGCATAGAGGAGGAGGAGAGCAGTATACACATTCTATGTCACTGCTCGATGCTAGCAGGGTACAGGTATCAAACCTGGGGCCGTATGATTATGGATTCAAGCGATCTAAAAGAGACAGGGCCAACAGATAACCTAAGGTTTGCCAAAATCAGTGGACTGAAATTCTGATGCCCTGAAGACACATCGGTAGTCACAGAGGATCAAAAGATCTAGGTGACATAGGTGCCGACACCAAAGACACAACCGCAAAATTGTAATGTAATGTACCTTAATAACATATTTAAAAATGAGACATCATGTAAAAATAAGTAAAGTTCATTTTTTTTGTGGAGCCTTAAAGCGTCCGACAAAAGTTTTGGTCCATGGAAAGTGTCTGACACTTATGATACTATTTTAGAATAATATTCTACAAAACATATATAATAATCAGCCATATAAATTTAAGTTAAGTAACTCTTATTTTTAGTTACCTTTCTTACCTGGTACAAGGCGAGCTCCAAAAGCACGCAGATATTCAAAGAACATAAGACGCTACTGAGAACCTAAGGTTTCATCTATACGAAAATCTATTACCTTTATTTTTCATTAAAAGGTACTATCAAGAAAATTACGTAAAATCTAATAGTAAGTATTTTTAATACGTTTTTACAAATTTTAAGTTTCAATAAACAAGACCACGTTCATTTGCATAATTTAAATACAACATCAATATTTAATTATGATAAAATGCATATCAGATTAATATTTATTGGCGTGTGTAACGCAGATGACAAATTATTAATCTTAAGATTTACTTTTTTTGCGTGTTGATGAAAACCACGTAAGATGTGTGCAAAACATGTCTATCAAACGAATTTCCAACATAATTGGCGTTTAAGTTTCAGCAAATAATATACAGAAATAATATTCATTTAATTATGTAATCACAGTCAGGTCCGGCGTATTTTCAAGTTTTTCACATACAAAAAAACTTTTTTTAAATGACGTTTAAGGTGTTGTCACTTTATTTAATATTTTTGTTTTAAAATAATATTACTAAACATCTTTGTAAACAAAAAATAAATTATTTATTAGTTGCTTATATTTTTGAATTTTAAACGTACTTAATAAATTTAAAAAAAGACCATGTCAAGAGTAGCAACAACGGACGAGCATGTATGAGAGCACTGATGAAAGTAGCAGAATCGAAAAATGTGTGTAAGAATCGTAGCAAGTGGAAGACAGTGGTCTCTGCCTACCCCTACGGAAAAAAGGCGTGACTATGTGTACGAATGTATAAAATATCATTAGTATTAAAACAAGTAAAATTATTGAAAAAAGTAGTATTTTAAATTGGTGCAAAGTTTTTAAATGTTTAAATGTTAAGCAGATGTTAATTTAAACGCACATTCACTTTTCAGCATCATTTAATTTAGTGGGTGTTGGTATTCAAATAGAATCAGAGCAACACAACAGATGCTTAAAATTTTTAATTTTTGTTTAGAACCTGAAGGTAATGATGATCTGCTAAAATTAGACTACTCTTAGTGTATTGTCCTCATATTTGGGATATTTTACATTCTTCCTCTCTTGGATTCCATCCATAAAATACAACAAATAAATAAACATATATAAATAATTACCTTTTTACCTGTAAAGGAATAACAAATCATTGATACAAATACTTTTTTTAAGAGTGTTTTGGAGAACTATTCTCCCCTTTTATTTAGCTTATTATATGAATTACATGTAAACATCTTTAAAACGAGAAAAGTTTAAGAAACTGTCGGATTCTCTCAGTACTTTTTTGTAAAATTTTGAAAATCTGCGTTAAGTATCCATAAATATTATTACGAATTTTTGGTAAAAACTGTATGTTGTTTAAATATAAATGTAATTTTTAATAAGATATGGATGAAAAAATAAGAATAAACCTTTTTTGTATCAGTTATTTAGTAACCACAAAACAAAATCCAATGTATGGTCGGAATGCATTTTGGTAAGATCGCGCAAAATGAGTGATTTATAAACCGATTAGAAGGAAGCAGGGGTGAATAATTTTAATGTTAATTTGGTTGTCTGGAAAATATTATTTTTTTGGGATTTTATTACATTTTGTTCCCTTAACAAAATATTAGAAATCAAAAATGGTAATTTAATTATTATTAGCAACCAATCTTTGCAGATATCTCCGTGTAATTACTATGAAATGGTTTTTACATACCTATAGACACGCCATTTTCCCGCAGGATGGGCAGAGACCACTTTTTTACACTTGCTACGGTTCTTACACACATATTTTGCTTTCTCTACTTTCATCAGTGCTCTCATATATGGCCTAATCTTTTCGGTTTTAATTTAAAAATTTAAAAGTTATTTTAAAATTACCGTCCATAATTTATTGATCTAAAACCTATAATAAAATATGTATGCAGTCAAATTTTTATTATCCAAGTCTCTGCTGCATATGTCGCAATAGAAAAAATGAGTGATTGGACCAGCCTAACCTTGGTTCTTGTGGTTATTGCGGTATCCCTCCAGATGTGGGTCAATTTCGCTGTAGAGTTTTTCGCCATCGCTATGCGCCTTCCGATTTCGTGCTCACATTCGTTCGTCACAATAGATCCTAGATACTCGAAACGGTTGACAACTTCGAAGTCAGCAATCCTTTTGATGTCTGGGCTATTATTGTCAAGGCGATCTACGATCATCACCTTGGTGTTGGACTTGTTGATTTCGAGACCATATACTGCGTTTTGGTTTTCTAATCTTTGTATTAGAGTTCGCAGTTCACCCTCGTCTTTAGCTATTATCAAAGTATTGTCAGTGTATCGCAGATTGCTAATCTTTTTACCGCCAATTGCAATTCCTCCATTCCAGTTCTCGAGGATCTCTCTCATGACATACTCGCTGTAAATGTTAAAGGAGAGAGGAGACATAATGCATCCCTGACTCATTCCAGAAGCTGTTGAAAACTCGCCTGAGAGGTTATCATTGACTCTTACTGCCGTTGTGCCGGAAGAGTATAATTGCCGAATGAGGTGCACCAAATGTCTTGGTGTTCCCATTTCCAATAGAATCTTCCACAGCTTCGGCTATCTTACCTTACCCTACCTTAGAACGATAGTAGGTTCATATTTAAAATGCCAACATTTTCAAGTAAAGGTTTAAATGTATTACAATTTCTAGGTACTCCTATAATAATAACAATTTTTCAACGTTGTGCATCGGGTTTTGTGTTTCATTACATCATAATTTAATATTTATAAAAAACCAAACCAGAAGTCAATAAAATTAAAAAATGTATCTACAAGATAAAATAATATTTTAGTTAAAACATTTTTGTCACTTAACCTTTCAGCAAAAAAATCAAAAGTCATAATAACTTTTTAAGTACTGGTCAATGATAAGCCGTCTCTGAAATTGCTATAAATCATGTTTTTAAATAGTTACATGGTAATCATAAAAAGACCGTTTTAACTTTGAAGTCGAATGGTAGAAAAAATTAGATCTGTGTCACTGCAAATTAATTTAAACACGGATGCTATCCACATTCCACTGGATAACGACTTAATTGTAATAGCGAAACATACAATGCGCATTTACAAAGTTTAAGTCTAGTTGCAGGACGTTGTCAATTGCCCGTTGAAGATATTTCCTACATCCTATGTACCTACCAACATGTTTGAATTTCAGCTGACGGTGTCTACTCATTCTCTTTAAACAATACTTTAACAAATATCCGTTCTAAGCAAATTTGCATCGAAAACCATTAAACGTTCAACTAATTACTCTTTAAATAAAATTCATAAATGTTATTACCAATGTCTTTCTGGCCGGTTGTTTGCCGTTTTAAATATCCTAGTTATTCTTTAAACGTCTAGAATATAAAAGACGGCCGAAGAAGTCGGGACTATTGTTTGAATTAAGTTGTTGTACCTTTTTGTTATAGTGATCTTAACATGGTTTTTTCAAAACAATATAAAATTTTTGGACAATAATTACAGCATTTAATATGGTTTGCAGTGGGAAGTTTTGACTAACTACAGGGTGTTTTAAAAAAAGGTGACCCCGTCTCTAGGATAGGTAGAAAACAAAAAAATAATTGGGGTTTGCTTGGTAAAAAATTTTCGTAACGCCATCCTTATTCAAGATAAATGGCGTTGAAGAAAAAAAATGTATACACATTTATTACGATTTTGCCGAAACACTGGAAACATTGTTATGAAATTTTATACAAGTATGTTTTAGAAGCTGATACATTCCATAAATTTGTTTTTATATCTGACTCTCATAGAGGGCGCTAGTACCAAGTAGTATTGAACATAACTTTTTTAAGGTTAAGGTTAGATTTATTATTCAAAATTTCAAATGAACTTAAATATCATTTAATTTTACACCAAAAAGGTACATTTGGTATAACTCGATACTGTTTACCGTTTTCGGAATATTTTGATTTAAAAATTTTAAAGTAACAACCGATGCTGGTACAAAGTAATGATAAAGTTATTAATTAGTATGAATTATGTGAATTTAAATTTTTTTGTCGCGTAATAAGACCTCATCGATAAAACGGATAGGTGTTAAAAATTGGGATTAAGGGCTGTCCTTTCTTATAATGTTTGACAAAAATCCACTCTATCCTAGAGACGAGGTTACCTTTTTTTGAATCACCCTGTATAATTTAAAAACCCCATTATAAATCGGTTATTTATTTATCAATAGTGTTTAGCAATGTTTTATTAATATGCTACAATAAATTTTATTTAAATTATTTTAATTTTATAAAATTTTGACTTTTCAATACTTTTTGTAAACAGATGAGAAAAAATTATTAAGGAACAAAGAAATTTCAATGCAAAACGTTAAGGTGAATGGGGTCTAATTGACTAGCACAAAATATAATAAATACTTGCGATAAATAATCAAGTAGTTAACTACATAGGTTAGGTTAGGTTAGGTATCATGTGGGTGGGGTGTGGTCACCCCTCCACCGCGACCCTTAGTAGGTCTATTGTGGCTCACCCCTAGAAGTCACAGTTCACCGCACAATCCAGCCCTTCTCACGAAGTTCATGGTTGTATAGGGTGAGATTTTTTTAAAATTTTAACTACATAACTCTAATTTGAATGGTCCCTACTTCGTCGACATGTGTTTGCGACGTTGACAATCAGTATAAAACTGTAAGCGACGGTTTGTACGTCTAACTTATCAGGAGAGCGACTACGACGTATGCAAGAGATCAAGTAATTTTTCTTCTTACAATGGGTTTATTTTTACCATTAAAGCTTTGAAAATAAAATAAATATTTTACGGATTAAAAAAATAATAACTTCTACATATAGGCACGTTTGGCTGTGCATAGAGGAGTGCTGGTCACTCCGCTTATGTATAGCAGTGAATGTTGGGATTGGCAGAAGAAGCATGAAAATAGGATTAATGCTGTGGAGATGAGTAGTCTGAGAAGTATAGCCGGAGTGACTCGGTTGGATAAAGTAAAGAATAGTGAGATAAGAGAACGATGTGGTGTAAAAGTAGATGTGGTTACAAATATAGATAAAGAAATGCTTAGATGGTTTGGACACGAAAACAAAATGAATGAAAGAAGATTGACGAAACAAATTTATATTATATTATACATTAATTAATATATATTATATTATATGCAAATGGGCAAGTCAGTAGAGGTCGACCTCGGCGAAAATATCTCGATTAAATCGACATTGTTTTCAATAAAGGCCAGAGTACAAACAACTGATGAGCATGTATGAGAGTACTGATGAAGGTAGGAGAAGCAAAAGATGTGTGTAAGAACTGCAGGAAGTACCCCTACTGGAGGTACCCCTTAAATTTTTTCAAATGGTTTAGGTATGGAGTCATATCTTATTTAGGTCTGGTTAATTTCTATTTAATCATATTGTTTTACCTTCCATTGTTATTTAATCTTTGTTTAAAATAAGCTTTCTTTAAACTTTTCATATACCCCACTAAACTAAATATTGTTATTGTAATTATCACTTTGATTTTTTTATTTGTCATTATTGTTTTTGTTTTCGTCACTGTTAATATGACGTTTTGAATTGTCAACATAATACGGTAGCACATAAAAAGTTTAGAGACAGCCAATGTTAAACAACGATTAAATAACAATGGAAGGCTCTGGTAAAAAAAGACAAAACAATATGATTGAATAGATATTTACCAGACCTTTTAAATGGCGTTATGTATCAAGTCATACCCGACTTGATACCTAACGGCATTTGACAAAAAATTTTAGGTGTTATCTCCAGTAGGGAGGGGGTGAATCTGACGTTTATGTCATTAGCGCTAAAAACTGTCCCCCTCAAGTCAAAAGTTGACGTGTTTCGGAATTTCATTCTAATATGTCGCATTTTTAAATGTGATGCGTTGTCACATAGTATATAATTATACAAAACTAAAGAATTTATTTAAAAGTATACTAAATCTATGTACTTTAAAAAGTTCATGTTTAATTTTGCTTAAATTAAATAAAACTATTAATTATTTGTTGTTGTTAAAGAATTTTTCGCAATTATAGCGATGGTGTTTGGGATTAAGATTAATTTTGTACAGCTTTTAACAAAAAACACAATTAAAAAAATAAAAATCCATTACCACTTTGTATTTTCAATTTACCGGTTGATTTGTTTTTTGATGAAAGCTGATTAAATCCCCTTTATATTATTTTTTTAATCACATATTTAGTTGAAGATTTTTAAATCTGATTAACGACTACTTATATAACATAAAAACAAATAAAACAACCTGTCAATTTTAAATGGAATTTACATGCAAATTTTGCATTAACAAAAATCAACATGAAAGGACGTGTCCAGTC